>JAQPPZ010017241.1:3455000-4073918 GCA_028583015.1 Wollemia nobilis | reverse complement strand
GGTCAATCCCCAAAATGCTCCAAGGATTTTTGTAATCCCTTGGTCAATCCCCAAAACGCTCCAAGGATTTCCGTAATCACTTGGTCAATCCCCAAAAAGCTCCAAGGATTTTCGTAATCGCTTGGTCAATCCCCAAAAGGCTCCAAGGATTTTCGTAATCGCTTGGTCAATCCCCAAAAGCTCCAAGGATTTTTGTAATCGCTTGGTCAATCCCCAAAATGCTCCAAGGATTTTCGTAATCACTTGGTCAATCCCCAAAACGCTCCAAGGATTTTCGTAATCGCTTGGTCAATCCCCAAAACGCTCCAAGGATTTTCGTAATCGCTTGGTCAATCCCCAAAACGCTCCAAGGATTTCCGTAATCGCTTGGTCAATCCCCAAAATGCTCCAAGGATTTTCGTAATCGCTTGGTCAATCCCCAAAATGCTCCAAGGATTTTCGTAATCGCTTGGTCAATCCCCAAAATGCTCTAAGGATTTCCGTAATCGCTTGGTCAACCCCAAAATGCTCCAAGGATTTCCCCAATCGCTTGGTCAATCCCCAAAATGCTCCAAGGATTCCCGTAATCGCTTGGTCAAAAACAAGAAAATTCAAAAACAATAAAATCATCAAAAATAACAAAATTTGCATGCATGCTTGAAATCGTCACAAAAATAAAGAGCTCTATTTTGCATATCATCTTCATATTCACACAAATCAATCCATCAAAAACTTAAAAACATATAGATGCATTAAGCATCACATCCATACATTGCATATTTGTGGTCATAAAGGTCAAAGCGCCATATACTTTCATTACTTGGCAAAACCATCATCTTCTACATTTTTTCGCTTTATCAATAGCTCATCGCCTATAACCACCATTCACATTATTCTCCCTCATCATAGTCAGTTGTTTTCTCATGTATCGAGAGTTTTCATCATTCAGTCGTCATTAGCTGTCTAGCCACATACTGTACCAAGTCAGATAGATTTTACACAGGTAGAATTCTACTTGGATCACACCTTGTTACGTAGCATCCCAACACAAATTAAAACACATAAAAAATTCCCAAGTTGTGTGAACAAAAGATGAAACCTGCAAAGCAATCTAGGTCACCATAAGTGAAATGGTTATCTTGCTCATCCCCCTATGCGAATGACCCCAAGAATGCTGAGATTTGGCAAAAGGACAAGCATCCTCCCTACCCAATTCCCCAAGAATCCCAAGTTCTCAAAAGCTGCAAAACATCAACAATTTGCAAACGTCAAAAATCCAAATTTTGACATCACAACCAAAGTGCATACATAAAAAAAACACATAAAATAGTGATTCTCATCACTCCATATCCTAATCCCTTGCTCAAAAGAAACAAAAAATAATACAAAAATATACAATGATTTTTATCACTACAAAAGAGCAAGTATCCCAATACAATTGAAGAAAAGAAGGGAGTCGAACTTGAATCCCTGGAACTCTCAACATTTTGATAGGTCATGAGGCAAACCTCAGTACCGGTTTGGTTGATAGCCTATCGGTCACTGGTGGTAAACCTCTCACATGACGATATATCTGTCACATTTACTTGTGTGCAGATCAATGTTTGCATGTGGATGAGCTAGCTTATGGTACCTTACGATAACACCATAGATTAATCTGACTAAATACAACAAAGGAGTTAGTGGAGCTAATCAGGTGATCCTCAGTACAGGTTTGGTTGATAGCCTATCTGGCACTGGCGGTATCCTGACCAACACCGCATAAATGAACCCAATTGCACACACAAGGATGTGAAATAACTTGGTCCAAAACAAGTCCGATTCATACCTTGTTCAAAAAGTCTTGTGAGATAAAGTACAATCGTGGCTAGTTAGTTAAAACATCTGAGTCTCAGAAAACCTTAACTACATTCAAAACCAACTTGCTATATTTTATTCTCGCCATACCAAAAAAAAAAACATGTATACATAAAAAGCTATTTACCACAGCCATCGCCTAGGACAAAAGCCATAAAGTTCTACACAGTCTATGGTGTGACTACCCAACATCACAAATTCAATTCATCCATTCCATTTGCATATCATATAAATCATAAACATTTGCACTCATCAACACATATGCATCCATCACTATCACTTAACATGCATACATCCATATTCATCAATCATCGTGCATAAAATCAAATCATCACATGCGCATAAACAAAATAAAATTTGTATATATCATCAAAAATGCATCAAAAACAGCAATAAACTTGTCCAATGAGAGTGCTTTTGCACTTGACATTCCGGGCATGCAAAACAGATATCGGGGTCACAAATCCTCACTATCCTACTCCCTAAGAAGGCTACCATAGCCGGACCGCTCCACGAGAGGACGGATCTTCGAGAATTTCATCCCCAAACGGCGTTGCCAAAAGGGTCAAAACCCACCCAAAAATAGCAATAGAGTTGTCGAACGAAGGTGCTTTCGTGCCTGACCTTCTTGGCATCCAAAATAGATGTCGGGGTTATAAATTGTCACCATCCTACTCCCTAAGAAGGCCACCATGGCTGGACCGCTCCACGGGAAGACGGATTTTTGACAATTTCAGCTCCAGAAAGGCATCCCCAAAAGAGTTAACACCCACCAAAAATAGGTCTAAATGTCGAAAAACTGCACACAATTCAAAGATAAATCTCTGAAGGCACCCTTACCTCAGTCATCTTGGGTCAAGCTGAAAGCACGAGGATACGGAAACAAAAAGGAATATGCCACAAGAAAGAACAAGAAAGGACATATGCAAATTGACACAAGATAAAAGCAATATGAAATATCATAATCTCTTTATTGATACGCTTTTCAAAATGTGTTACAATACGTCTCCTTACTTTTTAGGGGATAGGAGCATCAAATGTGTTTCTTGTCACAACATCCATGGATCATAATCCTTCTTTCGCGTGCCCACATGTAAGATGGGCAGACCAAAACGTCGCCGCCACTTGCGTATATGATTCTTTGCTCTTTCCTACTCCTCTACTATCAGAAACCTGCGTTCAAAGAAATAGAAAATATTAGTAATACCTGCAGACATAATGAAACATGTATTTCCCAAAGCCAATTGTCAGTGTATGCATGAAAATAATAAAACGACTATCAGATGACCTCTGATTGACCTGAAACTTTGACAGAAGCATAAAAATATCATCAGAAGACCATTGCAAAAAGAATAGTCTAGAAATTCCTCATAGTTTTGGCTTCACTCTAGGGTGGGACGAATAGACCCTTGACAGATTGGTATTCGTTCCAGGGTGAGACGAATAGACCTATAATAACCTGTCAGAAAGCACCCTCTTCAATGTCCTATCCCAAAAGCTCCAAATGACCTACAAACTTGGAGTTAGCTAATTGGGGGTGTTTTGGGAAGACCCAGATGATCAGATTTCTTTAATTTTTCCTCTAACACCTAGATTTTTAAGATGGCATCTGCAAGTTAGTGAAAGCGGGAAATAACAATAACCTGGTCAAAAATGATCAAAATGAAATGAAATTTGAACTGTAACCTATTTAACCTATCTAGAATCAAATGCAAAAAAAAAACCAAAAAAAATCTATCACAGATTTCTATTCATCCCGGGGTGGGGTGAATTTTATTATGACAGATTGGGGAGCGCCCGAGGGCAGGATGCCCACCGTTTGAGGCACTATTTCGGCACCAATCCACTTGGGATGGGTCCAAAACTGGTTATGGGGTGTTCTTGACAAATTTTGTGGATAGTTGTGGCTAAAAATCATGTTTTGGGTCCGGATTCGCGCTTTCAATAGTCACCCAATAACCTCTCTTTCGAATGAGAGATTAAGGATGTAAAAGCACAAATCGCAAGTAGGTATGTAAATTGACAGCACTTCGTTGCTCAAATGCTCCTTCTTTGTATATATTTTGGGTGGAAAAACTCCCCAATTTATAGACCTTAGGGTCTCCTTGGTTGAATTGCGCATGCGAGGGCGCCACTTGAGTTAATTGTCCTATTTTTAGAGAAAAGCTAACTCCCTAATTAAAAATATTCTTGCATGAGGTTTCTAAAATAAATACACTCATCACTGAAGTCTCTCTTCTTGAATAAAAGCTATTCCTCGCAATTGCATGTCCTAAAGCCTCAGTTAACTGGCGGAGTTACCAAGGTTTGACTTTTTTTGCCAGTCAAACCTTCTATTCGCCTCACCCTGGGGCGAATGGTGCTATTCGTCCCTGGGTGGGACAAATTCTAGTTTGTATTCATCTCGGGGTGGGACAATAAGAGAGCAAGGTGCCAAAAAGGTGCCAAATTGACCTTTGACCTTCCAAACTGCTTTTGGGAGTGGTTAGGACCACTATTTAACCTCTAGGGGCTGCCCTGGGGGCTGTGTGTGTCAATGCGATTAGCACTTGTTGTCACATAATCGGATTGGTGTTGTTTTGGTGTCTACACAAGCAACTCGTCGCTTTTCTCATGTAGGTCATTCCCTCATCGATTCGTCGCTTGAGGGGGTAGTCACACTTAGTCACCAATCAACAAATACATACCCAATCATGGAAACAACATGCATTCAAAGAATCATTGGCAAAGACAAATCACGCCCCTACTTGGGGTAGTAAACAAGCAATAATCACAAGCTTATCAATCACTTGGCATTCATGAATCATGAACTCAAGGTTTCCATAGACAAAAGGTTGCGCCCTTTGCCTATTCATGATTGATCAATGTCCAAGCTCAAGTAACACCTCACCGAAAAAGGTTAACACTTGAGCTAAGTTCCTTCACTCGTCAGAAGCAAGGATTCAAGAATGCATGCCCCTTTTCATGCTTGGGGCATCAAGATTTGGTTAGGTTACTAAGAAACCCTAATCATTAGTGCTTTGGTTATCTATTTTTGCTCGACGTTGTGCCTTGCACAACAACATCCCAAAAAGGGGCATCTATAGACACCAAAACAACACCAATCTGATTATGTGACTACAAACACTGATCACATTGGCACACACAGCCCCAAGGGCAGCCCCCAGAGGTTAAAAAATGGTCCTAACCACTCTCACAGTAGTTTTGGAAGGTCAAAAATCATTTTGGCACCTTCAGGCACTTTGCTCAATATCCGCTCCACCCTGGGACAAATTCACAATTCTCTCCAAGGTGGGGCAAATTGCAGGTTTGACGGGAAAAAAGTCAAATCTTGACAAATGGCAGCTCGGATCCACCACTTAATGCCTCCTTCATTTCATGGGAGCATGGGTGAGCGTTTTCGAGCGTTAGAGGTTGTTACAGGGGCAGTCATGAAGCCCCTAATCAGGGAGGAATCTTCCCTCCCCTGGAATGGCATGGTTGCCATGTGGCGCCTCTGCATGCTCATCCCAAGAGACCTCTAGGTCTATAAATTGATGAGTTTCCTCATCCCAAAACATATAGAGTAAGAGCAATTTGGAGCAACGAAGTGCTGCCATTTTATTTCCCCATACATCCTTGTGCGATTTGTGCCTTCTACATCCTTGATCTCTTTTAGAGAGGAGGTCATTGGGTGACTATTGGAAGGTTGAATCTTGAGCCCAAAACCCAAAATTTGGCCATAGAATACCACCCAATTTGTCGACAACACCTTGTAAGATATTTTGGACCCATCCCAAGTGGATTGGTGCCAAAATCAGGCCCCAAACGGTGGGTGGCCCGCCCGGGCGCCCCCACACTATTGCAGGCCTAATCGTCCCTTTTAGGAATGATTGGGAATCTATGGAAGATTTTGCTTTCTATAATTTTTGTTTTCTGCATTCAATTCTATGATGCTTAGATAGGTTTTCATTTAAATTTCATCTCGTTTTGAACAATTTTGATCACGTTTCTATATTCGTTCGCTTTTACTAACTTGCAAGTAGCATCATCAGATTACCATTGATTGAGGTCAAATTGGTAAAATCCGACCATCTGAGTCTTCCTAAAATGTCCCCAATTAGCTAACCCCAAGTTTATAGGTCTTTTGGAACTCTCTAGGTAGGACATTTGGCACAGTACCTTTTTGGTGTTTTGTTGTAGGTGAATTCGTCCCACCCTAGAGCGAATTCAAATCGACAAGGAATTTCCTGACTGTTATTTTTGCAGTGCCCTCCTGGTGATGTCCCGATGCCCCTATCAAATTTTCATAGCATTTGGATTCATTTTAGTCATAGTTTAATTCATTTTTCTCATTCATTTATCGTAGACTTGGAGATTGCATGCTTTTTGTTTTATCCGTAGGTGCTATTGATTATCTTTTGTTTCTTTGAATGCAGGATCGAAACATCGAAGGAGCAGCAAGGAATCAAAGTTCGTAGACACAAGCGGCGGTGACGTTTTGGTCCACCCATATTACATGTGGGCACGCGAAAGAAGGAAGGCTATCCATGGATGTAACCAAGGGATGGATTTAACGCTCCTTGCCCCTGAAAAGGGAGGATGCGAATTGTAACTGAGCTGTGAAATACATCAATAAAAGAGAAGGGTTGTTATTTCATTTGGGCTTAAATTCATGTTTTTCTCCATTTCATGCATTTTTAATTCATAGGATTCAACGTAAAGTTTAGTTTCATTTTTGCATCGTGCTTGGAGTCTTTCCTTTCTTATTTTAGTATCCTCGTGCTTTCAATTTTGTCCTTCACACTTTTGGTGGGACATTTGTTCAGCAGGTAAACTGCAAATGTTACAACCTCTGCCCAAAATTCATGTGACAATCCCTTCGCCTTCATCATGCTTCGTGCCATTTCCATGATGGTTCGGTTCTTCCTCTCAGCTACGTCATTCTATTGTGGCGTGTATCTGGCAGTGAACTGCCTTCGAATTCCATGCTTCTTGCAGTAGTTATGGAATTCGTTGGAGATGTATTCACCTCCACCATCTGTCCTGAGAGTCTTGATCTGATATTCGCTCTGTTTCTCCACCAGAGCCTTGAACTCCTTAAATCTGGCAAGTGCTTCTGACTTCAACTTGATGGCATAGATCCAAGTCTTCCAATTGAAGTCATTTATGAATGTTAAGAAGTATTTGTTGCCAGCAAATGTACTGGTCTACATTGGATCGCAAATGTCTGAGTGCACCAGCTCTAGTGGTTGTGATGCTCTCCAAGACTGACCGAAAGGGAACGAATCCTTGTGTTGTTTGCCGACTAAGCAGCCCTCACAAACTTGATTTTGTTGCTCTATCAAGGGTAAACCCTTCACCATTTGCATCTTGTGCAGTTGATTCAGGCCATTGAAGTTTAGGTGACTAAATCTAAGATGCCATAGCTAGGTAGCATCTTTCACAACTGCACTCAGAGACATCAATGATTTGTTTTGAATCTACAGCAAAAACATTTTGTTCTTCATCATGGACACTGTAGCAATCTACCCATGCGACTTGTCTCTGATGGTGCAAGCTCCGTCTTTGAACTGGACCGTATGTCCCTTCTACACAAGATGTCCAATGCTCAACAAGTTGTGCTTCAGGCCAGGCACATAGTAGACATCACAGATCAGCTTTCGTTCGCCGTGCTTGGTGCGGATGAGGATTTTTCCTTTCCCCATTATAGGAACCTTGTTGTTGTTCCCCATCTTCACCTCATACTAGACTATTTCATCCAGTTGGGAGAACATCTCCTTGTTCCCCGTCATGTGGTTGCTGCAGCCACTATCTAAGTGCCAGACATTCTTTTGGCACTCCTCCTCAATGTTGCAAGTCAACAACACATTTCCTCCTATCGCATTTCTAATTTCATCCGTGTAATGGGCTTGCTGATGGTTCTGCATGGCCATCCATTTTTTGCACTGTGAGATGTAATGGCCAAACTTCTTGCAGAAATAGCACTAGACCTTTGACATGTGCTTCTTCTGACCAGATCCAGCTTGCTGATTTCTCGAACTGCCTCTTCCACCTTGCTGATGGAAATTATAGTTGGTCTCCCCTTCGCTAGGGTTTGACCGTCCTCCTTGCTTGTTGCCTTTCCCACGCTTGCCTTTGCCTCTTCCTCCATGAGAACTAGATGCACCATGGTGGGAATCTTGTCTGTCGCTATCTTGGAATGAGACCTGAGCCCGAAATGCTTGCTCTAGAGAGGTCTGAGATGAACGGCTCAGCCTCTGTTCATGTGTCTGCAATGAACCCATGAGTTCATTTATCGAGAGGGTTGTCAGATCCCTCGACTCTTCGATTGCTATCACAACCGAGTCAAACTTGGAAGGCAGACTTTTGAGAATATTCTCCACGATTCTCTGGCTCTGCACATTTTCTCTGTTCAACCGCATCTGGTTGATAATGTCCATCGTCTAGGTGAAGAAATCACTCATGGACTCGGACTCACTCATCTGCTGATTTTCAAACTCCCTCCTGAGCATCTACAGTTTCACCAACTTTACCTTGTTGGTGCCCTGGTACGAGCTGGCCAGAATCTCCCAGGCCTGCTTCGCTTTGGTGGCTGATGCGATCCATAGGAATATGGACTCCTCGATCGCTTGCATGATGTAGAAGAGGACCTTCTGGTCCTTTTTGATTTTCTCTTTCAACAGGTCCTTGTCTACTTGAGAGAGGGCGGCCAGTGCTGCTACATCTATTGGTTCTAGGTAGCCGTTCTCAACTAACTCCCACAGCTCCTGAGATCCGAATAGGATCTTCATCTAGATGCTCCAGTAATCGTAATTTTTCTTGTTGAAGTGTGGGATCTGCAACTACAAGTTGTTGCTAGTGGAAGCCATTCTGCTTCGGTCTCCGCATCAAGGGATCAGCAGCTCTGATACCAATTTGATGAAATTATTTTAATTTTTGATTCTCGTCGAAGTTCGAATGTCGGGGGTGAAGTGCGGACTTCGCTCAGTCGACAGCACAGTGCGAATGTTGGGGGCGAAGTGCGGACTTCGCTCACCAAATGGCGCAGTGCGAACTTCGGGGGTGCCAAACGAACTACTCATGGCATAGGGCGCAACTGGGAAGACTTCCCGAAGTTTGAAAGGTGCACAATAATTTGTTGAAGTCTGATTTTGGGGGTGAAGTACAAAATTCACTCAGTGCCCGATGAAGTGCGAACGGGGCGACTCATGCTTCGCTTGTGCACTCGGGCACAGTCGGTTTGCGATAGCGGACTCGAAATACTTCTTCCGGACTTAGCCAATCTTTGGCTCTGCAATATTTTTTGCTCAGAAGGCTTGCACGGCTGCAGCAACTGCTTGCTTGGATGGGAGGAGAGAAACACCAAAACTGAGATCAGAGTCTCGGATCTGATCTCTAACTATTAGAACCCGAACACAATCGCTCTGAAGTAATTTGTACAGAGAGCAAGAAACTTTAACACATAAAATGACTGCAAACCCTAAAGATGCCTAAAACAAACAACAAACTTTATTCATATGAAATGAGGGTTACAGAAGTCCTCAACTGAGAAAAATAACATCTGCAGATTGAGCTGCAGGATCAACTAAAATGCAAAATGTCGAGTCGACTGCTCGGACATTAATCAGATGAGCCACACTGCTCACTAAAACACTCTTCTCACTATCTGCTCTCTGCCACGCTCTTCTCCTTTCTGCTTCTCTTCTTCCTACGATGTCTGAAGACCCAATCCGCCTTATATAGCCACGGGGAGAGGAAGATAGGGTTTGTCCTCTAACAGGTTCTGATAGACCCTCAACTAGGGTTTCTGACCAATCACCGAACTAGCATTAAATTGCCGAATTGGCATTAAATCGTCGAACTGGCATTAACTTCTGCAGCGATCAAATCTGTCAGACGTCACATCTGTCAGAGGGTAGGTGCGACGTCATGTCAAACCTTTTTGTCGGGATCCCCAACTACGCGAGCGTAGTTCGGCTTCGCCCAAGTTCGGAGCGCAGTCTAACGGAGGCGTGAAATCTAGGTTAATATTTCTAACACACTGAAGCCAAAGCCTCACTGAAATGTAGCATGAAAACTGAAACCCAGAGCTTATCTTCAATTTTTTTGGTGGACCGTGCAAAGATGCAGCAAAAGTGAGGCATTGAGGAGTTAGGATTGAGGAGCCATACTGCCATGAGGCCATCAATGCCATGAGACCATCCAAACCTAGAATTTAATATAAAAAAATTCAATATTAATTCACCACTCCCATGACGGTAATTGAATGTAACTTGATTCACCACTCATGCTTTGTGAGTTGGTTTTGGTATCCTTGTCACGCATGCTAACAAAAGACCATTACAACATAAATAAAATTCAGAGTGAGGTACATGATATCATGTGCTCAGGAGGAGCCGTTAAACTGACGCATTGAGGAGGCACGGACATACTATAAGTATAACAATGAGAAATGGTCATCATTTGAAAACATTACATTCGTAGAAGGGAAGATTCATACAAAGTGGCAGTGAGGAGTTGTAAGCACCGTTGAAATAGCCCCGCTCGCCCGACGGACGTAATTCACAAGAATCACCACTCACCTACTCTCGAGACAACAACTTATAAACTTTTTTATTGACTTTTAATTACTATTTAAAATTTTATTTACCTTTGTCTACACATAACTTAAATTTATTGACTGAATGATGGCTAAAATGATGATGAAATTCTTGCAAAGCATGTGAAGCCCAAGTCCCATGTTTTCTCCTTTCGGTGACTACCCATGTCATAAATTTGAAAACCCTACATCAAGAGAGTAAGTGTTGATAACTCCTCCACATCGATCTTAAATTGAGAGATGATTAAGATATGTGAATGAGATCAACAAAAACATAATTAGTAACATTGTCACGTTATTAATCATCATCGTATGATTGCAAGATGTGAAGGGGCATTAGCAGAAAGCAAATGAGATTAAATAGGAGGAGATTTGAACCATTGCTAAAAAGAAGAGGTTTTAACGTTTCGAATCACTTTTGAAGGTACTATTACCTTGTTGCCAGAGTTTTTAGTTTTACTTCTAATATTTCGGAGGGCAAAAGTAGAGTCCTTGACAAACTTCATAGTACTATGAAAGTATAGATAGGCTCTTACACATACTCGTCAAAAAGGAAAAATAAAATAAAAATTGACATCAATCACCATCCAAAATTTTGTGTTTTGAAAATGGTTTAGTCTCAAAGTAATATAACGTTTACATTAAGATAGTTCTAAAAGTAAATAAAAAATTTAAAAATAAATATTGCAGCAAATTTTGTCACAGAATGATAATTTTTAGGATGGATACAGAGATACTATCTAATTTATCATGAGAATGGTAAATTATAATTAAGTTTTTTTCCATTCTTTTCAATGCGAAGATAAACAAGTTTTTAATCACACAAAAAGTTTTTAATAGATTTACCTTTAAGGCTATCTGGAATCTGAAACCAACGCCTCATTGAAATGCAGAGTAAAAACTGAAACCCATTTGCAACATAGCTTATTTTCAATTTTTTTGGTGGACCATGCAAAGGTGCAGCAAAGGTGAGGATTGAGGAGCCATACTACTATGAGGCCATCCAAGCCACTCTTGCTGTCACGCATGGAGCCATACTGCTATGAGGCCATCCAAGTTGTTAGAAATATTATTTAACCTAAATTTCGTATGTTGTCATCGCCGTTGGAACGTCCCGTCTGGCAGAGAAAGCATGGGCGAGTTAAGGGAGTAGGTGAACTCCGTAAGCCTCCATCTGGCCTCGAGATTCCTGCCAAGGCAGCCTGAGATGCTCTGCAAGTATAAATGGAAGCTTCGGGCACTCATTCGGTATTCTGGGCAGCAGCCCCAGTTTCCCTGCACACCAGCAGTGCAGGCTATTCCTTGCACACCAGAAGTGCAGTGGATTCGGTGGCCAAGCCTTGCCACAGTTTGTATGCTCAGTTGAGCTTCGGGGGTTCTTGCTGCTCCTTAGCGCAGAACCCCTTTGTAATCCAGTTGGGATTTGGGCAGTTTATTCCACAGGTGGCAATGTCGCAGTTGTAGGCTCAGCAGAGCCATCCCCTGTTTAATAATATAAACCCTACTTCTTATTTGTGCCTCCGCCTGCGTGTGTTTGCCTATAACAGGGCATGTCTTCAAAGATCCGCATTTTAATTTGTTTAAGTTTAGTTTCAACTTTCGACATGGTATCAGAGCGAGGAGACAAAGACAGCAGGCGAGGTCATGGAGAAGCTGCATGGAGAGCAGCCATGAAATGTTGATGGAGATCTGCAAGGGTTTGGTGTTTGTTTTGTTTGGCAGAAAGTGACTGTAGAACTTTTCGTGAAGGATTCAAACCCTAAATGGTGAATCCCAAGTTTTTCTTTGAGATGTAGCGGTGGCGCTCTGGCGGGAGCGCAAGGAGGAGGATATGGCCGTCATATTCGAATGGAAGACAGAGGTCGCTCGGGCGCTGTGGAAGCTGGCCGTGAAAAATGAGAGAGCAAATTTTTTGATAGGGGGTCGGAGAAGGAAAAGAAATTCGGCATCGTGTTCGCCTTCGACGATGGCGTAGAGACGACGATGGAGATGTCGAAGGAAATCTTGTCAGGTGAATGGCCGAAAAAAGTGTCTGGCAGGAAGAGAACGCAGCCGAAGCAGACCCGGACGTCGGACATAAAGATCAGTCACAAGGGCTCCAACTTCGAGGATAGGGCGAGGCAGAAGGAGGAAAAGAAGAAGTGGGCCAAGTCAAGCGCAGTTCGTTGAGCTCTGGATCTATTCCCGAGAGTTTGGGAATGACTTGGCGTGTTTCGACAGTCTGCATGGAGCTTCGTTGTAATAAGTTTTTATGGACAGATGCGTCCTTCGGAGTTTTGGTCGTAGCTCGATTTCGCGGGGATAGCAATGAAAGAACTACTGATGAATATGGAAAAATCTCAACCCAAACCGAAGGAGGCAGCCACAGCGTTGCAGAAGAGCGTCAAGGAAACTTCACAGGTTTGTGAGGCGAGGAAGGAACTTCGCTGCACTAGCGTCCGAAGTGGAAGCTTCGGAAGGTTCAATAGCGAAGTGGCAAATGAAGCTTCTCATTTTTTTAAATCACCAATGAGTGCTTCGGAGTTTTTATCAGCGAAGAAGAAGGTTTGCACCAGTTTTCGCCAAAGTGAAACTACTTCGATAGATTGAAACTGCTTCGGCAGATTGCAGCAGCTTCGCAACAGTTCGTCAGATTGAAGCTGCTTCGCAAAAGGTGTCTTGCCGAAGTGCAGATTGCAGCAGCTTCACAACAGTTCGGCAGTTTGAAGTCGCTTTGCAAAAGTTCCTTGCCGAAGAGCAGTTTGAATAGCTTCGCATCAAGTTTTTTGCCAAAGTAAAAGTGCTTCGGAAAGTACTTCGGAAAGTTTTGGCTGAAGTAAAATTGCTTCGGAGGCCTCAGCAGATTCGCATCAATTTTTGGCCGAAGTAAAGGTACTTCGGAGATTGCTTCGGAAGTCCTTTTTTCCGAAGTAAATCTACTTCGGAAGTTTGAGCAGCGAAGTAGTTACTTCGCAAAGAAAATCGCCGAAGTAAAAATTTGGAGAATGTCGAAGCTTATTTTTCTTTTGTGTGGAATTTAGATTAAGGGAGGATGTTAGAAATATTATTTAACCTAAATTTCGTATGTTGTCATCGCCGCTGGAACGTCCCATCTGGCAGAGAAAGCATGGGCGAGTTAAGGGAGTAGGTGAACTCCGTAAGCCTCCATCTGGCCTCGAGATTCCCGCCAAGGCAGCCTGAGATGCTCTGCAAGTATAAATGGAAGCTTTGGGCATTCATACGGTATTCTGGGCAGCAGCCCCAGTTTCTCTGCACACCAGCAGTTTAGGCTATTCCCTGCACACCAGAAGTGCAGTGGATTCGGCGGCCAAGCCTTGCCGCAGTTTGTATGCTCAGTTGAGCTTCGGGGGTTCTTGCTGCTCCTTAGCGCAGAACCCCCTTTGTAATCCAGTTGGGATTTGGGCGGTTTATTCCGCAGGCGGCAATGCCGCAGTTGTAGGCTCAGCAGAGCCATCCCCTATTTAATAATATAAACCCTACTTCTTATTTGTGCCTCCGCCTGCGTGTGTTTGCCTGTAACAGGGCATGTCTTCAAAGATCCGCATTTTAATTTGTTTAAGTTTAGTTTCAACTTTCGACACAAGCCACTCTCGCTGTCACGCATGCACCATTACAGCATAAATAAAATTCAGAATGAGGTACATTATCATGCACCCAAGAGGAGCCTTTAAACAGGAGGAACCGTTAAACTGAGGCATCGAGGAGGCACGGGCAAACTATAAGTTTATAACAATGTCAAATGGTCACCTAACGCCAGTGAAGCCTGCTACCTAACGAACAATGACCAAGTAATAAAAATAAATTTAAACTATTATAGACATTATAACAGTTCTAAATTTGCGAGAAGAGTAGTGCATCATTACTCATTAGGCGTTATATCTGAAATTGAATAGTGCATCATATGGCCTACGTTACAATCACTATCAGAATAGCCGCGCTGGACGGACGTAATTTACCACTCTGCACAGCAACTTATGAAAGGGAAAAAATAAATGCAATAATTTACCACTTTGAAGGGATTAAAATAAATGCAATTTTAATAGATGATAAGTAAAAATTACGGTTTTTAAATATATTTACCTCTAAAATTTAGGGTTTATAAAAAATAAACAGTACAAATCTACTGTCCTCTTAAAATTAAAATCATATTTTAGGATTTCAAATGCAAAAGACGGTCATATGCCTGTCAAATTCCAGGGCTGCATGCATCTATGAAAAGTTTTTCAGGACACTGAGTTTTATACACGTGAAGACATTACTTACTTTCACAACATCTGTCGTTATTAATTGTGTTGAAATTTAGTACATACTGTCTGAAGTAGTTGTCTTTAAAACTATTCATGTAAGACTTTTGATGACACACATCTATTATATACCTTTCGAAGTCGTTGAGTCCTGGTTGATTATGATTTAAAAGACTTTTAGTCGATTATGATTTGACATATCTTTCGAAGTAGCGGAGTCGTTAGACTTATTTATGGAACACCGTGTAGAGAGTTTTAGCTGATTATGATTTGAAAGACTTTTAGTTAATTATGATTTGAAAAATAAAAAAAATTAACTAAAACTATTTACACGGTGTTGCATAAATAATGGATTATGATTAGAATTATACGTATTATATATTATTAAAAGTAGTTGAGTGATTAATTTTTTTGAAATCATGTGAAGATTTTAGTTGTTCATAATTTTATGAACTATTGAAATATTAAAATTATTATTTAGTTATTTATAATTTTTATGAACTATTGAAATATTAAAATTATTATTTATGTAAGAATATGTGAAGATTCTTAATGGATTATGTTTTTTTCCAACTATTTATCATATGTCATTAACAGTAATTGAACGATTAAAATTATTCATGAAAGCATTATATAAACTATTTATTACAAAATTTTAAATAATCAAAATAATTAATTAAAATTATTATTTATTATATACTTTTAAATAATTAAAATTATTTAAGAATCATACGAAGATTTTATTTGGTTATAACTTTATCAAATGATTAAAGACTTGTTTGTTATAATTTTTACAATCGACTATTTATTAATTGAATAATTAAAATTATTCGTATAAAAATCATGTAGACCGTTAATATTATGATCGCTTTCTAGAATTTATATTTAAATATGCATCTAATGAATAAAAACCATTTAAACAAACCATTTTAAATAGGCAATATGAGTATTATTAATTAGTTATGAATTCCACCTATAAAAAATATGCTGTTAGTATAATTATTGTTTTATATTTAAACATACATCTTATTAAAAAGAATCATCTAAGCATTGGCATCGTCGGATTTGGCTGAGCTTTATACACGACAGGACGTTGCTTTCTTTCATTGAAAACACCCGTCATATCTTTTCCACTGCACCTGTGATTGCGCTGAGCTTTATACACGACAGGACATTGCTTTCTTTCATTGTGTCCAAAATCAAGGCATATGGAGGGTCACTTTTGATGGTTTATGCCTGCTGCCTGCTACCTTTACTCTTCTCATCCATTTTGTCTATATGTGAATCAAAGTCTGTAAATGTAACAAATTCCTTCCTCCATCTTTCTAAGGCAAGCGTACATTGCTTCCATAATGAAATCAATCCTCTTTCTCTTTTATATATATTTGGGTTTTTATTAAAAATAAATTAATTATATTATATTTTTATTTAAAAATTATATAAATTTTAAAATATTATTATTTTACGGAATGGGTTTTGGTTCTTTTTTGGGAGGTTGAAGGTTCGAACCATGAGCGAGTGTGAGGGATGGGTGTGTGTATGGCTGTGTGTTTGATCCTATTGATAAACTCAACTTTCACCCTTATCAAAGGTCATGGTTGCCCATTAGTGAGAGTGAGTCTAGGGATTTCTCACACTAACCTTAATAAAAAAAAATTATGATATAATGAAAGAAAAAATATTTTTTATTTTACATTTAAATTTATTAAGATATATAGTTAAAAAATTAATATATTTATAATTTAAAATGCACAAAGTCGTACTAGATGAATTATTTTTAAAAATAGTATTTTAAGGTTTATATTATCTTTTTTTCCACAATATGTACTATTTTTCATTAGTTAAAACATTTTGTAGAGACATACTATTTTATAAATTTTTATTTGAAATAAGCTCATAATTGTTTATAATTTTATGTTCAAACTATATAAGCAAGAGGTGATGTAAATCTTGTAATAATGAAATGAAATGCATGGTTTGTATTTATTATTAATAATAAATTATACATTTTTCATTGACATAACTCTTGGTTCTTTTAGGGTTTAATATAATGGGTCATCTACTGATTCATGCAATTGAGTGTGTTTTATGGTATTCTGTGACTCATGAGTTTATGTCTGATATACATACATCCACTTATTTAGCAAATTGAGTTCCTTATTTTTAATTACATGCACTATTTTACATTTTATGCTTCTATTTTATATTTATTAGATATATCATGTTTATGCTAAAATGGTTAAAGTTAATTTAAAATATGGTAAAAGTCAACACGAAATTAGATCAAAGTTGTAAATTATAAGTTTCTATGAAAATGATTATAATAATTATGATAGATCATTATTTACTTTATCATGAATGATGGAAATAATCAATATTTGTAGTGGTAAGGAAACTTTATCATGATGATTTAAATTTCATTGGGTAATTTGGAAGGGACAACACACAAATATAAAATTTTATTTGATATAAAAGGAAAAACAAAATTAAAACAAGGACAATAGGAAATCATTGTAAGAAGTGTTATCTTTGTGAGATAGATGTTTTACTTTTGAATTTTTTCTAATTACATTTAAACCTATTTACTTATATAATTTGTAAGTGGAAGATGAAGAGTTGCTAAAATAAAAATTCAAGGGTCACCCTTTGGGATGTGAAAAGTTACTACATGATGGAGTGCCAATTATTGAAAGGTATAAAATATTTCTAGTAAATACAAATATGTATAAAAGACAAAAATCATTAATGTTGATTTTATTAAGATATTCAATTTTACCAACAAAAATTATTAATATTAATTTAATCAAAATATTAATTTTTTTTATAAAGGAAAATATTTATTTACTTAACAAAAAGGTACAAAATTCTCTAATCAGAGAGATCAAAGTGAAAAAGCATTCTGAAAAATAGAACATGAAGACAAAAAATGAACCTCATTATTGGAGTCACCATCATTCTCGCATACCACCCCTACCCTTCTACTTCTTAGATGATTTAGCAATAATAACCATATGATATATTTATAGCTTGATTCACTAGTGTGTCAGACTCTTTATTTTACCAATTGTCCTACCTAGTTGTTTAATCTTGTCTTGAATAATATTCAAATATAATGAT
Source organism: Wollemia nobilis (assembly GCA_028583015.1). Lineage (NCBI taxonomy): Eukaryota > Viridiplantae > Streptophyta > Pinopsida > Araucariales > Araucariaceae > Wollemia > Wollemia nobilis. The sequence goes on along the minus strand of JAQPPZ010017241.1, from coordinate 4,056,140 downwards.
CTAAAATCTTTATTTTTGGCAAGAGTTGTTATTATCAGTTTAGAATATTTGTAAATTGTGACCTAAGTGACTCCTTGCTTTACCACCAAGACGATTCCACATTCAATAGCCTCTACCACGTTGTTAGATGTTGTTCTCAAGCTGATCATGTATTTGACCAAGATCTCATAGGGTCCTATAAGAATCAGTCCCCTTGTTGATGCTTTACTAGGAATGGACTTGGAGGCACCATCAAAAAAGAGCATAAAAAAATATATGTCAGACAAATAATTATTTGCTCTACAACCTCCATGTGTCAAGAAATCTTGGATATTAAGTTGGTAGATCATTCTTATTTCTATGGGTGACAGATCTTCTTCAAACAACAATTGACAAAAACTAGATTTGACATTTAGGACTAATTCTTTTTTTATCCTTCATATTAGAGTTTTATTGTCCTTACATTTGCCTTAAAAATCCTCTGGTTTCTGTCCAACCAAACATGCACCAAATGAAAAAACATGGTATAGAGATCCACAGATATTTCAGGAGGGGCTTACCTGCTAGTTTACCTTTAAATTCTTTGTTCCACTTGGTAAAACATGTGTCTATGGTTAACCTTCTAGAGTAAGAAGTACCAAGAATGTTGGTTATTACTAACCAAATTAAAATTGCCTTTGGGCATTCAAAGAATAGATGGAAAATTATTTCACTGTTCTACATGCACCTATAACAAACATGAGCCTCTACTATAATCCTCTTTTGCAGATTATCACCTATTAATATTTTATTTTGAGAGACTAACCAGTTGAATTATTACAATTTAGGTGGAGCTCTATTTTTCACACTATCGATAGTTTTTGTTGGTAGACCTAATTTGTTGATGTTGGACTCCTAGATGCACTAAGTATTTCCTATTATTGTTGATGCTACCCCATATAAGTTTGTTTGATATCTTGGGATGAAGAGGTCTAATGCTCACTATATGGGACTTTATATAATCCCAATATCCTTGAAGTTGAGATGGAATGGGAGGGGAGATTCAGTTCAAAGCTTTTGATTTTCAATAAAACAAGTCACCTAATTTAAGTATTCTTTGTCTTTCCAAGTGATTCTGCAATTCAATTGGACTTCTCTCTCTTAATGGTGGATTTCCTAGGATTGGATCCTCCCATAGATTAATTGACTTACCATCTCTCGATAGACAAGAAATTATATCCTATATTATTCTCTTTGCTACCACTATATGTTTCCAAACCAACAAGGCTCTAGAAAGTTTGTCTATGTGTTTGAGCATTTGAATACCTCTTTTGTTATTTACATACTTGTTGACTAGTATGCACTACCATGTTCGATTGTCTTTAAGTATATTCCAAAGAAATTTTTCTCCTAGTGCTTTTGAAACTATCTCCATTTTTCTAATTTCCAGTTCTCCTTGAATTTTAACTTTGATGAGCATCTCCCAATTGACAAAGTGAAACTTTACATATGATAAGAATTTACATATGATTCCATTTACCTTTTGCAAAATAAACTTGGAAGCATGATATACTAATAGTTGGTAGACTGGAAGAGAAGCTAATATTGATTTGATCAATACTACCATTCCTACAAGATTGAGCCAACTATTACTGTAACTCTGTATCCTCCTAACCATCTTATCCAATGTTGGGGTCCAATAATCTGAGGCTTTGAGATGGAAGCTCATGGGCACTCTTAGATATTTGAAGTATTTTTCTATACCAGAACAAAATCCTAGGATAGTGCAAAAGAGTTTAACTCTTATTGTAGTAATATTTTATGTATAGAAATGACTATTTTGAGTGTTTATATGAGCCTTGGTAGCTCGTGTGAACCAATATAGGTATTACTTGAATTGTCTAATATTTTCTTGGTGGCTTCGTATAGAAGAGTGATATCATCTATAAATTGGGCATGTGTTACAACTTTACATCCTACTACTATTTCTATCCATATTATTTTTATTTCTCTTTGAAGATGGTTAATTAATATTCCAAGAGTCTTAGCTAAAATTATGTAAAGATATGGTGATAGTGGACACCCTTGTCTATTTCCCCTTCTATCCTAAAATAAATTTGTTGGTTCTCAATTTATTATGGGGATTATCCATATGTTTTTTATGCATACTTTGATCCACTTGATGACCTGATATGGAAATCCAAAATTTTGTCGGACCTATTCTACAAATTGTATATTAACTCGATCAAAGGCATTTTCCATATCTTATAACAATTTTCTTTCTTTTTTTATTTCTACTACTATGGAGGGCTTCATGTATTTTTATGATATTATCATATATTTGTTTTCCATGCATGAACCCTCCTTGCTCTTATTATATTAGTTTTTCAAGTTTATTCTTTTGTCTATTGGCCTACAGTTTCGTAATAATTTAATAGGAAGAGTTACATAGAGAAATTGGTTTGAATCTAGAGAAAGACGCTCAAGTGATGTCGCCCATAGTAAATCCAATTCAATTAGATCTTCTATTTTTAAAATTTGAAGCTCTTTCAATTGGAGAGTGGCCTAAAATTCACAAATATTTTTTTCATTCATCTATATTTAAATTGTAATAAAAAACATTTAACAAAGTATTATTCCAAATTTGCATCGTCTATTATGAGTTACTTTTCTATACCTACTTATAGTTTTTTCACAAAATTTTGAGATTTTCATTGTGTATTCATAAATACTATAAATTTTGTAGAGATTTTGATATTTTGAGATTACCATGAAGGTATGCTTGTATATCTACAATACTCAAGCTTAAGATATAGCAATGCTATTGATGGCCCTGGACAGTCAGCTGAATTCTTTAAAACATAAGTAATTTTATCTATCGTGTTCAACTACAAGATAGAATAGATACACCTGACACTACTACCATTGACTTGGCTAAGGATATATTGAAATACCTACATTCAAATATCTAGGTCAAGTTATAATATTTTGAATAAACCCTCACAAAACAATATTTTGGATGAAAGGATTTTAATTTTTGAATATAGAAAATGTAACATAAACCATAAAGCACACCAAATATTCAAGAAATATGAGGTGCCACCTTCCATAAATCCCCACCTTCCCCTCCCCATTCCATGTGTCCCCCCTTTCCCCTCCCTTTCCATGTGTCCCCCCTTACCCTCACCCTTCCATGTGTCACCCCTTTCCTTCCCCTCCCATTTCTACACATCCCCCCTTCCCCTCCCCTCCCCTCCTATTTCCACGCATCCATACCCCTTCACTTACTTTCATCCCCTCCCATCCCCTTTCTACGTGTCCCCCCTTCCCCTTCCCTTCCCTCCCGTTTCCACATATCCCTACCCCTTCACTTACTTTCTTATTTATTTTTATTAGATATCTATAAAATTATGGATATAGCAATTATCATGAGTAATAATTTTATCATTTTAAGGTCAAGAGGAATTAAATGCTTTCACAGGCTTGCAACCTCACATTTTTTTGCTAGGGTTGTAGTGTTTTGCTTGTGGAATTTAGTTTGACATCATGACTTGAAGCTACAATGACATAGGTGGAAATTTGTTAGTATTGGATTTTGAATTTTACATAGTTACTACTTTTTATGTTGGTTTTGGATTGAAGGTGATATCTTACAATTCAAAATTTTTGAGTGATTGGTCTACAATTTCTCTAAAGGTGGGTTATTTTATTCATATTTCAAGTCATAAAGAAAAGTTTAAAATGAAATTGATGAAAAACATCTATTTTAAGAGAACATCATTCTTATATATGCCAATAACCTTGTTTAATATTCTTCATGCAGACTTTGTTGTTAGGCATGTAGTACTTGCACCATCTGTTCTTGGATTTAGCATCTTTGTTTCTTGGGTGAAGGGCTCAATCTGTACATTGCTTAGATTTATTTTCTAGCACTAGTCCACCTTTAAGCTTTTAAAATTTCTCTAACATTTTTCTAAAACAAAGCCATTGATATGGTCATTTTAGTTTTTGGAATCCTTTTTACTATTTATAGCACATATTGAACATGGCTTGAAGTCTTTATTAATCAATAGGTATTCCCAAGTAGTTCGGTTTTGAACAAATACACACTATAAATCACATGTTAATATTCATAGGGTCAACTTAGAAAAACTTTTTTGTTTATATTTTAGTTAATAGGGAGATGTTTTAACCTTAGTCTGGTATTGACATCACTTACTTTCTACTATATTTTTATCAGATGTCTGTAAAATTATGGATATGGAAATTATCATGAGGAATGATTTTATATCATTTTAAGGTCAAGAGGAGTTTTTATTAGATGTCTACAAAATTATGGCTATGGCAATTATCACGAGGAATAATTTTATATCATTTTAAGGTTAGGAGGAGTTAAATGCTTTCACAGGTTTGTAATTCTCACATTCTACTATTGAGGTTGTAGTGTTTTGCTTAAGGAATTCAGTTTGACATCATCGCCTAAAGCTACAATAATAGAGATATAAATTTGGAAGTATTGGGTTTTGAATTTTACACTATTACTACTTTTTATGTTGAGTTTAGTTACCTAAGAGCATATATTACAATTCAAATCTTTCAAGTGACTGGTCTACAATTGCTCTATAGGTGGACTATTTTATTCATATTTCAAGTCATTAAAAAAATTAAATTAAATTGATGAAAAACAACTAGTTTCAGAAAACATAATTCTTACATATGCCAATGGCCTTGTTTAAGATTTTTTCATGTGGACTTTGTTGTCAGGCATGCAGTACTTGCATCATCTATTCTTGGATTCAGCATATTTATTTCTTGGATGGAGAGCTTAGTCTGTATATTGCTTACATTTATTTTACACCACTGTTTCACCTTAAATATTTTAAAATTTCTCCAAATTTTCTAGAAAGAAACCATTGATATGGTCATTTTAGTTTTTGGAATCCTTTTTAGTGTTGGTGATGAGATATTCTTCTAGATATCTAATTGTGCTACTTCTAGATTCGAGCAAGACTCTCCTAGTCCTTGTTCTTCTTCTTCCAAGACTAGAAGTTCTTCATTGAGATCTTCAAAAATCCACCACTAAGCATGACCATGTTAAAACTTTGAAATTTACTAAAACTCATCCACATCACCAAAATATCTTGGTATAATTAATCAAGAAATCACTCAATGCAATCCAAAATTTTCCATAAACATCAAAATTTAAGGTGGATCCCCAAATTTGGGGTAAGTTGTGCGACGACAACAACACAACTTCCATGTCTTCATCCTTCTTCTTTATCTAAACCACTACCTTCAGATCCTCCCAAGTGTCATTCATCATATGTTTAAACCTTTGAATGTATTTCTCGTGATTGAAAGTATGTTGAAAATGGATGTCCTCCTCAACTTGAACCCCTCTTCTAACCATGACTTTTTATTTCTGAGTAACCACTTTCACTTTTATTACCTGAAGATGAGTCTATACTACTTGAGAAAAATTAAGATGATTTACCTAGAATAAAATTGATCTTTCTTGTTGTCTTTTTTTAGTATTTGTTTCCACATTTTATTTTGCACCTTTAATTCCTTTCGAACTTGCCAAGTGATACTGTAGATAGGCTTTCTTTACCTCTTCTTTTAGAGTAGAATATCATTGATTTGACCTTAACTTCCTTTACTATATGATTTCATTGCTTTGCCCCTAAGTTTATCTCAGTACTAAAATTTTTTGTCTCTTTCTTCATAGTTTTAACTTTGTAAACTCTTGCCATGTGTCCAATATTATAACTATTGTGACAGTGAAATGTGATATTTTCATAATCTACTTGTTGATCCCATTCTCATGATTCAAATATAATTTTAATATATTGTGGCAAAGGTTTTAAAATATCCATAGCAACACATATTCGAGTATATATAGCATGCTTTTGCTCCATAGTAGTTGGTCGATCCTTGATGACTTCCCCTAGGGTATTTCCAATATTCTTCAAAACATCCTTATTTATAAGTTGATATAGAAGTCCAAAAAGCCTAACCCATACTAGAAGCTTCTTAATGGTTTCTATGTCAACAAAAAAAAATTCATTCCATGGTCTCAAATAAAGTGCATCTCTTCCCCTAAACCATGGGCCACAAACTATTATTTTATCCCTAATTTTTGTATTGGAAAAGATGATGAGGAAAAATCCTTTAGAAAGAAAAATTAGAATAATTTAAATTCAATCTCCACTTCAACTTGATCAAATTTTGAATCTTCGAAAACCTTGGTTATAATCTATAGAATTTACATATTAACCCTTTATGTTTAAGAACCATTATATCATGCTTAGTCATCTCATCCTTGATACTTACTTCTAGTGTAACATATTCTACTTGGATTGAACTTGCCATATTTTGTTCTTCTACTTATCTCCAACTTGGGCCTCCATAATTCCAACTAGGGCATCCTAAATTCTAGCTAAGGCATTGTTAGTATCTCATCCTAACCCTTAATGTAATAACTTCCTTGATGTAATAATTCCTAGTGAACGTGGGTAGTACCCATGATTAATATTTTGTAATGTTCTAAGTTTTAGCTTAGGTAGTGTCTATGACAAATGGCACCCTTTTCTATGTAACACATGGTAGATAGGTTAGGTAAGGTGGCATTGTGCATGTAATTCATGTGGCATTATGCATGTAATTCGAGTGGCATTGTGCATGTAATTCAAAGTGGCACTATGCATGTAATTCGGGTGGCATTATGCATGTAATCCAGGTGGCATTTTGCATGTAAGCCAACCTTGGAAGGAAACTCTTTAAATACCCGAAAAGGCACCAATGTAATCATATTTTTGCAAATTAATGAAGTGTTGAAGGAGGTTGCCCCCTCGAAGAGGCCTGCGATTCTATCTATTGTGAGATTGTTCCTTTTAAGTAATTTTTATTATCATATGCATTTAATTTTGAATACTGTTATAATGTTTCTGTGAGTTTATTTCCAATCAAATGTATGAGAGTGTGTTTATTTGAGTTGAGAGTGTGTTGTTTAGTATATTTTATAGTAGGATCTTAACAAGTGGTATCAGAGCGCTTTCCAGGGCCAAGTTCTATTGCAACTGCAATGATTCTTGCCATCCAATCCACCTGTTAGGTATAAATTCTGTGTTTTTTTTCCATTCCTGTTTTCCTTTATTAAAAAAAATCCAAAAAATACAGTGCATTTTTTTCCTGCACAATATATATATATATATATATATATATATATATATATATATATATATATATATTAGTTGAGTAGGTAGAAACCATGTGGTGGGGGTTTTAAAATATCATGAAGGATCTGTCGTTATTGGCTAAGCTAGATAGCCATAAAGCGTCTAGTGAAGTGAGGGGCGATCAGGCTCCAATATCCAGGCCTCAGATAGAACTTGCACATGGACTTGAGCTCCCACATATCTTCGGGTATATCAGGAGACCATATAGGTTTAAAAACAAACTTTTAGCCATTAGGAAGCTTTTCGGCCTTGTATTACTCATAGTCTATGGGACACAACATCCTGGACGATTACCCTCCCGTATTGTCAAAGAGGCAGGTAGTGTGCTCAAGGGTATGTGTGGAATCCTCCTTGAGTAGTGGCCTAAAATATTGGTCCGAGCACTATTGTTCATCACTGTCGGTATATTAGAGGGCCTATGGGTGGTACATACTCCTCTACCTAGCATTCCCTGGTTCTGTTAAAACTTCAACCTAAAAAAAAATGCAAAAAAAAAGAAAGAAAACCAAACCTCCTTATTCATAAACCTGCATTTCAAATCCCCAAAAGTGAGCATATGAGAAAGGAGTCCTCTACTAAAAAAATAATAGAAAGGACATGCATTCGGGATAGACCATGAGGGTGACACTTAAGTTGACAGTCTAGAGAATAATAGTCAAATTTATAGTGGCAGTCACAGTCAGGTCAGTCAGGTCAGAAATGTCAGCACAGTCAGGGCAGAATATATAGTTTTTAGGGTCAGAACAGAACTGTCATAACAGTCACCTACAAAATATAGAGAATCTTGGGGCTAGTGAGGTCAGTAGTGTTCAAGAAACTATTAGGACTGGGCCAACCAGTGAGAGCATGACATGAGGCCAGTTATAGATAGTGCTCCAATACCCAACTTTTGCTCTGTAGCTTAGAATCAAAAACTGTAAACACCATCAGACTCAGCAAAACAGGAGATAAAAAAAATTTTGGGGTTCCAAAACGTAGTGTTGAGAGATATAGCTCATTGTGACCACCTCTTCAAGCTGATCATTTTTATATATAGCCCCCAAGCACTTTTTTTGGCACTTACTAAAAATAGTAAGTCCTAAAAACTCAATTCTATTTTTAGTAACTAGTCACAAAAGGTTTCAAAATGGCCTAGGGTACCCGTGGACATCAAAAAGAACTAGACCACTTGGAATCCTTAACAAAATCCATTGAGAAATTGCACTCGACTTTTCACTCCATAAGGGAAGAAGTCCAAGGTCTTCGCCTAGAGCATGAGGCCACCAGTAACCGCTTAGAAGAAGCACTAACAGAAGTAGACAATAAACTAAAAAGAGGACCACCCAAAATAGAACACCAAGCTGAGGGTTCTACAAGGAATCATGACCATGATCCATCCTTTAGAATGCCCAAACTGGACTTTCCCAAATTTAGTGGGAAGGATGTTGATGGGTGGCTATGTAGGGTTGATCAATTCTTTAAACTTCATAATGTCCCCAAATTTCAGCGAGTCCAGATGGCTTCCTTTAACTTGGAATCTGAGGCTCTACACTGGTTTCAATGGTTACGTATTGCCAACCCAAATCTCTCTTGGGAGAATTTTGAATCCCAACTACTCACTCGATTTGGTCCTAGTGAGTATGTGGACTTTACAGGGGCCTTGACCAAACTACAACAAATAGGGTGAGTCCATGAATACCAAGCTCAATTTGAAAAATTGGCCAATAAGACAAGAGGATTGAATGAAGGTTTCTTCCAGAGTTGTTATATCAGTGGGTTGAAGGTGGAACTCCAAGCGGAAGTAAGAATGTTGAAACCACAAACTATGATGGAAGCTATCAGTTTGGCCCGTTTGTCCGAATCTAAACTCTCTGCCCAAAGGTGCCCATCAAAGTTTCCTCAAAATAGACCTTCATTTCCTCCTCAATCCCAACACCCAGTTGATAATAAACCTATTGCACCCAAGCGCCTAACCACAGAAGATATGGATGCACGTCGTGCCCAAGGATTATGCTATAATTATGATGAAAAGTTTTTTAAAGGGCATAAGTGTGCACACAAAAAATTGTTCTTGATAGATGTTGAAGAACCTGATAACTCTGACTAGAGTGATGAGGATGAGGACCCTTCGAAAACACCTTCTCCATAATAAGAAGTGAAACAGGAACTTGAGACAACAATTACAGTCCATGCTCTTGCAGGCATTACTACTCCACAAACCATGAAGGTTGCGAGATTTTTCAAGGGCCAACGTCTTTCCATCCTTATGGATTCAGGAAGCACGCACAACTTCATTGACCCTAGAGTTGCTCAGTGGGAAAATTGCTATATCCACACTTGTAATTCCTTTGAGGTCATGGTAGCCAATGGGGGAACCTTACCTTGTAAAGGAAAATATCGCAATGTTAAAATCAAGATAGGGGACTATGAACTCAAGCAGGACATGTTTGCCCTCCAGTTGAGTGGATGTGATATTGTTTTGGGATCTCAATGGTTGAGTACGTTGGGCACTATCAGTTGGAACTTTTTCGAACTCTAGATGTAGTTCTCCCAAAACAAACAAACACACATCATCAAGGGCTCCCCAACAAGAACACCTCAAATTATTAGTTCAAATGGCATGGAGAAATTGCTAAATAAATCATCACGTGGGGTCATTGCACAACTATTCTCCATCCAACCATCCACCTCTCAAATGGGTGAAACTCCATCAGACCTACAACAAATTCTCCACAAACATGAGGCCATATTTTCGAAACCAACTACACTACCACCACATCGCTCTTACGACCATGCCATTCCATTATTGTTGGATAGTGCACCTCCTAATATCAGACCATACAGGTACCCTCATGCCATGAAGTCGGAGATTGAGAAAATGATACAGGAATTACTCAAGGCGGGTATCATTCGGCCTAGTACTAGTCCCTACTCTGCACCAGTCTTATTGGTCCTCAAGAAGGATGGCTCCTAGAGACTGTGTATTGACTACCGAGAACTCAACAAGATAACTATCAAGGATAAATTTCCTATCCCTGTGGTTGATGAATTACTAGATGAATTACATGGGACCATGTACTTCACCAAGCTAGACCTTCACTCTGGGTACCATCAGATCCGATTTAGGGATGAAGATATTCCTAAAACTACTTTTCACACTCATGAAGGTCATTATGAATTCTTGGTAATGCCATTTGGTCTCACAAATGCTCCTTCCACATTTCAAATCCTGATGAACAACATCTTTCACCCTTTTTTGTGGAAGTTCATCCTTGTGTTCTTCGATGACATCTTGATTTACAGTCACACATGGGAAGAGCATCTCAAGCATGTAGATCAAACCCTACAACTATTGGCTGACCATCAACTGTTCGCAAAAATATCCAAGTGTTCCTTTGGTTTGACTGAAGTGGAGTATCTGGGACACATTGTCTCAAAGGATGGTGTCAAGGTTGACCCTAAGAATATCCAAGCAGTCCAATAATGGCCGAAACCTCGCACTCTCAAGGGACTTCGAGGATTTTTAGGGCTTACAGGCTATTACAATAAATTTATCTATAATTATGGAAAGATAGCCACCCCCCTCACCTCCATGTTGAAGAAGGATTCTTTTACTTGGAAAGGGTCGGCTGAGCAAGCATTCCTAGAACTCAAGCATACCATGACCACCACTCCAGTTTTAGCCATGCCAGACTTCTCTAAAAAAATTCATTGAAAGTGATGCTTCTGGTCGTGGTATTGGGGTGGTATTAATGCAAGAAGGACTCCCTTTGGCTTTTACCAGCAAAGCCCTTTCTGATCGCAATTTAGGGAAATCCACACATGCCAAGGAAATATTGGTAATATTGCATGCAGTCCTATATTGGCGACCTTACCTCATTGGGTGCCATTTCTCCATCAAAATTGACCACCAGAGATTGAAATACTTTCTAGAACAACGGATTGCCACCCCCAAGCAACAAAAGTGGGTATCAAAACTCATGGGCTATGATTATGACATCACGTACAAAAAAGGAAAGGAGAATCTTGTGGTGGATGCTCTCTCTCACCAATTTGAGACCCTTAGTATGTTGTGTGCCATTTCTACACCATTGCCCCAATGGATTGAGCCCTTACGTCAAGAAATACTTTAGGATGCAGATTTGAAAGACTTGGTTGCTTCACTTATGGATGATCCAGAGTCTACACTAGGATATAGTTGGGATGGTCAGGATCTACGTTACCATCAACGCTTGGTTCTTCCTCCTAAGTCCCCACTTCGAGAGCTCCTCATGAAGGAATCACATGCTACTCCATCTGTTGGCCATTCAGGGTTCCTAAAAACTTATAAGCGACTCAAGCGCACCTTCTTTTGGAAAGGTATGAAATAGGACATTCACTCTTTTGTAGCTGACTATGATACATGTCAAAGGATGAAAGAGGAAACAGTGCGCTCTTCGAGAACTCTTCAACCATTGCCGATCCTAGAGCAGGTGTGGACTGACATCTCCATGGACTTCATAGAAGGGCTACCTAAATCTAGAGGCAAGTCAGTTATTTTCATAGTAGTGGACCGCCTTTCAAAGTATGCTCACTTTTGTGCCCTAGCCCATCCTTACACAACATCCACTATTGCCCAAATTTTTCTTGACTCCATATTTCGCCTTCATGGCATGCCAACCTCCATTGTATCTGATCATGATCCCACCTTTACTAGAAATTTTTGGCAAGAGTTGTTTAAGTTGTAGGGGACTCAGCTCAAAATGAGTTCAGCCTACCATCCACAAACAGATGGTCAAACAGAGGTTGTTAATAAATTCTTGGAAATCTACCTTCGTTGCTTTGCCTCCGATCATCCTACTCATTGGGAAAAATGGCTTTCCTTGGCCGAATGGTGGTACAACACTTCCTATCATACCGCCATCAAACTCACACCGTTTGAGGTAGTTTATGGGTGCCCTCCACTCATGCCTTCCTCCTACATTTCGGGAAGCTCCAAGGTCCAAACAGTTGGAAATGCAAGGAGTCAACACACCAAGGTCCTTTGCCAACTCAAGCAAAATTTGAACATGGCCCAGAATTGGATGCGCCAACAAGCTGATCAACATCGTTCTGAGTGCAATTTTGATGTGGGTGATATGGTCTTCCTTCGCTTACAGCCATACAAACAATCATCCCTACAACTTCACAGGTGTTAGAATCTCGCTCCAAAATTCTATGGTCCTTATCAGGTTCTACAACGAATTGGCCCTATAGCTTACAAATTGGCTCTTCCCCCCACTTCCAAGCTCCACCCTATTTTTCATGTTTCCCTTCTCAAGAAAGTTGTGGGCACAAAGGTACAGGTTCAATCAACACTTCCCAAATTGGATGAAGAAGGCTCCATCTTACTTGCACCTGAGCAACTGCTGGATTGTCGAACTTGCACTCTGTGCAACCGTACCATTACAGAGGTCCTTGTTCAGTGGCATGGGCTTCAACCTGAGGATGCTACATGGGAGTCTCTCCATCAACTCTAGAAATAGTTCCCCCATTTTTAGCTTTGAGGACAAAGCTTCTTCAAGGAGAAGGGCATGTTAGGATCTCATCCTAACCCTTAATGTAATAACTTCCTTGATGTAATAATTCCTAGTGAACGTGGGTAGTACCCATGATTAATATTTTGTAATGTTCTAAGTTTTAGCTTAGGTAGTGCCTATGACAAATGGCACCCTTTTCTATGTAACACATGGTAGATAGGTTAGGTAAGGTGGCATTGTGCATGTAATTCGTGTGGCATTATGCATGTAATTCGAGTGGCATTGTGCATGTAATTCAAAGTGGCACTATGCATGTAATTCGGGTGGCATTATGCATGTAATCCAGGTGGCATTTTGCATGTAAGCCAACCTTGGAAGGAAACTCTTTAAATACCCGAAAAGGCACCAATGTAATCATCTTTTTGCAAATTAATGAAGTGTTGAAGGAGGTTGCCCCCTTGAAGAGGCCTGCGATTCTATCTATTGTGAGATTGTTCCTTTTAAGTAATTTTTGTTATCATATGCATTTAATTCTGAATACTGTTATAATGTTTTTGTGAGTTTATTTCCAAGAAAATGTGTGAGAGTGTGTTTATTTGAGTTGAGAGTGTGTTGTTTAGTATATTTTATAGTAGGATCTTAACAGGAATACTGACTTCCCATTAGGGCTTTCAAATGACTTTCCTTCCATAATAGGTAATGGAACTCGCACTCCCTCTCGCCTTACACTCGCTATTGACTTACACTTTCTCTTGTCTTGCACTCACTCTCAGCTTACAATTCCTCCTCATTCATAGCTTCCCATATATCTTATTTTTTTGACGTTCCTTCACTTCAACAATTTTTTAAAAATAATGTTCCATGCATTCATGGTAATGGTTTGAAGCAGTGATGCACTCTAGATGAACCCATCACTCCTCTACCATGACTAAATCCTGGCTCACACTTCCTCTTAGTTTGCACTCCCTCTTGGATCACACTAACTCCCGACTTGCACTCTCTCCTACCTCATACTCGCTCTCGGCTTGCATTCCCTCTTGGCTCACAATTACCCCTATCTCTTCTTTTTTTAGCACTCATTTGCTTCAACAATTTTTTGGAAACAATATTCCACACATTCATGGTAAGTATTTGAAGCATTGATGCACTATGGATGAACCCTCCACTCTTCTACTATGATTAAATCTTGGCTCATACCCCTTCTTGGTTCACGCTCCCTCTCAAATCACACTTACTCCCAACTTGCACTCTCTCCTAGATTTTCTTCAACTAAATACTTTAAATTCTAGAACAAGAAGTGATACTTGATCCTTGTTCGCTCTTTGCTTTCTACTTCCTACTTCCTACTCACACTTCCTCCTCGCTCCCGACTCGCGCTCGCACTCGCTTCTAGCTACACTTACTCTTGACTTATGTTGGTACTCGCTTCTAAATGTACTCACTTTTAGCTTACTCTCATACTCACTTCTAACTACACTCACTCGTACTCACCTTCTACTATGTTGACAATCCTTTAGATAGTATTCATTTTTTAAATAAAATTATATTTATTTACCTTCAAAATATATAATAGTTAACTCTTTTACACTAATCAAAGATTTAAAGGTAATAATTACTTTTAAATATATTTATTTATAATAAATTATATAATTAATTTAGATTTTACATTAATCACGTAACTAATAAAAATATATATATTTAATAATCTTTTTAAAATTATTAATATTAAAAAAATTATAATTTAAATTCTTTCCTTTTTAAGTCGACTGTATACTTTCACTTTCACTTAGGATTCTTATCCCTTTCCCCCTACCTTTTAATTTTGTTTTTGCCTTTTACTTTTGCCCTTCCCCTTCGTCAGTTCCAACATGACATCTTACTTTGTAAAAGTAAGTTCTCGTTGTTCATTACTCCATTGCAACTCGCCTTATGTACAGCTAAAGTTTCAGTACAGTGCCATCAAAACACAAAACATATATATTTATATATTTTTAAAATTTAATATAAGGAATAATAATTAAATTATCACTATAAACTTTGGAACTGGGACAACCGACAGCTACTATCAAAACACAATACAATACATATGTCCCAGCTACTATCAAAATACAATACATATTATTATAAATCCACCGGCTTCTACTGGTTGCCCTGCAACATTTCAATTCTTAAGACCTGGACATGTTGTTATTCTTCGGTGCTTCCTGCATTCTGTGCATCTGCCCTCCTTTGTTTAGGATTGGATTGCTTCGAAAATTTTGAAGTAGCCGAAAAGGAAAGTAGCATTCCCAGTTAACATTAAGCCTTGCCTCATCTTTGTTCTCTGAGGATTCCATAGGTTATCTTTGTTCTCAGACAAAATGGTAGACCCAGGCTGTTTAGTCTCCCGATTTGTTGGCGCGGGCATAGACATGGCAATCAAGGAGATTCTTCACCACATCTCCATTGCCGTCCGTTGCAGGAAAGAGTTGGAAGACCTTCGCACTCTACTTAGCAGTCTTCAAGATATCAACTCCGCTATGCAGAAGTATCGAGTGGCCCTCACCTCAGGTCAGTTTAGCTCTTCTGAAAATCTTGTGCCTGGAGCTGTAAATAAGTGGCTGAAACAACTAGACAGGCTTCTCCAGCAAGCAAATGAAGTGGTTGAGGAGTGTACAATTCCAATTCCAAGATATAATGTCATTTCTCTTTACAAAACGAGTAAACATATTGCTAGTATTATCAGAAGCATAAAGGAGCATCGAGAGAATGCAGCGTTGATTGGCATCACCACCCAGCTTGTCCAATCCCTAAGCTATGTTCAGCACTGCAACAGAGAAATTGCCGCATCAACCAGCTCCAGCTCGGCGCCGCCTGTGATAGAAAGGACAAAGTATATAGGGGAGCCGCTTATTGTTGGGCAAGACAGGGTTTTCACTAGTGTTCAGGAGTTAGTGCAGAATACCTCTCGCATTGGCGTTGTGGGTAAGGGAGGATCAGGGAAGACTTTGCTTCTCAAAAGACTCTTCAACGGCCCTCAGGTACAAAATTTGTTTTCCAATGACTTATTACTTTGGCTTACTGTATCCCATACTCCCTCCTTTGATAGCCTCAGAGAACAGCTTGTCAAGCAAATAACTTTCAAATTAAATGAAAGAATAGTGGGGCTGGAGGGAGATGATGTGCAAATGTGGCTAAGTGCAAAATTGAGGGAAAATAAGTTTGCCTTGTTTCTGGATGATGTCTGGGAAGAAGGTGCAAGCTCTTTATTAGAGGGCTTGGCTGTGCCTTCACCACACAACTGTAGCATAATCATTGTGAGTTCAAGAGATCGGAGAACTCTTTTACGGGTAGGAATTTCAGATTCTTCCACAGTGAGTATGGAAGACCTGGGTGAGAATGATAGTTGGCAACTGTTTGCTTCATATGCTTTCCCACATAGTGATGGGAATTTACCCACAACCATCAACGAAGAAATAGCCAGAGGTGTTTGCAACGAGTGCGGGGGCCTTCCTCTAGCAATCAAGGTGATTGCACGATCCATGTCAGGGATCCTGGACACAAAGGAATGGGAATTTACGCTCTGTAGGTTGCAGAATTCAGAGTCTCTAAAGGATCGTGATGTAACAAACTCACTTTATTGTAAGGTCCGATTAAGCTATGACATGTTGGCCCACAGAGATGTTTCTCTGCAATTGTGCTTTCTCTACCTCGCTGCCTTCCAAGAAGATGCAATCATAAGAACTAAGTCTGTGATTTGCTTATGGATGGGAGAAGAGTTGCTACAAGGAGACGATCCAATGCAAACTGGACAGACTTACATTAATCTTTTGGTTGACCGCTGTTTGATTGAAACAATTCAGAAAGATATTCATGAAGATGTGATCTGTTTCAGGGTGCACGATGTGTTGCACGATTTAGCAAGACAAATTGCTAAGGAAGAAGAAAATTGTTTCTTTCAAGCAGGCAGGGGCCTCCAACGGTTTCCAGCCGATGAGTGTTTGAAAAACACAAGAATTTCATTGGCCGACAACAGGTTAACAAGTGTTCCTCACACATTTAGAGGTCCACATATCCGCTCGTTGCTAATGGATCGAAATATAGATCTGAAAGTAATACCACAAAAGGTGATCGGCAGTATGACATCTCTCCGAATCCTGAATTTGTCAGGGACATCCCTTGACTCACTGCCCGAAAGCATAGGAGAGTTGAAGCATTTGGTTTACTTAAGGTTAGCCAATGTGCCTATCAAGAAACTGCCCAATTCTATCACTTCACTGAAGAAGCTTCAAATGCTGCAATTGTGGGGATCTAGTATCCAGGAGCTGCCGTCCAGAATCAACAAGTTGAGTTCCCTAAAGGATTTGGACATTGGTTATTGTGCAGATTTGCAATCCATACCTCATGGAATTTCGCAACTTGCTTCTTTAGAGCGCTTGTACGTTGATGCTTGCCCAAATGCATGGATAGAGAGTGGGCGGGATAAGAGAAAAAGGCCTCCGCTGTCAATCAAGGATTTAAGCTCTCTAAAGCAACTAAAAAGAATGTTTCTTGGAAACAATGGGAAAACAATCGAAGAAGAAACGCTGGGAAGCATGGTGCGTATGGAATATCTCTTCTTAAATCTCACAATGATGGAAAGACTACCGACGGACATGACTGCAATGTCAAAATTGAGGAGACTATGGCTAAATTGCCCTCAATTGATCAAAATGGAGCATTCGTTTTGTGGATTTCACCAGTTAGGCCTTCTCCGTTTGACTGGTTGTGAGGCATTAAAAGAAGTACCTGCTGACTTGCACAAAGTTGCTAGGCTTAAGCAACTGGACATCGCTTACTGCCCCAGTATAGAGAAGTTGCCCCAGGCATTTGGTGAGAGAGGGGCATTTCCATTGCTGGAGGAATTTTCTCTTACGGGATTGGATAGCTTGGAGGAGTTGCCAGTGGTGGAGGAAGGAGCCATGCCTTCGCTCAAGACATTCACAGTTGTGCTGTGCGAAGCATTGAGGATGTTGCCAGAGCATTATTGGCATTTACAAAGTGTGCAAAAGATAAGAGTATACGGTTGTTCAATGGCTTTGAGGAAAATCGAAGAAGGAAAGTACAGAGAAAGAAATAAAAGGGTCCAAACAATTACAATGTCCACTGCAGACACCGAGGCATCCTTGACTAAGTTCCATGTGCTGCGCAAGCGGGGCGATGACTTTTGGCGATACGGTGAGCATTGGTCTAATGAATTCTTGGTATTCTTAGCTATTCTTAATTTCCCGTATGTAATAAAAGGGTCCAAAGCATTACAATATCCGCTGAGCTAATCTTCTTTGCTCGCATGTAACAGAGAAGATGTAATTAACTGCTTTAGGTATATGTTATTATTGTGTGTTTGATGACGCGTTACGAAAATAGTTGATGAATATTTTATTTACCTCACATCTATTTATTTTATTTTATTTTTAAAGATGATTTGTTTTTAATTTTGTTATTTTGAATGGGTTTAAGGGTGGATACTTTAGAATTTTAAACAGAGGTTTAAGGTTTGGATCATGGGAGATGGGGTTGTACATCAAGTTTCATTAATTAGAGTATGGTTGATAACAACATATTAGGTTAAAATTACTTTAATTTTTTATATTAAAATTATACTAAAATTTGATTAAGGATGTATGTCGAAGGAAAAGGTCATGTAAAGGAGAAGTAAAAGTTAAGTCAAGTTATTAACTCAATCGGTTAGATTCATAGGAATTTAATGAGAAGATCCAAGTTCAAATCTTGATTCTTCGACATTCAATGAGAAGACCCAAGTTCAAATCTTGTCAAGCGATACATAGATAATGTGCAAGCTATTGTAATACCACTACTTGGTGATGATCTAAAATCCTATATAACCAATTGACCAAGAAAATGGTAAAGAAATTTTAAAGTTTAAGAAAGTTTATTTGCATCATCATACGATAAAATTCATTATAATTTACTTAAGTAAACCATTAGAAGGAAAAAATACACAAGGGATGAGAAAGCATAATATGCGAATTTAAATTTAAGAGTTAAAGTACAAGGGAATCTAGATAGGCAAATTTTAGAGCAAATGAGACAAAGAAGGTCAATGTTAATAAGGGTAAATCATCTTTGTTTTTTGCAAGCGGTATAAAGGATGAGGAAGTATAATATGTAAATTTAAATTTAAGAGTTAAAGTACAAAGGAATCTAGGAAAGAAATCTAGATAGACAAATTCTAGAGCAAATGATACAAAGAAGGTCAATGTTAATAATCTAGATAGGCATATTTTAGAGAAAATGAGACAAAGAAGGTCAATGTTTTTTTTTGAAAAAATATTGCTTATATTAATACAAAAAAATCAAAATACAAGACATCACACCAGATTACAAAAATTTGTTCAAGGACATCCAACCATCTGATTTATCCTAAGCAGAGCAGTCTTTGAGATATTTGATTATAAGCCTCTTAAGGCTCTACATTGAAACTGAATATCAATAATAGCATTGGACACAATCCCAGAAACAGGAATAGCTTCACCTAGAAAAACTAAACTGCATCTCGCCTTCCAAATAACATATAAATGTGTTGCTCTGATAATAGTCCACACCTCCCTAATATGTTGAGGGCAGCCAAAGGCATCTCACAAAAGAACCAATTTCCAACTCCACCAATCACCTAGGATAGGATAATAGGTCCACTTCAATAGTTTCCAAACATTCCTTGCTACACTACAATCCCAAAAGATATGTTTAACAATTTTTTTTTAGCCACAACTGCTATATAGGTCTGAGATATTCATCCACCTTGCCAACCTTACCTTGCAATGGGTACCTTAGAAAATAAGTAGCCAAAGAAAAACCTTGAGCTGAGTAGATAATCAAAAATTCTAAACCTGCTTTAACCTCTTCTTCCACTTCTTCTCTAGAAAGACAATGTCCCAGCATCTATTTAACAAGATATGCAAAGAAGTCTTAGGCAATAGATTTTTGTAAATCTTAGTGGATTTGTAAGAAATGATACTCCCCTAAAAATTCCACCTCTAGTCATGCCAGATAGGGCCAGGAAAACCACCATTTAACTTATACTATTGTTAAGATAGAAGAAGAGAATAAATCTGAACAATAGCATCCATGTCAGAAGCTTTCAACTTAAACTTATTACAAAGATCCTCCCACTTAATCCAATTAGTGGCTCCTAAATCCCATAGATCTACCCATTTCTTAATTTCCCTATTAACCAACCTCTTGCATCTAAGACGAGGAAGGTTCGAGGAATACACCCCATTGTCTTTCCATATCCAAATAGACCTATATGGAAGCACCCAGCCTCTACGCTCTTCCATATAGGCCCAATAAATCGTAGAGCCAACCATATTCCATGCCTCCCAGATCCTCTTAATAAGGATACAATCCCATATTTTAAATTGAACAGGTTGACCCACAATATCCTCAATATGAAAATTCCCCTTAACACCATCAACATGAAGACAGTTTTGAATTTTATATCTCAAGAGTTTTTACCAAGGATCAACACCTTCCAATGCTCTGACTACCCATTTGGCTGCCAACACCTTACCCTGCATTTGAATATCCAAAAGACCTAGACCACCTTCCTCCTTAGGAATAATTTAGAGGGCATTCTCTTGGAGCCATAAAAATTAGACCAAAGAAAGCCTCTAATAAGTCTTTCCAATATTCCAAACTAAGAAGCATTGGGAAGCCAACACGAAGAATAATAAAGATGACAAGCTTGTAATATTTTTCCAACAATAATTATTCTACCAGTAAAGGATATGAGCTTATTTTTCCAGAACTGAATTTTCTTTTCAAATATCTCAAGACATCAATCCCACATACCCTTCAAAGAAAGGGCCACGCCAAATGGTATTCCAAGGTATCTAACAATTTTTCCATCCTTCACCCATCGCCAACTAGGAGAGAAATTATCTGGAAGAGTGTCACTGCCAATCAACCAATAGTCTAATTTTTCTTCACTAATGATGGCTCCAGAGGCTTTGCAAAATTGCTTCAAGAAACCTTTGACATTCTGAAGTGACAAGGCATCCAATTAAAAATAAATAAGGGAATCATCCATAAAATGATTATTTAGAACAAGACCTCTAGGAGTATCAATCCCTTTGATTAAACCCACATCTCTCTTTGATTCCAACATATAGCCCAGAGCATTAGTAATGATAAAAAATAGAAGGAGAGCAAGAGGGCACCCTTGTCTAATGGATTTGAAAATATTTGTTTGATTAGTGAGCTTACCATTAATTACAACTTGAGCAGAGGCATAGGTGAATAAGACCTTGATTTTATCCACTACCCGTTTGTTGAAGCCAGGCCATTCCATCATACTAAAAAAAAATGACCAATCCATCCGATCATAGACATTCTTGGGAATGGATAATGTTTGATTTGATGATTTACCATTGTTAATATTGACCTTCTTTCTATCACTCTTGCATTGGGAGGCAGAAAGAAGGTCAATGTTATCAAGGGTAAATCATCAAATCAAACATTATCAATTCCCAAGAAAGTGGAAAATAAATTTTATCTGCATCATCATACGGTGAAATTCATTATAGTTTACTTGAATAAACCATTAGAAAAAAAATACACAAGGTATGAGGGAAAGAAATCTAGATAGGCAGATTTTAGAGCAAATGAGACAAATAAGATCAATGGTAATAAGGTTAAATCATATTTGTTTTCCTCAAGTAGTGTAAAGGATGATGAATTATAATATGCAAACTTAAATTTAACAGTTAAAGTACAAAGGAATATAGGAAAGAAATCTAAAGCAAATTTTAATGAAAATGAGATAAATAAGGTCAATGTTAATAAGGGTAAATCATCTTTATTTTTCACAAGCGGTATAAAGGATGAGGAAGTATAATATGTAAATTTAAATTCAAGAGTTAAAGTACAAATGAATCAAGGAAATAAATCTAGATAGATATATTTTAGAGCAAATGAGACAAATAAGGTCAATGTTAGTAATCTAGATAGGTAAATTTTAGAGCAAATGAGACAAAGAAGGTCAATGTTAACAAGGGTAAATCATCAAATCAAAAATTATCCATTCCCAAGAAAGTGGAAATGAAAGTTTATCTAGATCATCATACGATAAAATTCATTATAGTTTACTTGAATAAACCATTAGAAAAATATACACAAGGGATGAGGGAAAGAAATCTAGATAGGCAGATTTTAGAGCAAATGAGACAAAGAAGGTCAATGGTAATAAGGGTAAATCATCTTTGTTTTCCTCAAGTAGTATAAAGGATAAGGAATTATAATATGTAAATTTAAATTTAAGAGTTAAAGTACAAAGGAATACAGGAAAGAAATCTAAAGCAAATTTTAGTGCAAATGAGACAAAGAAGGTCAAGTTAATAAGGGTAAATCATCTTTATTTTTCGCATGCGGTATAAAGGATGAGGAAGTATAATATGTAAATTTAAATTTAAGAGTTAAAGTACAAAGGAATCTAGGAAAGAAATCTATATATACAAATTCTAGAGCAAATGAGACAAAGAAGGTCAATGTTAATAATCTAGATAGGCAGATTTTAGAGCAAATGGGGCAAAGAAGGTCAATGTTAACAAGGGTAAATAATCAAATCAAACATTATCCATTCCCAAGAAAGTGCAAATGAAATTTTATCTGCATCATCATACGATGAAATTCATTATAGTTTACTTGACTAAACCATTATAAAAACAAATACACAAGGGATGAGGAAAATAAATCTAGATAGGCAGATTATAGAGAAAATAAGACAGAGAAGGTCAATGGTAATGAGGCTATATCATTTTTATTTTCCTCAAGTAGTATAAAGTATGAGGAATTATAATATTTAAATTTAAATTTAAAAGTTGAAGTACAAAGGAATATAGGAAATAAATCTAAAGCAAATTTTAGTGCAAATGAGACAAAGAAGGTCAATGTTAATAAGGGTAAATCATCTTTGTTTTTCATAAGCGGTATAAAGGATGAGGAAGTATAATATGTAATTTAAATTTAAGAGTTAAAGTACAAAGGAATCTAGGAAAGAAATCTAGATAGATAAATTTTAGAGCAAATGAGGCAAAGAAGGTCAAATATAATAATCTAGATAGGCAAATTTTGGAGCAAATGAGACAAATAAGGTCAATGTTAACAAGGGTAAATCATCAGATCAAATATTTTGCATTCCAAATAAAGTGGTAAATAAAGTTTATCTACATCATCATACGATGAAATTCATTATAGTTTACTTGAATAAACCATTAGAAAAAAATACACAAGGGATGAGGGAAATAAATCTAGATAGGTAGATTTTAGAGCAAATGGGACAAAGAAGGTCAATGGTAAGAAGGGTAAATCATATTTTTTTCCTCAATTAGTATAAAGGATGAGGAAGTATAATATGTAAAATTAAATTTAAGAGTTAAAGTACAAAGGAATCTATGAAATAAATCTAAAGAAAATTTTATAGCAAATGAGACAAAGAAGGTCAATGTTAATAAGGGTAAATCATATTTTTTTTTCGTAATCGGTATAAAGGATGAGGAAGTATAATATGTAAATTTAAATTTAAGAGTTAAAGTACAAAGTAATCTAGGAAAGAAATCTAAATAGACAAATTTTAGAGCAAATGAGACAAAGAAGGTCAATGTTAATAATCTAGATAGGCAGATTTTAGAGCAAATGAGACAAAGAAGGTCAATGTTAACAAGGGTAAATCATCAAATCAAACATTATTCATTCCCAAGAAAGTGGTAAAGAAAGTTAATCTGCATCATCATACGATGAAATTCATCATAGTTTACTTGAACAAACCATTAGAAAAACAATACACAAGGGATGAGGGAAAGGAATCTAGATAGACAAATTTTAGATCAAATGAGACAAATAAGGTCAATGGTAATAGGGTAAATCATCTTTGTTTTCATCAAGTAGTATAAATGATGAGGAAGTATAATATGTAAATTTAAAATAAAAGAGTTAAAGGAGAAAGGAATCTAGGAAAGAAATCTAAAGCAAAATTTAGAGCAAATGAAACAAATAAAGTCAATGTTAATAAGGGTAAATCACCTTTATTTTTTGCAAGTGGTATAAAGGATGAGGAAGTATAATATGCAAATTTAAATTTAAGAGTTGAAGTACAAAGGAATCTAGGAAAGAAATCTAGATAGACAAATTTTAGAGCAAATGATACAAAGAAGGTCAATGTTAACAAGGGTAAATCATCAAATCAAACATTATCCATTCCCAATAAAGTGGTAAAGAAAGTTTATCTACATCATCATACGATGAAATTCATTATAGTTTACTTGAATAAACCATTAGAAAAAAAATACATAAGGGATGAGGGAAAGGAATCTCGATAGGCAAATTTTAGAGAAAATGAGACGAAGAAGGTCAATGGTAATAAATGTAAATCTTCTTTGTTTTCCTCAAGTAGTATAAAGGATGAGGAAGTATAATATGCAAATTTAAATTTAAGAGTTAAAGTACAAAGGAATCTAGGAAAGAAATCTAAAGCAATTTTTAGAGCAAATGAGACAAAGAAGTTCAATGTTAACAAGATTAAATCATATTTATTTTCAATTAGAATAAATGATAATGAAGTATAATATGAAAATTGAAATTTAAGAGTTAAAGTACAAAGGAATCTAGGAAAGAAATCTAGATAGGCAAATTTTAGAGCAAATGAGACAAAGAAGATCAATGTTAATAAGGGTAAATTATCTTTTTTTTCCACAAGTAGTATAAAGGATGAGGAATTATAATATACAAATTTAAATTTAAGAGTTAAAGTACAAAGGAATCTAGATATGAAGGTTTTAGAGCAAATGAGACAAAGAAGGTCAATGTTAATAAGTGCAAATCATCTTTGTTTTCCACAAGTATAAAATCTTCTCTTTGCTAAAAATGAAAGAAGTATATAGTGTATCCCTTAAGGATTTTAAGAGTTGTATAATAAATAAATATGTATGGAAGATATCCATGGAAATTTATGGTTTCTAAAGCAACATAAGAAAGTAATTCTTCCACTTTAGCATTTTTAGGAAAATATCGAGGGTTTTTAGATTGTTAGTCTCACAATGGCACTGAGAGGGGGGGGTGAATCAGTGCAGCTATTTAAATTCAAATCTACAACTCTTAAATCTGAAATAATGAAAGCTTAAAAATAGAAACAACAAGTATCACAAGGGAGCATCACATAACACAAGATGTAACGAGGTTCACCAGTTTTGGCTACTCCTCAATAATAGACTACTTGGACTCCCATCCAAATCCAGTCTTAGCAAAGCACCAACTTTACAATCAATTTACTAGCACACACTAGAAAGAGCACCAACCCCTAATTTATCTGCACCAACAGAAAGGAGCACCAACCCCTGATTTACCAGCACCAACTGGAAGGAGCACCAACCCTTGATTCCAAGCACCAACTTGGACTTCTATTTAGAATCTATTTTGACATACAAATGTCTTCTCTTTTTACAATACCCTCACTTGTCTATCTCAACTCAAATCAATCTCATAGAAGCATAAGGAGAATTTTTAGAGACTCAATATGTTCTATTCTTACGGTTCTACTTATCGCACACTTATAGCCCTATCTTACGGCTCACTCTTGCTGCTCTGCTTACTGTGCTCTTACAGCACTCACACGGCTCACTTACAGCCAGTAGCACTCTTGCTCTATATAGCGGCACTCTTTTCAATTCTGAATAGCACTTTACTTTTGCACGCAACTGCCCTTTTATAACAATATTTTCATCTTGAAACCCTAAGTCTTCTGTAACTCCCATAATCTTGCATGCAACCTATTAATAGTCATTCCTGTAAGTAACTCCTTTTTGACACAATATTCTTACATGCAACCTATTAATAGATTTGTCTCTTTAATTTGGATTCTCTGTATATCCATCGCTCGACGAATTTACTCCGTAATGGCCCCCTGTGACTGTAGTAATGACTTTCCTTTACTATCACTGTAACTGCCCCTGTAACTGCCACTTTTTCTCAGCTTTTGCATGTTTTACAACCTATTATATTCTATTACAACCCATGCTTTTTGTGCTCTTTTTGCAGCACTGCGGACCCATGATGGCCTTCCCCTTCTACCCCGCTCATATTATAATAATATTTCTTTGGTGCTTGTTCCTCGCAATTCTTTATAGATTCCCCCCCCCCCCTTTTCCCCCCCTCCCTTTTTTGTTCCCCCCCAACTTCCCTTGTTAGTTCTTCTTTTTACTTACGGGTCTCCTTTTAGCTTTATGTCATGCAAAAACATGTCTCGATATCGCAAAATTTTTGCTCCTTTTTTTTTTGTAAACATGAACAAAGACATTTTCCAACCTCCTTGTCCTCTTCTCGCATGATCCCACGGAAACATGACATGTCATGAAATCAGTGACACTTTTTGCCTTCGTACACTCTTCTCGGCTTCGGGAAAGCAGACATGAGAAAATCAAAATCACGACACTTTTCTAGCTTCTCAACATGTCGCGATATCGCGATAGTTTCTTTCTCTTGCCCAACATGTCACGATATCATGACATTTTCTCATGCTTGCTCAACATGTCACGATATCACGACAGTTTCTCATGCTTGCTCAACATGTCGCGATATCATGACACTTTTCTTATTTGTCTTTTTCTTTGAGCATTTGCATATGGGCCAATGTGTTCTTCTTTGAGAATCATTGTACATACTCTGTATGACATCTGAACTCCTATCCATTGCATCAATTGATCAACCTGATTGTGTTGACAACAATGACACTACTTTGGTTGCACCTTGCTCATCAATCTCCCCCTTTGGAATTGTTGGCAACACACGTATATTGTAATTTTTGGGCCTCCCCTTTGACAATAGCTCCATGCACAACATTCTCGGGAAAAATATTTTTAGGAAATCATAAACATGAGCAATAAGGTAAACAAATGCATAAATGCTCCCCCTGAGAATTTGGTCCCGATAGCTAGTCAATTCTTCGAAAACGTGACCACTTCATTTCTCACTGTTTTCTGAGCATCAACCCTCTGTTGCTCTCGCGTCCAACTTGTCCACGATGGTTTTTTTTGTTTTCTTCAAACATGTGTTTTTTCTATTTTTTTCCTTGTTTTTTCTTTCAAACATTCAGATTCCCAACATGAAGTACTAACATGTGACTTTCTCGCGTTACTCTTGTTCTTTGAGCATTTGTACTTGGCTGTTTCTTTGCGAACTCCTATCAACATGTGCATCATATAATCAATTGATTGTTTTGCAAACCTTAAATAATGAAATATTTTGTTTTTGGTGCATGCAGAGAAGAGTGTACAAAAGCAAAAAGTGTCATGATTTTGTGACATGTCATGTTTTCGCTAGTGCAAGCAGAGAAGAATGCAAGGAAGCAAAAAGTGTCATGATTTCGTGACATGTCATGTTTTCGCTAGTGCATGTAGAGAAGAGTGTACGGAGGTGAAAAGTGTCATGATTTTGTGATATGTCATGTTTTCGCTAGTGCAAGCCAAGAAGAGTGTATAGAGGCGAAAAGTGTCACGATTTCATGACATGTCATGTTTTTGTAGGTGCATGCCGAGGAGAGGACAAGGAGATGGAAAATTTCACGATATTGTGACATGTCATGTTTTCATGGTCAAACGCCAAGAAAAATTCAAAGGGGTAGAAATGTCATGAAATCGCAACATGTTGTTTCTGCGTGACATAGAGCTAAAAGGAGAACCCAGCCGAAGTAAAGTTAACTGAAGAAGAACTACAATTACAGGGGAAGTTGCAGAGGAAAATCATGCAGCCAAAATATGTAAGATTTAACTGAAGTCAATACTGTAGTTACAGGGGCAGTTACAATTATAGTAAACTGAAGTCATAACTGCAGTTACAAAAATGCTACAGAGTGATAGGCAGACTGAATCTACAGTGGCAAACAGAATCTGACATACACCAATAGAAAATATTATTATAATATGAGTGCGGTAGCAGAGTGCATTGTGCGACGGTATGAGTGCCATCGTGGGTCCGCGATGCTACAAAAAGAGTGCAGAAAGCATGGGCTATAATAAAATATAATAGGTTGCTGTAAAACATGCAAAAGCTAAGAAAAAGCAATAGTTACAGGGGCAGTTACAGTGACAGTAAATGGAAGTCATTACTACAGTCACAGGGGGCCGTTACGGAGTAAATTCGTCGAGCGGTGGCTATACAGAGAATCCAAATTAAAGAGACAAATCTATTAATAGGTTGCGTATAAGAATATTGTGTCAGAAAGAAGTTACTTATAGGAATGGCTATTAATAGGCTGCATGCAGGATTATGGGAGTTACAAAAGACTTAGGGTTTCAAGATGAAAATATTGTTATAAAAGGGCAGTTGTGTGTAGAAGTAAAGTGCTACTCATAATTGAAAAGAGTGTCACTATATAGAGCAAGAGTGTTGTTGGTTGTAAGTGACCCATGTGAGTGCAGTAAGCAGAGCAATAAGAGTGAGCCGTAAGATAGGGCTGTAAGTGTGCGGTAAGTAGAACCGTAAGAGTTGAGAATAGAACATATTGAGTCTCTAACAATTCTCCTTATGCTTCTATGAGATTGATTTGAGTTGAGATAGACCAATGAGGGTCTTGTAAAAAGTGAAGGCATTTGTATGTCAAAATAGATTCTAAATAGAAGTCCAAGTTGGTGCTTGGAATCAGGGGTTGGTGCTCCTTCCAGTTGGTGCTAGTAAATTAGGGTTTGGTGCTCCTTTCTATTAGTGTAGATAAATTAGGGGTTGGTGCTCCTTCTAGTGTGTGCTGGTAAATTGATTGTAAAGTTGGTGTTTTGCAAAGACTGGATTTGGATGGGAGTCCAAGCAGTCTATTATTAAGGAGTAACCAAAACTGGTGAACCTCGTTACATCTTATGTTATGTGATGCTCCCTTGTGATACTTGTTGTTTCTATTTTTAAGCTTTCATTATTTCAGATTTAAGAGTTGTAGATTTGAATTTAAATAGCTGCACTGATTCACCCCCCCTCTCAGTGCCATTGTGAGACTAACAATTGGTATCAGAGCTGGTCTCGGATTCGAATCCCTTTGAGTAACGCTGGGGGGATTTTTGGACTAATCGCCAACGTCCCCCTTCGGGATCATGACATGGTTTAACAGCCTCTCGAGGTTAACGCCCTGGCTTGTAGCGGATACCACCAGTTCGAGCTTTTGGTATAACGACAAGTTCCGCATAGATCAACATACAAAAATAATTATTAGGTAGGGTCATCTTTGTACTTTTGGGTCTCTCGAACAATGTAAAAAAGAAAGTGTTTGTGAGTTTATTCCTTGCATTTCAAATTCTCTAAGGCAACATAAAATTTAGGATATAAATCTTATTATGAATAATATAGAGAAAATAGAAGAGATTGTTTGAAGATAAGTGTTGGTGGGAATGAAAAAATAGGAGATGAAGTCCCTTAACAAAAGAATAAAGAAAAGATAACTTAAAGTAATATCAATTTGGAAAACCAAAATTAAATATCTTAAGCGTTAATGAGAAGTGGGCCTAAGCCCAAAAATAAGAATAAAAAATAAAGATAAAAATGGTATCATGGAATATTAAGAAAAAAATTATTTAGGAATTAATTGGTTGTTATATCCTATTTATTTAAATACAAGAAATAAAATTAAGTAGTGATAAATGTAAGGAGACATTCATAACAATTTAGAATATACAGGATTGTTTGACAATTTCTTCTATAGGAGTTTCTAGAAGTATTGCCACAATGTTAGATAAACACAAATGGGATGGGCAATTGCTAGAAGCAAAAAGTAATTGGGTTGCTCATCCACTTTATAAGAAAGAGGAAAAGATATAAAATAAGGCCTATAAATGTATATGCTCCAACTATAGTTACCCCTCATGAAAGATGTTGAAAAAACCTTAACATATTTTCATTAAATACAATGATGATCCATAATTGTGGTCTATAGATTCATGGGAAACTTCAACATAGTTCTCTCTCTTTTGGAAAAGGAGTATGGTACTCTTATATGGTCAAATCAATATAGGATCTTGCTTCACTTGTAAATTAAAAATAGCCTTGGGATATTATTCCTTTAATATTTCTATATACATGGGACACTAAACACATTGAACAAACTCATATAACAAAAAAGTTGAATACATTTTTGTTATCCCAAACATGGTTTCAAATAGAGTATGCAATCTCTTTGGACATTTTATTGTGAGCAACATCATACCACAAAATTATTTTATTGAGATGTTATTTACTACGTAATGGTCATCTAATGCCATTTTGCTTTAGGTATATGTACTTCTAAGACCCTAATTTCTTTTAAATTGTTATAGTATGGTGGGATGGACCAAGTTTTGAAGGGTCAAATATAGAAAGTTTTATTGAAACATGAAATATCTAAAGTGGAAAATGCTAATAAAAATATTTTGGTAATATATTTAAAGAACAAGAAAATTTTGAATTTAAGCTCAAAATTTAATAAAAATGGTAGAAATCAATGGAATGGACCATGATGCTTAAATGCAAGAAAAATAATCACTATTTCATTATCATAATGTAAATAAAAAATATTCTTA
The DNA here is from genome assembly GCA_028583015.1 of Wollemia nobilis. Taxonomy (NCBI): domain Eukaryota; kingdom Viridiplantae; phylum Streptophyta; class Pinopsida; order Araucariales; family Araucariaceae; genus Wollemia; species Wollemia nobilis. The sequence continues at coordinate 4,025,900 of JAQPPZ010017241.1, read as the reverse complement.
TTGGTTCCAAAAATCTAGAAAAATATAGAAATATAAAACATTTTGTGTTATTACAACTAAAATAGGTTTTTCTTTTTATCGCATCAAAAATATATCAACACTCGATGGAAGAAATATTTAGGAAGAAGAAGATATCAGGAAAGAATCAATTATATTTCAAATATTGCTCCAAAGGCATACTCAGATATGTGAATGAGGAATCTTTGCTTTAGATTGTACTACTTATTGTGCTTTGATTAGCTTTATAATATGCAAAATACATTGTGCCACTTATTACATTGTTATTTGTTGGATTTTATTACATTATTGGTACCTTAGAAATATATTGTAAATATTTTTGTAAATATTTGATAGGTGTCATGTAAATATGGACGTTTTGGCTTTATGTAATCATTAGGTGTCTAGGTGTTTGAGTTATTAATAAAATACCTTCTTCATGAAGAAATATGAAGAGTTATATTTCACATGAGGTAGAAGGAAGTTAAAGAGTTAGATGAAGTAGAAAGGTTAAGAGTCTCAAACATATGAAGAGACTCAAATTGAGTTGTACTTATTAAAGACATGACTTTGTAATGGTTGTTGAATAAGCTTTGTAAAACATTGTGTTTGCATTGCTTATGTAAATACATTTTTAATAAATTTATAAAGGTGTTGTTGTTGTCATTGTTAGCCATATACTAAATGCCTATTATTGTGATAATTATTTGAATACTTTATCATTGTTGAATATTGAATTTGGATCAATTGCTAATAGTGGTATTAGAGCAAGTTGTAAGGAGTTGTGAAGATTTTGTGATAAGATAGCCAATTGAATAGAGCATTGGAAATTGCAAGAGGATAGATAGATAATTAGAGATATTAATTTGTTAATAATAGAAGGAAGAAAAAATATAGAGAGAAGTTGAAGAGAACAAGCTTGTAAAAGAAAGACGATGAGCAACAGTAAAGAGAAGAAACCAACCATGTGAAGAAAACCATGTGAGGAGAAGAAAGAGTCGTGGGAAGATAAAATCCATGAAGATAAATATTAGAAAATATTGGTAAGTGAGATGACCCTAAAAAATTGATAGTTATTAGAGGAAAATGCTAGAAGAAAAAGGAGTTTATTAACATAGGAAAATTTACAAGAAGAAGGTGCAGGAAGGCTTGAGAAGGAAGGAAACCCTAAAAATTTTAAATTTGAAAGTGAACACATAAGAGAGACCAAATAAATAATAAGGAGAGCAAAGAAACGTAAGGAGAAATAATTAGAGATATAACTATGTTAGATTTTTATGGGAGGTAGTACAATCACAAGATGAAGGATAACTAATATGAGATAACTATAAAACTAATGGTACAATAATATGCAGCAAAATAAAAAATGAACATCTGCAAATAACTTAGAAATATGCCATTAATGAGAATGATGAGAATAGTGCAATGCTATATAATGGAGGACATGAACACTCTATTGGAATATATTACATCATTTGGTTCTTTACTAATGTACCTTCATGGGTACATATTTAGACTAGGATGATATTAGGAGATAAATAGTTTATTAGAGTAATTTAATAAATGCACAAGTGTTAGAATGTGCAATGATGTAAATGTGCATGTAGTCCACATGTACATAAATATTAGGGTTGATTAAGAGACAAGTACTCTATCTTTCTATATAAAGTACTCATTATGAGTGTTTGAGGGAATATTTTGGAGTGCATAGATTAGAGTAGTAGTAGTCACAATGTAGCATTTTGTTAATATGGAGAGGTTGAAAATCCATTAGATGAGCATTGTAATTTTTGTGAGATTTCTTATATGAATATATCTAGGGCATTATATCAATTTTCCTATCACATTTCATTCATGTTAAGTTGCCATTATCATAGTTATAACATTGCATGCTTATTTCAATACTTGTGGTTGCATTTCCTTTAAGTTTAAGGCTCCAAAAGCTAACAATGGTATCAAAGCCATAGTGGATCAAAGGAAAACCATAAATGATCACCATTGATATTGTTGAGTATTTACAAACCTGTTGGAAATAATATATATTCCATCATTTAGGTTATGTAAATGTATCCTCCAAGATACATACCTAGATTACTTCTTGTGCAAGTTATCTAATGACTACATGCATTATAATAAATGGACAAGTATCCATGTGCAATTTGTACAATTGCAAGGTGTCATATGCACATCGAGATAGAGTGTTGGGAAAGCATCTTATTTTGTATATATAAGGATGAACTCTTAGATATATAGAAATAAAGTCGGGAGACATTGTTCGATAGCGTATGTTAGTGTATTGTGTTCCACACCATGTACTGGTGATAGATATGATGTAAATATGTAGCTTTGTTAATGGAGTGTTCACTTCCTCCATAGCTACATTGTAATATTTTATATGTTTTATATTTCAACATGCTTCATTCATATAGCATATTTACTTTCTTGCGTATTATTCTGCATCTTGTGATTGTTATCTCTCATGGCTCATTCATCAAATGCTAATAGTGGTATCATAGCCACGGTAGATCTAGTCTGTGTAGGTCAATAGGTAACCCACCATTGTTGGTTTGCCTAAGATTTTTTTCAAACTAACGCACCATTGGACCAACCACTGGAAAAATATCTTAGGAGTATCTAGGTGGTAGATTTTGGAAGAGTCACGAAGATAGGACTGAAAGGAATCTTAGTTTCAAAAAATACTAATACTATTTTCATCTAGAGTATTTTCCATATAGTTGTTATGAAAACTCGTGAAGACTAGGACTCAATATTTTAATCCACTAGATTGACATATCATCTAGTGAAGATCATCCAAGTCATCTGGAATTTGCTAACTGGTAACTAAAGTTTATTTTGTTAAATAAATTAATCCTTAGAGGATTGGGACTCCTACGATAGAAAGGTAGGATACTCCAACTTCGTTGCTCAATGGTCAACGTGCCCTCATAGTGCAAAGGTTAGTTCATCATGTGAGAGAATAATACTTTGAAAGAAGACTTCTATTGAAGTATCATGGTGAAGATAGTGTTGGCAATTTTGGGTACCTTGGGTACATTGCCTTTGCTCAAGTATAGAAGTTGTCATTGATGTCAAGAAGCTTTTGAAGGATTCTAATTTGATGTCAAAGAATTTGTTTTGATGAAGGTTACAGCATGGACAGTGAGTTTCCAAGAAGATCAAAGTAGCCCATTTGCAAAAGATCAAAGAAAAAGACAAGTAAGAAAAAGTATGCAGCCGGCTGGAAAAATTGTCACGATTTCGTGACATGTTTGAGGAGAGAGAAAATACTAGCAAAACTGTCATGATTTCACGACATGCTGGAAGAAAGAGAAGAAGCTGGCAAAAATGTCATGATTTCGTGACATGTTAGCAAAGAAAAAGGCAAGTGGAAAAATTGTCATAATCGACTGGTACCTTCATGAACTAGTGCAATGTCATAGTCGACTGGTACCTTTCATCTTGCTCCTTGAGATTTAACTTCCTAAACATAACATCCAGAGGAGTCCACCCCACAAGAAAATGCTTCTCTGGCTGCATTAGCCAAAATGGTGAACAATCTATCTCCATTCACATTCTGAACAACCCTCATAGTAGGATTATAAAAGTTCAAAATTACCAACACCAGTTCTAGGTAAGCATGAACATGTGCACATAGGTATCAAAAAATATTTGCATGATACACAATTGTTAATAGGATTTCTGGCATCAAGCCTTGTATGGTAATAACTTCTACATCCTTGCACAATTTTTCCATACCTTTGTTGAAATGACATAGTCACCAATCTGATCCAGTGCATCCTAATACGGTTAAGCTCTATATATTTGTTTCACCTAGTATTTTTAGCTTTCTTGCCTCCCTCTACTCTTTTCTGTATTTTCTTTATCTTGATAGTTTTCTTCCCCATATTCATCCTTCGATAGTTTCACTTCAGCACTCTAATAGTTATACAAAGAAGTAGCAGTTCGGTAAAGTTGAATGACGATATTGTAATGTTCAAGAGAAAATGCTCTCGATATTTCTTTATCTGCAAGATTTTGGTTCACCCTATTTATAATTTTCACCTCTAACTACCCAATTTAATGCATGTGGCATGCCTTGAGAAATACAAGCAAACGTGCTCCTTGGTTCTCTCACCCGACACACGTTTTTATGATTTTTAACTACCAATCAATTGCCAATAATGCCCTTGCACTGTAAATATTCTTTGAATGTCATGCACAACCATTTTTAAATCTTGAGGGGCATAATCTGGTTATTAATGATTGACCTCAGGAATGATGAATGTGATGGGAGCTCTCTTTGGGGTGAAATTAGTAAATTCATTGGATTTGGTGCTGAAAACATCTTCTTTGAGTTTTTCCAGTAAAATCAGCTTGATCTCATGCATTTTACTTGAATTTTTTCTAAAATTAGCTCGTGTTAGTAAAAAATGCTTTTTTGGATGCACTTGTTTTTATAGAAACATCAACTGGGATGAAAATAATCATGTAACTAATGGTTTCGTTCAACTAGTGCTATGAAAATATTATTCCCTACTTTGCTTGGTGAAATTACATGCTTGGAAATATTTAAAATAATTCTTCTTTATTTGCTTGAAAAAACAAGCTTTATTTGGAAAAAGTAAGATGTAAATTAATTTCGCCCCCTTCCATGCTGAAAATAAACTTTGCCAACTGAAGTCCCCAAAAAAGCATGTGAATTTATCTCTTAACTCAAGCTTTCACTCCGAAAATGTCCTTTGGGGAATTTAATAGGAATTTCACCCCGAAAATGGAAAATACATGGCGAATTCTCTTTTTTGGACGAAAATAACACCTTTTATATTCTTGCTTTCTCACTTTCTTTTTCTTTTTTTCCTTTTTCACTATATATATTTTTTCTTTTTCTTTTTCTGGCAATTAAAAATAAGGGTACTTTTTAATGAAAAACAAACCATTAAAATCCATATATGTTCATGCTGGAAAAAATGACATTTTTAATAAATTTTTTGGAGAAAATAACCTACTTTCTTTTAATGCTTTCACCAAAAATGACCAAAATATCCTTTTAAAATGTTTTCGGGGAAAAAACAAAATTTTCTAGTAAAGAAGTGCTTTTAGAGTGTGTAAAACCAGCGAACAACATTGCATTGCATTAAACCATGTTTAAATAGCGATTACACAGCCGGGAATAGCACCGGCGAAACGGCTGAACAAGAATTGTTACGAAGTTGTAACAGTCTCAACAAAATGTCTAAATAAACTTAGACAAAGACAAAGTACGCTAACATCCCCCTTTATTACATTATTTGGGTAATGTAATAACTAATAGCTATACTAGACTACTAACATCCCCTTACATTATTTTGCAATACAAAGTGAGCTGCGAAACAATTCAAATTTGACACGTCCAAGTGCCTTAGTGAAAATGTCCGCAACTTGAGCATCGGTGGGAATGTCTTTGAAGCTGAATTCGGTGCTTTGGAACTTCATCTCGAATGAAATGACATTGTGTGTCAATGTGCTTTGTTCTTTCATGATGGGCTGGATTCTTGACGAGGTTCAGAACACCATGATTGTCGCAAAACAAGTGTATTGGAGATTTTGATGGATGGCCCATACTTGTCAGAATGCGACGTAACCATATCACTTCGCACACAGCTTCACGTGCGGCGCGATATTCTGCCTCTGTTGATGAAATAGCAACCACCTGTTGCTTCTTGCTGTGCCAAGAGACGAGGACCGGATCCCAGATGAAAAATGTATCCAGGAAGTTGACTTGCGATCATCAAATGATCCGGCATAGTCGGAGTCCGTGTATCCTTGCAAGAAGAATTTGTTGTTCCTCTTGTATTCTAGGCCATATTCCATAGTACCACGGACATAGTGAAGAACACGTTTTGCTGCTTTCCAATGAGTGGTCTTAGGCTCCTGCATGAACCTCGAAAGATAGTTGACAGCAAATACGAGATCTGGCCTAGTATTGGTCAGATATATGAGACTCCCAATCAGCTGTCGATAGAGAGTACCATCTACCTGAGGTGAGTCATCATATCGCGATAACTGAAGTCCATTCTCCATTGGAGTTGCCATTGGCTTGCAGTCAGTCATGCGATATTTATCCAGCAATGTCTTGGCATACTTTTTCTGAGACACTTTGATGGAGTGCTCCTTCTGGCTGAATTCCAGACCAAGACAGTAATGGAGAAGTCCGAGATCTGTCATCTCAAAATATTTGCACAAGTTTCTTTTGAGAGTAGAGATCATAGTTTCTGAACTCCCTGTAATGAGCGAGATCATCCACATAGAGTACAAGCAACACTATCTCAGAACCACTGTTTCTTGAAATAGAGGTTTGCATCCGACGGACATCTCTTAAATCCATGCTTGCATAAGGTGATTGTCCATTTTTATATACCAAGCTCGAGGAGCTTGTTTCGGATCCATACAAGGATTTGACCAATTTGCAAACTTTCTGCTGTTGGCCTTCCACTTCAAATCCTTCGAGCTGAGTCATATAGACTTCTTCTTGGAGATCACCATTTAGAAAGGCACTTTTGACATCCATCTGGTGAACTTTCCACCCATATTGTGCTGCCATAGCACACATAACCCGAATTGTGGTCATCCGAGCAGTAGGTGCAAAAGTTTCCTCATAGTCGATGCCTTCCTTTTGAGCATAGCCCTTTGCAACAAGACGGGCCTTATGCTTATCAATTGTTCCATCTGCCTTGTACTTGACTTTGTATACCCATTTGCAGCCAATGGGTTTCTTTCCATGCGGCAGATCAACAAGCTTCCAAGTTTTATTCTTCATCAGAGACTCATACTTTGTATCCATAGCGGCCTTCCATTGAGGCTCACTGAGAGCATCTTGCACTGATGCAGGTTCAAGACTATCTATGGTAGACATGAATGCCCTGTCATCATCAATATCCATATCCTCAACTTCTGTACTTGGAGTCACGAAAGTTCCTCAAAATATTGACAAAGATCATCAACCTCACCAGTTTCTCTGGCTTCTCTTTCCTTTTGAGCCATACTTGCGTGTACGAGGTCTATCCAAATTCAAATTGGGAGGAGTGGATAAATTTGCATCTCTGATTGTATTTGTACACCATTTAGGATTCTTCTTCGGTGGTGGTGAAGAAGATGTAGAAGGACCTCCTGTCTGTGCTGACGAAGGAATCTTCTCTTCCTTAGTTTCCACAATATCTTGGTGTACTTTAGATGTGCTCTGTGATGTGAAAGCTTCATCAAAGACAACATCTCTGCTGATATGAATTTTCTTGGTCAAAGGATCTATCAACCGATATCCTTTAGAGTGCTCAGAATATCCAAGAAAAATACATCTCGGTGTTTTCTCATCTAGCTTCTTCCTTTTCTCTTTCGGTATGTGCATGAAAGCTTGACATCCGAAAATACGTAGATGAGATATGGAGGGTTTTCGACCACTCCATGCTTCCTGTGGAGTCATTCCTTTTAGGGCCTTTGTGGGTGCCCTATTCAACAGATACTACTGCAGTGGTGACGGCTTACTGCCCAATATTGTTGCCCAAGAGTAGCTCCTGTGAGCATACAACGAACCATTTCCATGATAGAACGGTTCCTTCTCTCGGCAACTCCATTTTCTTTGAGGAGTATAGGCGGTTGTTAAGCTGTCTCTTGATCCCATGCTTATCTAGGAATGCGAGAAAATTCATTAGAGGTAAACTCTCCCCCTCGATCCGAGCGGAGGGTTTTGATAGAAGCCCCCGACTCCTTCTCAACGGATTTCTTGAGCTGCTGGAAGAATGCGAAAGCTTCAGATTTCAGTTTGAGAAAGAAAACCCACATCTTTCGTGAGTAGTCATCTATGAATAACTGAAAGTACCTCTTCCCTCCAACATTGTTGGGTGTGAAAGGACCGCATAGATCGGTGTGAATGAGCTCCGAGAGGTTTTCGTGCTCTTGTAGAGCTCTTCTCAAATGGTACTCTATGCTGCTTTCCTGCCAAGCAATCAGAGCACATCGGCAATGTGGCAGAAAGGGAAGGAAGACCCTTTACCATCTCATACTTGTTGAGCTCAAGTAAGTAGCCAGAACTAAGATGCCCATATCTCTTGTGCCATAGGGAAGTTGCCTCCTTGGTAGAGACAGTCATGGCAACATGTGGAGTAGAGATAGCATCTAGTGCAAATAAGCCATGCTTATATGAAGCTATTGCAATCTGCTTACCCTTCTTGGTAATAGTACAACACTTCTTTCCATTCTCAACACGAAAGTTGACAACCATATTTCTGTCCGGGATTTGTGTCATCGACAACAAATTGTTGGCCAATCCCGGAACATAGAGGACTTTGTCAATCTGACACTTGCCATCAGGAAGAGTGACTGAAACTGTACCCTCTCCCTGAACCCTGTAGGTTTTATCATCAGCAATGGTGACAGGTTTGCCCTCTTTGGCCTCAAATGATTCAAACCACGATCTGTCGCCAGTCATATGTTTGCTAGCTCCAGAATCGACATACCAAATAGGATCCCTCTGAGTGGAATCTGTGGTAGTCATGAGCACCTTGTGTGCCCATTCAGAATCTGAGTCAGATTCTTCAACAACAACATTCACCTGGGGTTGCTTGTTCTTATTTTGTGGTTTGTTTTGGCCTTTCTGCTTGTTCTTATGCCAACACCTGTTGGTGTCATGGTTGTCTTTCTCACAGATCTTGCACCACCTCTTCTTCTGTTGAGGTTGTTTGCCTTTTCCTTTCGTATCCTGTTGAGAATTTCCTCCTTTCTGAAAGTTGCCTCCTTTTTGCCCATTACCTTTCTTCCTAGAACCATGCCTGTTGGTGTATAGGGCTGTATTGGAAGAATCATCCTTGTGAAGTTGGCGTGCCTCCTGTTGTTGAAGCAGATTGACCAACTCGATGTAGGTAATTTGTCGTTGGGACACCTGGATGGAGGTTATCAACATATCAAATGAAGAAGGTAAAGCTCTCATCACAAGTGAAATGAGAAGCTTTTCGTCCACGGTATCTCCCGAGAGAACTCAATTTCTCTTTCAACTCAGACACTCTGCACAGAAAGAGTTCAACTGTTTCACCTTGCCTCAAACTCAGGTTATGAAGTTGTTGTTGAAGATGAAGAATGGTGGATTCATTCTTCCCCTCATAGATGGTTCTAAGGGCATCCCATGCCTCTTTACCACTTGCTTTGTCAGCTATATGAGGTTGCACTTCATCTGAAACAGACAAACAAAATGAGCACCTTTGCTCTACTGTCTTTCTTGTCAAAAGCTATCTGATCCGTTGAAGGACCTGTGGATCCTGCTTGTTGGTGAAGGCCTAGTTGCTACTCCGGTAACAATATCCCACAAATCTTCCATTTGGAGAATAGCCTTCATCTTATGTTTCCATGGTGTATAATTTGGACCTTTCAATAATTGATGCGGATCAGTCATCAACTTTGCAACAGCGGCCATAGTGAAGGTTCCTTATATCACCAAATTGGTCCCCCTTTCGATATACCTTTTGCTAGGCCAATATACCGTACAAAATACCCGCCCTTACGTGAGGGAAACTATAGGTATTTAGAAAGATCAACAAAAATCACCCGCCCTTACGTGAGGGAGACTATAGGTGAGTTTTAGAGATCATACGATACGTGGAACATAAGCGGTGCTGAAAGGGAATCGCCTTGTTGATGGCACCTACCATAGAAGATTCTTCTCATGCGTGGGGCGTAACTTCCCCTAAACACTATGAAGAATACTTCGTCGGGATTTACGCCTAAACACAAGTGCGATAAAGGGTAGTGGATGGAGTAAAAAAATGCAAAAATGGCGTACTTATTCCTCCCCGATGATTTATAGAGAACAAGCTCAGACGTCGTTATAGCAGCTATATTAGGCGGCGGATACAGTAGCCAAATCACGACAGCTTTACCTGTAAGTGCTGGCCAGAGGTATCACAAATACCGAACGCTGCAGTGCAATAAAATTGCACAGATGGGTTTTATATTCCGGGGACTTAGGGAGTGTTTTGATTTTAATTTTTAATGTTATAGTGCAAAAATGAAATATGCAACATACAACAAAAAAAAATTGCCCACAAGAATAACCCACAAGGTGTCGGTCACAGCCGAAAATGCACCTTTTACAATGCCAAATTGCTATTTTTCGAAAAATTACTCACTATCCCCCTTTGATTTTTTGAAAAAATATCCCCCCTTAAAAGGCTTTCTTTAACAAAGCATTTTTAATAATTATTATAAATTTAAAATTAAAATAAATAATTTTAATTTATATAGTTTTAAAACTTTAGAAAAAATAAATTAAAATTAAAATTTTAATTTATAAAGTTTAAAAAACTATATTAAAAAAAATTAAAATTAAAAATTTTAATTAAAAATAATAATAATTAAAAAATGACTTTGCAAAAAAAAATTATACCTTGGGGGGGTCGGCGGGATTCGAACCCCCGACCTGCAGGCTCCCTGAGCCTTACCGCACGGCTCACGACCACGTGAGCCAGCGGGCTGATCCGAAATGATCAGTGAGCCACCTCCCTTTTCAACACCCTCTGCAGCAGCCTCCGACTGCTTCGCGGCTTCCTCCTCCGCAGACTCGCGCTCCGCTCCGCTTCGTCGCGCGTCGCTGCTTCCCCTCGCTCGCACTGCGTTTTTTTTTTTTTTTTTTATCGAGAAAAAAAAAAATTCGCCTGTCCCGCCGTCTGCGCGGCTGCGACCCGCGCTCGCGTTGGCTCTGCGTCCGGCGGGGGATTCTGTCCGGCCGCGCCGGGGGGGTTATACCCGGGCGGGGAGGGGGGGAGGAGCGGGGAGGCGGGAATTTCAAAATTCAAATTCCCGTCGGGGAGGGGAGGGGGGGTCTCGGGGAGCGCGCGCGCGATGTGCGCGTCGCGCAGGGAGGGGGGGAAAGGGGCGTTGGGGCCCGCGCGATTGTGCGGTCTCCACCAACGTGGGGGGGCGGCGCTATCGCGTCCGCTCCCTCCAATGGGGAGGGGGGTTGGCGTTCTGCGCCCTGCGTAGACGTCAACGTCAATCCCCTGTCGAGCTCGGGCTCGCGCGCGCTGGCTCGACCGTCGAGCTCGGGCTCGCGTCTCCGCGGTCTGGCCTGGGCGCGACGTTCCACGTCCTGCGTCGGGCTGCGCAAACTTTTTTTTTATTTTTTTTTTTTTCCCGCAACTGCTGTCGAATAACACGTCGCGGAAAAAAATAAAAAAATTCCTCTGCTCGTCCGCCTCCAGCCTCCTCTCGCTGCTCCCTTTCACTGCAAAAAGATCCCGTACCAGTCTGGCTCTGATGCCATGTAAAACCAGCGAACAACATTGCATTGCATTAAACCATGTTTAAATAGGGATTACATAGCCGGGAATAGCACCGGCGGAACGGCTGAACAAGAACTGTTACGAAGTTGTAACAGTCTCAACAAAATGTCTAAATAAACTTAGACAAAGACAAAGTACGCTAACAGAGTGAAATCACCTGCTTAGGGTGATGTTAAATTATCTCAGTGAAACTACTTCTCCCTCTCTTTTTTTATTATTAAAATAAAATATACCTAGCCATTTAAAAATAAAATGACATTAAAAGAAAACTATACACATATTTACATACTTGGTTTAAAATTTTCACTGATGATAGGTCTTCAAATGAAGATCTTTTACTGGAATCGACAACACTTGGCCATCCATATCCTGTAAGTAAAATAGGTTAACTTGATTGACACCAAAAATTTAGAAAAGGCCCTCCCAAATCACCTTGAACTTGTGATGCTTGTCGGGCTTTGCCTTGTTCTTGTTCCATTTCAACACCAGATCACCCACTTTGAACACCTTCTCATAAGTCTTCTTACCAAACTACTTCTTCATCATCTGGGCATATTCCATGAAGGCATCATACGCTTTCTCCCTCTCTTCCTCCAATTATAAAAGCTAAGCCAACATTATGCTCATGGGGTCGAATTCATCATCTTCACCATCAATTAAGTGCAAGGATTGAAGGATCAACAATTCAATATGAATGGGTAAGACTGCTTCTTTATCGTACACCAAGAAATAAGGGGACGTCTTGATATATTTTTCACTGAGATGCGATCGGCCCATAAGGCTTGGTTCAAAAGCAAGTGCCAACTTCGCTTGTTATCAGTAAGAGTCCTCTTTTGAATCCTGAGTAGATTCTTGTTCATGGATTTGTCCAGACCATTTCTCTATGGATAATAATTTGATGAGGTTTTTAAATAAATACCGTACTTACCTATGAACTCATTGATTTTAGCACCGATGAATGGAGTTCCATTATCTATTATAATCGCATCTGGGATGCCAAAATGAGTGATCAATCCTTCAAGGAATGTGATGACCACATCTTGGTTGGCTTTCTTGGTTAGAATTGTTTTAGCCCATCGAGTGAAATAGTCAATTGCAATCAAAATGTATTTATACCTTACGAATGAATTAGGATCAATGACCCCAATGAAATCTAAGCCCCATTGCTAAAATGGTGCTTCTACTTGAATCGAATGAAGGGATAATGATGCATTCCTACTTATGTTGACATATCTCTATCATTTTTCATAGCTTTGACAAACTCCAAAATCATCTGCAAAGAGATTGGGCTAGAAATAACCTACTTTGACGATCTTCAACACCATGGGTCTCCCTACATAGTGGCCTCCTAACAATCCAGAATGGAATTATTTTAGGATTTTTTGCTTCTCTGATTATTTGATGTAGGGTTATGCATAAGCGCAAAATATCACAAATTGGCTCTATTTAGGATTTTCAAGATTTTAAATTGGCTAATTTTGGATCCTTTCACTAGGGTCCATTCACCCGTAATTTATGGGGTGGAAGTTTTTTTGGGGTAAATTTGCCCATCGTTGATAATCATGAAAATAATTTTATTTTAATTTACTGACCTCAAATTACAAATGATTTTGATATTCTTGCCCAAATCGCCTTCAAATTATAAATGATTTTTTATTTTTTGCCTAAATCACCTTCAAATTATAAATGATTTTATATTTCCCACCCAAATCGCCTCATATACTACCCGTATATATACTGTACTAGGTACCGATAAACATACATCGAAAATACTATAACTCAAAAATAGCTCTAAAACAATGAAAAACTTGAGGTGTCGGTCAACATTCATCTATTGCTTACAGAGGTGTCGATCGATTGTAGAAGTGTCAATCGGTATTAGCCTATCGGTTGTAGGGGTTGTCGATCAACATTTATCTATCGGTTGTAGAGGTGTCGATCATTATTTTTTAGTCGGTTGCAACACCGTTTCTATCGGTATTAGTCAATCTATTCTAGAGGGGTCGATCGGTAGAAAGTTATCGATTGCAGGGATTGTCGATCAATAATTGTCTATAGTTTGCAAAGGTGTTGATAGATATTATTTTTTCAGTTGTAGTACCATGTCAATCAAAATTAGTCGATCCGTTATGTGGTTTTCAATCACCATTAGTCTATTAGTTGTAAGGACTGTCTATCAGCAATTGTCTATCAATTGTAGAGGTGCCCATCGGTATTAGTCAGTCGATTGCAGGACTATGTCGATCGACATTCGTTGGTCAATTACAAAGTTGTCGATCACCATTAGTCTATAGGTTGTAGGGACTCTCAATTAATATTTTTCTATCGATTACATAGGTGTCCATTAAAATTAGTCAGTTGGTTGTAGGGTTGTGTTGATCAACTTCAGTCGGTCGGTTGCAAGAGGTGACGATCAGCATTCATCAATCGATTAGAGGAACTATTGATAGATAATTACCTATCGATTGTAGGGGTTGTCGATCGACATTTGTCAATCAATTGTAGAGGTTTCAAACATCATTAGTCTATCAATTACAGGGCCATATCGATCAAAATTTATCTATCAGTTGTAGAGGTGTCGATAGGCATAAGTCTATAGGTTGCAATTTTTGTCGATCAGTTCAAGCCAATAGGTTGTAGAGTAGTGTCTATAGGCATAAGTCGATCAGTTGTAGTGCACTGTCTATTAGCACAAGGTTTTAGAGACGCAGTAATCAACCTAAGTCGATAAGTTTTGGAGGAGAGACTATCGATAAAATCTAATCAGTTGTAGAGGATTCACAACTAAAAAATCGGTAGGGTATTCTTCTTCCATTGTTATTTTTTCTAAATATCTTTTTCTTTAGTTTCATAGGCATTGTAGGTCAACTATACGCAACTGTGGTAGACAACTATCAATGTCATATGGATGTGTGTTAGGAGTATTTCTCTTGTTTATCCATTGTAGGGCCATATCTATCAACATTTATCTCTCGATTGTAGAGGTGTCGATGGGCATAAGCCTATCGGTTGTAGTGTTTGTCGATCAGTTTAAGTTGATCAGTTGTATATTAGTGTCTATAGGTATAATACGATTAGTTGTAGAGCACTATTTTTTGATACAAGATTGTAGAGATGTAGTAATCGAACTAAGTTGATTGGTTGCTGAGAAGAGACTATCGGTAAAAGCCGATCGGTTGCAAAGGATTCATGACTAAAAAATTGGTAGGGTATTCTTCTTCCATTGTTCTTTTTTCCAAATATTTTTTTCTTCAGTTTCATAGGCACTATAGGTCAACTATATGCAACTATGGTAGACAATTATCAATGTCATCTGAGTGTGTGTTAGGAGTATTTCTCTTGTTAGAGACTGCTTCTTCTCTCTTAGAGTGTGTTTCATAGGCAGTGTGTAAGCACTATCTACAACTATTATCGATAAGTATCCATGTCATGTTGTGTGTTAGAAGAATTTTCTTGTCATATTGCTTCTTATCTTTCATATGTCATTCTATAGGGCAGCATAGGTTCATCTTGAGGGATGTCTACTATTTTCCTTCAATTTCATATATATTTCCTAACATCTGAAGGTTTTTATTTCTAGATACAATGTCACCTACTGAATATGGAAATAAGGGAGGCCAATATTCTTGTAAAAATATAATTCTAAAATATTTTACACAAGTATCAAAATGCAATGAGGCATCAATATCTATAGATTCTACACAACTTGCAAGTACAAACACCTTTTACCATCAAATTTTTAATATTTTTGTTCTTAAATATAAAACCTTTATCTATTAATAGATAAATGGTTTTATGCTTATCTACCTCTTTTTAAATGGTTTGTAAAACTATATTCTATTAATTCTTTAAAATAGTACCTTTTTTACTTCAAAAAATGATAGAGAACACCAAACATTGAATGCAATAAACATTGTCGACCCTAATGTGCATTCACTCAAAGATATTCCAGTAGATGAGATGGGACCACATGATAATTTTCCTAATAATGACATTCAACAACCACTTCAGGAGATTTTAAATTCAGACACATGAACCAAAAAAGAAAATGAAAGTACAATTAAAATTCAGACATCTGGGGAATCTTGCAGTCAAAAATCTAAATGTCAAAAGATAAGTGAATGGACTATTGAAAATGAATGGGTAATGTTATACCCCTTTATTGAGTGAGATGAGAAATTGAATGTGTGTAAATGCATTATTTGTACATGGAAGCTGGGAAATGATCATTTATTGCAAAATAAGAAAGACACAATAGAAAAACATTATGGAAAAGATGAAAGAAATACAAAGTGATGGAACAATTAACAGATTTCATAGGTGGAAGGATGCAATAGAATGTGTGCATGTGAGATATGCACTTGAATATGAAAAATCAATGAAACAAAAACAAACTCTCATTGAGAAGGGTGGAACAATCGAGGCACAATTTAAAAGAATTAATAAGACTATATTAGCATCAAAGAAATTGTAGTTTGCTATTGTATTCAGTATTCTAAAAAAAGGTCGACCAATGTCTAATTTTGTTGATTTTAAGGATATACTTCAACTAGCCGATGTACAAAACCTTACCAATTCACATTGGTCAGATCGAAGTGGTTGGAAAATGGTAAAATATCTATCACTGGTTGAGAAGGAAGACCTAAGAGAGAATGTGAAACAATCCAAATTTATTTCACTTTCC
Organism: Wollemia nobilis; assembly: GCA_028583015.1. Classification (NCBI taxonomy): domain Eukaryota; kingdom Viridiplantae; phylum Streptophyta; class Pinopsida; order Araucariales; family Araucariaceae; genus Wollemia; species Wollemia nobilis. The sequence continues at coordinate 4,009,916 of JAQPPZ010017241.1, read as the reverse complement.
ATTGATGAGGTAATAGTTGTTGACAACACATTGGATTTGCATACATATTTACACATTCAAAATTCATTTGAGACAACCTCATTTACTAGCACTACATAAGATGATTGAAAATTGTAATGCGGAAAATATTTATAATGTTGTTGTAACCAGTTTAAAGGATATTGCCAAAATGGATGAAAAGGAAATTTCCACAAATTTAATTTGTGTTGGAGTTGATGGTGCGGCTACAATGCAAGGACAAAGGAATGGTCTTTGTGTTAGGCTTCAAACTTTCATTGCACCATATGTGATTCCTATTCATTGCATGGCTCATCGAATGAATCTTACATACAAAATTGTGAGCAATTTTGATAATGTATCCAGAGTGGAAGAACTCGTCCACGAAATACACTTATACTTTTCATGCAGTCCAAAAAGGTTTGCAGAGTTTCAACAGTTTTCTCTAGGTGTAACTGAAGGCAGAAAAATGTTAAAAGATGTGGAAACCAGGTGGATTTCACTTTTTCTTCCTGTAAAAGGGTATTTTCAAAATATCAATCTTGGTTGGGTTTATGTATGCACATCGTAGGGATGTTGACAAGGTAAAATATTTGTTTTTTCGTATGACTGACTTGGAAACTCTTCTCACATTATGTGGTATTCTACCAATGTTACAAGAAATGAATTCTATGATTAAACTTGCATAGGAAAGAGCAATTTATATTATCGATTTCATGAGGATGAGAAAACAAATATGTATGCTTATTGACAGGATTTATTTATCCGAAAAACATTTTGAGGATCCCAAGTTTGATAGTTGGAATACGTTAGTTAATGTCAATGAACCAAACAACTTTTTAAAGTTCAACATCAATGATAATATTTGTATAGCTATCCATGGAAAGTTGATTCTTGTATATCATTTTGAAAAGTGATTAGATACACTAACAAATGATGTTGAACAAGTGCCCATTACATATTCCGGATTCGATGAGGTTTTGATAGTATTAAGAATAAATTGAAAAGAATTACAAATGCATTAACAAGAGAAATAAGAGATCGTTTTAAGAGAGATGAGACACTTGAGGCCATGGTTGTTATTAATCCTAATTTATTGAATCCTTGTGGTGATCATAGTAGTAGAAGTGAGTTGTTTGTAAAATATATGGGCAATATTATGACACATTTCTCTAAAAGTGTGGAAATAAATGACATTGAAATCAATGGTATTCTAAACAAAGATCTTTTGAGACAACAATCAACCAATTTTAGAATTACAATGGATAATCAAATTGCACATTTTAGAAATCCACATGAGACTGGTTCAATCACATGTTTTTGGGAAAACTTGTATCAAAGTAGTGTCTTACAAAAAACTATGAGTGAATACTTTATTTTATATGAATTATGTCAGACAATGATTTTGGGATCTATTGAAGATGAAAGGATTTTCAGTGCATTATCTTTTTTTAAATCAAAAGTTTGTAACATGTTGGACAAAAATTTGGATAATTGTTTGAGATTGTATGTGTCATCGTACAAGGTGGGTAATTTTCACTATGACATAGCATTAACATAATGTAAGTCCCTAGCCAAAAAAAGAGGTCTCTCTAATACTGTTGATACTAACGAAAATGATTCAGCTTGGAGTTATGATGGGATTATGGAAACATAGAATTCATAGATTCTCGGTTCTTTTGGAGAAGTTGATAAAGCTTTGTATTACCTTCTAGAAATGTAAATATTGCAATGATTATATGACAAATTTATATAATCTAAGATATTTTAGATTTGAAATCATTTTGTAAAATTTTAGTGATTTGAATAAATTCATTTTATTAGTGATTTTCCATATTTGATATCATTTATAAATGTCAATGATTTGAAAAATTTCATATTGTCAAAGATTTTTTGTATTTGATTTGTTGTAAAATTTCAATGATTTAAAACCCAAAATGGTTTTAGGTAAAACTCTCTAAGGGCTACATGGGATCATATAGTTCTAGTAATTATGCAGTATTTTACCTTGGATGAGAACCAAGAGATCCTTTAGAGCTATCACTTCATGTTTTTGAACCATTTGTACCATAAAAAATGATGAATATTCTATTATTTTTATTTCAATCTCTGACCAAGACAATCTCTAAGGTGAATAAGGGGGTGGCCCCTAACCTAGTTTACTAGGGATTGATGAACCATGTGGTCAAATAGAGAGGCTTGGATGGTGATAGCATTCTCAATTCTTTGAATAGGGTCCCATCTCCAATTATAGATTACTCAATTTCCTCTACCTCGGGAGATTATAACATCTTGAACTAGGAATCCATCAATGCTACTCTCTTGGTGGTATAGGCAATGAGGGGGGCAGAGTATCCTCCCAAAGGCACAAGAGGTAGCGATGAGGGGACAATAAGGTCTAAGTGTTTAGTTATGAAGATGGCTAACAATGGAAAGTTACCAATGAATATTGATGATTTGAAGTTTGAGGAGTATCTACTGCCTCCTAAGAAGCTAAAGTTAAATCTCTAGGTAGGTAGTGTTAGAAAGAACCAGGACCCTCATATCTAAGTTGGGACCTTGAATCTAACATCTCTCAAGGTGATGATGATGAAGCTCCAGTGTTCCCTGATCCACTCCATGCAATCAATGATTTCATAGGCTAAAGAGGTGCTAACTCTTATGGGATGACAAGTTTTGAAAATGAACAAGTTCAAGGATGAGAATAGGGTGAGATCTAGTAGATCTAAATTTTGAGTGGTTTTGGATCTCTTGTCTCCTTTCCTGCATTCTCTTTTGGTTGGTCCTATTTTGGGTCTACTAGCCTACGCATCTGGTTTTGCTACCCCTGTATGGGCATGTGGTGTTTGTAGTCTAAAATCTTGTTAGTTCTATTTCTATTTGGATTCTTTGGTTCCTAGGGTTATTTTTCTTAGTGGCTCATAAGATTTTGATGTATTGTTGTGTATGGTTTCATTTTGTTCTCCCTCTATGTGTGGGTGACTAGCTTCTTTTTGTAAAAGGATTGGAGGTCCTTTCAAAACTCCTTTCATCCACATTATCAAAAACAAAACATAAGCCATTTTATGATTTTTTCTCCATACTACCTTGTCCTAGGCCATTGAACATATATTATTAATATTTGAGAAAGTTCTTATAATGTGTTAAGCAATGTTTTAAAGGAGGATAGTTCTTCTTATTTAAGGATTCACTCATATTCTACTTGTCGATAGTCTATAAAACTTAAGAATCCTATAAGAAATAACTAGTGGAACACTATGGGTCCTACAAGATAGAACATACCACTCATTAACAAAATACTTGTTCTATAACTCTCCTCTTGCTATGAAATTTTACCATAGATTGCAGAATAAATAGATCATAAGAAAATACCCCAATATATAGAAGTGAATGAGGTGGCTTGATATTAAATATGAGACCTAAGTTGACACAAAGACTAGATGGAGCCTAGATAAAGCCAATCCTAAGGAGGCTTAATTATTGTTGGAATCTCAATGATAAAATACTCCTCCTAAGGAATAATGACTTTTTTTTGTGGAGTTTCCATGGCTTATCTCTTTTTCGATTATCAAAATTTTAAATTCTTTGAGCAATGCTTGAACTACTATAATTTATTTTTGATATATCACTTGTGATATTTATCCTATGTTATATTCTAATATAATTTGAGAGTGTCATAAGTGTGACTTTATTTTTTTTAATAATGTAAGATGTAAGAATGATGTGGGGATAGAAACAATTCAATGTACATATTTAGTGCATTATATTAAGTAATCATTTATTCTATAATTTAGTTTAATTATACTTACTACTATTATTAATAATTTAATGATAAATATAATATTATTCATACATTGACATTCTAATTTTGATTGATTATCATGTTTAATGTTGAATATTATTTGATACAACATTTCATAACATTTTTTAATTAATTTGGTATTATCTATCACATGAAAATCATGAAATATTTTTAATTATTCTTATAAACACACTTTGAAAGTTATATTTATAGACTCTATATTATTTGAAGGTCCCTTCACCATTTAGATTATATCTAAATTTTAAAAATTCTTACAATAAACATAAATTTACAAAGAAAAAATATTAACCATCGTAACATGAGACTTAAAGATAAAAAAAGAAAAAGGTGCTAATCAATTTAAAAATATTAAAATGAAATTATGTCATCAAAAAATCTCGAGATAGATAAATAAAGAATGAAGAGATGGAGCCATAGAGCCCTACATGACTATAAGGATAGATAAATAAAGAATGAAGAGATGGAGCCATAGAGCCATACATGACTATAAGGAAAAATGGGAATAAATTATGAAAGGCCATTTTTTTAGCCCACACTTTAACACCATAATTGTTTTAGCGTCAAACCCTATCATTGGTGATCATGTGAATTCGATAAATAATTAACATTTATGCCATAAAGCATCATCTAACAACCATTATAATATTCAACTTAAATGTTTTAGACCAGTTTAATCACTTTTCTATTACACCAATCATTGCCCATCCAAATCAAAATGTTCTAGTTCAATCTAACCTCTTGCCCATTACAAAAATTGATAACTGTTTTTTTTTTTAAATATAGAAAAATAAATTCTTAAATATTTCTTTATCTAATATTATTCTTTCTTGATTTTTTGTACCTTTTATATAAGAGAATGCTTAAAATATACCATAAATCATCAATCCAAAGTAAAAAAATTCATGGAAAAAAAATAATAATAATAATAATATTAATATTAATTAGTGGATACCGAACTGAAACCAAACTGAAAACACAGTAACACTAGCACATTTGTGAAAAACTGACGACACAAATCGTATACATACTGAAGCACGTTTGTGAACACACGAAACACAGATACAAACACAGATACAGTATGTTTGTGAACACACGAAACACAGATACAGTACGGCTTTGAACGAATGCCGCGAAATATAGGCACTCAAAGCTTATTCTAGATGCATAGGGGTATTGTATTAAGTCTTGAGGGGGAATTAATTTCCCTTAAGCAAGCAGTTGAGCATTGATATTATTATCTACTACCAAGTCCCATCTTGTTAGAGTAGGTGATCTTGAGAGATGTGAACATGATGGGATTCTCAGGCAGAAACTCGGAGGCCTGTGGCACAAGCGTGACGATGATACTCTCGTCCTCGGATGCACCGATGTCCTCCAGTGTCTCCGTGATACCCACCTTGAACGACCTCGTAATTTTCGTGGACGTTTTCTTGGTCGTCCCCGACTCCATCTGGTGATTGCCGTGGCTTAAAGTCACAAAGGAACCCGCATAATGGCGGGTAACCGCGGAGGTGCTCGCGTCTGCGTCGGGCAGGTTTATGAAAATAGCCAACTTGGAGGTCTGACTCGTGTCCAACTCAATCCCCTCCACGGTAAGAACCTCCTCGTCCTCTTCTTTCTCCCTGTTGCTACGTTTCTGCCTCGGTCTCTTCACCCGCACTGAGACAGGAGCCTTCAACTCCGTGAGCTGGTTAAGGGACTCTTTAAACTTCTCCACAGCAGGCATGGCCTTGAACGTTCTGGCCATCTTGATGATACGTCCTGTAGTCAACCATGGAAGATCCAACTCTTGGTATTCATACCTCAGCTTATTAATGTCGTAACAGTCGCCGGCATTCACCTGCACCAACTGTTTGTTCTCGTCGTAGAAAAGAAATTTTGAGTTGAGAAGGTCCGGGTCTTGGTAGTTCTTGCGGCAAAGCACGGAGTTCCAGATCTCCCACATGCGGTCCACGTTGGCGTGGTGGCAGTAGAAGAGTGGATCCCGCCCGGCAGAGTAGAGGCTCCCCAGGTCCTCGCGGTTGGGATTCTCGGAAGAGCCCGTCCACCTGTGCACCAAATTATGAGGGGAGGTTTCTAGTTTTCCATGGTGGAGTTTAGCGCAGCGGTCGCCGAATCTGTAGACGGCACCGTGGAACAGCTCTGGCGTGGTGGAGCCGGCCACCAAGTTGGTGTAGATCTCGGCGTAGTTGTACAAGGCGCAGCCGTTTTTGCAGGACTTGGGCTCCTGCAAATTGAGGATGACGGGAGGCTGGTGGCACGGTTCCCTGTTCTTGTTGTAGATGGAAAGCTCTCTGTTGGTGAACATGGGCGGGATCGTCATGCCGGCTTCGTTGTCCCAGTTCCAGAAGGGCAGCGCGAACGTGTCGTCGTTGATCAATTTGGCGAGAATGCGCTCGTAGAAGTAGAGGAACCAGCGATGCCACGGCGCGAAGAACCACGTTTCGTGGACTCTGTAGTTCTGCTTCTGCTCGCCTACAAGGTATGCGCAGTGGACGTTGGCCTGCTTCATGAAACTGCGCGGGTCCTCCTCCGGAAGAGCTCTCATGGCCTTGATGGCCGCATGGTATTTGTGGATGTATTCGTCGTCCACCAAGTGCGCTGCCACGCGCGTCCGCATTGGCAGCTTTTTGGGAAACTTGAACTCCACGATATCCGATGAGTACGGAGGACAACAACCGTCCTCGGCCTCCAGGTCGGCGTCGCAGGGGAGATCCGTAGGAGGATTCTGGCAGCTGGCTAAGTCAGGAGCCGGAAACGGATTGGAGAGGGCCTTTCCGGCGGTGAGAGTGGACAGGCCCAATGTGGACGACGACAACAGCAATCGGCGACGGTCGATGTCGCCTTCGCTTTTTTCAGAGCGAACGCGCACCGCATGGTTGGATAGCAATTTTTTTCTGGCATAGCGTTTGCTTCTCTCCGATATCCAGCCCAGTTTGGTTGGACACGAAGGAAGCGAGCATTTTGAGCTTAGTGCAGGCGAGCATGCCCCGACTAAGCTTGCAGACTCCATGGTTTCACAGAATCGACTACCTTTAAACTCAGACAACAATCTGACTTGGGATTGATTCATAATTGCATCGGCAATATATACGCATTTTGGGCCGGAATTATCTATATGACCGACTTACACACGTGAATTGTCGCCCTGCGGTCCATTGTTAAAATTCGCTACTATTTGGTAGTTTAGGATTGTTTGGAGATTGTAACGGCTTTGTTAGAAGTGTAGAATTTCTATTGGTTTTTTCAATCGAAGTTTGTATAATATTTTTATATATAATAATTGCTTTATTAAAATACATGATTTGTTAAGAGTATAAAAGTGTGGATTAATAATAATCAACTCTAAAATTTTACTATTTTTTCCAAAAAAAAATTATGATAAAAATAATCGTGTTTATTTTAAATATTATTTTTCTCCTATTTTAAATTAACATTTTTAAAATAAATTTACCAATCTCTTCATTTTAATGGTAATGGCACAATTTTAAAATAAGCATAGTTATGATCACAGTAGCAGTACAACCTAATTCAAAAATCTTTTCTAATCATGAACGTATTGTTCTTCTTGACAGAATATGGACAAATGTGAACCACGCCGTCTGCTACGACAAGCTGAAGCATAGGCAGTGTATTAAGCATACACATTAAATCATATAAGCCATTTCTTAAATTAGAGAGAGTACAAACACTTTTTTTTTAAGTCTTGAATTCCAAGATCTAATGCTTCACGTTTCGGTCATACTCGGCATATTTAAAGGGTAAAGGGGGGGGGGGGGGGGGGGGGGGGGGGGGAAGGAGAGTATTAAGTACAAAAGAAATGTCCAGAGGGGATGGAATGACATTCAAAGCTTTAATTCTTAAGACAATCTGTCATTTTTTTTGGAATTCTAGAGACATTAGAAGACTTAAAAGAAAGAATTAGTTTGTGTTGAAAGATCAAACTATATTTTTTCAAATTAATATATATATATATATATATAATTACGGAAAAGATGTTGCATAGTCTATATGTACTTTCAGGCAGCCAATTGAGTGTTCTACGTGATATTTTCAGGGAGGTTGTATCTAGAAATGATTTTCTTTTGTACTTTAGCTACGCTTTATTCAGTCTCAAGGGTGGTGGATTGTGATTTTGAAAGAATTTTTAAGAGAAGATCTGGTTCAAAATTTTAGAAGTTAGTTTTATTTTAGAATAGGAGTAATCTGACTACGCTCAAAATCCGAACTACCCTAAAATCTTTTACTGAGATCACTTTTACCCAAAGAGCTTTGTAATCAAAGAAAACTACGCTTTATTCCCTCTCTACCCGCCGAAACATCACACCTGTCCCTTTCTCCCTTAATAAAGCAAAAGTTAAAGGCAGGAAGATATTTACCGTCGTAATTAGAATCAATGATTCCCTTTTGCCCTTCCCCGCGGGAACATCTTTACAGCCGTGCCGTAATAAAAAGGAAAAGAGAGGAAGAAAGCCTACGATCTCTGCCTTGCTGTAATAAAAAAGAAAAGAGAGGAAGAAAGCCTTCGATACCTCTTTCTTCTTCGATCTCTGCCATCGTGATATCTCCTTCTTCGATCTCTGCCATTGTGGAAGTCCACTTTTCTTGTTACTCTCTCTGCGGGGGGCCAAACAAGACTAAAGAAAGAGCTTTTCCCCCTTCTTATTCTCTCTGCGTGGCGCCACAACGATAAAAAATAGAGAGCATTCTCCTTTCTATTTTTCCACGTGGGGACAAACGGCAAGACCAAAAAAAACGCGCGTCTTAGTCCTTTCAACTAAAATACACTACATTTTCTTAGCTCTCTCTAATGCTTCACATGTTTAGTCGTATAACGTTGTAATATGGAAATGCAATGTTTTATAATTTACTTATTGATCACATTATCTTGATTTAATTTCTTTTATAAGAGTGTAATAATTATATTATTTAAAAAAAATAATATATTACATTAAATTATAAAAAGTAAGTAGATAGAAAATCTTTTAAGTTAGGTAAGTTGTAATTTCTTTAAGCTATTATTTAAAAAAAAAAATTGTTTATTATGTCTTTTTCATAATACCCTTTAAAGTTAGGAAGATGATTGATCAGTTCTTTAAGAGATTTGTGTGGGTTGGGGTGGAAGATAAACAGAGGGTGTCCCTTGTCTCTTGGGATATAGTTTGCTTTTCTAAGAAAGAAGGTGGTCTTGGGATTAGAAATTTGTTGTTGTTCAATAAGGCGTTGATTGCAAAAACAACCTGGAGATTATGTGTTGAGGAGGTTCAACTGCTAAAAGATATTATGAGAGGTAAGTATCTAGAAAATTACATTCCTTTTTTTAGAAGTGTTGCTCCTCCCAGGGGCTATGTGATTTGGAATGGTTTGTGAAAGCATGAGATTCCGGAAGAAAGAAACACTAATTGTTGCAATGTAAACTAACTAGCTTGATGCACAAAATAAAACGGATATAATCGAATCAAAACCAACGTAAAAAGAGAAAGTAGGAGCACAACCCTTTTTATTAATGTGATTCCAACTCGGTTACAATACATCTCCTCCCTTTTTAGGGGCTAGGAGAGTTAGCATGTTTCCATTACAAAAAGTGAATAGTGATCTTCTTTCTGCATGCCCACATTTGAAACGGGCGGGCCAAAGTGTTGTCGTCGCTTACGATGATGAATCCTTGCTTGCTGCTTCTCCTGCGATCAAAGAAACACAGAAACGTTAGTAGCACCTGTAACAAAAGGATAGAACGTTTTTGACTTTAGAAATCAATAAGAAATACGTGCAAAAGATTGATTAAATACGTGCAAAAAAATAGCTCGAATCAACCTGCAACTCTGACAAAGACCCGAAAACATCACCAATAGGTTGCTGCCAAGAAATAGTCGATGAATCTGATTGTTGTTACCTGCACGTTAGTGGGATAGCAAAAGCCGCGAGAGCATGATGAAATCTAATTAAAACATTATGAAATCGAATACACATTCAAATTAGACGTCGCTACCTGCAAGTTAGTGGGATAGCAAAAGCCGCGAGAGCATGATGAAATCTAATTAAAACATTATGAAATCGAATACATAAGCTATCTGATCAGCATAGAATGAAATGAGAAATTAATAAAATGACAGAAAATGAATTAGAATGAAGCTTAAAAGTATAGGGCGCCCGAGTGGGCCGCCCGTCGTTGAGACTCGATTTCGGCACCAATCCACTAGGGATGGGCCCAAAATCTCTTAGAATGGGTTGTCGTCGAATTGATGGATTATGATGGTGAAATGTCGAGTTTAGGTCCAGATCCACGCTTCTAAGAGCCACCCACTAACCTCTCTTGCGAAAGAGATTACGGGTGTAGAAGAGATGAATCGCAAAGGAAAAGGAATGCAATCGGGTGTTTGGTTTGGCAGCACTTTGTTGCTTGGAAATGTCTACCAGCTTGTCCTTCTGGGCGAGAAAGTCCACCATTTTATAGACCCATGGGGTCTCTTTGGAAGGGCACGCAGGGATGCCACGTGGCGTCCATGCCTTCCCAAGAGGGAGGAGACTCCTCCTTGACTTGGGCTTACATGACTGCCCTTGTGATAGTCCCCTAACTGCCAATCTGCCCACTTACGTGCGCATGCACAGCAGGCGGTAGTAACTGACTGTCCTCGGCTACCACTTGTTTAACATCCACTTTAAATTGTTTTAATGGCACTTTTAAATGTTTTAATGTCTGCCTTTGATTGGTCAACGTCCGCCTTCGATTGGTCAACATCCGCCTTCGATTGGTCAATTTTTGCCCAGGCACAAATGCGAAGTTTGTCGCAATATCGTGATATCGCGAAACTTCGGCCAAGGCTTTGCTTTGGGCGCAGAAGTGTCGTGATATCACGACGTCACGATATCGCGGCACTTCGGCCAAGGCTTTGCTTTGGGCACCGAAGTGTCGCGATATCGCGACATCACGATATCGCGACGTCACGATATCACGACACTTCGACCAAGGCTTTGCTTTGGGCGTTGAAGTGTCACGATATCACGATGTCGCGATATCGTGACACTTCGACCAAGGCTTTGCTTTGGGCACCGAAGTGTCGCGATATCACGACGTTGCGATATCGCGACACTTAGGCCAAGGCTTTGCTTTGGGCGCCGAAGTGTCGTGATATCGCGACACTTCGGCCAAGGCTTTGATTTGGGCATCGAAGTGTCACGATATCGCGATGTCACGATATCGCGACACTTCGACCAAGGCTTTGCTTTGGGCGTCGAAGTGTCACGATATCACGACATCACGATATCGTGACACTTCGGCCAAGGCTTTGCTTTTGATTAAGGCTTGCTTTTGATTAAGGCTTTCTTTTGATAAAGGCTTGTTAAAATGACCAGCTTTGCTTTGTTTACTTTCTGACCTTCTAAACTGCTGTGTAAATGGCTCAGACCACTGTTTGACCTCTGAGGGCTACCCTAAATGTTGTGTGTGTCAATGCGATCAGTGTTTGCAGTCACATAATTAGATTGGTGCTATTTTGGTGTCTACAGATGCCCCTTTTTGGGAAGCGTTGTGGGTGATGCAGTGCTAAGCAAAAATAGATAACCAAAGCACTAATGATTAGGGTTTCTTGGTAACCTAACCAACTTTTGATGCCCCAAGTATGGAAAGGGCATGCATTCTTGAATCCTTGCTTCTGACGAGCTAAGGAATTTGATTTCAAGTGTTAACCTATTTTGGTGAGGTGTGACTTGAGCTTGGACATTGATCAGTCATGATTAGGCAAAGGGCACAACCTTTTGTCCACAAGGGAACCTTATGTTCATGCTTCGGGAATGCCAAGTGTTTGATCAATTTGATTGTTGCTTGTTTACTGCCCCAAGTAGGAGCATGATTGTCTTTGTCAATGATTCTTTGAATGCATGTCATTGCTTTGATTGGGTGTGTGCTTGTTGATTGGTGACTAAGTGTGACTACCCCCTCAAGCGATGAATCGATGAGGGAATGACCTTCATGAGAAAAGCGATGAGTCGCTTGACCCAAGATGACTTGTACAAGGGTGCCTTTAGATGGTTTACCGTTAACCATGTGCAATTTCTCAACATATGGACCTATTTTCGGTGGGTGTTAACCCTTTTGGTTATGCCATAATGGGGTGAAATCGTCGAAAACCCATCTTCCCATGGAGCGGTCCGGCTATGGTAGCCTTCTTGGGGAAGTAGGAGAGTGACAATTTGAGCCCCGAAATCGATTTTCTATGCCAAGAGGTTAAGTGCAAGAGCACTTGTGTCCGACAATGCTTATTGCTATGTTTTTGTGTTGCATTTTTGTGATGTTTTTGTTGTTTTGATTTTCTTGCTTTGTGTATATGTCATGATTTTATGTTATGCACAATGATTGATGTTGATGGATGCATGTTACTTTATATTGATGTATGCACATGGTATGATAAATACGAATGTTTTTGATATATATGTGATATGCAAAATGTAATGGATGAAATGAATTTGTGTTGTTTGGTTAGGGCACCATAGACTGTTTAGGACTTTGTGATTTTGTTTTTATGCGATTGCTGTAGTGGATGACTTTGCTTTTGTGCATGTGGTATTTTGTGTATTTCCTGATGATAATGTGATGATGAAAAGTAGCGCAGTGGGTTAAAAAAATGTATCTAAGGTTTTCTGAGACTCAGATGATTTTAACTCACTAGCCATGATTGTACTTTATCTTACAAGACTTTTGAACAAGGTATGAATCGGACTTCTTTTTGACCAAGTTATTTCACATCCCTGTGTGTGCAATTGAGTTCATTTATGTGGTATTTGTCAGGATACCGCCAGTGCCAGATGGGCTTTCAACCGAACATGTACTGAGGATCACCTAATTAGCTCCACTAACTCCTTTGTTGTATTTAGTTAGATTAATCTGCGATGTTATCCAGGATACCATAAGCTAGCTCATCCTTATGCAAACATTGGTCTGCACACACGCAAAGTGAATGTGACAGACATATCGTCATGCGGGTAGGATACCACCATTGTCAGATAGGCTGTCAACCAGACCTGTAATGAGGATCACCTAGATGGTTTTTGAATGCTGAGAATTCTAGGGATTCAAGTTTGGGATATTTGTTGGCTGAATGATTTAGAAAGTTGCTCGTCTATATAGTGATGAAAATCACTGTTTATTTTCTATTAATTCTTTTTGAGCGAGGATTTTAAATAGTGGTGATAACCACTGTTATTTGATTTTGTATTTTGAGTATTGTGAGTTTGGGCTTGTGAGTGGCCTTGATCCTTGTGGCCTTGGGGATGACTACGCATCCTTTGCAAGGACGTGTAGTACGAATCCTTACGACGTTGGGAACCAAGGGGGTGATGGAGATTATGGAGTAAGGGCATTGATCTTTTAGGCCTTGGGGATGACTACCCATCCTGGTTAGGGGCGGATAGTACGAATCCTTACAACTTGGAGACCAAAGGTGAATGGAAAGTGTTAGGATGATGATTTTTTGGAATTTTGTTTGTGAATGGCATTGATCCCTTTTGGGTCTTGGGGATGACTACCCATCCTTGGCAGGGACATGTAGTACAAATCCTTACAACTTTGGGAACCAACTATGATTGGGATTTGGTAGTGGTGAAAACCACTATATATGGAGGTGAATGAATGGGGAAGAGCTCGTCCTTTTGTCAATTCTCAGCATTCTAGAACCATTCGCATAGGGGGATGAGCAAGATAACCGTTTCACTTATGGTGACCTGGATTACTGCGTAGGTTTCATCTTTCGTTCACACAACTTGGGAATTTTTATGTGTTTTAATTTGTGTTGGGATGTTACATAACAAGGTGTATTTCAAGTGTAACTCTACCTTCGTAAAATATGTCTGACTTGATACATTACATAGCTAAAGAGCAAAATGATGACTGAATCACGAAAACTCTTGATACATTAGAAGACCACTGACTCTAGTGTGGTAAAAAGCAATGCATGGTGTTTTTGTTGTTTTTGTAAAATGGAACAGTGTGGAACAATATGGGCTAGCAGAGCAATTACAGCCTATGGTGCCTTTGACTTGTACGACCACAAATATGCAATGTATGGATGCAATGCTTTAATGTAGCTATGTATTTTTGTATTTTTGATGGATTGATTTTTGTGAATATGAAGATGAAGTGTGAGAAGAGCTCTCTATTGATGAATTTAAGTATGCCTAGAAATGAGATGCAAAAAAAAAAAAATTGTTGTTTTTGATGATTTTTGTTGTTTTTGAATTTTTTTTATTTTTGACCAAGCGATTGTGGAAATCTTTGGAGCATTTTGGGGTTGACCAAGCAATTTTAGGGATCCTTGGAGAATTTTTGAGATTGACCAAGTGATTATAGAATCCTTGGAGAATTTTTGGGATTGACCAAGCGATTTTATGGATCCTTGAAGCATTTTTGGGATTGACCAAGCAATTTTATGGATCCTTGGAGCTTTTGGGGTGACCAAGCGATTGCGATAATCCTTGGAGCATTTTGGGGTGACCAGGTGATTGCGATAATCCTTGGAGCATTTTGGCGTGACCAAGTCATGCGATAATCCTTGGAGCATTTTGGGGTGACCAAGTGATTGCGATAATCCTTGGAGCATTTTGGGGTGACCAAGCGATTGCGATAATCCTTGGAGCATTTTGGGGTTTTGACCAAGCGATTGCGATAATCCTTGGAGATTTTGGGGTTTTGACCAAGCGATTATGATAATCCTTGGAGCTTTTGGGGTTTTGACCAAGCGATTGTGATAATCCTTGGAGCTTTTGGGGTTTTGACTAAGTGATTGTGATAATCCTTGGAGCTTTTTGGTTTGGATTATGGATTTTTAGGGGATAGAGGTACCCCTAGCTTGATGGTCTTTGCGCTCCGGATCTGGATCTGGAGGGATGGGCACGAATGGATCGTCCCTATGCACAGATAGGAGGACAGGGTCTACCCTCGATACTGATATTGCTATGGGATCTCTGGGTGGAAATTGATATCTGTATGCCCAACGTTGCGGATGTAACGCTTGGTCCCACTATGGTAGGTTAACATGCCACTCATGTCCTAGTATTATGTTTATCTGTTGACATGCTTCCTCGATTTTTATGGGATGTCGATGCTGTCGCATGTGATTGTTGTGGGCTATCTCTGTTTTATCCTCACCTTCGACCAGTGAGTACAGCTCATTAGAATCTGGAGATTCTAAGACATGGAGGACTGCATCATCAAGTAGCCCTACGGTTAAAGGTTGATCCTCTTTGAAAGGAGCCTCATGTAAGTTGGGCCTTGGGAGCTCCAAAATCTTGGTCTCTACCGACTCTAAGTGCTCTAGCGCTTTGCACGTATCGGGAGATTTGAGGTCCTCCTCTTTGGTTGGTTCTGTTGAGCAAGGTGCAGCAAAAGAATTGCAAAAGTATTGTCATTGTTGTCAACACAGACAGATTGATGCAGTTGATGCAGTTCAGAGGTCAGTCAGATCAAGTGCAGTGAATTTCAAGACAAATAGAGGTGACCCAGATTCAAAAATTGGCAGAAAGAGACAAGGAAGAAAACTGTCGCGATATCGCGACATGTTTTCTGTCGCGATTTCGCGACAAAAAGCAGGAGAGAGAAAATGCACGCCAAAATGTCGCGATTTCGCGACATGTCGAGTTTTCGCTGAGGAGAGAGAAAATGTGTCGCGATATCGCGACAAAACAGAAGAGAGAGAAAATGCAAGGAAGATTGTCGCGATTTCGCGACATTGCCAGAGAGAGAAAGTGCATGCCATTTTTTTGGTGTTGTGGGGGGGGGGGGGGGGGGGAGAAAGTGAAAGGTAAACTATCACGATTTCGCGACATCTTGCAAGAGGAAGCAAGGTGAAAAGATGTCACGATTTCGTGACATAAATGGAGAAAAGGAGCTAGCAACGAAAAGTGTCGCGATATCGCGACACGTCGGGTTTTCGTGACCCGAAGAGGAGAGAGAATGCTCAGCAACAAAGGTGTAGCGATATCGCTACATGTTGAAATGAATGGAAACAAAGGTGTAGCGATATCGTTGCATGATGAAAATACATGGCACAAAGGTGTAGCGATTTCGCTACAATTAGGAAGTGCAGAAAACAAAGATGTAGCGATTTCGCTACAAGTGAAAAGACACAAACAAGAAGATGTAGCGATTTCGTTGCATGACAAAATGTATAAAAACAAAGGTGTAGCGATTTCGCTACCATTCAAAGTTGAAAAAATTAAAGATGTAACAAGTCAAAAGCACAAGGCACAAAGTTGTAGCGATTTCGCTACTGCACGAAACAAAGAGTGTATGGAAGCAGTGAACGTCGCGATTTCGTGACATGTTCCATTTTCACTGTTGCAAGGAGGAGTGTATGGAAGCCAAAAGTGTCACGATTTCGTGACAAGGATGATGATGTCAGCAAAGGCCAAAAGTGTCGCGATATCGCGACAAGATGCAGGGAAAGCTTCAAGAGCAAAAGCGGTCATGATTTTGATGACATGCTTAAGGATGACGTCGACAAATGTTGAAAGTGTCGCGATATCGCGACAAGATGCAAGGAAAGCTTCCAAGAGCCAAAACGGTCATGATTTCGTGACATGCTTAAGGATGACGTCAGCAAAAGTTCTAAGTGTCGCGATATCGCGACATGAACAGAAGGAAAGCTTTCAAAGCCAAAATGGTCACGATTTCGTGACAGCAAGGGCATGAAGTGTGTGGCTTCAAAAAGTGTCGCGATATCGCGACAGGTATGATCGCGAGGTAAAACCCGTAGGAGCATGCAAGGTGACACGTGTCGAAAAAGCAGACAGGAAAATCATGCGACCAGTTACGTAAAAAGTAACTGATGTCCGATCTGCAGTTACAAATTGACAAGTGTCGATCATGCACTAGAACAGTTGTATATTCTTGATTGAAAAAGCATTCGATGCATCACATATGGAGTTTCGAAAAAGCATTCGAAAAGCTGTATTCGAAGAAATTGAACAGCTGAATATGGAGAATCAGAAAAGCTTTCTAAAAGACGTATTGCAGGGTTTCGAACAGTCGAAGTGCATGAAACAAAATAGTCGTATTGCATGGATTCAAAGCCGTATTGCAAGGTTTCGAACAGTCGAAGTGCATGGAACCGAACAGTCGTATTGCATGGATTTGAACAGTTAGAGTATGTGATTCGATTGCATGCAAGATTGAAAGGTTATAAAAGAATAATCGTACAGAGAAGATGTTGTTATTGTTAGAGAGAAATTGCTGTAAAAGGAGGGTTAGAAAAGAATCAAGAGAAAAATAAGGAGAGTCGTGAGAGTGTGTAGAGTTGGGTTAATTGCAGACCAGTCAGGGTCGTGCATGAAGTGAAGACATTTTTATGTCATTCTAAATTGATCAGATTTGCAGTCCAAGTTGGTGCTTGGTACTAGGAGTTGGTGCTCCATGCATTTGCAGCGAGAAAATTACGGGGGTTGGTGCTCCTTCCGGTTGATCTTTGGTAAAGTATTTGTAAAATTGATATTTTGCAAAGACTGGATTTGGATTGGAGTCCAAGCAGTCATTTTTTGAGGAGTAGCCAAATTGGTGAACCTCGGTATATTGAGTGTTGTGGTGTGCTCTCTTGTTCAAGTTGTTTTTCAGTTGTCAAGTTCTCTTTATTTCATATTAAATGTTGTAGATATAAAAATTAATAGCTACACTGATTCACCCCCCTCTCAGTGTCATTGTGTAATCATCAATTGGTATCAGAGCAAGGTTCCTTGTACAAGCTTAATCAGCTAAGGAGATCTTGGAAGAAACAATGGCGGGGCGGTGAAGGATTTTCATCCAACAAAGCTCCCTTATTTGATGGAACAAATTACACCTTACGGAAACTCGGAATGCAAACATATCCGAGTGCATTGGGATACGATATTTGGGATTACGTAGATAGTGGATACACGGCACCCACTACCCCTCCAACGAGATCTGCTGAGAAAAAGAAATTTGAAAACAACTCCAAAGCTAAGAATGCCATAATGTGTGGGCTTGTTGACAGTGAACCGATAAGAGTCATGAGTTGTAAATCAGCAAAAGACATGTGGGATAAGCTGAAGAGCATCCATGAAGGAGACGGTAAGATTAAGGAAGCAAAACTACAAACTCATCGAGCACAGTTCGAAGCACTACAAATGAATGAAGATGAAAACATAGAGAATTATATGCTGAGAGTCAATGGAATTATTAATGCAATCGAGAGGACTCGGTGAAGAAATTGATGATGCGGTTGTTGTGAAAAAGGTTCTCGAGAACACTTCACAAAAGATTTAACTCCAAAGTCTCTGCAATAGAAGAGGCAAAAGATCTAAACAACTTCAGACATGGATGAGTTGCATGGTTCCACGACAGACATATGAAATGAGAATAGGACAAACCAAGTCTACGAGACAGAGAAGCGACTTTTAAAGCACACAAGAATGTAAAAGCTGAACATGAATCCGAGGATGAAGGAACAACTTGGATGAAACGAGAAGCCAATTTTGTTCGAAAACTCACAAAAGGAAAAGGAAAATATAGAGGGAAGCTACCTTTTAAATGCTTCAATTGTGGAGGAGTCGGTCATTTTGCGGCCAAATGTCCAATGCGAGGAGAGAACCAAAAATGGTGAAGGTTCACACCAAGAAAAAAGTGATTGGAAGAAGAAACAAAATTTCAGAAAGAACAACTTCAAGAAGAAAAGCTTCATAACCAAGAATGTCAGCAGTTTCGAAGAAAGCACGGATGAGGAGTACGAAGAAGAAGGAGGTGAAGCTCCGTTCATGGCACTTGAAGAAGAAAGAACGAGAGGAAAATCGGGAAGGTGATGAAAATTCCAAGGATGAAGGTGAAGTGTATTTGGAAGGAGAATTGGTTCCTTGCACTTGAAGAGTTGAGTGCGAGAAAGGAAGAAGAATAAAAAATTTTC
Source organism: Wollemia nobilis (assembly GCA_028583015.1). Lineage (NCBI taxonomy): Eukaryota > Viridiplantae > Streptophyta > Pinopsida > Araucariales > Araucariaceae > Wollemia > Wollemia nobilis. Next base: position 3,991,193 of record JAQPPZ010017241.1, on the reverse strand, counting down.
AAAGAAATTAGAGAATACCACGGACATAATAAACAATCTAAAAATACGAGACGAGAGGAATTCAAGAAAATGTACGAAGTTCTTGATGAACAATTAAGCTGTAAAGGCAGTTGAATGCGGCAAGCTAGAGGAAGACATTGTTATGTTAAGGATGCGGTTAGAGGAGATGAATAGAAAATTAAGCTGTTTTCATAAGTTTGAAGAAAGTACTTGTAAAGTTGGATAAAATGTTAAATAACCAAAGGCCTTACGGCATCAAATTTGGTTTAGGCTTTGATGAAGGAGAATCTTCAAAGGATTCAAAGAACTTGAATATAGAACCCATAAAGAAAGAAGAAAAGATCGGGGTTGAACCGGAAAAACAAAATCATGCAAAAGAAAACAATAATGCCGGATTCAAGAAGAATGCTGACAAAGATGGATTCACAAAAGTCACACATCCAAGGAGGAGAAGAGTCATGGCTCCTACTTCAAAGCTGGCAAAGACCGGCACCCGGGTTTAATCATGCATTTTATGGTTATTGTTTTAAATGCAATGCTTATGGCCATAAGATTTCAGATTGCGGGCATAATGTATCTCAAAGGAATTTTACCGGCAGAAATGTTTTTCTCCTTTAATGAATTATGCGGTTGAATGTTATAATTGTCATAATTTTGGACATATTGCTAGAAAGCTCAGAAGCACTTTTGCATCAAATAATTATCAGGGTAGAAAATCTCAGCCAAGTGGGTTGAAACAAAACCAGAAATTTCTTGAAAAACAGGCACATGCTAATGAAAGGACAAAGGCAAAACAAGTAGCAAAATCTGCTATCAAACCAGAATGGAAAGAAAAGGAATCTTTGATTGTCCAGACTACTTTTAAAGCTCAGAACAAATCAGCACCTTGGATACTTGACGGTGGTTGTTCCGGTCACATGACGAGGTGACAAGCAAAAGTTTGAGAATTTACAGAATTATGAAGGTGGTTATGTGAAATTTGGAAATAATGATGGAGCAAAGATTGTTGGAAAGGGATCAGTCAAGATCAGTGATGGCAATATAAAATCAAAAGAAGTCTTGTTTGTAATTGGCCTGAAGCATAACTTGCTAAGTGTAAGTCAAATATGTGACAAAGGTCATGATGTAATCTTCAAGAAGGAGGGTTGTGAAGTAAGAAAGACAAAAAATGGAAAGTTAATAGCCACTGGACTGAGAACTTCTGGAAATCTGTATACACTTTCAGAAACTATAGAAGGAACATGCTTGATTGGACAGGAAGATGAAAAGCGGCTATGGCACAAGAGGCTTGGGCATATTAGTTTTGACAATCTGGCAAAAATTAGTTCAAAAAGAGCATTTAGAGATATACCAAACATTGGCAAACCTATAAATAGCATCTGTGAGTCATGCCAAAAGGGAAAACAAACCAGAGCCACTTTCAAAGCAAAAGAATACTTCACTAGCAAGCCATTAGAACTAATTCACACTGATCTATGTGGACCCATGAGAACTGAAAGCATAAATGGACACAAATATTTTATCTTGTGTATAGATGACTACTCAAGAATGACATGGGTACTATTTATGAAACTCAAGTCGGAAGCCTTTGAGATGTTTAAAACCTTCAAAAATCTTGTTGAGAATCAATCGGGAAAAAGAATTAAATGCCTAAGATCAGACGGGGGAGGAGAGTTTATCTCCGAAGAATTTGCGAGAATCCTGTCAAAAACATGGGATAAGAAGACAGTTTTCAGCGGCTAGGACACCTCGGCGAGAATGGTGTTGTAGAAAGGAAGAATAGAAGAGTGCAGGAAATGGCAAGGACAATGCTGGCAGAAAACAAAATAGGTGACAGATTTTGGAAAGAGGCAGTCCATACTGCGGTTTACATTCAAAACAGGTGCATGTTGAGACCACATGAAAGCAAAACACCTTATGAGTTGTGGTTTGGCAGAAAGGCAACGACAAGACATTTCAAAGTATTTGGCGGCAAGTGCTACATAAAGCGGATGAAGATAACCTTGGTAAATTTGAAGATAGAGCTGATGAAGGTATCTTTCTTGGTTACTCAACAAAAAGCAAGGCCTACACATGTTACAACAAGAGGTTGAAGAAAATTGTTGAAAGTCTTGATGTGAAAGTTGATGAAGGTAGAGAACAAGAAACTACTTATCAAGAAAACTACCCTATGTATGAAGAAGTCATTGAAGGTGATGATGAAAAAGAAATAGAGAAGAATCAGAAAATTGATCCAGATAGTGTAAAAACTGAATCTGAAGAAGAAGAAAACAGGAAATTTAAAACAGGCAACTGGCAGAAAAATCATCCAAGTGAACAGATTATTGGGGATCCCACAGATGGTATTCAGACAAGAAGAACAACAGTGAGGAACTATTCTCCGTTATCTAGTATTGAACCTAAAAATGTTTCTGAAGCAAGCACTGATGAAAGTTGGATGAAGGCAATCAATGAAGAACTAGATCAGATAGAGAAAAACAATACATGGGAATTAGTACCTAGACCAACAAATAAAAACATAATTGGCACTAAATGGGTTTTTAGAAATAAATTGAATGAAGATGGGCAGGTTGTCAGAAATAAGGCAAGATTGGTATGTAAAGGCTATGCTCAGGTTGAAGGCATTGATTTTGAAGAAACTTTTGCACCGGTAGCCAGACTAGAGGCAATCAGAATGTTTCCGGCATTAGCAGTTCATAAAAACTTCAAAGTATATCAAATGGATGTAAAATCAGCATTTTTGAATGGAAAAGCTGGAAGAAGAGGTTTACATTGAACAACCGGATGGCTTCCAACTTGGTGACAATCCAGATTTTGTTTGCGGGGTTAAAGAAAGCTTTATATGGATTAAAGCAGGCACCTAGAGCATGGTATGCAAGGTTTGGATAATTATCTAATTAAACAAGGGTTTAAGAAAGGTTTGGTGGATAGCAACTTATATGTCAAAGCGAGAGAAGGGTCATCTTATTGTTCTTGTTGTTTATGTAGATGACATAATATTTAGCGGCGACATGGATGAATACTGCAAAGACATATCAATTAAAATGAAAAAAGAATTTGAGATGTCAATGATTGGTGAACTTTCTTATTTCTTAGGACTGCGGGTCAATCAAAATGAAAAAGGCATTTTTATTTCTCAAGTTAAATATGTAAAAGAAATGCTTGAAAAAGTTCACAATGGAAGACGAGTAAACCGGTCGAGCACTCCCATGACAACGAGTTGCAAGTTGAGCAAGGATGATAAATCCCGAGATGTAGATCAAACAATGTACGGGTCTATGATTGGAAGCCTGCTGTATTTAACGACCACTAGACCGAGATATATTACAAGCGGTATGTATGGTTGCAAGATTTCGGGCCGGTCCCAAAGAAACTCATGTAACAGTTGTAAAGAGGATCTTCGAGATATCTCAAGGGCACTATGGATTATGGGTTGTGGTACCCAAAAGGTAAAGATTTCACTTTGATTGCATATTCGATGCAGATTGGGCGAGGATGTATTGATGACGGAAAGAGCACAAGTGGAGGAGCATTTTATCTTGGAGGCAGTTGGTAGCATGGCACAGCAAGAAACAAGAATCGGTATCTCTATCCTCTGCAGAGGCGAGAATACATTGCGGCAACAACATGTTGTACTCAGATATTATGGATGAGACAAACGTTGAAAGATCTTGGTATTCATTTCAAAGAGCCAATTTCAATTAAATGTGATAACACTAGTGCTATCAACATATCCAAGAATCCAGTAATGCATTCAAGAACCAAACATATTGCAATCCGATATCATTTCTTGAAGGATAAAGTTGCAGAAGGAGAGGTTAAATTGGATTTTGTTCCAACTACGAGCAAGTAGGTGATATATTCACAAAACCTTTGCCAAAGGAAGTATTTGAATACCTTCGGAAGAAGTTGGGAGTAGTCACACCACCCAAGCCTCGACTAGCTATGGGAAACACATTCTCGGGGGGAGCATTCAAACTTTTTAAGTCCGAGAATGTTGTGCATAGACTCGGGGGAGTCTACGAGCAGCCCTTTGGTATTATTGGCAAAGGGGAGAAGAAATTAAGCAAGGTTGCAGTGTGTTGCCAACAATTCCAAAGGGGAGATTGTTGAGCAAGGTGCAGCAAAAGAATTGCAAAAGTATTGTCATTGTTGTCAACACAGACAGATTGATGCAGTTGATGCAGTTCAGAGGTCAGTCAGATCAAGTGCAGTGAATTTCAAGACAAACAGAGGTGACCCCGATTCAGAAATTGGCAGAAAGAGACAAGGAAGAAAATTGTCGCGATATCGCGACATGTTTTATGTCGCGATTTCGCGACAAAAAGTAGGAGAGAGAAAATGCACGCCAAAATGTCACGATTTCGCGACATGTCGAGTTTTCGCTGAGGAGAGAGAAAATGTGTCGCGATATCGCGACAAAACGAGAGAGAAAATGCAAGGAAGATTGTCGCGATTTCGCGACATTGCCAAGGAGAGAGAAAGTGCATGCCAATTTGTCGCGATATCGCGACAGGGGAGAGAGAAAGTGAAAGGTAAGCTGTCACGATTTCGCGACATCTTGCGAGAGAGGAAGCAAGGTGAAAAGATGTCACGATTTCGTGACATAAATGGAGAAAAGGAGCTAGCAACGAAAAGTGTCGCGATATCGCGACACGTCGGGTTTCGCGACCCGAAGAGGAGAGAGAATGCTCGGCAACAAAGGTGTAGCGATATCGCTACATGTTGAAATGAATGGAAACAAAGGTGTAGCGATATCTTGCATGATGAAAATACATGGCACAAAGGTGTAGCGATTTCGCTACAAATAGGAAGTGCCAGAAAACAAAGATGTAGCGATTTCGCTACAAGTGAAAAGACACAAACAAGAAGATGTAGCGATTTTGCTGCATGACAAAATGTATAAAAACAAAGGTGTAGCGATTTCGCTACCATTCAAAGTTGAAAAAATTAAAGATGTAACAAGTCAAAAGCACAAGGCACAAAGTTGTAGCGATTTCGCTACTGCACGAAACAAAGAGTGTACGGAAGCAGTGAACGTCGCGATTTCGTGACATGTTCCATTTTCGCTGTTGCTGGCAAAGGAGAGTGTACGGAAGCCAGAAGCGTCACGATTTCGTGACAAGAAGGATGATGATGGACAAATGTTGAAAGTGTCGCGATATCGTGACAAGATGTAGAGAAAGCTTCCAAGATCCAAAACGGTCATGATTTCATGACATGCTTAAGGATGACATCATCAAATGTTGAAAGTGTCGCGATATCGCGACAAGATGTAGAGAAAGCTTCCAAGAGCCAAAACGGTCATGATTTCGTGACATGCTTAAGGATGACGTCAGCAAAAGTTCTAAGTGTCGCGATATCGCGACATGAACAGAAGGAAAGCTTTCAAAGCCAAAATGGTCACGATTTCATGACAGCAAGGGCATGAAGTGTGTGGCTTCAAAAAGTGTCGTGATATCGCGACAGGTAACAGTCTGGCAGGTAAAACCCGCAGGAGCATGCAAGGTGACACGTGTCGAAAAAGCGAGACAGGAAAATCATGCGACCGGTTACGTAAAAGGTAGCGATGTCTGATCAGCAATTACAAATTGACAGGTGTCGATCATGCACTAGAACAGTTGTATACTCTTGATTGAAAAAGCATTCGATGCATCACATATGGAGTTTCGAAAAAGCATTCGAAAAGTCGTATTCGAAGAAATTGAACAGCCGAATATGGAGAATCAGAAAAGCTTTCTAAAAGACGTATTGCAGGGTTTCGAACAGTCGAAGTGCATGAAACAAAATAGTCGTATTGCATGGATTCAAAAGACGTATTGCAGGGTTTCGAACAGTCGAAGTGCATGGAACCGAACAGTCGTATTGCATGGATTCGAACGGTCGAGTATGTGATTCGATTGCATGCGGGATTGAAAGGTTATAAAAGAATAATCGTACGAGAGAAGATGTTCTCTTGTTAGAGAGAAATTGTTGTAAAAGGAGGGTTAGAAAAGAATCAAGAGAAAAATAAGCAAAGCCGTGAGAGTGTGTAGAGTTGGGTTAATTGCAGACCAGTCAGGGTCGTGCATGAAGTGAAGACATTTTTATGTCATTCTAAATTGATCAGATTTGCAGTCCAAGTTGGTGCTTGGTACTAGGAGTTGGTGCTCCTATTTTGGGGAAGAAAATTAGGGGGGTTGGTGCTCCTTCCGGTTGATCTTTGGTAAAGTATTTGTAAAATTGATATTTTGCAAAGGCTGGATTTGGATTGGAGTCCAAGCGAGTCATTTTTGAGGAGTAGCCAAATTGGTGAACCTCGGTATATTGAGTGTTGTGGTGTGCTCTCTTGTTCAAGTTGTTTTTCAGTTGTTAAGTTCTCTTTATTTCATATTAAATGCTATAGATATAAAGGTTAATAGCTACACTGATTCACCCCCCCTCTCAGTGTCATTGTGTAATCATCAGGTTCTTGTTGAGGAACTTGGGGTTTATGGAGGGGTGGCCAAATAGCACCCCCCATGCCTTGGTAGGGCAGTTCATCCCGCTCTTCTTCTCGCTCTAATTCCTTAGAGGCTTCTTGATGAATTTCTAAAGGTGGCCCATAAACCTGAGTGGGTTCCTGAGGAATGCGTCCATCATTGGTTATAGGAGTAGCCTCCTACTCATGTCTAGGAGGCATCGGGGGAAGTGCTCGATAAGGTCATGGAGACTTGTCTCGCACCCGAGGGGTTGTGCCTCTCATAATGTTTTGTCTTATGTGTGTGAGGGGTTGGAGTCCTCTCCTGCATAGTGTGTTGGAAGAATTCATCCTTTTGGTGTTGAAGGTGCTCTTTATTTAGAAGATACCATTGCTCTAACTGTTGTCGTTCTAGCTCAAGTTGCATGAGTTGCATCCGGTGTGCGAAATGCTTGACAAATTCTAAGATAGTTGGTCTTACCGCCTCATGTCTAGAAGGCCTAGATGCCTCTCCTAGATATCTATCTCGATCATAGTGATCCAAGATCTCTATAGGCCGCCTCCCTCTATTGGAGGTAGTGGCATTTATCCGAGGCTTTGGCCTCAGTAGGTGATCCTGATAGCTAGCATTTGCGAAGGCGTCTTGCTCCCACGATGTATATTGTTCTTGAGGAAGGTAAGGGTTTTCCTCTTGCTCTTTGTCATAAGTGAAAAAGGAACGGGTGGAGTTGGCTCGCCTTGCCTAAGGAGCCTTGTGCTCTGGACTTGTCTTTGTAGTCCTAACAACTAGAGGGTGTGAAGGAGGGATAGTGTAATGATGTGGTTCCTCCCGTTGAACCCTATGTTGACCTAGCACTTCATCGCGTGGTGACCGCTCATAGCGAGAATCTAAGGGAGATCTCCTATGGCTGTACCCCTCATGGAAGGGTGTGTGCTGAGTGCTATGCTGAATAGGAGTGCTCCTCGAAGAGGTGCCCCTATAGTCCTGTTTCATCGGGGCACGGAGGGGACTACCTTATGTGTCAGGCCGCCAAGGTGGTATGACCAAATTCTTGGGGTTATATCGGAGGTGACTTGTGCCTCCTTGGATATTTCCCACAGCATCCACCCGTGATTGGGCTTGGCTGCGGGTGAGCACCATTGTGGTGCTCTTCTACTAGGTAAGAAGATTTTTATCTCGTTTATGATGATTTTTCTTTTTGTTTACACTAAGCATAAATGAACACACACATACACAAACAGTGATTATCTCTTTTAAGGATTAATAGTGTGTCCTAAACTGGTTTAGTGCATTTTGATATTTTGTTTTTTTTTTGCAAGTTTTGAAGAACATTTAAATGCATAATGTTGGCACATATGACTCCCATAAATGGTCGCCCCTTCAATATACCATTGTCGAACCGATATACCCGCGCTTACGAGAGGGAAACTATAGGTATGTGAGAGCAGATGGTATGTGGAACATAGGTGGTACGAAAGGGGGGATTTTCCTATTAATGACACCTACCATAGAAGACTTATCCTCATGCGCATGGGAATCACCCCAGCGACACTCGGTCAGCTTTCTTTAGGATTTATGCCTAACAACAATGACAATTTGGGAAATGGATGCAAAGCTAAGCCAAGGTGGTGATGAACCCACCGTTGGTCTTGATCAAAGGCTGGGGTTTTACGACCAGCTCCTTGGTTTAGTTTTACCACGTGATGTGTGTGGGGTTCATTTTATTTAATGAAAATGAAACAAGCATAAACAACTTTCCCTAAGCAAGTAAAACTTGACAAAAAAATAGAAATAGAAAATAATAATAAATTAAAAAAATGATAGGTATAGTTTTGGAACTTTACCTCTTTTCTGCTCAAATCGGCTGTCTTTTTTGCCCAAATCGATTGTTTCTGATTCGGCCTGATACCTTTAAGCACAAAACATAAATTTCAATCAGATTCTGAATCTAAAAAAAAATAGGGGATAGGGTCCCACCATGATCGCCATTGAAAGCATGAGATTTCGGAAGAAAGAAACACTAATTGCTGCAATGTAAACTAACTAGCTTGATGCATGAAATAAAACGGATATAATCGAATCAAAACCAACGTAAAAAGAGAAAGTAGGAGCACAGCCCTTTTTATTAATGTGATTCCAACTCGGTTACAATACATCTCCTCCATTTTTAGGGGCTAGGAGAGTTAGCATGTTTCCATTACAAAAAGTGAATAGTGATCTTCTTTTCGCATGCCCACATTTGAAACGGGTCGGCCAAAGTGTTGTCGTCGCTTACGATGATGAATCCTTGCTTGCTGCTTCTCCTGTGATCAAAGAAACACAAAGACGTTAGTAGCACCTGTAACAAAAGGATAGAAAATTTTTTACTTTAGAAATCAATAAGAAATATGTGCAAAAGATTGATTAAATACGTGCAAAAAAATAGCTCGAATCAACCTGCAACTCTGACAGAGACCCGAAAACATCACCAACAGGTTTCTGCCAGCAAAACAGTCGGTGAATCTGATCGCTGTTACCTGCACGTTAGTGGGATAGCAAAAGCCGTGAGAGCATGATGAAATCTAATTAAAACATTATGAAATCGAATACACATTCAAATTAGACGTCGCTACCTGCAAGTTAGTGGGATAGCAAAAGCCATGAGAGCATGATGAAATCTAATTAAAACATTATGAAATCAAATACATAAGCTATCTGATCAGCATAGAATGAAATGAGAAATTAATAAAATGACAGAAAATGAATTAGAATGAAGCTTAAAAGTATAGGGTGCCCGAGTGGGCCGCCCGCCGTTGAGACTCAATTTCGGCACCAATCCACTAGGGATGGGCCCAAAATCTCTTAGAATGGGTTGTCGTCGAATTGATGGATTACGGTGGTGAAATGTTGGGTTTAGGTCTGGATCCACGCTTCTAAGAGCCACCCACTAACCTCTCTTGCGAAAGATATTACGGGTGTATAAGAGATGAATCGCAAAGGAAAAGGAATGCAATTGGGTGTTTGGTTTGGCAGCACTTCGTTGCTTGGAAATGTCTACCAGTTTGTCCTTCTGGGCGAGAAAGTCCGCCATTTTATAGACCCATAGGGTCTCTTTGGAAGGGCATGCAGGGATGCCACGTGGCGTCCATGCCTTCCCAAGAGGGAGGAGACTCCTCCTTGACTTGGGCTTACATGACTGCCCTTGTGACAGTCCCCTAACTGCAAATCTACCCACCTATGCGTGCATGCACAACAGGCAGCAATAACTGACTGTCCTCGGCTGCCACTTGTTTAACGTCCGCTTTAAATTGTTTTAATGGCACTTTTAAATGTTTTAATGTCTGCCTTTGATTGGTCAATGTCCGCCTTCGATTGGTCAATTTCTGCCTAGGCGCAAATGCAAAGTTTGTCGCGATATCACGACGTCGCGATATCGCGACGTCGTGATATCGTGACACTTTGGCCAAGGCTTTGCTTTGGGCATCGAAGTGTCGCGATATCGTGATGTCACGATATCACGACACTTCGGCCAAGGCTTTGCTTTGGGCATCGAAGTGTCACGATATCGCAACACTTCGGCCAAGGCTTTGCTTTGGGCGTCGAAGTGTCGCGATATCACGACGTCGTGATATCGTGACACTTCAGCCAAGGCTTTGCTTTGGGTGCCGAAGTGTCATGATATCGTGACATCGCGATATCGCGACACTTCGACCAAGGCTTTGCTTTGGGCGCCGAAGTGTCGTGATATCGTGACGTTGCGATATCGTGACACTTCGACCAAGGCTTTGCTTTGGATGCCGAAGTGTCGCGATATCGCGACGTCGCAATATTATGACGTCGCGATATCGTGACACTTCAACCAAGGCTTTGCTTTGGGCGTTGAAGTGTCACAATATCATGACACTTCAGCCAAGGCTTTGCTTTGGGCACCGAAGTGTCACGATATCGTGACACTTCGACCAAGGCTTTTCTTTGGGCGCCGAAGTGTCACGATATCGCGACGTCGCGATATCGCAACACTTTGGCCAAGGCTTTGCTTTGGGCGTAGAAGTGTCATGATATCGCGATGTCGCGATATCGTGACACTTCGGCCAAGGCTTTGCTTTTGATTAAGGCTTGCTTTTGATTAAGGCTTTCTTTTGATAAAGGCTTGTTAAAATGACTAGCTTTGCTTTTTTTACTTTTAAACCTTCTAAACTGTTGTGTAAGTGGCTAGGACCGTTGTTTGACCTCTGAGGGCTGCCCTAAAGGCTGTGTGTGTCAATGTGATCAGTGTTTGCAGTCACATAATCAGATTGGTGCTGTTTTGGTGTCTACAGTTTGCTACGGGTCAAAAGTTTGGTTATGGAAGGGATGTGGTGCCAGATTGGGAATGGCAAGGATGTGTTCTTCTAGGAGGATACTTGAATTCTTCTTGAACCTTTCTTTCTTAGTCTTGAATTTTATGAGTTGAAGGCTCCTTTGTCACTGAAATATGGAGAAAAGGTTATTGCTTATATAATCATCACTATTGGCAAGATGATTTGTAAGCATCTGAATTTACATATAGTTAATATTCAGATCCTTCAAAGTTTGGTAAATTTGAACATGTTGCTACAACAATACTTTCTTCCTCAATAGAATGACAAGGGCTTTTTTTATGGACTAATTCTCCTAAAGACCTTTTTTATGTCAAGACTGCATATGATGCCCAATATTGTCTAGGGGAGGATATTTTTAGTGGAAAGAGTTTGGTATCCTCATTTGATCCCCAAAATTACATTTTTTTGTAGTTGTGTTTTCCAAACAAAAATTTAACTATTGATAATTTATGTAAGAAAAGCTTTCATCTTCCCAATATTTGTCTCTTGTGTTCTAAGGGTGTTGAATCTATGGATCATCTTTTCATCCATTGTAATTTCTCAAATAAGGTGTTCAATGCTTTACTGGGTTCTTTTTCTATCAAGTGGATGTTACCTCAAACTTTCAAGAAAATTTTCACTCAGTGGAAATCTCGCTTTATCAATCATAGCCTCACTAGGGTGTGGGACCTAGTTCTTCCTCATTTTTTATGGGGCATCTAGTAAGAGAGGAACAAAATAACTTTCAAAGATATTTCTAGGGATGACTCCTTTGTCTTTAGAAGGATTAAAGTTGCTATTGAGAATAACTTGGTTGTCATTGCTACTGAAAATGGTAGAGAGAAATCTATAGAGAAAAATGTTGTTAGTTGGAAATTGAATCTAGGATCTTCTACCTTTGTATCCACTATTTAAAAAATATTGGCTACTAGATGGCATAAACCAGCTAAAGGGTGGGTCATTTTGAACTTTGATGGGGCTACCAAAGGTAACCTCAAGAGGGCTGGTGGAGGGATTGTTGTCAAAAATAATAATGGTGAGGTCATTTGGGCTTACACCCAAGATTATGATATTCAGACCAACCACCTAGCTAAAGCTAAGGTGCATTTTTTGAGTGTTAATTAGGATTTTGAGAGGGCTACAAATGATTTCTCATATAAGGTGACTCCTTGAACATCATTTGTGATTTACAGGCTATAAATATTAACAATTGTTTCATCTTGAATATTATTAAGGACACTACAAAGATTTTGTAAGGTATGTTAGAAGTTAAAATTGAGCATATTTATAGGGAAGGTAACCAGACTACAGATGTTATGGCTAGTTTGGGGGTGGATAGTGGCCAATTTAGAATTTGGGAAGACAATGTCCCTTCATAGTTAAATGGTAATTATTGCTTTGAAAGCATTGGTCCTACTTATCCAATAGGCCTTTTTATTATCTTTCTGCTTGGATGAGGTCTCCTTTGTGTTGTACTGATCCTCTCTCTAGAGGGTCTTTTTTGGGGGCTAGCCATTTTTCTCCCTAGTGGTTTCCATTCTTAGGAAATATGCTTTGTGTATTGCTCTCACTCTTGCTCTTTGGGATTGGGGTATCATTTGCATCTTGATGTATTTTCTACCCTTCCAATATTATGCAAAAATGGATCAGGATCTTTGGTGCCTCTAAAATAAAGTTGAAACAAAAATTCTCCTTTATGCCCTATTGGGTCGTGGGTTGCTCTATTAAGTATCATGGAATTGTATTTCTCTTTTGTTCTCTTAGGTGGTTGTTGGGTTTAGTTTCTATTCTTTTGGCCTTGGAGGTTGACCTATTCCTAATTGGCCTTCTTTTTCTCTGCCTTCTCTAATGTAAAAGTTTTTAGAACCCTTCAAAACCTTATTTTTTCACCATTAATAAAAAAAATTAGATAGAAAATCACATCTCAAAACTTATATTAAGTAGAGTTATTAAATTATAATGATAAAAAATTAGATATAGAAAATCAATTGTAAGTTATTTACGCAACAAGAGCTATGAAGTCAGAATGAGATAATAGATCATAGTCCAAAGGGCATCCCCATCTAAAAGGTGGATCCTACATGTTTGGTGGAGGATTTCAACACTAGTTGGCACATTTGCTAGCTAGTTCTATTTCTTAGTTATTTTTTACATCCCTCCTCAAGGAGATGGTAAGGTTGAGACAAAGAAATTTGTTATTGTTGTGCCATAATTGGGCTTCCTAGTCATAGGGTTAAAAGGGACAAGGCAACAAGTGGTTCTAGTCCCCAAATTTGTGCTGAGGACTTTGATAAGGAGCTTGTAAAGCATAACTATGGTAATGCTTATATCCTCAAGACCAACTCCTACCTGGAGGAGAATTTGGCAAGATGTAATCCATCATGTATGGATTGTTAAGCCAATGGTCCATAAGAGTCTATGAACGAGCCATCTCCAATGTTACCTTGTTCACATGTATCTATAACTATAAAAGCACATTGGAACAAATTTTTACTTTAGTAGTCAATAACAAATGGGTATCAACATATGCTTTGAAAAAATAGCTATATTTTTATCTTTCTAGAAATCAAATAAAATCTTCACTTTAAATGTATGCCATAGTTGGGTGTATTTGGATGGCATGTTGAGCTCGTCACCCAAAAGAATCATGTTCCAAGATAAAGGATCTAATATAAAAGGTCTAAAGAAATTATGGATTCATGTCCATGCAGTTTGAGTTCTAGGACAAAACCAAAAGAGGTGTTTGATGCTTTCACATCATCCATAAAATGGGCATCATAGGTTGGAGATCCTTAAATGAGAGAATATGTCACCAAGAGGGAGGTCTTGATAGAGGATACACAAAAAAAATGGATAAGTTTGTGTTTCACGATGGTAAACTAGATAGTTTGAAATTTGCATTGCCAAATTTTATTAGCAGACTATAGCCTCCATATGTCATTGAGTTTGTGCACCATCGAGATATGGGATAAAATTCATACATATTCTTTATTTGGCTTGTGCCTACAAAATAGGGTATCTAGGAACCATTTCCATTTTGTTCACTAGGGTTGGGAGGATCTGATCCTAATTGTATGAAGCATTTATGGAGGGTCAAAGTCCACAACCACCTATAAGGATTCCATATCCTAATTAGCCATTTTTAAATTGCATTTGGCCTTAGGCCAAGAAAGGCAATTTCTTATCACTCTGGAAAAGAGGTCTGAAACCAATCAAATCCCATGGTTAAAGATTTTTAAAGCATAAATCCATGGGACATTGGCAAGGGGTTAGTCCTAGTGAATGATTACAAGTGACACCATAAAGACTATTGGTTAACTAATGATGGGACCATAAAATATCTCAACTTTTTTTGCCTACTTTTATTTAAAATACTATAGTATTTTACAAGCACTTTGATTATTATTTATGGTAATATTAGTGTTAATATAGTAAATTGAAGGAAATGCTTTAATTACTATTTGAATTATTTTTTTTGTATTTTTAAGATTAACTTGCATGATTTTAGATTGTTAATGGATACAATAAAGTTAGGAATAAATATATTATGATTTATGGAATAGGATATAGATCTAAAAATTTAATGGATTGATATGTTTAGACCATTTTTTATCCATTTCCTATGTTGTTGTAGTGATCTAGCTCCAACCCGTGTCATCAGATCATCACATGTCTACATAACAAAAATTGCAAGAAATGCTCTAGAAGATCTGGATAAAAAATTATAGGTTTATGGTAAAAGTGAACATCATGACAAAATGAGTGGTCAAAAATATTTGTTAGCACACAGTCAAGAAGGGGAGTCATATATTTGACTTTGGAATTAACCAATTAGCAATCAGGTGGAAATTGCGCATAAGGAGAAAAATTTATCATATGATCCAGAGAACCTACAATCAACCCATGCTAGAATAGAATAGAATTGTAGGAAGATTTAAAGCTAAAAATAATGAGCTACTTCAGATTCGATATGGATTTTCCTTAGATCTATTTCAAGGTAGTCAATAATAGATAGAGGTGTAAAATAAGGAGACTCATCCAATTTGATATATTGTCTTCAATCTGTTTGGTCATATTTGACAATGGGACTATGTAATCAATGCAAGATAGACCATTCTCTGAATTAACCCCCGTTCATAGGAAAATATGTTACCTTTTGATGCTAAATATTTAATGAAAAATATTCTCAAGATGTAAAATAAAGATACTATATCAAATATAATATAATGGCAATATTCTAAACATATAAAACTCATAAATAACTTTTTCAACAGATCATAAAATTACCATTAACAAATGCTCATGAAAATAATAATTTGATATAGAATTAAGATCTCAAGTACATCATACTTCCTCACACACTCCCTCTACATTGTGTTCATTGTCACTCAGTTGTATTACTTGCACACATACATAGAGACACATATATAATGGAATGTGACTACTCATATGGAGCACTCTTGGCCTTCACTCTTCTTGAGACTCTTCACTTTCCTATTCTATGGAAACATGTGCACATGGACTATTATGCACATTTACATTATTAAATACTTTTCACATTATAATGATACTTGTACATTTATTGCATTGTATAAAGTAAATACTCACACTCTAATCTAAGACATACTCCGAATCTAAATATGTATCCAAGATTGTACATTAGCATGTACCAAATAATGTATTATTATTCAAAACCCCTCTATAGTACATTATTTGGTTATTGAAGACTTTAGTCTTCAATTTGATCTTTGTCTTGGTTGTGGAACTTATGCTCTTCTTTTCTACTTTCTTCATTTTACTTCTTGTTTGTATCTTGGTCAAGTAGATGATTAGTATTCTCATAAAATATTATCCTTGTTGAACAAGCTTTAACTTCATGTTCTTCTACAAGATCTTTTAGTTCTTGAATTTCCTTAATATTTTGAGTTAAGTGTCTCTCCTAATTTCTTGAATTGAATCTACAATAGTTTGTACTATGTCCTATATTTCTACAATGATGATTATTCCATTTTGATTTGTTAGCCTTATTCTTTCCTTCAAATATAATACATAATTTCTCTCATGCTATTTGTGAGGTTTCTATTTCACTAATGTGTTCTTGTATTTCATCTGATATACCAAATAGAATTAACATAAGAGCTTTAGCATCATCTTATTTGAATTTTTAAATCCCTCTTTTATTTACTATAATGTTTCTTTCTCCATTTACTACATCCCAAAGTTTTTCAATAGTAAGTGTGACTTGTATAAAGCTCAGCGCAAACACAGGTGGTGTTTTGAAAGAAAGTAATCTTGACTTGTATAAAGCTCAGCGCAATCATAGGTGCAGTGGAAAAGATATCAACGGGTGTTTTGAATGAAAGTAATGCCCTGTCGTGTAGAAAGCTCACCCCAATTCGACGATGCCAATGCTTAGATTCTTATTTTTTTATTCAGTCGTATAAGATTGCATATGTTTAAGTATTTTTATTTTAAATATATTTATTTTAAAGTTAAAAGTTATATTTATCAATAGATTATAATTTTTGTTAATATTTATAAGATTAAAATACAAACCATATTTAATGGTAAATCTAAAAAAACCTAAATAAGTGATTGTTATTAGTAAAATGTATGTTTAAATATAAAACAACATTATACTAACAACCTGTGGTGGAAATCTTAACTATTTATAATTCTCATATTGCTTATCTTAAATGATTTGTTTAAATGATTCTTATTCATCACATGCATATTTAAATATAAATCATGTAAAGCAATCATATGAACGGTCTTTTAATTTACGATATTTTTATTGTATATGGTTTTTATATGAATACTTTTAGTTTTAATCATTCTAACTATTTTATAATAAATATTTAATAAAAATTATAATTAAATAAAAAATTTATATGATTTTTTATAAATAATATTAATTATTTAATTATTATTAAAAGTATGTAATAAATAAACGGTATGATTTTAATGAATAGTTTTAATTATTCAACTACTTCTAATGGTATGTAATAAATAGTTTTTTTAATAAAAAAATATAATATATTAATTTAACATTATAATTGATAAAAAATATAATTGATTAGGAGTCTTTACATATTCTTACATAAATAGTTTTAATGACTCAAATATAATAAATAGTTGATAGAATCAAACCTCAATGTAGAAGGCATTAGGTGTGTATGGGTAGTAGGGGTTTCTCACACTTCCCCAACCAAAAAAATAAAAATAAATAAATAATTAATAAAAATTATAACCAATTAAATTTTTACATAAATAATTTTAATCACTCAACTACTTTTAATAGTATGTAATAAATAGTTCACATGGTTCTTTTATGAATAACCATAATCACTCAACTACTTTTCATGGTATGCAATAAATAATTGGTAGAAATCTTAATCAATTAAAAAGTCTTCATATGTTTTTATATACATAAATTCAACTATAATAAACATTGATAGAAGTCATCATCACTTGAAGCTACAATGATAGAGATGGAACTTTGGAAGTATTAGGTTTTGAATTTTACATGGTTATTCTATAGATAATTTTAATCACTCAACTACTTTAATGGTTGCACTAAATAAATGGTAGAAATCATAACTAGGAGGTTTCATATATTCTTACATTAGTAATTCTAACAAAACTCAATTATAATAAATAATCGTAATAAACTAAAATCCATATAATTAGTTGAATTGTTTGTAATATATATAATAAATAATTTATAAAAAATTTCTATAAATAATTATAATCTCATTTAAATTTTAATAGTGTAAAAAAACTAATAAATTATTTATGTAACACCATGTAAAAACTTTTAGTTGATTATAATTTTAATAGCATGCAATAAATAGCTGATAGAAATCATAATCAATAAAAATTCTTCACACGGTGTTGCATAAGTAATTCTAACAAGTCAACTATATGTAATACATTCCAACACAATGAATAACAACGGGTGTTTTTGAAAGAAAGGAATGTCTTCACGTGTATAAAGCTCAGCGTCAAATGACTCAACTACTTCCCACGGTATGGAATGAATTCCGACACAATAACAACGGGCTCAAGTACTTCCCACCGACACAATAACAACGGGTATTTTTGAAAGAAAGTAATGTCTGGACGTGTATAAAGCTCGGCGTCAAATGAGCAGTGGAAAAACATTTCATAGATGCATGTCATGACAGTTCAAAAGTCTTACATAAATAGTTCTAAAGACTCAACTACTTCAGACGGTATGTGATAAATTTGGACACAATGAATAAAGACGGGTGTTTTCAAAGAAAGTAATGTGTTGACGTGTATGAAGCTGTCACAACTTATAATAATAGCCTCTAAAGAGGCTTAATAGAAATCATTCTCATCCCTAAGTTGGCAAGAGTGTGTCTTACTAGTCTACCACTCAACTAATGCTATCAATTTTATTATTTAATGCATTTCATTATACTTCTAAAATGATAAAGCCAACTAAACACCTTCCACTTTCAACAAACAAAAAAAAACTTGGTCTTACAATTGGTCACAAAACATCTATAATAAACAATTATTATTTTATATAATATTATTTTAATAAAAAAATAAAATATATAATTAAATATTTATGACTCTACCTTTTGATAACATAAACTAGTTTTTAAAAATCCCTTACATTTTGGATTACAACATTGCATTGATCTTTGTTTAAGGCTAATAATACTCCCCTACTTCTTTTTAATCTAGTTATTCTAATACATTTAATTCAAAATCCAAAACCATTACACCATTTAAGATTGAACTAAACACCGAAATAAACATGCCTGATTGCAATTGGTCACACATTGGCCATAATGAAAAATTATTATCATATATAGCAAACTGAAATCTATGACTATACATTATCGATCCTTATTAGGTTAATAATTCTAAATATTAAATTAAATATTCATATTAATGTGAAACACTTATTTCTTTGTCCTCTAAAGATTGTTTTTTTTATTGACTATCTAGGATTGAAATGACCTCACTCCTATTACAGTATGATCAAGCATTAAAAACAACTTAACAATTATACATGTTTTGTTTGACAAGATTCGAATTTGTGTAAACCATTAAACTTATGCCATTTAATCTCTTAAAATTTATTTTTATTTTATATATACATGGCAGTTAAAATTCTCTAATTATTTTACTTTAAAAAAAAAATTATCTTTATTTTATATATGTTTTTTTTGGTTAAACCTATTATTCTAATTTAAAAGATCATGTAAAAATATAATGCAAAACTTGAGCAAGGTGATACAGTGGTTTGTGATTATAAATTAAAAAACAGTATACAAATGGACTCATATTATAACATAAATCAAAAACCATATTTTTTAAAGGACTACATGTTTATAAAACTAAATACCAAAAGACAATTTCAGCGGATGAAATGGCCAGTCAAGGTCCACAAGCTTTTCAAACAAGAATGACGTTTGATTTTCAATGACGGTACTCAAATTTACTTATCTTCAAGTTTCAAATATCAATCATGTCGACGAGACAGACGAATGGGAAAGCCTTTAACCATATAAGTGGACGGAAAGTAATGGATATAATCCTCCTCCGTCGGTTCCCACCTGCGTCCGTTCCACCGCATCAGTACTCAGTACTCGTACGTTTAATTGAATTTTCCAAGATAAAAATAAAAAATAAAAAGTTTGACGAGGTGAAGGTCAAGTGGGGCAAGCTGACCTGAACTTCGTGACGAAGCAGTGGAGGAAGAGAGCCATCTCAACTTTGGCAAAATGATATCCAGGACAAAATCTAGCGCCTCCTCCGAAAGGCAAGAACCATGGCTTCTTACTAAACTCCTGCACCCACCAATATTATATTATGCATCCATATCAAATGTTCATCTATCTCATGTGGCATGACACAAAAGAAACGAAAGGAAATAAGGGGTTTCCGCTTACTAGACCAGGCTCATTTTGCCAGCGCCATGGGTCGAAAGTCAGAGGTTGAGCATAGTGCTTCTCATTCAAATGAATGGCGTTCAAGAAAACGAAGATGGTCCATCCTTCAGGAATCACAAAATCTGCATTGCATGACATGGCGTGAGAGAAGGAAGGCGTTTACGCTTTCTGGAAAACCTAGTTATTATTCGCCTCAAGCCAGGCAGACCACAACAAACACCATGAGTTACCTTTGGTTTTGATGTCTTGTGCGGTTTCTCTGAAAACACCTGGGGCAACGTTGCCAAGACGTAGAGTTTCCTTTATCACCTGCCACACCAAGGAGATGGAGATAAAGATGAGACGGCGATGAATGTATTTATGGATGGATGGATGAATCACGCTATACGTAGAGAAGAACGAGGGAAAAATATGTACCGAATGTGTGAAGTTCATTGAGACGTAGTCGTTCCATGTGAGCTTTTGGTCGCCTTTGGCCCTTACGATGGCGTCATGTTCGGCCTGCGTGTTCCAACGGATTTCCATTAGTTTTACTGTCATACGTACCTAGAATGAATCAATTTCATAGCAGACTGTTCACCCTCATTTCCTCCGATGCACGCGGATTGTCGCTGAGAAACTTGATTGCGAATGTGACGGCTTTGGAGGAAGTCTCGTAAGAAGCAAAAAAGAGCGAGAGTATCATATCTGCAATAATCTCCTCCGAAAACGTCGCTTCTCTCACGAGTTCCGTTAACATATCCTCGCGAACCACTTCCGGATGCTCCTTCCTATCTCTAATGCATTCGTAGATCTTTTCTAGGAGAACCTTCCTGGCCTGCCAATCATCATTTCTATCATCAGCTAATGATTGTGATTGGTATTTCCATTCGTCCCGAGACAAAATATTGATACCTATTTGTTACCTTTATTCCTTTGGAGAAACCAGACCCGGGAATGTTGATGGGAACGGCGATAATAGCACCGGCCAAGTCGTCCAGAGCCCTAAGTCGATTAATTTCATTCAGTTCCGTCTCTGCATTTAGGTCGAGAAGTTTCTTTGCCATCAAGTTCAAAACAACCTGCATGCACCCAATTCAATTGAACGGAATGGAAGGCGTTAAAGAAACAACGAAAATAACTAAAATAATATTTGGGTTACGTAATAGCAATAGCAACAGTGGTAGCTTGCCTTATGGATCTCCTCTTGAAGATGCAATTCTTTCTTGTCTTCCCATTTCTCCATGCCCATTTGGAAGATAGTTTGTATATCGGCAATGAAATCAGAGCTCATCAGCTTCTCGGTACTGAAAAATTTGACAATGGTTCCGTGGAGTTTCCTCTGAAGTTCTCCGCGCACCCCGAGCACGCTATATTGGCCTATGATACTTCTCATGGATTTCAGGTATTTGGTATGAAACAACCTTCCCTCGTTTTGCAGCACGTATTTACTGAACTCTGGATCCACCGTCACCACGTTCTCCGACCTTCCAAACAAATTACTCCTGAAAACAGGGCCGTACCTGCAATTCAATTTCAATTTCCATTATGGTTCGATTCTATCCTTCAACTGAAATAAAATTGTAACAAGGTAGGTACCAATATAATTAGTGCAGTGAAGAGTAGAGCAATATTACCTGCGCTCATGTTCGTCAATGAACTTTCGAGGATGTTGAGGGGGAGGGGAATTAATGGCTCGAAAGAAGCTGATATTCTCCCCGATTAAAGGCCATCCGACCTTGCCTGGGGGAAGCTTGTGATGATTTTTGGAGGTTCCGCCCCATATCAACCTCCACACCAGCACCACAACTGCCAAGGTTATGAGCCCTACCACCCAAGAATCCATGCTCATTCGATCCTCTCCACTGTCCTTCGACCTCTACAATGCAATATATGTCAATATATACAGCTAACCTAAGTTAAGGATGAGATATGATCCTAAAGCAAAAGAGAAAACGAATTGCATATTACTTCTGATT
This sequence comes from Wollemia nobilis, assembly GCA_028583015.1. NCBI lineage: Eukaryota > Viridiplantae > Streptophyta > Pinopsida > Araucariales > Araucariaceae > Wollemia > Wollemia nobilis. The sequence goes on along the minus strand of JAQPPZ010017241.1, from coordinate 3,969,543 downwards.
CCGAATTTTATCCTCTTTGTGCCTAGCCCGAGATTCCCAATCGGTACCCTGCACGCCTTATCTACCCTCTAGCGATGGCAACTAGGTAAAGTCATGGCCGGGAAAGGAGTTTGACGGGTACATTGAACCTCAACTCATGTCACACTATAGATGAGAATGTCATCTAAGTAGATTATTATGAATGAGTTGGCAATGAATGTGGTTGGTGTATGAGTTGGCATAGGGATACATGATGCTATAGGTCCATCGAAAAGACATAATTAACCACTCATACAAATAATTAATTACTCAAACAAACCCTTTTGTATTTAAACGTTTTCACAAAGAGGGTAGATATTGAAAAGTCAATGGCCGGGAAAGGAGTTTTAAAAGTAGGTTTAATTGAACCCAATCATTCATTAGAAAGGTTGTCACCATAAATATCATAGCCAATAGGTTTAATCACTGTAAACATGAAAATTTTTGATCTCAAAGTAGGTTTAATTGTTTTTTAATCATTTCAATTTAATTATTCACCCAACACAAAGATTTTTACTATAAATATCTTAATTTTCTTAATTATAAACATGGAAAGTAGGTTTAATTGTTTTTTAATAATTTCAATTTAATTATTCACTCAACACAAAGGTTTTTACCATAAATATCATAATTTTCATAATTGTAAACATGGAAAGAAAATTTTGACATCGAGTAGGTTTAATTGTTATTATAATTACTTGAACCTAATCATTCATCAAACAAAAAAACAAAAAGTATGTATATCATAGCCAATAGTTTTAATAATCCTAAACATAGAAAATTTTGACTCAAGGTAGGTTTAGTTGTTCTTTTAATCACTTTCACCAAATATAAAGGGTTTTCACCTTAAATGAGAAATATTTTTTTCACTTTCACCAAATATAAAGGATTTTCACCTTAAATGAGATAGTTTTTCACTCTAATATGTCTATATCATTTATTAAACATAAAGGGTTTTCACCATAAATGAGAAATCATTTTTCATTCTAATATGTCCATATCATTCATCAAACATAAAGGGTTTTTACCATAAATGAGAAATCCCTTTTCACTCTAATATATCCATATGTTGAAAAGATAATTTGTATATAAATTTTTATATTAAATTAATATAAAGAATGTCAAAGGCTACATTATTATAATAATTTTTTTTTAAATGATAGATGTGAGATCTTGACTTATAAAAAATCTTAATAGTGAACATAAACCCTGGGTAGATAAGGCGCTTCAAAGGTAAAGTCATGGACGACAAAGGAGTTTTCAAAGTAGGTTTAATTGAACCTAATCATTCATCAAATACAAAGGGTTTTCACCATAAATATCATAACCAATAGTTTTAATCATTGTAAACATGGGAAATTTTGATCTCAAAGTAGGTTTAATTGTTCTTTTAATCACTTGAATCTTATTATTCATCGAATACAAAGGCTTTTTATCATAAATATCATAACCAATAGTTTTAATAATTGTAAACATGGAAAATTTTGACCTCAAAGTAGGTTTAATTGTTACTTTAATCACTTGAACCTAATCATTCATCAAAAAAAAATAGTCACCATAAATATCATAGCCAATAGTTTTAATCATCGTAAACATGGAAAATTTTGACCTCAAGGTAGATTTTATTGTTTCTTTTAATCACTTAAACTTAATCATTCATCAAATATAAAGGGTTTTCACTATAAATGAGAAATTATTTTCACTCTAATATGTCCATATCATTCACCAAACATAAAATATTTTCACCATAAATGAGAAATCATTTTTCACTCTAATATGTCCATATCATTCATCAAACATATAGGGTTTTCATCATAAATGAGAAATCCTTTTTCACTCTAATATGTCCATATGTTGAAAAGATAATTTGTATATTAAGTTAATGTAACGAATGTCAAAGGTTGTCACTATTATAATAATTTTCTTTAAAATAATAGATGTAAAATTTTGAGTATATAAATTTTTATATTAAGTTAATGTAAAGAATGTCAAAGGTTGTCACTATTATAATAATTTCCTTTAAAATAATAGATGTGAAATTTTGATTTATAGAAAGTTTCAATAATAAAGGTTGTCATTGTTACCTTTATTTCTTACAAAGAGTAGATTTGAGATGTTGATTTATTAAATAAATATCTTTTGAATTTAGTATATCATATCTTTCACTTGGAGGAAAGAAAACAACATACTAACAAATATGTTAAAAAGTCCACTTGTATACTTTTCATATCAAAATAATTTAAAGAATATTAAAGGTTGTCACCATTATCATAATTTCGTTTAAAATGATAGATGTGAGATCTTGATGTATAGAAAAGTCTCAATATTAAATCTTCTCATTGTTATCCTTATTTCTTACAAAGAGGTAGATTTGAGGTGTTGATTTGGGGGGGGGGGGGGGGGGGAGGGGGGGGGGGGGGGGGGGGGGGGGGGGGGGGGGGGGGGGGGTGGGGGGGGGGGTGAAAAAAAAAAAATAAAAAATTAAAGGGGGGGGGGGGGGGGGGGGGGGCGGGGGGGGGGGGGGGGGGGGGGGGGGGGGGGGGGGGGGGGGGGGGGGGGGGGGGGGGGGGGGGGGGGGGGGGGGGGGGGGGGGGGGGGGGGGGGGGGGGGGGGGGGGGGGGGGGGGGGGGGGGGGGGGGGGGGGGGGGGGGGGGGGGGGGGGGGGGGGGGGGGGGGGGGGGGGGGGGGGGGGGGGGGGGGGGGGGGGGGGGGGGGGGGGGGGGGGGGGGGGGGGGGGGGGGGGGGGGGGGGGGGGGGGGGGGGGGGGGGGGGGGGGGGGGGGGGGGGGGGGGGGGGGGGGGGGGGTGGGGGGGGGGGGGGGGGGGCGGGGGGGGGGGGGGGGGGGGGGGGGGGGGGGGGTGGGGTGGGGTGGAGGGGGGGGGGGGGGGGGGGGGGGGGGGGGGGGGGGGGATTAGAAAAATATTTTTTTTGACTTTAATATATCCATCTATTTCACCTCAAGGAAATAAAATAACTTATTAACAAATATATTAAAAAAATATTTATAAATTAAAATTTCTACCAAAGTAATGCAAATATATCAAAGGTTGTCATGTTATCATAATTTCCTTTAAGATGGTCGATGTGAGATCTTGAATTAAAGAAAATTTCTCAAAACTTTATGGGCAAAAATTTCTTTTTAACTATTCCATTTGTTTGAGGAAAATAGAGAATAATATTGTGAAGGAATACATTATGACCATTCCACTTTGGGGAACCAAGATAGTTTTTCATTACTCATACCCATCTCAAACATGACTTCCCAATGGATTGTATCATTGACAATGGTTTGTAGAAAAACTTAATTAGAAGATCCATAGTCAACAAATTGTATTTGTCAATGTATCCTCATCCTCATTCATATGTTCTTAGATGGAAGTATCATGGTTCATCCACACCAATCACACATATATGCACTATGTCCTTTATTTTTTGTCATAAGTACATGCAGAAGGTGATGTGATCAGTCTAGATTGTTGTGGATTGTTGCTTGAAAAATCTTATTAGTATGGTAGAAAAACCTATTATGATGCATACAACAATATCTATAAATTATAAAAATATGGAAAAAGAGTACGTAATAAAGAGTAGTAAAAAATGATAAATTTGATACATATGTAAGCAAGCATGCAAAGTAGTCAATCAATCCACACCACTAGAATTAGTTTTTGTTAGGGCATAAGCTAATCTAGAGAAAACAAGCATCACATTCTCCATATAGCATGGTGATCTTAGACAATTTTTGGAATCTTATTTTGATTGTTTCACGATCCCAAAGTATTTCCACAAAATCAAGCAATCAATCACTGAATTAAGCTACTACCTATTGTTTCTCTTCCTAATATCTCGTTGTACCGCTCATCAATGGTACAAAGTGAAGAAATTAAAAGATAAATTTAAGATTTGTTAAATAAATGCTTCATCAAGCTAAGTACATCCACTTGTGCTCCTCCAATTGTGCTAAGAAATGTACTCACAAATTTGTTATCATTAATTTGGATGATATTGTCTTTTAAAAGGATAGAAGGCACATCTTCAACACTTGAAATGAGCTCTTCATATTTTTAAGAAAAAAACTTGTTCATTTGCATAAACATAAACTTGAATGCCAACCTATCCAATTGTTCATTTGCATAAACATCAATCTCATACCTTAAATTTAGTAAGGTACTTAAAAGGGATCCTACCAAAGTGGATGTTACGCACAAACTCTTTCCAATGTCACTGAATTAAAATATTTTTCTACGAGTTTTCTGGATCTCTATGTAACAAATAATATTTTGGCCTACCGAAGTGGATGTTGCGCACAAAAGGCCAACTCTTTCCAATGTCACTGAATTAAAATATTTTTCTACAAGATTTTTAGGTCTCTATGAACCAAATAACATTTTGGCCTTTTATATATGTGCGTGTAGATAGAGTCAGAGTAGAAGAAAGTCAAGCACATGAATTGTCTTTATTTCATATCTATTATATGAAAATAGCCCAAGTTTTTTGCTCGCCATTATGTTTAGTTTGCAGTACCAAGTCTTCAGGATGGTTTTCATTTAAGGTAAAGAAATTTCATGATCTTCAGCTATATAGAAGGCAACCCCATGCAAACAGATTAGGAATTTTTGCTTTATTTTTTTACCTTGTTCATTTCCTGCACTCAAAAATAGAATATGATTGTAATGGATTATGTAATGTATTGATTGTATGCAGATTGACATAGCTACATCCGATCAATGGCTACTGAACAGGATGCGAAATCTCTTCGTGGCGATGTGCATCAAAAAAGCCATAATGGTTTGTACTACATTATACCTAAAACTGTGTGTATTCTTTAATTCCATAATTGGATCATTATATTTACGGGTATGAATGTCCTTACAACTTTATAGGTAACGTTGACGGAGTCACAATCATATACTAATCGAGATTCCAACCATTCTTATGCAACATTTGAGGTTGGAATTCTATTCTATTCTATCTGAATTCGAGTACAACAAAAATTGATCAATTTATTTATTATTAATTTCCAAAATCGTATCGTTGTGGATGACTCATTTACTGACTGTGGCTTTTTTATCCTCGGATGACAAGAGTGCACATATGGACAAATTGATTGTAGGAGATCAAGGAACTGTTTGAATCCATGGAATATGAGGAGATAAGCCCCTCTACATATGATACCGTATGAGTGGAAAGAGTTCCTACTATAAATGGCTCTGGTCAACCCTAATTTCCCCAAATATTTGAGTGGATTCTTTTGAATCAGTTACCTGATGGTTCCTGGGGAGAACCCCATCGCTTCCTACCCTTTGATAGAATCCTCAATACTCTCACCTACCTAAATACACTCACCTTATGGAATACTGGCCACATTCAAGTGCAAATAGGTAATATGATAATCACTAATGGATACTCTTATTACTTGGATATCCTTATCCTCCATATTTTCTAGATGGTTTTACATTCAAGTTGTTTTAGGTCTCGATTTCATAAAAAGACATGCAAAATCAATTAGGAGAGAAGCACTAGCTAATTGTTAGAAATTAAATAGGTCTTATCACCCAAATTCGATCACATATCTTTGACATTCGATCATCGTAATTTTTAAATGTGTGTAGTTAATACTGAAAGTTGCATTTGTTTCATGATTGATCAGAAACCCTAGTTTTGTATTAAAGGCATGTCAGAAGATAAGCCTTATCCTATCTTCCACCTAGCTATATAAGGTGGTGGTACCTTTTAGAAAGTTATAGGAGTGCACAATAGTGTAGAGAGAGAACGGAGTGAAATAGAGGTGTTAGAGAAAGGAGTCAGAACAATAGTCTATCGAATACTCCTCTGGTGTTTAACCTGCAACTGAGCTTGCAGATGTTTGTAAAGATTTTGGATAAAGAAGCATTTGTGTAAGGTTTCATTTTGCCTTGTATAAATGCAGCTGCAGTCAAATTTGTTTTAATTAATAGAATTTATATATATTTCAACATACTTGTAGCTTCCACGTGTTTATATTTTTGTGTGAACTAAAAAAATTGTTTCTATGGTTTGAAAGGGTATTTCGCCCATTATCCCTCCGAATAGTCATTACACTATTTCACATGAGCACAAAGATGTTGCGCACTTCACATCCTCTAAAAAGACATTTGTTTTGTCTTGTTGCACGATTTTAACTTGCACTCCTAAATTTGATTGTGATCAACTTTCAAATTGCAATTAATTCTTACCGATAAGGCATTGCATTGTTTTTATAAGTAAATAGGCATTGCAAACTTTATATCTCCATAAAAGACATGTAAAAAATATTTTATCTTGTAGCACCTCCAAAATCAAATCACGATTTATTTTAAGCAAAAGGACATTTCAGGAATTGTTTTCTTGCAAAATATTTTGACTTGAATCAACTTATGTTTCATGCTTTTATTATGTGTTATCAGGTGTTGCTCTCCTTTGTTGAGTTATTCAGGTGCTTCACTCATTTGTTGAGTGATTTGGGTGTTGCACTCCTTTTTTGAGTTATTTAGGTGTTTCTCTCCTCTCGTGCATGATTCAGTATTGTGCATCATCCACTGTGCGCAAGTCCTTTGTTGTGCTTATCTCAAATTGGTATTAGAGCTAGCACCTTCTCATGGATGATAAGAAGCAATGGCTTCTAGAAGTAACCCTTTTTAGTTGCAGATCCCATGTTTCAATGGTAAAAATTATGATTACTAGAGCATCCAAATGAAGATCCTGTTCGGGTCTCAGGAGTTATGGGACCTGGTCTAGAATGGTTACACAAAATGAGAAAATACAATAGCATTGAGTGCACTCTCCTAGGAAGAGTCAAAATTTGTTGAAGGAGAATTGAAATAAGGACCAAAAGGTATTATTCTACATAATACAAGCGATCGAGGAGATAATATTCTTGTGAATAGCATTAGCAACCAAATCGAAGGAGGCTTGGGAAATATTAGCCAGCTCCTTCCAGGGCACCAAAAATGTGAAGCTAGTGCGATTGTAGATTCTGAGGAGGGAGTTCAAGAACTTGCAAATGAGTAATTCCGAGTCCATCGATGACTTATTTAATCGAATAATGGATGTAGTAAACTAGATGTGGTTGAATGCAAAGAATGTGGAGAATCATAGGATTATGGAGAAGATACTAAGGAGCCTACTAGCTAGGTTTGAATTAGTAGTGATCATGATTGAATAATCGAGGGATTTGACAATCCTCTCTATAGATGATATCATGGGTTCTCTACAAAAACATGAGTAGGGGCTGAGTCGGCCATCTCAGTCCTCTTTGGAGCAAGCGTTCAAGACGCAGGTCCCATTTTGATATAGTGGTAGAAGATAAGAATCCCACAAAGGAGCCTCTAGTTATCAAGGAGGAAGAGGCAGAGGCAAGTGTGGAAGAGGTAACAAGCGAGGAGGAAGATCCAACTCTAGTGAAGGAGAGAATAGTTGCAACTTCCATCAAGCAAGAGGAAGAGGCAATGATAGAAATCAACAAGGAGGATCTAATCAAAAGTATGATAAATCAAATATCTAATGTTATTACTGCAAGAAATTTGATCATTATATTTCTGAGTGTAGAAAGAATATGGCCAAGGATAACAAATAGCAAGCCCATTACACAAACAAAAATGATAATGTAGAGTGTAGAGATGATTATGGGAATATGTTATTGATCTATAGTATTGAGGAGGAGAGATAAAATAATATATGGTATCTCGACAGTGGGTGCAACAACCACATGACTGGGAACAGAGAGATGTTCTCACAACTTGATGAAATAATCAAGTCTAAGGTGAATATGGGGAACAATAGCAAGGTTCTTGTAATGGGTAAAGGAAAAATCACCATCTGCACTAGACAAGGTGAAAGGAAGTAGATCATCGATGTGTATTATGTGCCTGGTTTGAAACATAACTTGCTAAGTGTTGGACATATTGTGTAGAAGGAGTACATTGTGTAATTCAAGAATGGAGTATGTACCATCAGAGATAAAGAGCATGGGCAAGTTGCAATTGTGTCCATGACAAAGAACATGATATTTCCCCTTCAGATCCAGAATGAACTATTGTTGTCACTTAGTGCAGTGGTGAAGGATGCTATCTAGTTGTGGCATCTCATATTTGGTTAGCTAAGCTTCAGTGGCCTAACATTACTACACAATAAAAAAATGGTGAAGGGTTTAGCCCTCATAGAGCAACCTAATCAAGTTTTTGAAGGTTGTTGTAGCACCCTAAAATTGGCGCAGTAAAATTGGAATAATTACATTCACCTTAGTAAATAAATTTAAATTCAAATTTAACCTCCCAAACCGCCCGTTAACCGTCGAGAAACCTGTTTCCTCTTTTTTCGTGTCATTTTTAGCAGTTTTTTTGACCGTTTGACGATATCATCTTCGATCAGACGATATCGCCCCAGATTTGACAATTTCGTGTGGACTAGAACATCCAGACGATTTCGTCGCAAAACTAAATTTGCATAGTTGGAATCCATTCCAACGGGTCTCCAATCTGGGCAGAAGCATGTCTGCGCCATTGGGACCCTTCCCCCATTGGATATCTCCCAAATTGGGATGATCTCCAACCTCCCAACAACTATCCTATGCCTATTTAACTCTAAGACTTTTCCCTCCCAAACCCCTGGCTGAATTTTTATGTAAATCAACTCCCTATGCGCTAAAACACTTCAAATTTGCTCTTGCACTAGTCCTATATTAATTTTATTGCAGGTACACCACTGGTTTTCAGCCAGAGCTAGCACCTATCACATCCGACGAACTTGTCAAGATTGGAGGCGATCTCGTCAAATTCGAGACGATCTTGTACTGATGCGAGACGATTTCAACTGCAGCACACAACGAGGCAATCAGTGCCTAGAGTTTGCTCTTCTTTCTCTTTTCTCTGTCATTTCATGCTATAAATTAGATTGTTTATTCAGTTTTTATACTATATTGCATCTGGAGTTCACCATGTTGTCTAGATTGCATATTAAGATCATATTCTGCTATTTAAACACAGTGATTTGCATTTACTTTTGTTCTTGCATATTTTTCAATACTCATATTACTTTTTCATATAGTTTGCCCTTGTTTACAAAATAGAATTTCTTGTATTTCGCATCTGTTTGCTGTTTTGCAGGTCTCTGATGATACGAAGACACTTCAGAATATTCTCTTCTTTTCTTCTTCTCTTCTCCTATTTTGATCTATGGCTCATTTTATTGTATTGAGTGCATTTTCGACAGAGACCGACACTCTTATATGGCTCATTTTTCCTTTCATTAGGTGCATTTTTTGGCAGAGACCGACACCTTCTAGATTGAGTTCACCATGAGGAGGAATTTCATACTCATGGTGAATCTAGTCAGTGACCTACAAGAGGAAACATCCTCTAAGGATGACCTGCAGAGGCAACAGACCTAGAAGTGGCTGACCCTGAGGCACCCATGATGACCCTTAGGCACTTAGATGGCTGACCCAGTGGCAATAGACCCGTGGAAGTGGCTGACCCTGAGGCAATAGACCGAGATGTATACACAGTGAATCTAGCATTATTCACAGTTGGAGAGCCAAGAGCACAAAGCACGAGCCTAAGACCAAATCAACAATAAGGAGGATGATAGGTTGTTTTAGAGAAGTCAACATTAAGGGGGAATGTTACCTAATGTTGACTTGCTTTGTTTCTTCTTTAGTTAGGATAGTGCACTTTAAGGGGGAATGTTAGAGTTAAAGTAAAGTGCACTATGCCTTCCTTGACACTTGTCAGTTTCTCTTGACAAGTGTCATGTGTTGAATATAGGCTTATGCCTATATATTGTAACATTTTTATCAATAATATTAATCCCCTTCAGTTTTCCCTCCTAACACTCAAAGGTTTCACATACATGGTAGAATTCACCAAGGCCTATATTTTCACTGCCATCTCCAGATGTGGCAACAATAACTCCTTCATGTTATCAATTATTTGTTGTCCCATTTGTATATGTATATGAGCCACCCATAGATAGTGCAACACTTAAACTGCTTTAGGAGCTAGTTTCTCACAACTATGTGCGGAGCAAAGGCACATTTCCTTGATGTTATTACGAGAAAAACTGTAGCCTATGTAGCTTTCTCTACCAACTAAATCTAGACAACTTCAAGCATCTGGTGAAGATTGTGCATCTCAATGTGTGCTACATCTCTCTCTTTCAGGTGCACTCCAACTTGTCGCTTCAAATGCTAATTTTGTGTAGTAGTTTTTTCCTCTTGTGCTTTATTTTTAGCCAATGCGGTCTTGAGTTCAATGATTCTATCATCCTGATCAAAGTATTTTTTTTTGTAATACTCACCATGTATGTAAACTAAACTCATGTCCACTTGAATATTTCCCATATTTTCCACAGGATCAATCTTCGTGAGGTCTTCAGTGATGGTCTCAAAAATAAGTTTGTCTGGCAACAATTCTCTTTGCAATTTCTGAACCAATGGAGTAATCTTGGTGATATGAGCCTCCATTGTAACAGGATAAAAAATGACCCTCTTTAGAGGATGTTCTGGTTTGAGAGCTTCCTTTCACCACCTGCTTTTCAACCATTGGGATGAACTCAAATGTACTCGATTGATTTTCTCTACATCTGACTGCTTGGATGCCACCTGAATGTTAGGCAAATATTATAATTCCAAAAATGGGGTGAATGGAATGAGGGCTTCATAGTGGTTAGGCTATGAAACTAACATGGTGGTTAGAAGTCGTGAAATAGAAATGATGGAATGGACGGGTAAACTAGTTTTAACAACAGTTACGCTCACCCAAGAAGGAGTTTGCATACTTACAACTTTGGTAGAAATGGTAGAAGTGATAGATGGGGATGAATGCGAAAATGGATTCAGACCTGACGCATATGAACTAAAAGAAATTGAGGACAAAGAAAATGGAACAGAATAAGGAGCAGTAGTGACTTTAGGAATGATGGATGAAGAAAGTGGAAGGGATATGGAGGGCATATTGAAGGGTGGAGAAACAGACACAAAAACTAACGAAAGTGAATCTGACATAGTAACTACTTTCTCCAAAAAATAAGAAGAAGAAGGGAGAGAAGACATACCTTCGATTGCAAGCACCATGTGATATGGTGATAGAAAGGGCTACGCAAAATCCTCCTCTTGTTGCTCTAGTGCTACCTTTGTTGGAACCTCAGTCACCATGGGAGCACTAACAACTATCGTTGAAATGACAGAAGTTATAGTAGTCATATTAACTACAACATCACTTGAAGAAATAGTGATGGCACTAGTCCTTGGTTTCTTAGCCACCTTGGGAAATAGTGGCACCTGTTGTACATCATGCTTTTTTGGCTTTGGTACTTCCTCTATCTTTTGCTTTGCCCACTGAGATCTTCGCTAAAATGCATATTGTGGTTCCTCTTCCTCAGGAGTTTCTTCTATGATCAACAGATGGTGTTCTTCTATCTCACTTTCACCACTTTCTGACTTTTGAAAACTATATGGCAAAATATTGGTGAAAGCAACTGGTTGGTAGGAATCCACATAATAAACTGCTAAAAAGGCATCATCAAGTTTGAGCCTGTAAGCAGTTGTAGGTTTTCCATGGTGAACTCTCATTATCCACCAATTCATTATCTTATCTTCAGACCATTTGGGTTTACTGGCTTTTACTTTGTCAAACAAACCCGACGGAGGAGTTTGAGACCTATACTCTACTTCCTGCTCATAGCAGTCATGCCAAGGGGGAAGTGTAGCCATTTTCTCAATATGCTAGTTCATGTCCAGACCATTAAAATTGTTTTTATTATGCTCAATGTTCGGTCGAGGACAACAATGAAATGATTTCATTTTGACAAAGTCTTTAAACTTATCTAAAGGATCATACTTCCACCATTGTGGTAACTCAATCAGCCTCAAATCTTGCAATGCAATGGTAAGAATACGATTATGTCCAACTTGACTTACTGTTATGACACCAAACTGAAATGACATATTGCATGTAGTTTTGCTTTCGTGCCCAGCTCCATATATATCATTCACGTAATCTAACTAGAGCACTACTTCCATAGCAAAAACATGCTCTGTAGCAAAATATGGTAGTAGGAACGGCTTACTCGTGAAACCAAAAATTCTCACTACCATGCCTTGGGAAAGCAAAAAATGTCACCCTTTCCTTGAGTAACCATTATATCTTTCAATTATCGTGGCACTCTTTCACAGGTACCACAAAGCAACTCAATTGTCGGTCCCATAAATAAACTATTAAAGCTATAACAAGATTTCTTTTTCAATAAAATAGAAGTCCACTGGTAAACTGGTAAAGGCTCATCCTTTTCATTTGTAGTTGAAACAACAATTAAAGGAAAATGACACTATAGTTGGAAGAAGAAAAACCATACCAAAAATTAAGTATGCTTGAAATATTTATCTGCTCCAGTCTACAAGCTCTCCAACTGCAAATTTAATCTCCGTGAAATATAATTAGTCCACTAAAAAAAAATTGGATTGGTGTCCTGTTTCATGGCTGAAGGAGAATAAAATTCTACACGACAAATGCATTATGCCACAACCGCTTGCCATTTGTGAACTATATCATCTTAGGGTAAACCCGCAACCCATGCTAGCATGGAATAAATATCCAAGCTTTTAAAATCTTTCAGTGGTCTAGGCAGGTTTGGAAGTTGTCCCATTGGTGGATCTTTAATCAACTGAGTCTCCATAAACTGACGCATGACCATAGTCGAAACATATTTTTCTTCTTGCTCATCAATATGCAACTTTGTATGGACTCCATAGTTGGAAGACCGTAACCCACAAGCAAAAGCTTCTTGGAATTCATCGGGAGTAATGGTAAAAGAATTTCCCTCTTCGCATTCCTGACAGCCATGGTTGAAGGATCATAATATTTGGCAACAAGCAACACAAGCTCAAGATAAGGATGTACTAGAGGACATAAATACCAAAAAATAGTGAGTGATAAGGTACTGTTAACCAACTTCCTAATGTCAATCCCTGCTACACTGCAAATTCGACATTTTGCCATAATTTTTCAACTCCTTTGTGAGTGATGACGTAGTCACTGATTCCAACCATCGAATCTTCATACGGGTCCAAATCAACATAATCATTTTTTTTAGCCTTCTTGGACCTCATAGTCAATTTTCTTCTTTTCGACTTCTTCAGATCTGAAGATTTTGAAACTTCTTGAGGCTCCTTGCCACGTCTTCCCATTTTTATTAAAAAAACTTCAAAAAAATTTCCCGCACACTTTCTAAGCACTTCTGCAATAATCTCTTGAAACACATGGTAGTAGGAAAAATTAAAAATAATAACTACAAAGGTTACCTTGTCTTTTTTAAATAGACCCCTTGTCGACTGCCACAATAAATACTGAGTTACTTGGTTGGCTTTGAAAAAAGCATCTTCCTTGGCCGCATAACTATGTCGTAAACCGTGCCCTGGCTGCAGAAGCTTGATTTGAAAAAATAAATTGGCCCCTTGAACCAATTAAATGCTTCTTGTGCTTCCCCGAGAAAGAAAACTTCCCATAGTCTGCATGCTTTCTAGTAGTTGCCACGTCTTGAAAGGGCCAATATGTCCGCACTAAATCTCGGAATTCAAAAGGAATGTTTGCTTACTGAACTCTGCTTCTCCTTCGGAATGCTTATGATCTGCTTGATAAAACTGGGGTGAAGGCTCTCCTTTTAAAGACTGATCCTTTGCCCTTTTTTCATTTTTTTATTTTTTTTCATCATCAAAAATTTCAAGCGCTGCCCTTTTTTTTTTTTTTAGTTTTATTGCTAGATTTTTTTATTACCTTTTAACATTTTATTATAACTTTTATTTTTTTACATATTTATTATTATTATTATTATTTTATTTTTATTTTTTTTTAAACTTGGTTGCTCATGGGAATGAGCGACATGATTTTAGTTTTTTTATTTTAAAGTTTAAGTTTAAATTTTTAAAGCTTTTTTTTTTTAATTTTAATTTTTTTTTCTTAATATATGGGACATTCGCCCAATGGAGGGGCGAACGTGACATTCAACCCTCCATTTGGACAAACACCCTTTTTGTTTTTTTAATTTTAATTTCTTTTTTTTTTTAATTTTAATATTTTTAAAATTTTTAAATTTTTTATTTTATCCTTCTCCATTAATTAATGGAGAAGGAAGGAAAAAGTGCTCAAGGTGAGCGCTTTCCCTTTAGCTAGGGGAAAAGGAGCATCCAAGCTTGGACACACCCCTTTATGGTGAGGAACATCCAAGCTTGGGCGCTCCCCTTTATGGGGAGGAGCGCCCAAGTGACGTGGGCGCTCCCTTTGTATTATGGGGGTCGCTCCAAGTTGGGGCGAACGTAAGTTCACCCCACGTTGGGGGCGAATGGGGTGTTCACCCCACATTAGGACGAGCGCTCCAAAGGGGAGCGTCCATGCGTGGACGCTCCCTTTTATGGGGATCACCCCAACATTGGGGCGAACGTAACATTCACCCCACGTTGGGGTGAATGGGGCGTTCGCCCCATCATTGGGGCGAGCACTCCAAAGGTTTATTTTATTTTTAACTTTAAACTTTTAATTTTTTTTTGTTTTTAAATGGACGTTCGTCCATGGTGGGGGTGAACGTCACCGTGGGGCGAACGTAATGTTTATTTTTTTATTGATATCTTTTTTAATGTTTTTTTATTTTTTAATTTAAACTTTTAATTTTTTTTTTTTCGTTTTTAAATGGGCATTCGCCCATGGTAGGGGGCGAACGTCCCACTATGGGCGAACGTGATGTTTATTTTTTTATTATTATCTTTTTTAATGTTTTTATTTTTAAACTTAAACTTTTTAATAATTTTTTTTTTTGTTTTATGTGTTTGCCCATGAGTGGGGGCGAACGTTACATTCACCTCTACCATGAGGCAAAATGTGTTTTTTTTTTCTCTTATAATTTTTTTAATATATATATATATATATATATATATATATATATATATATATATATATATATATATATACACGTTCGCCCTTATGAGGGACGAACGTGACGTTCGTCCCTCCTTTGGGGCGAACGTTTTTCTAAGGGGGAGGCGGACGCGATGTCGTCCCCTGTTTTTTTTTTTGCAATTTCGCCCAAGGAAATGGGTGACCAAGTTAAAGTTATCATGGTAGATAATGACTCCTCTCTTAATTTATGCACTTATCAATTATTCCAAAAGCTCAAAACAAAGGAAGAAGATCTTAATGAATCAAATGTTCTTATAAAATCTTTTAACAATGAAATTCAAGATCGTCAAGGTACTATAATTCTTCCCCTTAATATTGGATCCAAGATCTTGGATACTTTATTCTATGTAGGATATTGTCCTTCACCTTACAAACTATTTCTCCAGAGTCCTTGGATTCATACGATGAGGGTTTTCCCTTCCACTCTTCACCAATTTTTGAAGTTTGAACTTGCAAATAAAATTGTTACCATACATGGTGACCCAACACCATTTGAAGAATATTTAACGGTTGAAACATCAAGTTCTATACATTCTCTATTGTCACAATTATCTGCTATCCATCACTTTTCTTCATCCATATATGATCATTCTTGTTTACCAAATAACACTCATGCATATCTTTCACATATACTTTCTCCATCTTATCAAGACTTGGAAGATAATAATAAGAATGAAGAACTTTCTTATATTTCTAATATTTTATTTTGTAACATGATCAATTTTACACATATAAAAGTCAAATATTTTGCTACATTATTCTACATTATAACAAACCTTTTGTTATCACTACCTTTTATTCATCACCTTCTATTCTTACCTTCACCTCAACCAGATTATCCTTCAAAACCACCTTATATAGTGTATATAGATCATCTTGTATATACCACCAATTTCAATTCAAAAATAAAAACAAAATACAAAAAAAAATCAAAATCCTCAAAATAAAAAAAAAAAAAATACAAATGCAACCAAAGAACTTAAAGGTAAATTTGAGCCCAACTGGCTCGGACCATACATCATTACTGCTAAATTTGAATCAGGAGCATATAAATTATCTACCTTAGATGGTAAAGAACTTAAAGAACCCATGAATATTTTGCATCTTAAACGTTACTATGCATAAATTTGGTCATTTTTTCCTTGTATATATTTGTTTTCAAAATTTTTTATATTTCTTTCAAATTTATAAAAATCCATAAACATCAAAAATATTCATAATCATCCAAAATCTTCAAAACTATCTATTGCATTTATTTAAAGCACTTGTTAAGTTCCTTTTGCTCCAAAACAAAAATCAACATAAAAATCCAAAAACAGCTATATGCTTGACTCTTTCGAAACCAAAATAATATACAGAATAAAGAGAGAGTCAACATTCTCAAAACTTTCTCAAAATCATTATTTTCTTACAATTATTGCAATTATATGTTTCAACTTATTTTGGATAAAACTAGCATTTATTTGGCATCCCTCACTAGCACACTCACAACAATAAATATCTTGATTTTATCTGGCATGATTACTAATCTCTCTTATATCAAAGTTCACAAAATTCAATTAAATAAATTTTGAGCATAGAGAATTGATCTTGTTATTTACTTAAACCAAGCACATCTTTTCACAATAAAATGATTATATTTGTAATTTCCATGTTTTGCTACATAGTAGAACTGATTTCTTGAGTGAAAAGTTTCCCTTGCTATCCTATCATGCACATGGTCTAGAATCTTTGAGAATTGGCAAAAGGACAAGATCACCCCTACCCAGAATAAAAATCCCTTTCTCTACAGCTAATCTGAGCAAGTATCCCTAGAAAAAGAAAAAGAAAAGAAAAATTCAAGAAAAAAAGAAAAGAAAAATGTTCTTTTATATCATTACAACAATGTTACAAGCATTATCAAGCAAAAGAAAAATAAGCAAAGTTCAAAAGAAAGCAAGAAAAGCAATAAAATCCCTTTCCCTACCCTTTGAAAAGAAAAGAAGGGTGAATGAGCTTGAATCCCTGGAATTCTCAATTATTCGAAAACTGTGAGGTAAGCCCCATAACAGGTGGTTTGTGCCCAACCTGCTTGGCCTTGGGTAACTCCTAGCATGGCGATATTTCTGTCACATTAGCGACCTTATTTTGTACAGACCTATGTCTGCTTATGGATTAGCTAGCTCTTGATAATCCGATCTACATAGTAGCCTAGTATGGTTATATGCATCTACATCATGGTTAATGAACACTTATTTGGTTTCTTCAAATCACTTGTATCATAGTATCTTGCTCAAAACTGGTAAATGAACAATGCAATTGCACACACATTTGTATTTGAGATATTTTGTCTATCATTATGATAAATCAAGATTGGCAATGAATTCACTTATGCACATGGGATTCCTTATAAATCTAATTTTTGTCTTCAAAATACTTTGAAATATTATTTTTGCAACTTGTTTGGAATAAACCAAGTACAATTATTTACCACAAAGACAACTATATAATAGAAGAAATCAAAAATTTTAATCAAAACATATCATATATATCTTATCGACTTTCGCAACGATTGTATAGTTTCAAAACCAAAATTGGAATTTTATGCTTAGCGCAAGTCCTCATTATCCTATTTTTCGTTCATCAAAAATTAATCATGTAATAAAACTATCCTTTATTTGATCTTCGCGATGATGGTATAAGTCTATACCTACATATTCTATGCCTAGCGCAAATCATTGTAACAATTTTTTTCCCAATTTATCAAAGATCATACAAAACATATGACTTCATTTTACACCAATTATGCTTTTCAAAAGCAAACACATTTTTATTATTTCATATCATTATGTCAACCTTTGCATTTTGCAATGATGGTATAGTTCTTAAGGAATTATTCACAAATTTTATCACACTTAGGAATTTATGCCTAGCAAAAATCATTTTACAATATTTCATGCATAATATTTTCATGGAAATCTGAAAGCAAACCATCATCATCATCATTTGCATCATCACAACAAAAGTCTTAAGACAGTCTCTTAAGCACTCTTTTCTTTTAACAATATTTCTATCCTGGGACTAGCTTGACGACCGAGTGAGCAGCGACTCCATGAAATGGTCTATAATAGCGACAATGTCCTTTGAAATTATTGTTAGAAATCTCTTTTTATTTTTATCACATTTCATTACAACCAATCAATTTGTTACATCAGATTATTTCATTTAAAATATTTATAGCATGACATCCAAGTTATAATATTTTCCAAAACGACATAATTACATGAATCATCAATAAAATCATTACATCAATCAACTAAATCAATCAATCAAACATAAAAAGCATCATAAGCATCACATAACACAAGTCATATGATCAAAAACATATCATATATCAAACATAATTTCATTCAAAAATAATTCAAATTAATTTTTGCTTTTCCGTGTTTCTACCGCAAACATTCGATTTGGGTAAAAACACGGAGGGGGCACCATAGTAATCTGTCATACGTTTCGACCAAGAATCGTCGCCTAAAAATGGGAATAATTTTTTGCTTTCTCGTAGATCGAGAATAACTCATCTTTAATGCATTTTCTTCGAAAAATTCGCTAAAGAGGGGGCAAAATGTAGCACCCTAAAATTGGCGCAGTAAAATTGGAATAATTACATTCACCTTAGTAAATAAATTTAAATTCAAATTTAACCTCCCAAACCGCCCGTTAACCGTCGAGAAACCCGTTTCCTCTTTTTTCGTGCCATTTTTAGCAGTTTTTTTGACCGTTTGACGATATCGTCTTCGATCAGACGATATCACCCCAGATTTGACGATTTCTTCTGGACTAGAACGTCCAGACGATTTCGTCGCAAAACTGAATTTACATAGTTGAAATCCGTTCCAACGGGTCTCCAATCCGGGCAGAAGCGTGTCTGCACCATTGGGACCCTTCCCCCATTGGAGATCTCCCAAATTGAGATGATCTCCAACCTCCCAACAACTATCCTATGTCTATTTAACTCTAAGACTTTTCCCTCCCCAACCCCTACCTAAATTTTTATGTAAATCAACTCCCTATGCGCTAAAACACTTCAAATTTTCTCTTGCACTAGTCCTATATTAATTTTATTGCAGGTACACCACTGGTTTTCAGTCGGAGCTAGCACCTATCGCAGCCGACGAACCTGTCAAGATCGAAGGCGATCTCGTCAAATTCGAGATGATCTCGTACTGATGCGAGACGATTTTGACTGTAGCACACATCGAGGCAATCAGTGCCTGGAGTTTGCTCTTCTTTCTCTTTTCTTTGTCATTTCATGCTATAAATTAGATTGTTTATTCAGTTTTTATACTATATTGCATCTGGAGTTCACCCATGTTGTCTAGTTTGCATATTAAGATCATATTCTGCTATTTAAACATAGTGATTTGCATTTACTTTTGTTCTTGCATATTGTTCAATACTCATATTACTTTTTCATATAGTTTGCCCCTATTTACAAAATAGAATTTCTTGTATTTCGCATCTGTTTGCTGTTTTGCAGGTCTCTGATGAATTCGTCTGACGAATTCGTCAGATTACAGACGATCCTGTCAGTTTAGATGATTTTATCAAATTGAAGGCGATTCTGTTGAATTGCAGACGATCCAGACTGCTTCAAGCTTCAGAAACTCCATCAGACTTCCGGATCAGGTAATCTTCATTGACCTCCTGCAAATTCTCTGTTTTTGCTTTCTTTTCTGTTTTTTGTATTCATTTAAATTGCATTTTCATGTAGTTTAAGTTAGAATCATTCGGCCAAACCTAGGATGAATGCTTAAAAATAAAACAAACTCATCTAAAACTCATTCCAAAACCTAGGCATGGAAACTGCCGTCAAATGTTTCCTGGTGAACCCACCATCCCTCGATAAATCATCAAAATGCACCTCCCTTGAGAGGCAGGACCTTCGCAAAGTCCTCTCGTTAGGTACCGCACCATCCTTTTCCCATCCTCCTTTCGGGCACGGATCCAATAGCCTGAAGGTAGGGATACAAAAAATTTGGAGCGATACAGTTGCTTAGTCGGTAAGAAACATAGGGATGCGTTCCCCATAGGGAAATCTTGGAGAGATTCACAACCATTAGAGATGGTACATTCTAATATATACAGTCCTATGTGGAACAACTCATTTATCGATAATAAATACTTCTTAACTTTCATTGATGTCAGTCAAAAGACATGGGTATATCCCATTAAGTAAAAGTTAAAATTATTTGGTAAATTCAAGGAGTTCAAGGCTCTGGTTGAGAAAAAAAGTGAATATTTTATGAAGACTCTCAGGACAAATGGAGGAGGTGAGTATATCTCAAATGAATTCCAAAAATTTTACAAGAAAATTAGAATTCATAGGTAACTCACTGCCAGATACACACCACAATAGAATGGTGTTGCAGAGAGGAAGAACTGAACAATCATGGAGATGGAACGGAGCATGTTGAAGGCAAAAAATTTGTAATATAAGTTCTAGGTAGAAGTTGTATTTTGTGCATTTTATCTACTAAATTGGTGTCCCATGAAGAGTGTGAAGAACATGATTCCTCAATAAGCCTAGAGTAATCAGAATCCTAGTGTGGCTCATTTGAGAGTTTTTGGGTGCATAGCTTATGCACATGTTTCAAATGAGAAGAGGAAGAAGCTAGATGATAAGGCAAAGAAATGCATCTTCACTAGGTATAGTGAAGATTCCAAGGCATATAGGTTGTATAATATAATGACAAAGAATTTTATTATCAATAGAGATGTGAAGTTCCTAGAGGATGAAGCCTAGAACTGAAAATCAAATACTGGACAACCTGAGCCAAAAATTATCGAGTCTAAGAACTTGGAAGAAAATAGGGTGCATCAACTTGTAGCTTCAAGCAACAATACTGGAGCTAGCAGCAACACTACCTCATCATCACAAACACCTCAACTTGCAAGTAGAATATCAAATTTGAGGACACTAGCAAAGACAAGGAGCTTGCAAGACATTTATGAGGTAACCTGAAATCAAGTAGATGAAGAACATTTTGATTTTGCTTTATTTTTTGAGTGTGATAAAATTTCATTTGAAGAAGCAATTTAGAATCATAAATGGGTGAAGGCTATGGATGAGGAAATAGAAGCCATAGAGAAGAATCAGACATGGTAGTTGATGGATCTCCCAACAGGTAGGAAGAGTCAAGTGGGTATATAAAATAAAGTTTAATTCCTAAGGAGAAGTTGATAGGCACAAGGTCATACTGGTGGTGAAAGGCTACAAGAAAAATTTAGGGATTGACTATCATGAGGTATATGCACCTATAGCGAGACTTGATATAGTCAGGATGATCCTGACACTAGTATCCTAGAAAATTTGGAGTGTTTACTAGATGGATGTCAAGTCTTCCTTCCTCAACTGAGTGTTGGAAGAAGAGGTCTACATACACCAGCCACCAAGATATGAGTTGGAAGGACAAGAAGATAAGGTCCTAAAGCTGAATAAGGCCACGTATGGGTTGAAGCAAGCCCCTAGAGCTTGGTACAGTTATATTGATGCTTACTTTCAGGAGAATGAGTTCATAAAATGCCCATATGAGCACACCTTGTACTTGAAGACAAATATAGAAGGAGAGATGATGATAGTCTGCTTGTAAGTAGATTATCTGATTTACACTGGCAACAACAATGTGCTATTTGACTAGTTTAGAACAACCATGATGAAGGAGTTTGAGATGACGAACTTAGGGTTGATGAAATGCTTTCTAGACATAGAAGTTGACCAATATACAATTGACACCTTCATTTCTCAGGGAAAGTATGCAAGATATGTCCTAAAGATGTTTAAGATAGAGGACAATAAACCTACCATCATACCCATTGCCATAGGTCTAAAGCTGAGTAAAATGGATTGCAACATAAATGTTGATCCAACCTTGTATAAAAGGTTAGTTGGCAACCTCATGTATTTGACTGCAACTAGACCATATTTTATTTTTGGAGTGATCTTAATTAGTAGTTTTATGGAGACTCCAAAGGATAATGTCTAGCAAGCAGGAAAAAGGATTTTGCATTATGTCAATGGGACTAGGAACCATGGAATTTTTTATTTTAGAAAATATAAGCTGGAACTGGTTAGCTACACAGATAGAGATAGGGTTGGTAGCACTGATGATCTAAAGAGCACTTCTAACTATGCTTTCCATCTTATATTAGGAGTATTTTGTGGTCCTCAAAGAAGAAACCCATAGTTGCATTGTCCACTATGAAGGTAGAGTATGTTGTCACCACGTCAATCGTATGCCAGGGAATATGGCTGCGAAGAATCTTGGGTGAGCTGAATCATCCATCGAAAGGGGCAACAATAATTTTCTATGAAAAAAATTCTACCATAGCATTGTCAAAGGATCCAATGTTTCATGGTAGGACCAAGAACATTGATATTTGCTATCATTTCATCAAAGTGTTGGTGAAAGCTAACAAAATTGAGTTACTGTTTTGCAGGTCAAAAGAGCAGGTAGTAGATATTTTCACAAAACCTTTGAAGGAGGAGGACTTTAACAGGATGAGGGAAATTTTGGGCATCAAAGTCTTTGTGAAATCTCACTTAAAAGGGGATGTTGGAAATTAAACTCAATTTCATGCTTGTAAGATCTCTAATAGATCTTATCGCCCAAATTTGATCATAGATCTTTGACATCCGATCGTTGTAATTTTACAGCATGTGTAGTTAATACTAGTAGTTGCATTCGTTCGATGATTGATTAGAAACCCTAGTTTTTCTTTAAATGTATGTTAGAAGATAAGCCTTATCCTCTATTTTGCTCAGCTATATAAGGTAATGGCGCCTTTCAAAAAGTTGTAGGAGTGCATAGTAGTGCAGAGGGAGAACGGAGTGAAATAGAGGCATTAGAGAAAGGAGTCAGAACATCAGTCTACTGAATACTCCTCTAGTGTTTAACCTGCAACTGAGCTTGTAGATGTTTGTAAAGCTTCTGGACAAAGAAGCATTTGTGTAAGGTTTTAGTTTGCCTTGTATAACTGCAACCATAGTCAAATTTGTTTTAATTAATAGAATTTATATCTATTTCAGCATACTTGTAGCTTCCACATGTTTATATTATTGTGTGCTATGAAAAACCTATTTCTCTAGTCTGAAAGGGTATTTCACCAACTCTCCCTTTGAATAGCCCCTGTGCTATTTCACATGAGTGCAAAGACATTGCACACTTCACATCATCCGAAAAGACATTTATTTTGTCTTGTTGCATGATTTTAACTTGCGCTCCTAAAGTTGACTATGGTCAACTTTCAAATCACAATTAATTCTTCCCGATAAGGCATTGCGCTATTTTTATAAGTGAATAGGCATTGCACACTTTATGTCTCCCAAAAAGATATTTAAAAAATATTTTATCTTGTAGCGCCTCCAAAATCAAATTGTGATTTGTTTTAAGCAAAAGGACATTTCAAGAATTGTTTTCCTGCAAAACATTTTGACTCGGGTCAACTTCTATTTTGTCCGTTTATCATGTGTGATCAGGTGTTGCACTCCTTTGTTAAGCGATTCGGGTGCTTCGCTCCTTTGTTGAGAAATTCGGATGTTTTGCTCCTTTTTTGAGTGATTCAGGTGTTTTGCTCTTCCTATGTGTGATTTGGTATTGAGCATCATTCACTTTGTGCAAGTACTTTGTTGTATTTCTCTCACCAATTATGATTTTCTAAAAGTATTTCAAACGGTCTTTCCAGCAATGTTAAAGGAGGCCAAACTGCTGCACTTAGAACTTACTAATTTTGAGTCATATGTTATGAAGAAAATCAATCAAAAGTGGGACGCCCACCTCAAAAATGAAGTTCTACCCACTCTACATTTCTCTTTCTATTATGATATCTTTTATTCTAGGTGAATTTCAAAATAAAAATATCTTTCTATTTGAAGAAGTTCGTTGTGACTCAGGATTTCTGTTGATAATTTGGACACTGTTCCTACGGTTATGTTGTAATACCTAGAGGGCATTCAAGAGGTAGTCGATTGGCAAAAATATTTTCAAAATGTAATCCAAAGATGGTTTGTTCCTGAGCTCACCAACATCTACCACTTGTGTATACATGCACACTGGGGATAACAAGTGTTTGAAATTCTTGACTGGCCTTCTTGCAAAGTTTGAAGATCATAGTAAATAGTCTAATACTCTTAAGCATGATCAAGTGCTATTATTCACCAAGTAGGTGATATTTAGGACTAAATATCTGGGTTGGCAGTGCAATAAATGTATCTAGTGGATATCTCAGAATGTTTAAGGGTAGTAGATATGGTTGAACATCTAGGGCTAGAATGTCATTTCCAAACGAAGATCAAGCAAACCTTGTATTATGTGTATAGGTGAGCATCTATTTGGAGTGTTATTAAATCATGGGATAGTCATAATATTATATAAACATGTTTCATAGATATTGGCACGACAAAGGCCTCAAATTTGGAAGGGATAGTCTCGTTCCTGATATTGATGTTATGACCACAGGCCTTAGACTTCTAAGAATATAGGAGTATGATGTATCTTCAGGTAATAAATGCATTCACATTCAAAGTTTTTAGATGGCTATTATGAACCAACATTCTAGTTTTCTATTTCTAAATTTTTTTTGAATGGCAAACGTTCTTGAAAATATTAAAATGGATGCTGAAGTGTTTCTTAACCTCTTTGATGATCAAGAATTAGGAGAGCTCCTAGAGAAATTTAGTTTGTACATATGTTCACAAATGAATTTTCTAGGTGAAAACATGCAAGAGATAATAACATTAACCAAGAATTACTTACTCAAAGTTGTAGAGAACGATGAATTTTCTCATGCTTTGCATGTCAAAGAAAACCTTCGCGTACAGGTGAAACTCTCTACTGTATTTGCTACCTTATGAATATAACTAAATAGCGCTATAACTTTAAAAATAGCTATAGTCAGTTTACTTAACTTGTTATGTCTATTACCCAGATTGAGGATGCCTTGGTGTAGCCCTAAAATAGAAATATACCAAGATTGACGTCCAAAAATTACATATATCACTATAGTTCCAACGACTTGTGGTTGGGGAAGACTTTATATCAGTAAGATACAATATTCCAAACTAAAGTTTTTGTATCATGTTCTCTAACGTTCATAATTGTAGAAAACTTTGTTGGGAATTGAGCTGATCAAAGTTGTAAATTTGTGTTCTATGTTCCAAAATGCAGACCCCTATGTTCTAAAATAGAGAATTTAAAACTCTGGAATGGTTTGTTGTGTGTAGATTGTGTACAATGTTGGCAATTTTGGGTACTTTGGGTACATTGCCTTTGCTCAAGTGTATAAGTTGTCATTGATGTCAAGAAGGTCTTGAAGGAATTTTATTTGATGTCAAATAATTTGTTTTGATGAAGGTTACGGCATGACAGTTTCAAAGGTCTTTTGCAAACTCCAAGTTGGTAGGTTTAAATATTACAGGTGGATGCATTGGTTTAATGCATTTGGGTCCAGGAGGAAGTATTTATTTAAATAATTAAAAAACCTTGTTAAGGTTCCATTTAATTATTTTTACATAGATATTAATTTATTATTTGCATGGGTTCTCCTAATCCATGGTGCAAGTGTCTTATCAAGGTGGGTGCTATGTTTTAGCTTTGTGGGCACTAGCCAAGATCTCCGCTGATATCAAAGAGCCTATGGTAAAATTCATATAAATATCTCTCTGTAGATTAAAAATACAACGCCAAACAAAAGATAAAACCACAATAATGGAATACAGGAAAGTTGCACAAAACAAACGATTATTATTAATCAGTGGAGTTTAAAAACTCCTTTTGAGTACAACAGGGCCTGTAACCCTTTATTCATGATACACAGTTACAAGTTATGCTAGGGTTCTCCAAAACCCTAGCTGTCACAAATGGTTGTGCTTCCGAAGAATGTATCTTCAATCCCAACAAAGTGAGTGGGCTTTGTTGTATCCCTTGCTTGGACCACTCCAGCTTAATCAGCTGCCATCAATAAATCGGATCTGCTATCAAAAACCTACACACATTAACACTATCAAGGAGTTAGAAATTAATAAGAGGGCTCCACTGTGTGAGCCCTCAAAAACAATCTAAAACCCTAGAAAAATAGAATTCAGGAATTCAACAACAGATCAATAAAAGAAAAGAAGTTACTTGCTTTAAACTAATTTATACCTGTTCTCTGTTAACGCAGCTAGACCAGGCGACACCTGGAAGTAATGTGGCTGTCAAATCTACTGCAGAAGGTGCCCTGGTGCACTCGCTAAACACCCGCGTGCTTTTGGATTAAGGTTTCAGACGTCGGTCTGAGTCGTGGCTGTGGGTAAACGCCCGCGGGCACTTGGTAAACGCCCATGGGCACTTGGTAAACGCCCGTGGGCACTTGGTAAAGGGGTAAACACCCACGGGCACTTGCGACAAGAATGGGGGATTTTGCAGAATGCTACAGAAGAGATGGCGACGAAAGTAGCGACGGAAGCGGCGATGGATGCGGCGATGGATGCGACGAAAAGGTAGCAGAAGAGAGATAGAGGGGATCAAAAAAGGAGATAGAAGAAGTTAAGAAGATAGAAAATATCCGGGATAGAAGTAGCAAAAGACATAGGGTTTGAGCCATCGGGGTGACTCAATTTATAATCTACTCTTAGGGCACACTTTAGGGTTTTAACGACACTTTGAACGTGTGGCTAAGATTAAAGTGGATCTAAGGGTAGAGAATAAATCTAGGTTGTGAAATGGATTAAGATGGATGGACGGATGAGATTAAATCACTTAAACTATTATTTAAATATATATATTAAAATATTAAAATATATATATATAAATATTAATTTAAATAAATTTGGGGATGAAAAATGGCGGGAAAGGTGAAATTGGGCCAAATAATGGCGGGAAAGTGTGGATTTGGGCCAAATAATGGCGGTAAGGTGGATGACCGACACGTGGCTGACAGGAAGGTATAGATGACTTTCAAGTGGCTGGATTTTGGTGTCTACACTCTAAATGAAAACAAAGATGCATCCCATCCAAATTTTGAAAGAAAGTTGCTCGCTGTGATTTTGATTGTGTGTCTTCACCATTTTCGTAATCCATTTTTGATTGTGTGTCTTCGCCATCTTTGTAATCCTCTGATCATTTTGATTGTCTCGCCATTTGTCGAATCCGCCATATAGCTTGTCGTCTACGAGTTGGCATCAGAAGGAAGGGAGGACTATGTTTTATTTTCCCTAGCGTAGAAGGGACAAGCATAACAGAGTGAGGTTTAAACCTCACCGGGTGCCTTTGGCGCACCGGTAGCGGCTAGGCTGTTGGCGCGCTACCCGAACGGGAGGTTTCGCGTTCGAATCACGCGAAAGGGTTTTTCGACGTGAAGTGGTTGCAGCAGGTGGTGTTAGATTTTAGGCGCAATTTCTCCATAGCGATTTTTGTTGTTGGCTAAGGTATTTTTCGAAATTAATCTTTTGCTAAGTGTATGTTGCGGATGGAGGATGTTTGTTAGAAGAAAAATAGCTTAGGAGTCATAAGGGTTTTAAAGCTTGTTGTTATTTTGATAAAAGATTATTTTGAAGGTGTTGTTGAAATATCTTATTGCATTCTTATGAGAGATAAACTTTATTTTTGATGAGACAATAAGGGAGAAATAAGGTGTATAAGGGATACATGTTTCTTGTAATGTTGAGAGTGCTTTTGGTTGATTAT
Organism: Wollemia nobilis; assembly: GCA_028583015.1. Taxonomy (NCBI): domain Eukaryota; kingdom Viridiplantae; phylum Streptophyta; class Pinopsida; order Araucariales; family Araucariaceae; genus Wollemia; species Wollemia nobilis. Next base: position 3,941,858 of record JAQPPZ010017241.1, on the reverse strand, counting down.
GGAAATGAAAGCATGATGTTTTAAGGTTAATTGCTTCTTGTGTGAAGTTGTGAAACCTTAAGTGGGCAGCTTTGAGATTGACATTTGCTTTCATTAAATTGGTTATAATCAAGCTATTCTTTACTTGGTTAAAGTGTTGGGCTTACTCCTTTGTTGATGAATTGAAAAGTTGTTTTTATGCTATTGTGAGTTGAGTTGGTGGATGCTTTTTGTTCAAATAATGTTGGAGAGAAAAGGAGTTCTACTTGTTTCCTTTTCTGATGTTGATTGTGAAATGCTTCAAGGTTGTGTTTTGAGTTGAATGGTGTTGATTGAACCTTGTTTGATGAGCATTGTTGTGGAAGCCCTTATTGATGGTGAAAAGAACATGAGTATCATTGTTATGTGATTCTTTGCATAGTTGGCAATTGTTGGGGTTTCATGTTCTTGAAAGAAAGCATTCTATCCTATCCATTTCAGATTTTGAGTTGAGTTTTCAGATTTGAGATTGAGTTTGAGCTGAGTTGATTTGAGTTGAGTTTTGAGATTGGGAGTTGAGTATAGAACATATTGAGTCTCTAACAATTCTCTTTATGCTTCTATGAGTTTGACAAATCACATTGGGTCTCTAACAATTCACCTTGTGATTTTCTACTAAGAAAGTTTTTCTTGGTGAGCTTGCTGAGGTTTTGGACAGGTTTCGGTGGGGACTTGTGAGCAGGTTTTGGATAGGTTTCGGTGGGGACTTGTGAGCAGATTTGGACAGGTCCTAGCAGAGGACTTGTGAGCTAAGTTTTGAGAGTTCTATCAGAGAACTTGAGGACAGAGGAGCACTGGTTCTTTGAGAAGAACTTGAGGACAGATTTGGCAAGTCTTTGAGAAGGCTTGTGTGCAGAGGATTGATTTGTTCAAGTGTTGGACAGATCTGACAGACAGAGGAAGACTTGTACTAGACCGACTGACTGTGTTTGGTATAGGTTGTTGAGCTGTTGTGGACGTGATCATAGAAGGTAGAGGTCTCTTAGGCTAAGCATTGAGGACAGGAGGTCTTCGGTGGAAAGGAGTTCCACGTGGTGGCAAGAGGTAGAGGCAGTTGATCTTCTGAGGGATCATTTCCAAAGCAGAGGGGAAGGTATCTCCTTTGAGTAGAGGCTCATAAATTCAGATTGGGGGAAGGTATCTCCTTTGGGCCGAGGCTCATAAATATTGTAATTGGGAAGGATTCCCAAAGAACTTTGAGATAACTTTTAGAGAAAAGTTTTGTGGACGTAGCCCAACCATTTTGGGTGAACCACGTTAAAAATGGGTCTTCAATGTGTGATGCTTTCTGTCTTGATTAATGTTGTGTTGATGCCACTGCTATCTAAAGTTAAAATTATTAATTGGTTAAGTCTTATACTGTTCACCCCCCTCTTAGTATAAGTCCATGTTCTTCAATTGGTATCAAAGCAGGTCACTCCAGAAAGAGCCTAACAGCTTGGAGAAGGATCTATCAGAGGAACATACAGATTCAGAAAGAGATGAAGAGGTTGAGTTCGATCTCAAAGGTGAATTCTTCTTGGCTTTAAGAAAGCTTGAGAAATTCAGGGAAGAGAATTTTGTTCTCAAGCATCAATGTCAGGAAGAAGAGATAGCAAGATCAGAATTGTCTCAAAGTGTTATAGACTTCAAAATTCTAGCTAAAGAAGGGAAGAAGGTTGAACAGGTTCTAACAGAGGCTCTCAAAGGAAAGGAAGTTGATTGCGAGAAACTAGAAGAAGAGGTTATGTCTCTTAGAGTGAAGTTGGAACAGTTGGCTCTCGGACAGTAATACTCCGTGTGAAAAGCAAAAGAAGGATGGTATCACCATTCATGAAATAGGGTCTTCGAGCAAGATCAATCTTCATCCTGAAGAGCGATGGATTCCAATTGGTCACACGAAGAACAATCATCCAAGGCATCAAAATAGGTTACATAATACTTTCCATGGCTATTGTTTTTCCTGCAAGAAATTTGGTCACAAAGCTATGCATTGCAATAAGTCTTTGAATAGCCATAGTAAGGAAAATGTTAACTCTTTTGCACCTCTTATGAATAAAAATGTCATGTGTTACAAGTGCAAGAATTTTGGGCATATAGCAAGGATGTGCAGTTTGGATAGATCTAGCCTTGAGTTCACTAAAAAGAGAAATGAGATAAAATCTAAGTCAATGATAGTTCAAACTGCTTTTCATGCTCAAGACAAAGTAGAAAAATGGTATCTTGATAGTGGTTGTTCAAAACATATGACTGGTGAAAAGGAAAAGTTTTTGGTCTTAAAAGAAACAAACAGAGGAACAATCAGTTTTGGAGATAACGAGTCGACTAAAATCTGTGGTAAAGGGACTCTTGGTTTGGATGGGAAATCCAAAACAGAAAATGTGCTTTATGTAGAAGGCCTAAGACATAATCTTCTAAGTGTGAGTCAACTTTGTGATCAAGGGCACATAGTATCTTTCTTTTGAGATAGATGTGAGATAAGTAAAGAAAAAAATGGAAAACTCATTGCTAGTGCTACAAGGACTCCAAACAATCTTTACATGCTAAGTGAGATAAAAAAGGAAAAGTGTTTTCTAACTCAAGAAGATGAGAGTTGGTTATGGCATAAAATATTGGGGCATTTGAGCTTTGATAATCTTGTCAATATTAGTAACAAGGAAGCAGTTAGAGACTTGCCCAAAATAAAAAGGCCCCATAACATCATTTGCGGTCCTTGTCAACATGGAAAACAGACCAGAACCGGTTTCAAATCTAAAGGGTATACTTCTTCAAAACCATTGGATCTTATTCATACTGATTTATGTGGCCCTACCAGAACTCAGAGCATTCAGGGAGAAAGCTACTTCATGTTGTTTATAGATGATTATTCTAGAATGACTTGGGTTACTTTTCTCAAAGAAAAATTTGAAGCTTTTGAAAAATTTAAAGCTTTCAAAGAAATGATTGAAAATGAGATCGACAAGAGAATCAAATGCTTAAGATCAGATAGAGGAGGAGAGTTCACTTCAAATGAATTTGTGGAATACTGTGAGCAACAAGGAATCAAAAGAGAATATTCAACAGCAAGAACTCCTCAACAAAATGGAGTAGTTGAAAGGAAAAATAGAACTATTGAAAATATGGCAAGAGCTATGTTAAATGAGTCAAAAATTTCAGATGGCTTTTGGAAAGAGGCAGTCAGTACAATAGTCTACATTATCACCAGGGCCCAACTTAGAGTCAATCATCATAAAACTCCTTATGAGTTGTGGAAAGGAAGACCAGCTACAGTAAAATACTTCAAAGTGTTTGGGAGTAAGTGCTTCATCAGAAGGGAAGATCAGAATTTGGGTAAGTTTGATCCTAGGTGTGATGAGGGAATCTTTCTTGGATATTCCAGCAGAAGCAAGGCCTACAGATGCTTCAACAAAAGAACTCATACAGTTGTAGAGAGCATAAATGTAACAAGTTGATGAAAAGACAGGGATAAGAGAACCAGTCAAGGAACTCGGTGATGAAATTTGTCAAGAAGAATTGAGAGAGGTTTCAGATGAAGAAGAGGAAAGACAACAAGCTGCTTCCCAAAACTCCTTCACGATATGTTCAGAAACATCATCCCAAATATTTGATCATTGGTGATCCAAATAGTAGGCAAACAAGAAGAAGAGTCATTCCCTCACATGATTCTACAAATGTTGCATTATTATCTCAGATTGAGCCAAAATATTTCAGTGAAGCTTGTGCAAGATAAGTTTTGGGTAAAAGCAATGGATGAAGAGCTAAATCAAATAGAGAAAAGTGAAACTTGGGAATTGGTTCCAAGACCTAAGGACAAGAATGTCATTGGCACAAAATGGATATTCAAAAATAAACTCAATGAGGATGGAAATATTGTCAGAAACAAAGCTAGGTTAGTCTGCAAAGGTTATGCTCAAGTAGAAGGTGTTGATTTCAAAGAGACGTTTGCTCCTGTTGCTCGTCTTGAAGCTATCAGAATGTTCTTGGCCCTTTCAAGCTTCAAATCATTCAAGGTATATCAAATGGATGTAAAGTCAGCTTTTCTAAATGGGGTGTTGGTAGAAGAAGTCTACATAGAACAGCCAGAAGGAGTGTCTCTCTCAGAACAGTCAGACTATGTGTGTAAACTAAAAAAGCCTTGTATGGGTTAAAGCAAGCACCTAGGGCTTGGTACTCAAGACTTGACAGGTATCTTCATGAGCAAGGCTTCAGGAAAGGTGTGGCAGATAGCAATTTGTATATTAAGAATGAAGGTGATGATATGCTGATTATGGTTGTCTATGTTGATGATATTATTTTTGGGGGAAATAATACTCAGATGTGCAAAGATTTTGCTAACACCATGCAGAAGGAATTTGAGATGTCTATGATTGGAGAGTTGTCATTCTTTTTAGGTCTTCAGATTGCTCAATCAAAATATGGTGTATTTCTCTCTCAAGGAAAGTATATCAAAGAAATGTTGAAAAAATTTGGGATGATGGACAGCAAACCAGTGTGTACTCCAATGATTACAGGGTGCAAGATGAGTAAATATGATGAATCTCTAGTGGTAGATCAGAGGTTGTACAGATCAATGATTGGCAGTTTATTATATGTTACAGCTACTAGACCAGATATCATGCAGGCAGTTGGGTTAGTAGCAAGATTTCAGGCATCTCCTAAAGATTCTCATGTTATAGCAGTTAAGAGGATATTCAGATATCTGAAGGGCACTATGGACCTTGGGCTTTGGTATCCCAAAGGTGATAATTTCATTCTCACAGCTTATACAGATGCAGACTGGGCAGGCAGTATTGATGACAGGAAAAGCACTAGTGGTGGAGCATTCTTTCTGGGAAAGAGTTTGGTTTCTTGGCTAAGTAAGAAACAACCTTTAGTTTCCTTATCTACAGCAGAGGCTGAATACATAGCAGCAGTGGCTGGGTGTACACAAGTTTTATGGATGAAAACCACCTTGGAGGATTTCAAAATCAAGCATGAACAACCCATCTCCATACTTTGTGATAATACAAGTGCCATAAGTATTTCCAAAAATCCGGTAATGCATTCAAGGACAAAGCATATTTCCATCAAGTATCACTTTCTAAGGGAGAAAGTGCAAGACAAGCGAGTCAAGGTAGAGTATGTGTCTACTAAAGAGCAGATTCGAGATATCTTCACCAAACCTCTTCCAAGAGATACGTTTGAGTATCTAAGGGAGAAATTGGGAGTTGTACTCCCACCCCAGAATTAATCACCTCATCGGGAGGTGGGGGAGGGACTAAGCTAAGAGGCTCATTCTTAGTCCCGAGCCCCAAAGGTGGCCCTTTGCCATTGATGACAAAGGGGGAGAGATATGAGTAAGGGGGAGAGCTTCAAAGTGAAGAGGAAAGCTTCAAGTTCGGGGGAGCAAAACTTCAAAGGAAGATTCTCGGTTGTGGGCACAGTTTCTCGGTTGTTAGCATAGTTGGTTTCAGTTTTGGCTCTTGAGAAGTGTTTTCAATAAAGGTTTGCCATCAATGACAAAGGGGGAGATTGTTGGCAATTTTGGGTACTTTGGGTACATTGCCTTTGCTCAAGTGTATAAGTTGTCATTGATGTCAAGAAGGTCTTGAAGGAATTTGATTTAATGTCAAATAATTTGTTTTGATGAAGGTTTCGGCATGACAGTTTCAAAGGTCTTTTGCAAACCCCAAGTTGGCAGGTTTAAAGATTATAGGTGGATGCATTGGTTTAATGCATTTGGGTCCAGGAGGAAGTATTTATTTAAATAATTAAAAAACCTTGTTAAGGTTCCATTTAATTATTTTTAAATAAATATTAAACTATTATTTGCATGGGTTCTCCTAATCCATGGCGCAAGTGTCTTATCAAGGTGGGCGCTATGTTTTAGCTTTGTGGGCGCTAGCCAAGACCTCCGCCGACGTGTTAAAGACCTCCGTCGACGTCAAAGAGCCTATGGTAAAATTCATATAAATATCTCTCGATGAAAACAAAGATGCATCCCATCCGAATTTCGAAAGAAAGTTGCTCGTTGTGATTTTGATGTGTGTCTTCGCCATTTTCGTAATCCGTTGATCGTTTGTGTGTCTTCGCCATCTTCGTAATCTGTTGTTCATTTTGATTGTCTCACCATTTGTCGAATCCGCCATATAGCTTGTCGTCTGTGAGTTGGCATCAGAAGGAAGGGAGGACTGTGTTTTATTTTCCCTGGCACAGAAGGGACAAGCATAACAGAGTGAGGTTTAAACCTCATCGGGTGCCTTTGGCGCACCGGTAGCGGCTAGGTTGTTGGTGCGCTACCCGAACGGGAGGTTCCACGTTCGAATCATGCGAAAGGGTTTTTCGACGTGAAGTGGTTGCAGCAGGTGGTGTTAGATTTCGGGCGCAATTTCTCCATAGCGATTTTTGTTGTTGGCTAAGGTATTTTTCGAAATTAATCTTTTGCTAAGTGTATGTTGCGGATGGAGGATGTTTGTTAGAAGAAAAATAGCTTAGGAGTCATAAGGGTTTTAAAGCTTGTTGTTATTTTGATAAAATATTATTTTGAAGGTGTTGTTGAAATATCTTATTGCATTCTTATGAGAGATAAACTTTATTTTTGATGAGACAATAAGGGAGAAATAAGGTGTATAATGGATAAATGTTTCTTGTAATGTTGAGAGTGCTTTTGGTTGATTATGGAAATGAAAGCATGATGTTTTAAGGTTAATTGCTTCTTGTGTGAAGTTGTGAAACCTTAAGTGGGCAGCTTTGAGATTGACATTTGCTTTCATTAAATTGGTTATAATCAAGCTATTCTTTACTTGGTTAAAGTGTTGGGCTTACTCCTTTGTTGATGAATTGAAAAGTTGTTTTTATGCTATTGTGAGTTGAGTTGGTGGATGCTTTTTGTTCAAACAATATTGGAGAGAAAAGGAGTTCTACTTGTTTCCTTTTCTGATGTTGATTGTGAAATGCTTCAAGGTTGTGTTTTGAGTTGAATGGTGTTGATTGAACCTTGTTTGATGAGCATTGTTGTGGAAGCCCTTATTGATGGTGAAAAGAACATGAGTATCATTGTTATGTGATTCTTTGCATAGTTGGCAATTGTTGGGGTTTCATGTTCTTGAAAGAAAGCATTCTATCCTATCCATTTCAGATTTTGAGTTGAGTTTTCAGATTTGAGATTGAGTTTGAGCTGAGTTGATTTGAGTTGAGTTTTGAGATTGGGAGTTGAGTATAGAACATATTGAGTCTCTAACAATTCTCTTTATGCTTCTATGAGTTTGACAAATCACATTGGGTCTCTAACAATTCACCTTGTGATTTTCTACTAAGAAAGTTTTTCTTGGTGAGCTTGCTGAGGTTTTGGACAGGTTTCGGTGGGGACTTGTGAGCAGGTTTTGGACAGGTTCCGGTGGGGACTTGTGAGCAGATTTGGATAGGTCCTAGCAGAGGACTTGTGAGCTGAGTTTTGAGAGTTCTATCAGAGAACTTGAGGATAGAGGAGCACTGGTTCTTTGAGAAGAACCTGAGGACAGATTTGGCAAGTCTTTGAGAAGGCTTGTGTGCAGAGGATTGATTTGTTCAAGTGTTGGACAGATCTGATAGACAGAGGAAGACTTGTACTAGACCGACTGACTGTGTTTGGTACAGGTTGTTGAGCTACTATGGACGTGATCATAGAAGGCAGAGGTCTCTTAGGCTAAGCATTGAGGACAGGAGGTCTTCGGTGGAAAGGAGTTCCACGTGTTGGCAAGAGGTAGAGGCAGTTGATCTTCTGAGGGATCATTTCCAGAGCAGAGGGGAAGGTATCTCCTTTGAGCAGAGGCTCATAAATTCAGATTGGGGGAAGGTATCTCCTTTGGGCCGAGGCTCATAAATATTGTAATTGGGAAGGATTCCCAAAGAACTTTGAGATAACTTTTAGAGAAAAGTTTTGTGGACGTAGCCCAACCATTTTGGGTGAACCACGTTAAAAATGGGTCTTCAATGTGTGATGCTTTCTGTCTTGATTAATGTTGTGTTGATGCCACTGCTATCAAAAGTTAAAATTATTAATTGGTTAAGTCTTATACTGTTCACCCCCCCTCTCAGTATAAGTCCACGTTCTTCATACAAATATCTCCAGATTGTGATCCACTATTTCTTTTCTGTTAGTTATCCATGTGCATCTAGTTTTAGGTATTTTCTAATTATTGGGTGTGATGTTTTCCATGATTCTTCATGGGTTTTCTATTGTTTACATATAGTTTGTATTGTAACAATTATAGTTGATTGTATTTATCTTTTAGCCTCCTATGGAGATTCTTTTGTTGAGACTCCAAGGCTATATATCTGTGTAATCATTTCTGAATAAATCAATGAGCATTTCTCATTGTGGTATCAAAGCTAGTCAGGTCTTTTGGGTTGGAGAGAGCCTGTGGAGTGTTTGTAAAATTTTATTAAGCTTTTGCACATTGCATCAAGGTTCCTTGTAATTTGTTTAGCATCATGGCTAATAGCAACAACTCATTGCCAATTCCAAAATTCAATGGTGAATACTATGAGTATTGGGCTATAAAAATTAAGACCCTACTCATTGGAAAAGGATTTGGGGATATAATTGAAGACGGATATACTGAGCCTGCTAATTGGAATGTTGTACCAATTGATGATAAACAAGCAAAAAGAGAAGCACACGAGAAATATTTTTTCTCTATACCACATCCAAAAAACATTGGATAAGAGCCTCTTTCCTAGAATTTCTAGTTGTACAACAACTAAGGATGCTTGGAAAGCTTTGAAGGATGGCTTTCAAGGCAATGATCAAGTGAAGCAAGTCAAATTGTAAAATCTCAAGAGGGAGTTTGAGAATTTGAGAATGAAGGAAGATGAAAATGTGGGAGAATATTATGTGAGTAAAATATTGTGTGGAAGAGATGAAGTCTCTTGGTGAAGAGGTGAGCAATGAATTCATGGTGAAGAAAGTGTTGAGAATACTTATTCCAAAGTGGAATCATGTAGCTATAATAATTGAAGAGAGTAAAAATATCACTACTCTTAATTATGATTAGCTCATTGGCTCTTTAACATCCCATGAAGAAAGGCTATATTCATCTTCAAATGTTGGTGGAGTTGAAGAAAAAGCCTTTACATCCAAAGAAGGTGAATCTAGTTCAAGAGGCCAAGGTAGAGGGAGAGTTAAATCTCCTTAAAGAGGAAGAGGTAGAGGAATAAGATGTGGCTTTCGAGGAAGAGAAGGTTCTCAAGGAAGAGGAAGAGGTGACAAGAGTGATAAGAAATGTTACTATTATAATAAATTTTGACACTTCCAACAAGATTGTAGATTGAAGGCATCCCATGAAGGAAGGAGTAGTGCACACTATGAAGAGGAGAAAGACTCCTCAATTTTATTTTTGTCATATGACAATTTAGATAAGAATTTGAATGATATATGGCTCCTAGATACTGGTTGTTCCAACCACATGACTGACAATGGGGAGTTGTTTTCCACAATGGACAATTCCTACAAGTCTAAGATCAAGCTTGGAGATGATAATGCATTACAAGTTGAAGGTAAAGGAGCTATGGAGGTGCACACCAATGAAGGTAAAAACAAGGTGAATGATATATACTACACTCCAAATCTGAAACATAATTTGTTGAGTGTTGGTCAAATCATGGAAACGAATTATAAGCTTATTTTTGAAGATAACAAATGTGTCATCTAAGATAAGAATCATGGGCATAGGGTTATCACCACTATTCCTATGACCAAGAATAGATTATTTCCTCTAAATTTTGGAGAACAAGGATCTAATTTTGCAAATATTACCATTGATAACAAGAGTTGGTTGTGGCACTTAAGATTTGGGTATTTAAATTTTCTAAGTTTGATATTAATGGTTTCTCAAAAAATTGTGTATAGGCTGCCCAAGGTTGAAGATCACAAAGGTGTGTGTGAAGGATGTGCTTTGAGAAAGAACTCAAGAATGAGTTTTCCAAGAGGAAAAGCATGGAGAGCCTCCTATCCTCTTCAATTGATGCATTCTGACATTTATGGGCTAATGCAAACTCAAAGTATTGGTAAGAATTCATACTTCCTCACTTTCATAGATGATTTTTCAAGAATGTTTTGGGTCTATTTTTTGAAAGCAAAAGATGAGGCATTTGATTTTTTTAAAGATTTTAAGAATCATGTTGAAAAGAAAAGTGGAAACTATATAAAATGCTCAAGAACTGATAGAGGAGGAGAATTTTGTTCAAATGAATTCTTACAATTTTGTAAATATTGTGGTGTTAAAATGCAAATCGCTACTACCTATACTCCACAAAAAAACGGTGTGGTTGAACAAAATAGTTGTAAACATGGCAAGGAGCATACTAAAAACAAAGAAATTAAGTAATATGTATTGGGCTGAAGATGTTAGGACAACCATCTATATTTTGAATAGAAGTCCAACTTCTAGCTTGGATGACATCACTCCATATGAAGCATGGTATGCAAAGAAACCAAATGTAACTCATTTAAGAATTTTTGGTTGTTTGGCTTAGGCACATATTCCAAAAGAACATAAAAGGAAACTTGATCCAAAAAGTGAATCATGCATTTTTATTATGTATTGTGAAAATAATAAAGCCTATAGGCTCTATAATACAAAAACTCATAAGAGTATTGTATCAAGAGATGTGATTTTCGATGGAGGAGTTTATGGTCATAAAAAAGGTCATATTGAGAAGTCAAAATCTATTTTGAATGGTGATATTATTGATGATATTTATGATGAGAATCCCACTAATGTTTTAGTTCCAAGTGCTACTAATCCACCAAGCAACCCCTCATCTAGTTCTCCACCAAGAAACCTCTCATCTAGTTCTTCAGTTTCAAGTGCAAGTCCAATACCACAAAGGAAAGTAGATTAAGTGATATTTATCGAAGGAGTACAATTCAAACACATGAAGAGAACCCAAGAGGTTAGACAATAAATTTTGCTTTATCTTCACAAACTAATTTTGAACCATCAAGTTTTTAAGAAGCATGTGCTAATGAAGTGTGGATCATAACAATGCAATATAAAATGAACTCCATCAAGAAGAATGATACTTGGGAGCTGGTTGAGCTTCCAAAAGGTAAGAATATTTTGGGCTCTAAATGGGTCTACAAAAAAAAATATAATAGTGATGGAAGTATTAAGAGGCACAAAGCAAGGCTTGTGGCCAATGGATTCACACACAGGTATGGCATTGATTATGAGGAGACCTTTTCTCCAATTGCAAGACAAGAAATAGTGAGGATGGTTATTTATATTGCTACCCATAAAGGATGGAAGGTACATCATTTAGATGTAAAGAGTGTATTCTTGAATGGCTATCTTGATGAAAAGGTTTATGTGCAACAACCTCAAGGATTTTAGGTGCAAGGTAAGGAGAATCTTGTGTATATGTTGAAGAAGGCCTTGTATGGTCTTAAGCAAGATCCAAGAGGTTGGTATTCAAGGATTGATGGTTAATTTCATAAATATGGCTTCATGATAAGAAAGAGTGAGCCAACATTATACTACAAAAAGGAAGGTAATGACATTCTCCTTGTTTGTCTCTATATGGATAATTTGAATTACCTAGGCAGTAACTCAAATATGAATGATGATTTCAAATATGCAATGATGTGAGAGTTTAAAATGAAATATTTAGGCTTGATGCATTAGTTCCTTTGTATGGAGGTGTATCAACAAAATTATTAAATATTCATTTTTCAAACTAAATATGCCAATGATATTTTGAAAAAAATGGCATGGAGAATTGTAAACCTGTTGCAACACTAATAGCTCATGGTGAGTTGTTGAGTAAATATGATGGAATTGAAAAAGTTGATGTGACCACATGTAGAAGTATTGTTGGGAGTTTATTGTTTCTCACCAACACTAGACCAGACATTGCATGTGTTGTCTCACTTGTATCAAGGTATATGAGTGACCCTTTTGAATTACATATGAAAACAACAAAAATAATACTGAGGTATGTCAAAGGTACAACTAATTTTGGTATTCATTATTGTAAAAATGATGATATAAAATTTTTTGGCTTTAATGATTTAGATTGGGGAAGTAATATAGATGATAGAAAATCTACATCAAGTAATTATTTCAGTCTTGGTTCTGGTTTGATTAAATGGTATTCAAAAAAACAAAACATGGTTGTTCTTTCTTCTACAGAGGGTGGATACATTGCAATCACAAGTGCTAGTGCTCAAGCATTGTGGTTGAGAAAATTCCTTGAAGAAATTGGAGATAACAATATGGTCCTACTACCTTGTATTGTGACAACATGAGTGCTATACATTTAGCAAAAAACCCAGTTCATCACAGCAGGTAAAATGTTTTTGACTTGAAGTATCACTTCATTTGAGACATGGTTGAGAAGAAGGTCATTGTGTTGAAGCATTGCAATACTAAAGATAATATTGTTGATTTATTTACCAAGGAAGTAGTCCAAGCTTAATTTTTTAAGCTGAGGAACTTCTTGGTTAGTCCCATCAGCATCAAGGGGGAGAATGTTGGAAATTGAGCCGACCAAAGGTGTAAATTTGTGTTCTCTGTTCCAAAATACAGATCCCTAAAAATCCAAAACTGAGAATTTTGGGCTCCTAAATGGTTTATTGTGTGTATATTGTGTACAACTATCTCCAAATTGTGGGCCACTATTTATTTTCTATTATTTATCCATGTGCATCCAGTTTTGGATATTTTCTAATTATTGGATCTGTTGTTTGCCATAATTATTCATGGATTTTCTATTGTTAACATATTGTTTGTATTGTAACAATTTTAGTTGATTGTATTTGTCTTTTAGCCTCCTCTAGAGATTCTTCTGTTGAGACTCCAAGGTTATATTTTCCTGAATAAATCAATGAGTATTTCTCAAACTTATTGAACTAATCCAATTAAATATAATTCACTTTCTCTAGAATGTCGAATGTGAGCGATGATAAGTATTTAGAATTGGCCAAACTAGACTTAAAAATCATAGGCTCTTCACAAATTGAAAATTCTAGAAATCTTGAGGTCGTTTCTTTTGTGTATTTCAATAATAGAATCCACCACTAGAGCCACCAATGCCAACAATTGAAATTACTAATAAATTTTGCTTCAATTTAATCGAGCAGTTGTAATTCTATATATGTATATGACATCAGACAGACAACTACTTACTGCATGTCATGCCCTTGTAATTGTCGCGCTTGTTCCCCTATATCGTTTAAACTATTATAGAGTCCTAGGAAACATATTTTCTTGCCTTCTAGTAGATTGTCTGTAAGAGATGGATCCCATCTACAAAAAGAGAAAATATGCATGATTAATGAGAGTGGAGTAGATACAATGGAGATAAGTACCATGTTGAATTCAAGAGTTGATATTTTGTAATGGGGAACATTTTTACAACTTCGTTGAAGATATTTACTTGGTGGACAGAAGCATAGGAGTCATAAAGATCATCCAGGATAACTTCCAGGATATCGGCTTTTGCGTATGTGAGTCTACATGCGACGTATTATGGTTTAGGCATCACAACCGAAGCGGTCCAATAGATTGACACTTATCTATGGTGAATGAACGTTAATTATGGGAAAATAGACTCATTGTACCATCTTCGCCACACACATTGACCCCAAATTAATAATTTTCAACTCATCTATCCAAATATTTCAAAATAATGAGTAAAGTATCATTCGTTCAGAATTGGAAGGTATAAAATATTTCCATTAAATAAGAATATGTGCAAAAGACCAAAAACATTAATGTTGATTTTATTAAGATGTTCAATTTTGCCAAAAAAAAATATTAATGTTAATTCAACCAAAATATTCAATTTTACCAACATAAATCATTAATATTGATTTTTATTAAAATAAAAAGGGTTTTCTAGTCAAATTTAACTTATCAATAGAATTTAATTTATCCATGAAAAACACAAGCTTATACTGCGAGGGGGGGGGTGAACAATATAAGACCACTTTTTACTTTTTCTTTCAATTCAACTTTCAATTCAATATTATGTAGTGTATAGATAGCAGTATCAATAGCAGCAATCAAAGCAATGCACAAAACACCATCCACAAAGAGACACAACTTTACCGTGGTTCACCCAGAAAGTCTGGGCTACGTCCACAAAAATTTTCTCTAAAAGTTATATCAAAGTTCTTTGGGAAACCTTCCCAATTACAATGTTTATGAGCCTCTGCTCAAAGGAGATACCTTCCCCTAACTCTGCTCTGGCTGGTGATCCTCTAGAAGACCTCTGCCTCCGTTGCCCTTAGCAAATGGAACTCTATCCATAGAAGACACTTGTCTTCCCTACTCTGGCTGGAGACCTCTGTCCTCAACTCTATCACCTCAAAGCTGGTCCTTGAATTTGCACTAAACACAGTCCTTCAGTCTAGCACAAATGTCCTCATTCTCTTTCTCTAATCTACACCAAACATAGTCCTTCGGTCTGGCACAAATGTCCTCTTCCTCTTTCTCTGGTCTGGGTACAAATTTGTCCTCAAATCTGCACCAATATTTTTTCTCAATAGGTCCTCAACTCTGATTCACAACAGTGGTTCACAAGCTTTCACTAAAGCTTGCTTGATCTTCACCCAAGTCTTCACCAAGACTTGTCTCAGATCTGCTTTGCAAGTTCTTAAGAGAACCTGCCCAAACTGCTCCACAAGCTCAACCAAAGCTTGCTCAAATCTGTCCAACAGTTCTCTCTACTCTGTCATAGTCGCACTTGGTCGAAACCAACTTTTGCACTGTCTGTGCAAACACAGCAGCACTCAGATCTTGGCGATCAAACTTCTTACTATGCGCTATGTCTGCAAATATCACAACACCAACAGCTTCTGCTCCTTTGTGCTTTTATGTTCTCTGTGTGCTCTTTCTTTGCACTTAGCTTGATTTGACTTGACTCCGTCTCTACGCACCGTGGACTTAACTTGCACAAGTTCGATACTTATTCGATACTTCAAAAATCTTGAAATAGCCCCCTTTTATAGCATAAATTTCAAGAACAAAACTTAAACTATAGTCTACTGTTACCCTAAACTCCGTCGGCTACACAGCCCTAAACTTCATCGGCTCAAAGTTAACTTTGTTGGCTTCAACCGCCTCTGGTTCTGTAGCTTTTCCTGTGAAACTACAACATGTCGCGATATCGCGACACCTTTGTAGCCGTACACTTTCTTTTGCCTTTTGTCACGATATCGCAAAAATTTTGCTTCTTTAGACTTCCTTTTTGTTTTTGTCATGATATCGTGACATTTCTGACACTGTACATTCTCTCTCCTCTTTGAGTAGCAAAACTATGACATGTCGCGATATCGTGACATCTTCCTCCGCTGGGGTCTGCACTTGCCTTCTAGTCACAAAACTGTGACATGTCGTGAAATCATGACATATTTGTCTTCATAGCCTTCCTCTCTGCTTTTGTCATGAAATAGTGACACTTCACCTATGGAAGACATGCTTTCAGTTTTTGTCGTGAAATCACGACACTTTTGCTTTCATTTGCTTTCTTTTTTGCCTGTCGTGAAATCGTGACACTTTCTGCATCTGTACGCTTTTCCTTCATCCTGTCACAAAATTGTGACACTTTCAGCTTTCAAAAGCTTTCTTTGCAACCCGTTGCGAAATCACGATGCTTCTCATTTCAGACTCTTCCCTTTGCTGCATGTCATGAAATCACGACAGTTCTCATTTTGAGTTCTACAGCATGTCGCACAATCATGATAGTTTCTCACTTTGTCTTTTGTAGCATGTCACAAAATTGTGACAGTTCTCACTTCGAACTCTATAGCATGTTGCGAAATCGTGACACTTTTCATGTTACTTTCTCTCTTTTCGAACTTGTCATGAAATCGCAACAGTTCACGCTATGGACTCTCTCTTCTTCATCATGTCATGAAATTGCAACACTTTTTCATCCATACAACCTTCTTTTCAAAATGTTGTGAAATCGCGACACTTTTCCTTCTCTGCTTTCCTACACTTTTTGAGTCACGAAAATGTGACATGTCATGAAATCATGACACTTTCCACCTTGCTCTCCTTCTCTGCCAACATGTCGTGAAATCATGACAGTTTTTCCACTTGCATTTTTCTCTGCCAACATGTCACGAAATCATGACAGTTTTGCTAGCTTCTTCTCTCTCTTCCAACATGTCGCAAAATCGTGACAGTTTTTCCAGCTTCTTCTCTCTCTTCTAACATGTCACGAAATTGTGATAGTTTTGCCAACACTTTCTCTCTCCTCTAACATGTCGCGAAATCGTGACCATTTTGCTTGCCTGCTGAATATGTCGCGATATCGCGACACTTTTTTGACTTGTCTTTTTCTTTGATCTTTTGCAAATGGGCTACTAAGATCTTCTTGGAAACTCATTGTCCATGCTCTGAATAATCTTCTTGGAAACTTACTGTCCAAGTCTGCACATTATTTGACATTAAATCAAATTCCTTCAAGAGCTTCTTGACATCAATGACAACTTCTACACTTGAGCAAAAGCAATGTACCCAAGGTACCCAAAATTTCCAACAATCCAACCTTTGATTGAATCATCTATTCAAATCACTCCTCACCTTAAGAGAAAATCCTTATTTTTTAAATTTACGTATGGTGCTGGGAAGATACTTTGACCCTTTATTTAATGCCATTACATCTAATTATAGAAATAGATGATAATACTTTTGTTGAAATAGGTTTTTAGTGCAAAACTTCCCCATGTGCAAACATTTATCTTCCTTGACCACCTAAAATAGGAAAATTTATGGTTGCCTAATCTTCTTCACTTTAATGTTAGTGGTATGATCTATAAAAATGGTGTGATAGATTTTGGATTGAGCTTAATAATTTATAAATATTATGCTATGTAAAATATGTCCAATAGTTAAAAATATATATTTGGTGTAATTTCATATTAAAAAATAGTGTAGTCCAAGATATAGAGGCTAGTTGAAATCAAAAGGATTGGCCCCTGCCTTCTTGTGTGGACACCCAATATTTGTCTTATTAACATTGGTCTAAGGTAAATAATAAATGATCCTGCAAAGGTTCCAATTAATTTAAATAGTTGGAAATGCAAACTTAGAAACATCAATTCAACCCTTCTAGCCCCTTTTGAGTACTAAGCCCCATCCTACTTTCCCACTTTCCCTATTCTATGTGAAAATTCCCCTAATTTACCATTTGACTTTAGCTTAGGTCCACCTCACCCTAGCCTAGCCTACTCCCTAATATCCACATTTCCTTACACCCACACATCCTCCCATGCTATTTAATGCATTTGGATGGGGTGAGGACTCTCCCCACTCAAGGGTATTATTGTGGCATGGTGTATACATAGCACTTGAGTACAATGAGGACTCTCCCCACCCAAGGATATTAATAAGGTATGGTGCACACCATGCCCATTTGACCATCCAACTTTAAAATATTAGATTTCCCTCCCCTCACCCAAGCCACTTTGTTTCCATGTTATATCCACCTCACCTCCACATCACTACCCCTAACCTTCCTAGAATTTTATAAATAGGTCCCCATTTCGTTCATTTGCAAAGAGAGTGTGAGATTACATACCAAAATTTAGTTAGAATTCTCTTGTATGCACAATACTTGCTTGCATATAATACATGAAAAATGTTGCATCCTTCTATTTGAACATCCTTATTTTTTAAATTTCTCATAGGTGGAAGCTCCAGTCAATTACAAACTTAGACCAAAACCTAATAGTCCACAAAAGATCCTCCAAAAGTTTCATCAAATTTTGGGCATCACAAAGTGATGTAGGAGCATCCGATGGCAGCAAGGCAATCTTGCATCTACCAAATTTTTCTAAGTGTTTTGTTGGCTGTTTTAGCAAGGCAAAAGTCGGTCGCGATATCGTGACCACGAAATCGTGATGTAAAAACGGAGCAAAGGGTGGAATGCGGATTGGTCGTGATATCGCGACATCACAATATCGCGACATCACGATATCATGACGTTAAACAAAGCGAAGGACTAGAAGGCATAACGGTCATGATATCACAACATCGTGATATCGCGACGTCGTGATATCGCGACGTTAAACAAAGCGGAGGACTAGAAGGCAGAACGGTATCGCGATGTTAAACAAAGTGAAGGCGAAGGTGGGGGTTTTTGTCATGATATCATGACGTCACGATATCGTGACAACCAAAAGGCAAAGGCGAAGGTGGAGGTTTTTGTCATGATATCATGACATCACGATATCGCGACGTCGCGATATCACGACAACCAAAAGGCAAAGGTGAAGGCAAAGGTTTTTATCGCGATATCACGACAATGGAAGGAAAACCAAGGTAAAGGCAAGAGCTGTCGTGATATCGTGACGTCGTGATATCACGACACAAACCAAAACCAAAGGGCTCGAAGGTGGGTTGGTCATGATATCGAGACATGTCGCGATATCACGACCTGTTGTGATATCGCGGCCAAAAGAAGACAAATGTTAAATAAACATGCGGATGACCATGCACACGGGAAAAGAGGCAACAGTCACAGGTGGACAGTCTAAAAAAATAGTGGTTGCAGGTCAAGGGCCTATTAAATGCATGCTTTCATGGCGGATCAGGGAGTTGGCCAATTACAAAAGGAAAATTTAAGACTCGGTGGGGGAAGCCGATTTTGCAGGTTTTTGTTTAATGTTTTTGTGCAGGTGGGTCATTAATGGCCTAGAGGGTCGAGACCTCGATAAAAACTTGGGAAATTGTAAGGGAAGGGATGGTGAGTTCGATATTGAGAGGGGGAAGAATTATGTCGGTGGACGGTATTGTAAGACTGTGTTAAGCAATTTACAGAGAAATAATTTCAAGTTTTGTTGTGTGAATCTCGGCTTGCCATCAAGTGGTATCAGAGCCAGAAGTTCCTGAGTGTGTAACAGATCACCGGATGTGAGGCAGTTACACCAGGATCTATGGAAGGGTTTTTGAGAGAGTGAGTAGAATGCCTCCAAGAAGAAACCCCGTTGGCGAGAGAGGCATGACATCAGCAGAAGATGTTCAAGTTTTGCAGAGGCAAATACAAGCCCTGTAAGAAGAGATGCGTAGAAGATCGGAGCCAAGAAGAGATGAAGGCAGTGAAGATGAAGTGGATGAAGAAGAAAACCAGTTTGAAGAAGAAGAAGAGGTTGTAGATCCTACACAAGCCAGACTGTACAAAGCCATATCCTAGATTGGGAAAAGGTCGAAGATGGAAGTTTCCACGTATTTCGAGAACCTGGATCCGAAGGAATTGATCAACTGGATCAATGATCTGGAAGAGTACTTTGAGTATGAAGAAGTTGAAGATCCTGAGAGGGTCAGATTTTCCAAGACCAAGCTGAAGGGTCATGCCAGCATATGGTGGAAGGGAGTGCAACTAGAGCGAAACAAAAGAGGAAAATAATGGATAACAAAATGGACGCGAATGATGGAGAAGCTGAAAAGACAGTTTATTCCAGCAGATTACGAGTTGGATCTGCTAAGAAAAATGTAAAGTTTGAGACAGATGAACAAAACTATCCAAGAATACATGGAGGATTTTTATAAGATCTCCATCAGAACTGGCCATTTAGAAGCAAGCAAGGAGAAGGTGGCCTGTTATATCAATGGGTTGAGACCCAGTATCCAGGAAGAGTTGAGCTTAGTTCGGGTGAGCACCATTGAAGATGCTTACCAGTTTGCTCTGAAGGTTGAAGAGAAACTGAACAGAAGGTTTGAGAGCAAGCAAAGAGGAAGAGGGCATGGAGGAAATACTGGTGGAAGAAAAGAGGAAGGAAAAGAGGAGAAGAAAGAAGAGGTTAGCAGTAGCCAAGATCAGAAGGAAGATGAGGAACCCAGACCCCAAGTTCAAAATAATGGCTACCCAAGAGGAAGAGGTGGATCTGGATGAGGAAACAAAGGAGGAGTGTTTCATGGAACCTATTTCCACTGTGGAGAAGAAGGACATCGGGCATACGAGTGTCCCCAGCACCTCGAGAGGGTGAACAAGAGACCTGTGGGTCCAGCCAGAGCTACTGTAGCAGAGGAAGATGCTGAGTCTAAACATTCTGAAGAAGCTAAGAGAGGAGAAGCAATGATCGTGAGGAGAACCATGCTAATTGAGGAGGACAAACCAGAGCAGAGGAGAAGCATGTTCTGCACACGGTGCAGAGGTTCAGGCAAAGTCTGTAATGTTATTATAGACAATGGGAGTACATATAACTTAGTCTTCGAGGAAATGGTCACTAAGTTGTAGTTGGAGAGGAGGAGACACCCGCATCCATACCGGATTGTGTGGTTGCAAAAGGACCACAGAGCATGGGTCTATGAATAGTGCTTAGTCACATTCAATATTGGGAAGTACCAGGATGAGGTCCTGTGTGATGTTTTCCCCATGGATGCTTGCCATTTGTTGTTAGGGAGGCCATGGCAGTTTGATCAGAGCACAGTGCATGATGGTCGTGCAAATACGTACTCCTTGACGAAATATGGAGTGTGCCACAAGTTAAAGCCATTACAGGCAGTGTACGAGAAGGTGTGCAGCAGTGCCAAAATTTCTCTGGTAGAAGGCAAAAATTTTTTTTGCCAAGAGAGAGGGTTTAAGCGGGCTGCAGAGGCAGGTGCACGTTTGGAGCTGTTACAAAAGATGTAGACCGAACAACACAGAAGTGAAGGTCACTTCTCCATTTACCCCGGGTTTCTGATGCAAGAGCATCCGACGGTAGCAAGGCAATATTGCATCTGCCAAATTTTTCTAAGTGTTTTGTTGGCTGTTTTAGCAAGGCAAAAGTCGGTCACGATATCGCGACGTCATGATATCACGACGTCGTGAAATCATGACGTAAAAATGGAGCAAAGGGTGGAAGGCGAATTGGTCATGATATCGCAATGTCATGATATCGTGACATCACGATATCACGATGTTAAACAAAGTGGAGGATTAGAAGGCGAAACGATCGCTATATCATGACATCACGATATCACGATGTTAAACAAAGCGAAGGACTGGAAGGCGGAACGGTCATGATATCGCGACATCGTGATACCGTGGCATTAAAAAAAGTGAAGGTGAAGGTAGGGGTTTTTGTCGTGATATCACGACATCACGATATCATGACGTCACGGTATCACGACAACCAAAATGCAAAGGCGAAGGCGAAGGTTTTTGTCATGATATCGCGACGTCACGATATCGTGACAACCAAAGGGCGAAGGCGAAGGCGGAGGTTTTTGTCATGATATCGTGACGTCGCGATATCGTGACAACGAAAGGAAAACCAAGGCAAAGGCAAGAGCTGTCGCAATATCATGACATCACGATATCGTGACACAAACCAAAACCAAAGGGCTCAAAGGCGGGTTGGTCATGATATCGTGACCTGTTGCGATATCACGGCCAGAAGAAGACAAATGTGAAATAAACATGCGGACGACCATGCGCATAGGAAAAGAGGCAACAGTCATAGGTGGACAGTCTGAAAAAATAGCGGTTGCAGGTCAAGGGCCTATTAAATGCGTGCTTTCATGGCGGATCAGGGAGTTGGCCAATTACGAAAGGAAAATTTAAGACTCGACGGGGGAAGCCGATTTTGCAGGTTTTTGTTTAATGTTTTCATGTAGGTGGGTCATTAATGGCCTAGAGGGTCGAGACCTCGATAAAAACTTGGGAAATTGTAAGGGAAGGGATGGCGAGTTCGAGATTGAGAGGGGGAAGAATTATGCTGGTGGACGATATTGTAAGACTGTGTTAAGCAATTTACAGAGAAATAATTTCAAGTTTTGTTGTGTGAATCTCGGCTTGCCATCACAAAGTGAACCATCTACCCCTAAAATGTTCATACTCCTAATTGCCTGCCCCTATATATTTTACCTATAGGGATCAAACACAGTCAAATATCTAGTTACAAATAGTCGATAAAGGTGAGCAAGGTAAAATTTTGATGTTTTAATATCATTTTGAGGATGTTTAATGCATTTAATTCAACTTATTATTATTTGCTCCTTTAAAAATTGGGTCCAAATTAGGTGGACCCAAAAGGTGCTACTAATCATTATTTTTGGTTATGTGTAGGTATTTTGAAGGTACATTCAACCAAGAGTGGTCATCAAGCACAAAAATCCACCCACACTTTGAGGTGGTGTAGAAGACTCTTTTGTACCATTGTATTTATATTTGTAAAAGGTATATTCCATATTGTAAACCCTTATTTTAGTCCATGGGGTATTATAAAAGCATGTATTATCACATCCTTTATAATGAATAAAATGACACATTTTCTATTCCACATTTTGGCTATCATGATGGGACATTCTAACCTTTGACCACACATGGAATTTTTATTTTGTAGGTTTTTGAAACTATTTTTTCTTATCATTATTTACTTTAATGAATTGCTTTGTGTGTTCTCTTTAAATCTTGTAAATATTGCTCACACTTTTTATCTTTTGTTTATGTTTTTTAGGTCTAAAATTGTCTCAAAATGGTCCAAAACTATTCTAAAACATGTCCAAAATAGGGCCCATCCAAGTTGGTCCCAAAATAAATTATCCATAGTGCCAACCATCCTGCCCTATGTATTTCATAGTTCCAACCATCCTACCCTAGATGATCACAATTCAAACTACTACATGGGCTAATAATAGTCCAAAATTCTCTTGCATGAGCGATTCCTACTAAGCTCTAAATTGAGACCCAAATGATCAAGTATCTAACTTCAAACATCTAAACATAGAATAAGTAGTTGAGTGTGAGTCCTTACTCCTGAATAACTTATCATCACTATTGTTAAAGCACCTCCTTAGGCCCAATCAATCAATTTGAGGTGTCCAAAAAATTTGCACCTTTTGTAAAATCAATCATTTTGTCCAATCGTCTCCTTTTATACTTTCATTTAAAATTTTTACTATTATGCTAGTTAAATTTGATATTTTGCTAGATTAAAAAAATTTCAAATTGATTTTTATACTTTTGTTAGTTTTTGTAATCTTGGATGTTTATCATCTTTTCTACCTAAAAAAATAATTTTCTAACTTTTGTTTTCTAGGTTTTCAAAGAAACCTTACCAAACTACCCCTCTAAGATAGAAAACCAAGAAAGGAGACTAGATCCCCTCTTAATCCCAATTGTTTACATTGGATATAAGGGGAGAGAGCATGTTACTTAATATAAATTTAAAGATCAAATTAACATTATTCTAGTTAAGCCCACAAGAAAAGAATTTACTAAGCAATCATAATATTATTTATTTGATCAAAACATTAAGATTCATTCCATTGTAGTTGTAATAACATACAAATGTAGTTAATTCTTATCAAATAATTTATTACAATGTTTGTTGCGGGTATTACATTATTTGATCTGTAAATAATTTAGAAAGTGCTTAATATATAAGTATTTAGTTTAGGGATTGTTTGATATTTAAGTATTTAGTATGTATCATGTTATTAAGTATGAGCATGTGTCATGTTTATAGGTGTGAGTTATGTGAGTGAAGTATCAAGTTTAGAAGTGATGATTTATATTCAATCATGAGAGACTTTATCTTTATGTAATATGTGAGATTTATTATATAAAATTGAAATATGAAGAGTTGGTTCTTCCGTAAGTTTGAGAAAATCAAAGGTCAAGAATCATATAATATGAAGAGTCTCATATATGTATATAATAAAGACAAAGCCATGTAATAGGCATCAAAGTAACATTGCATTTATGCATTGCTATAGTAGATTTTTTAATAAAATATTATGAATTTTTTCTTTGATAATTAAAAGAAGGATTTTGAGAGGCTTCCACAACCCAATACAGACACTCTCGAGGGAGACCAGAAATATAAAGTCCAAAAGGAAACCAACTAGTACAACACAAAACCTAGGAGCTAGAGTAAAACAAAAACAAGGGCCTTCCAAGTGATAAAATCTAAAACTACCCCATAGGAGTAGGGCCTAGAATCTTAGAACTAAAACATAGATTTATTAGAAGTGTCCATGCCTAAAGCAATGATTTCCAGCATCATACTCACCTATCTATTCACGTCCTCCATAAATTCTACTACTATTTTAAGTGTGCTCAACACTAAATTTTACTTATTTACAATGGACTTAATCGGGTGAATAAAAAAGAATTCATTCTTAGTGTTGTCTAAAATAGTCTTCCCAGTAGACCACCTCTAGTTATTCTCATCCTGGAAGACCTCCATTGAGGAAAATGGGTCCTTACAGATAGAAAAATCCTTAACAATCTTCTTTGAAAGTCTTATGGAGCGATGCTTTTTTTTGCTCCTGATCCTAGTCGAGGTGACTGAAAGCCCTCCTGAGTGCTAACTACCATCCAAAGAGTCAGTAGCCTTGGGATCCATTGGCTAGCTAAAATTCCTATCGTGCACCCCAAAAGTTGATATGAATAGCTCTCTGTCCCGACGCTTAAGCTAAGGCTCTAGATTCAACCGTAAATCAAAGCCACTGAAGATATCATGCACATATAGAGAGGCTTTGGAAGTAGGAAGCTCTGGTGTAACCAGAGGGTTATTTTCAGTAAATTTTATAATTTTGACCATGTCTATCCCATTTTTAGTAGCCATAAATTCAACAATTAAAAATATTAAGCCTTGGTGCAAAGGATTCAGACCCTTACTATTTCGAACGTTCAAAAGTGTTTTCTTCAGTGAGTGGTACAAAAAAATAGGCACATTCATGTGCCTCCCTCTCATAAACTGGTTGAGTTACATAGCATGACAACTTTTTATAATTTTGTGCAAAGGATCCAGGGTAAAAGAATCCATCACACAATCCAAGGGTAGCAGGAAGGCCTTAGCTTTGAATCCTCTCTTCTCCTTTGGTATAAATTCTTCATCATCAAGGAAGAATCTTAACTCCATAAGCAAAGAATTCTCATCTCTATTATGGTGGTTCCCATCCACTGATAGTCTAGTCACCTTTGCTATAATATTATCATTTATTTTGAATTTCATGTTACCTACCCGAACCGTGCTTTCACTCCATGAAAATACCACCCACTTGGAGAGTAGGAGGTTATGGTCATGCTTTTTTTTTATACACTCAAGTAGCCCTTCCCTTCTTAGAATTTCTATCACCTCCACATCCACTACCAGAGTCATAGGATCAAGGTAAAGTTTTGATAAAATAGATTTATGCTTCAATGCTTCTTCTTTTCCTATTGACCCAGACCAGGTTTTGCAGCACACAACAAGACTAAAATAATTTAGATACTTGATCTCTACAAACAAGACCCATAAAAATATAGGGGATAGTTCTAGGTATTTTCTAGCATAGAATACTAGGATGACTAATTCTCCCAGGCACCAAAATCACATACACAAGTTAAAGTTTCTAAATGATGACTATCCTGGTCTTGAGAAGAACTATTTTACAATAAGTCTAGTGAAGGATAAATACAATAAAGAGGAGTGAAGAGAAGAGGAAATAATAATAAGAAGAAGCAACATGAAGAAAATAAAGAAGAAGAATTAGAAAAAATATAAGAAAGAAGAAGCGTCTAGGTTGAGAGAAACCATGTTGATAAAATGCACCCAAATATCGAAGATAAGAAGGGTTTATATCACCCAAATTTGAAGATTGCCAACCCAAAAAAGTATTGGAAATTACAAAATACGAGAGGAAAATCCAAGGTAGGGAAAAGTTATTTATTTTAAGAGAGTGATTTTATTGAAAATAAAATTGAATTAAAGTGAAGAAGAAAATAATTGTTGGGAGGAGAAATTAATATTTGGAGGAAGAAGGAATTAATATTATTGTTGGGAGATATAAGAAGAATTTTGAAGGAAGAAAATTTATGGGAATTATAAGAATAATTGAAGAATAAATACATGACAAGATTGAAGAAGAATAATTTGAAATAGAAAATATTAAAGGAAATTTTGAAGAAGAATAAGAAGAAGAAGAAAATTGAATATTGTATAGAAGAAAAAACAATATTGAAAGAGTAGTAAAATAAGAAAGAATTTGAAGAAAGAAATTAAATATTGAAAATAAAATTGAAGATAATTGAAAAAGAATTGAATGGAATATTGAAAATAAATATTAAAGAAATAAGGAAATTAGAAAAAATTGAAGGTATTTACAATATTACTTGAGAGTACAAAAGCCAAAGAAGCTCAAGCAGGATAAGCACATTGAAGAACATTGAACGTCCAAGTTGTAGACAAGAAGACTGGACGAGCAAACTATTGTAAGAAAAAATTCAAGACAAGAAATATTAAAAGGAATAGAAAGTAAAAGCATTTGAAAGCTATTTATAATTTCCTACAAAACACAAATGTCTAAGACAAAAACGTCTTAGGTAGACCTAAAATAGAAATATGGACTATAGAATCTGAGATGTGTCATTTTGAAAGGAGTAGAATGGTCGATAGAAAATTTTATCTCGATGAAAAGAGTAATGTATGAGTAGTGCATATATTATTAAGATTTTAATCTACCTTAGAGAGAGTACTACTAGTCATAGATAAATTATATGATGTCGGTAAAACTATTATAATTAAATTCTTAAAGCACATATGCAATTAAATAGTCTTTGTTATAAAAGCTAGTTGTATTGTTCAAATGGTTGGTATGATGGGTGTGGCCTTGTTAGTATGCACAATACCATGTTGGGTCACTTCAAATAAGCTAGTTCCTAGATAAATGGAGCTTGGTCTTGTAATACATGGTGAACTTGGAGTTGTAGTGGATGATTCACAACTAGTCGATATCTTGAATGTTCTTAAATAGATTTTATCGAAGGAACCACAACACATTCCAACTAAACAAGGAGGAAAAGTTGCATTACTAGTTAATAGGTTGGGTGTTACAATTTTTATGGAGCTAATCATTGTAGCTAGAATAAGCACACTTGTAGACATTGGAGATATTATAGATGTAGTTGGATCTATCAAGGGGATTGAAAAATGAGAGCTTTTAGTATATTTAAAGGAATTTTCAATTCTCAGTCTCTTCCTCCTCTACCAAATGGGACCAAAAAGGTATACATGAGTACTTAAATAAGGACAACAAATGAACAATAAAACCAAAGCAAAATAAAACTATAAACTCCTTATCAAATAATGTAATACGAGGGACGTTGGAGGTATTTCATTATTTGGTCATATTAATAGTTTAGGGAATATTTAATATTTAAGTATTTAGTTTAGGGAGTGTTTAATATTTATGTATTTAGTATGTGTCATGTTATTAAATGTGAGTGTGTGTTTTTTTTAAGTGTGAGTTATGTGAGTGAAGTGTCAAGTTTAGAAACAAGGAGTTATATGCAACCATGAGAGATTTTATCTTTATGTAATATGAGAGATTTATTATGTAAGAGAAAAATATGAAGATTTGGTTCTCCTATAAGTTTAAGGAGAGAAAATATCAAGAGTCTTATAATATGAAGAGTCTCATATATATATATATATATATAATTTTTTTTTTTTTTTTTTTTTTTTTTTTTTTTATATATTCATGTAATAGGAATCAAAGTAACATTGCATTTATGCATTGTTATTATAGGTTTTTTAATAAAACATTCTAAGTTTTATGTGCACTATTGTGTGAAATTTATATTTGAATTATTGTGATATCCTATGAATAAATCCAAATTTGCTAACAATGTTCAAGTTACTTTATGAGGTATTTTTGGTAATTAATGTGAAAAGTTTATAAATTTTAACAATGCATTTGTTTAATCTTCTAAAGTAGAAGGTATGTAGAGCATCTTTTAATGAATGTATGTTAGAAATAAAAAAAGATAATTTGCAATTCTCTTATACCAACTAGAATTTTTTGTGTTGTAATAATTATGTATAACTAGGCCGGGTGTAGCTTGGTTCTCCACCCCATAGGGCGGCGGTTCAATTCGCCTCAGCCGTTGCCTTTCTGGCTTTCGGCTGTTTAAAATGTTGCATGGTGGTTTATGTGGCTACGGTCTAGGTGGCTTTAGGGCGGCAGATACTATGGCGCTAAGTTGGATCTTGGGATTTGTGTCCGTTCACTGTATTAAAAAACAAAAAACAAAAAAAAATAATAATTATGTATAACTTTCATTAATCATCTCATAAAAACTATGTTTGATACCATAATCATTATGTATAACTCTCTTTTTAAGAAAAGAAAAGAAAAAGGAATTAAATTAGAGAAAAAATATACAAAGGAACAATAGGCACCAAAAAATATAGGATGCCCGCATATAAAAGACATTTGAAAGGTCATAGAAAATCAGAAAGTGCCAAAAGACTAGGGTACTAGCATTCAGTAGAAGAAGAAAGACAAAAAATAGAACCAACAACATAAAAGCAGAAAAGAAACCTTTTATTTCTATAATAAAGGATGAAGCTCATGCACATCCTTCTCTTTGCTAAGATCTATTCCTAGTAATTTTGAGATTGAAATATTTACTTTTAATAGCATTGTTGGCAAGTGCATTTGTAGTCTTGTTAAATTTCCAATGAATGTAGAAATAGTACACTTGAATAAAATTTTTAATTAGCTCTTTCATTCTGACCAAAAGGAGTTGAAAATAAATGGAGCTAACCAAATTTTCATTGGAGAGAGCATTTATGGTAAGGACAAAGTCACCATAAATATGCAGGTTTCTTATCTGCTACTCAATAGGCATATTCAATCCAAAATCACAAGCCAAAGCTTTAGTAACATTGTTGGAAGCAATTCCAAGGTTGATACAATAATTGAGGGTAAGACTCCCATATTCTTTCATGATCACTCCACCTACAGTAGCTATGCTCATATTAGACTTAGATGTCCCATAAAAGAACAAGGTAGGGTAATGTATCTTTGGGTTCATAATAGCAAATATCATGTTGACTAATAAGATTCAATTCCTACACGGTTATGGCTTGTTGATTTTTCTTATATTTGAATGTGGTTTTGAAATTTATCACAAGGTATTTGACTATTCTTTCAATGAGGGTGCTATTTTTTTCCTTTTTACCTTCAAAGATCAACTTGTTCCTATTCTTTCAAATGTTCCATATAACAAAGAGGGGGATGAAATTCCAAAGGGATTTGATTAGAGGCTTTTTCTTATAATTTTTTTATCAATTGATCAAATATTGTTCCATGTTGAGAGTACCAGATAGGGGAGAGCCAAATTGGAAGGCTATATTTAAACATATGGGTGTGGCAAAACTACATTCAAAGAATAAGTGGTGCATAGTTTCATTGTGTTTCAAGCATCTTGAACACACATGGGGGCCAACAATATTCCTTTTTTGTAAGTTATCACCTGTGAGGATATTATTTTGAAGAAGTAACCAAGAAAATATTTGTACCCTAGGAGTAAATTTTAGATTCCAAATCACAACCAATATTTTATTGGGAATTCCAACAAGTTTCATTTGAATACCCATCTAAACAGTGTAAACACTAGATTTAATGATGTCACCCCAAATAAGTTGGTCCATATTTTATTTTCATAGTAGTTTCATATTAGTGTGTTTTTTCTTGAAATATTTCCATTCAACAATTAGGGGAGATGGTAGAGGATGTTCTATCCATTCCACAACGTTGATGTGCCAATACAAAATTTTAGAAATCTTAGAGATTTGTAAATTTTGTAGCTCTTCTTTGAGAGATGGGATGCAACTTCTTAGAAGAGGAAGCTTGCCAAGAATGGGATCATGCCAAAGGTGAATTTGAGTGTCATCTCCTTGAAGCCAAGAGGTCTTGTCTAGAATCAATTGCTTGGATTCTATAATATGTTTCCATATTAAAGAAGCACCTAACCTTATATTCAAATTTCTCATTAGGTGCATTCCTATAGTTGAGGTGGCATATTTTATTTTTAAGATCTTTTTCCATGGGGTGTCTGGAGGCTGAGATAGATGCCATAAAAATTTAACCCCTAAAGCCTTGCATACTATTTCCACATGAACTATACCAAGCTCCCCTTGATTCATTCTTGTAGTAATAGATTCCCAACAAACTAAATAGATTTTTTGACTAACCTATCAATTGTTTGAAGAATATTTTAGGAGTATGATAAACCAAAAGTTGATATATAGGAAGGTCGGATAAAACAAATCTAATTAGCACTCTTCTCTAGCTAAACTCAACCAACCATTAATATAAGTAAGAATTCACTTTTGAATTTTCTCAATAGTTGGTAACCAACTATTTTTAGATTTAAGATGAAATATCATAGGAAATCCTAAGTATCTAAATTGTTGATATGATCCTTTCTAGAATCCAAGAATTGTTTACAAAAATCTCAATTTTCTACTAAAGTGGTGTTAATTTTGTAAAAGTGACTTTTGCTACAATTAAATTAAGGCACCTAAGACTTCTTCAAAGTCATTAAGACAACTCTTGAATCTATTAATGTTTTGATTGGTTGCTTCTTTGAGCAATATGGTATCACTAGTAAATTGGGCATGCGTGAAAGGTCTAACACCATGAACAACTTTTTTCCAATTAACTTCTCAGCTCTACACAAGTTGTTAAGAGCTCTGCCAAGAGTTTCAACAAATAAAATATAGAGATAAGGAGATAGTGGGCAGCCCTATAGAATTTCCCTAGAAGGTTGAAATAAGGTAGAAGGTTCTTCATTTATCAATGGGGAGGTCCAAGGAGCTTTGATACAAGCTCCAATCCATTAAACCATTTGGGCTAGAAACCAAAACTTAATGAGAATTATTTCAAAAAATTGGAAGTTGACTTTATCAAAAGCATTTGACATATCCAATTTTATGGAAATATTCTTTGATTTGAGATTGTAATAGGAATGAAGAGTCTCATGAACCAAAATTATATGTCATATATTTACTTTTTAGGGATAAAGCCTCCTTGTTCTTCAAAGATCAATTTTCTAAGCAACTTTTTTATTTGATTAGCAAGTATCTTTGTCATGATTTTATAAGAGCAATCACAAAGAGAAATTGGCCTGAATAGGTTAAAAGTAGTGGAATTATTATCCTTGGGTATTAGAGCAAGGAATATTGAATTAATGGATCTAAAGAGAGTACCTTTATTTCTAACATCATCAATCATGTGCAGTAGGTCATCACCAATAAGATACATGAATTGCTAATAGAAATTATTAGTGAAACTATCCAATCATAGAGATTTATCTTTAGGGAGAGAATTCACCACAAACTCCAATTCATATTTAGTAAATTGGACACATAAACTAGCTTTGTCCTCTTGGGTAAGAGAATATGGAACATTTTGAAGCAAAATATCTTGGGATTGAAGATCTCTAGGTTCATGAGTGAGTATGAAATACGGGGTGAAGTTTGGAAGAGGGAGGAAGCTCAAGTTTGTAAGCAATGGTCCCAATACATTGGAGAACTTTATACGGCCCATAAAATTTGGGTGCTAATTTCTGAGAACCTTTTTGTTTAAGATAGGTTTGCCGGTAAGGTTGGAGACGTAAGAAAACCATATCACCCTCGTGGAAACTACGTTCGCTTCTATGTTGATCGGCTTGCTGCTTCATGCGATGTTGGGCGATGTGTAGGTTCTCTTTTAGGGTCCGTAGTATGTCCTCTCGACTAGCAAGTTCTGTTTCTACCGCATGGACTTTTGTAGTCCCTGGAATATAGGAAGTGAGGGATGGTGGTGTTTGACCATATAGTGCTTCGTAAGGAGTCATTTTGATGGATGTATGGTATGAAGTGTTATACCACCATTCCGCTAGTGAAAGCCACCTTACCCAATGGAGTGGTTGAGTAGAGACAAAACATCGAAGGTATGTTTCCAAGCATTTATTTACAACTTCGGTTTGGCCATCGGTTTGAGGATGGTAAGCGGAGCTCATACGAAGTTGAGTACCTTGTAATTTGAATAATTCCTTCCAAAAGGTACTAGTGAAAGTTGGGTCGCGATCACTAATAATTGTGGAGGGCATACCATGTAATTTAAAGATTTTATCGAGGAAAAGGTGGGCTATAGTGCTTGTGGTATAGGGATGAGCCACTAGACAAAAATGGGCATATTTAGATAAACGGTCAACAACTACAAAAATGGTTGTTTTTCTGCCTGATTTAGGCAATCCTTCAATAAAATCCATAGAAATATATGTCCATGTTTTGGTGGGTATAGGAAGAGGTTGAAGTAATCCGAGAATAGTGATGGTCTCCCCCTTTTGTCTTTGGCACACTTCACATTCTTTTACAAAGTTTTTGATGTAATTTTTCATTCCTACCCAATAGAAGGAGGTAGTGGCTCTTTTATAGGTTTTTAAGAACCTTGAGTGGCCTACAATGGGTGAGGTATGTAACTCATGAAGAAGTTTATTTCTATAAGTTGAATTGGGGGTGAGGACCATCCTCCCCTTGTATCTTAATATATTGTCCTTCCAAGTGTATGGAGGTTTGCTACTAGGATTATGTTGAAGTTGTTGAATTAAGGCATGGGTAATAGGATCATTTATCCATTCTTCATGCACCTCATCTACCCATTTAGGAATAAGGGAGGAAAGAGCATGGACTTGAGGCATATCTTCAAATTTTCTAGAAAGTGCATCGGCTGCCATGTTGTCCTTGCCCTTTTTATATGTAATTTCATAATCATAGCCAAGAATTTTAGTAACCCATTTTTGTTGTTTCGGGGTATTAGTCCTTTGTTCCAAAAAATATTTCAAGCTATGATGGTTGGTGCGTATAATGAAATGTTGGCCAATAAGGTAAGGCCTCCAATGTTGAATAGCATGGACAATCACCAACATATCTTTTTCATATGTAGAGTGAGCTAAATTTTTAGGAGAAAATGCTTTGCTTATAAAAGCTATAGGTCTTTCATCTTGCATGAGTACGACTCCCATTCCTATTCCTGAAGCATCACTTTCAATGACGAACAGTTTAGAAAAGTTGGGCATGGCTAGAACAGGGGTGGTACACATTGCAAATTTCAAGGTGATAAAGGCCTCGTCCGCTTTAGGTGACCATTTGAAAGCATTTTTCTTAAGTAATGCTGT
The DNA here is from genome assembly GCA_028583015.1 of Wollemia nobilis. Lineage (NCBI taxonomy): Eukaryota > Viridiplantae > Streptophyta > Pinopsida > Araucariales > Araucariaceae > Wollemia > Wollemia nobilis. The sequence continues at coordinate 3,908,963 of JAQPPZ010017241.1, read as the reverse complement.
TAGAGGAGCAGCGATTTTACCATAATTTTGGACAAATTTTCTATAATATCCCGTTAGTCCAAGAAACCCACGTAAAGCTTTTACGATTTTTGGAATAGGCCAATTTTTCACTTCCTCGATTTTGGAAGGATCTACCATCACGCCTTCCTTTGAGACAATATGCCCTAAGTATTCAATTTCTTGTTTCCCAAAGGAACACTTTGATCTATTTTCATAAAGTTGATTTTCCTTCAAGATTTGAAACGCTTGTCTAACATGGTCCAAATGTTCTTCCCATGTTTTGCTATAAATCAAAATGTCATCAAAGAAAACTAATATAAACTTACAAAGGAAAGGGTGAAATACCTTATTCATTAGACTTTGAAAGGTAGAAGGAGCGTTGGTAAGGCCAAATGGCATCACCAAGAATTCGTAGTGCCCTTCATGAGTGCGAAAGGCCATCTTAGGAATATCCTTTTCAGCGACTCGTATTTGGTGGTAGCCTGACCATAAGTCCAACTTGGAAAAGTAAGCTGCCTCGTGGAGTTCATCTAGTAGCTCGTCTATGACCGGAATAGGAAATTTATCTTTGATGGTCATTTTATTTAGCGCTCGAAAATTGACACGTAAACTCCACGACCCATCCTTTTTCCTAACTAAAATAATTGGAGAGGAGTAAGGGCTTTTGCTAGGTCTAATGACTCCTGCTGTAAGAAGCTCTTATACTAATTTCTCTATTTTGTTCTTTTGGAGGTATGGATAACGATAAGGTCTAATATTAGGAGGTTGATGCCCTGGAACTAGTGGAATAGTGTGATCGTGACTTCGTTGAGGAGGTAGTCCTTTTGGTTCATTGAATACTACCTTATGATGGTCTAAAATTTTTTGTAACTCTGGTGTCTCGTCTTTTTGGTGACTAGGTTGAATTGAAAATAATTGGGCGACCATTCCTTTGTTCCCTTTTCGGATAATTTTCTCCATTCTATGCGAGCTGACGATTTGGGAAGGTCCTAATTTTAGGCCTTGGATAATATAGGTTTGGTTCTTTGTTGTGAATTTCATCCATAGTTCATCAAATTCCCATTGGACTATGCCCAAGGTTCTTAACCATTGTACACCTAGTACAATGTCGCATCCCCCTAGGGGTAAGACGTACATGTCGCTTTGCATGGTATAAACTCCCATAGTTAATTTTATATTTCTGCATTTTCCTTTGCATGCAATTTTTCTGCCATTTCCAATCATCACTTCGAAGTTATTGCAAGGGTATATGAAATAATTTGCTTGTTTAGCCACTTTTGAATCGATAAAATTGTGCATGCTACCAGAATCTAGGAGCACGGTAAGGTTTTGTTTCTTAAAATACCCTTTTACTCACATTGTTTGAGGGGCAGAAAATCCGACAAGGGCGTTGAAGGAAACCTTTGGTGTATTTTCTTCGTCACTTTCAAGTGTGTTGGATAATACCTCTACTTAGAGTTTATGTTCCTCTTCAGTAGAATTCCCTTCCTCTGTGGCATCGAGAATATATAATTTTCATGAGGCACATTTATGATTTCTATCAAATTTATCATCGCAATGGTAGCAAAGACCTTTAGCTTATCTTTCTTTCATTTTCTCGAAACTCAAACGTTTAATTGGTAGAGCGTGGTTTATTTTGGGGGTTGTGTAGGAGTTTTGGTTTCGTCCATTTTGCATTGGCCTAGGGTTGGTATAAGTGTTTGATTGTTTCCCCCAAGTTCGTTTCGTGAACCGATTTCGTGCCTTGATTTTGTCTTTCGCTAATTTCGCTAAGCCGATGGTCTCTAACATGTTTGTAGGGTTGTACATTTGTACCTCAATTCAAATTTATTCTTTTAATCTACTAACGAAACATTCTTGAAAGAAGGCAGCGTCTAATTCGGATGTTCGATTAGCTAACCTTTCAAATTCTACTTGGTACTCGCTTACTGAAGTGGTTTGGCATAATTTAGTGAGGGCCCCTATAAAGCTTTGAAACTTGCTAGGTCCAAAATGTACTAATAGGTTCTGTGTAAAGGTTGACCATGTCAAAGTGCCATTAGTTTTCTTGAACCATTGGTACCATTGGATGGCATCATTTTCCAAATGGAAGGAGGCGATATGCACTTTTTGTATTTCCAAAATTTGATTTAGTGAGAAATATTGCTCTGCTTGGTAGATCCAGTTTGTAGGGTCTCCGCCTTCAAATTTTGGGAAGTCTAGTTTGGTTGTACATGGTAGAATGGAATTTTGTGGACCTCCTAACATTGCTCGGTTTGATGACCCACTGTTGGTTGAGTTTGCTTGTGTTGTTGCCTGTTTTTGACTGATGGCATCAAGTTTAACATCCATTGCAAATATTTTCTTGAAGAGTTCTCTTGTGTTACGGGAATTCTCCTCTCTTTCCTATTTAACTTCTTCAACGAGCCTTTCATGTTTTTTGTGGATGGAGTCCAGTGATCGTCGTCCGTCGGCCATTGCGGTTGGTGTAGGTAACGATCAATGTGACTAGGTAACGTGTGCAAAAAAATAATTTTTTTTTTTTTTTTTTTTTTAATTTGATGGGCAATGCCCTATCAACTTTTAGCGGCAGGCGGCTGACAGAGCACGACGGTCAACTTTTCGCGACAGGTGGCTGACAGAGCATGCACGGCGATCACTTTTTGCGATAGGCGACTGACAGAGCACGCACGACGGTCAACTTTTAGCGGCAGGCGGCTAACAGAGCACACACAACGGTCAAAATTGTGGCTGACAGAGCATGCACGACGGTCAACTTTTAGTGGTAGGCACCTGACAAAGCATGGGGGTCACAGGGTGGAAGAGGTTTCGAGCGAGCGGCAGCAGTGGTTACTCGGGCAGAGCAAGGTGGAGCGACGACGGCGAAGACTCAGGTGAAGTGGGGATGAGGTTTCTTAACCTTATATTTGAAAATTAATTTTTAATCTTTTCACCGCCGAATGTTTAATTTTTTTGTCATTTTCTTAATTTGGTCACCGAAAAACGTCACAGCGCTCCCAAAATGCCAAAATTTTTGTTGATTTTTGTGATCTGGGTGATTTTTAATCGTTTATTCGATTTTTTCTGCCTTCCGTCGATCGGAGTCCTTATCACGTCAGAACTTCACGGTTTGATCACTGGTATCACAGTGGGCTGTGAGCTACGATGGATGAGTGGGTGTGTTTTTTTGAACACTGTCGACTGGTTTCAGGTATACGGGTTAACACTGCTGGAAAATGCCGGATTAACACTACTGGAAAATGCCATGAAATAATGTAAATTTTATAAGGTTTCTATTAATTTCTTCGTCGAAATTATTTGATATCGAAAAACCGTTGTCCCACGGCCAAAACTTCACGGCCGAAACTTCGATGAACTTGGGTCAAAACTGCTTGTGACACTAATCCTGATGCCAAAAAATTGTTAAATCGATGTGATTGGTAGGAATCTTTGTTGTGATTCTCTGTGTGTTACAGTGCAGGTGTGGTGGATGTCGGCGTTCACTCTGTAGGTGCGGCAGACGTATGCAGGTTTTAGGGTTGGTGGTAAAATCTCTACTGAAAGAGACGTCGTCAAGTATGATTTCCGTTAGTGACTAAGGGTGTGGAAAAAAAATTCCTATCTTTTGGCTCTGATCCAGATGTTATGACACTGCTCGGAAGAACCAATATAATGCAAATAAAAGATAAATGAATCGTTGATAATAAGAATCGCTTTTTTGAAATATTGAGTTTAACCTGCAATATTGAGATATAATAAAGAATGTATTTGATTTTATGTCTAAAATGAATATGGTGATCTGCATAAATATGAAGTATGGGGTGCGATTGGAAAGACGCACCCCGAATAATATAATTACAATATGTTAGGAGGGTCCTAACACCTTGAGAAGTAATTTTTAGCCAGTTATTTTAACTTTTCTTTCTCTGTTTAGATGATGTCATCCTCCTTAGTACTTCTACTAGCATTCATACAATATTTTTGTAGAGTTTTGAGATTATTTTTTTTGTATTTTTGTCCCCTTTTTGTAATCATACCATCCTAGATTTTAATATCCATTGGGCCTCTTCTACAAAATTCAACTTGCATAGTTCAACCAACAACTCATTTATTTTCTCAACATGTTGAGGGAGAGAAGTGTCTTCTAAATCTGTTTCCAATTTCTCAAGCTGTTGTAAAATCAACTATTTTGTGGATTTTCAAAAAACCATTTTCTAATTTCTTTGTTAAGTCTTACAATTTTCTCCTTCCAGATGTCTTGTGGTCTTTTTGAAGTAGTTTCTCATTTCCAATTATTCTCAAATAGAGGTCTAAAATAATCTAGCTCTACCCACCCTAAGTTATATTTAAATGAAATATTTCTAACTTCCTAAATATTCTATCCTTTTTCCAAAAGAGTTGGTTTATGATCAGATATTGTACTTTGGATGATATGACTAGTTAGAATAGGGTAAATGGATAGAATATTTTAACTAACTAGAAATATATCCAATATTTTAGCAATGTAATAAATCCCTGATCTATTTTTCCAAGTATACTTCCATTTTTGAGGGATGATAGCTTGTAGATTTTCTTGGGCAATTATATGCTAAACTAGGTCTCTGTTGGAATCATGATTCTTGTTTCCTCCTGTATTTTACCAATACTCTAAAGTGACATTGATATATCCTCTAATAAGAATATTCTTAGGTTGTTCTTGGATGATCCATTGATACCACTACACCAAAAAAGGGCTTTAACAATAGTTAAAGTATGACAATTTTTTACATTGGTAAAAAATTACCTTAATAGACCCTAAGAGGACGGTTAAAAACCACCCTCTTACAATAATCACCCTCTTAGGTTCATCCTAAGAGGTGGTTTTAAACCATCCTCTTAGGTCTAAGAGGGTAGTTTATAACCACCCTCTTAGGGTGACCCTAAGAGGGTGTTTATAAACCACCCTCTTAGACCTAAGAGGATGGTTTATAACCGCCCTCTTAGACCTAAGAGGGTAGTTTATAAAATCCCTCTTAGGTCACCCTAATACGATGGTTTTAAACCATCGTATTAGGGTGATCTAAGAGGGAGTTTATAAACTACCCTCTTAGTTCTAAGAGGGTGGCTTAGGTAACCTAAGAGGGAAGTTTATATCCACCCTCTTAGAGTCTAAAAAGAACAAAATTATAAAGATTACGAGAAAAGCCTAGGGTGCATTTTGACACTTTGAGAAGTTTACAATGCATGATAGAGGTAGAGCTAGGGCTTTGAGCAACATTTTTTTAGTATGCAATGGATGCAAAGCTAGGGATTTGAGTAGCATTTCACAATGCACAACGAATCATGAGACCAAAGAAGATTACTAGTTTCTTCCTAACTATTACTACCCAGTTCCTTCGATCAAATCCCCTTACCATTCAATCACTTTATCATATATTCGATATACCAGCTGAACACCCTCTATTTGAGGGTCTAGTTAAAATATTCTTGGTTCCCTCTCAAATCCTATCTCTACACAAGGAAGTGGAGAGTTGCTCTAGGGCTTAAATAAGGATAGAGATGTTCATATTCGAGACTCCATCAATATTAAAAGTCTCTGTTCTCTATTAAGAGCTTGAGCTATAGAATATATTTAGTCTTGGACTAGCCCACCTCTCTATTTTTAAATAGTAGAGCTAGGTATTTGGTCATTTTGGTAGTGCACAATGGAGGTAGAGCTAGGGATTTGAGCATTTTGACAGTGTGTAATGGAGGTAGAGCTAGGGCTTTGAGCATTTTTATAGTGCATGATGGAGGCAGAGCTAGGACTTTGAGCATTTATGTAGCACATGATGGAGGCAGATCTAGGACTTTGAGCTTTGAATATAAACTTGTATATTTTGGTATGCAAAATTTAAACTTGGATATAAGAATTGAGCTTATACCATTTGATCTGAAAAACTTATGTTGTGACAAGTAGATATTTGAATATATTTTTTGATTATATGTAAGTGGGTGTTCTCTCTATTTTCATTTAGAAATTCATTGGGTCTTCTCTTGATTTTTATTTTTATTAATACCAATATGAAAACCCTAACCAAATTTTGTATTTGAGTGTTCTTTCTATTTTAATTTAGAGCTTCATTTGGATTCCTTTGATTTTTAGTTTTACTAATACTAATATAAAAACCCATAGTGGCTTTCTTCTATTTTCATTTTAGAGCTTCGTTTGGTCTTCAATTTTTAATTTTATTAATACCAATATGAAAACCCATAGTGGCTTCCTTCTATTTTTATATTAGAGCTTCATTTGGTCTTCCTTCAATTTTTAGTTTTATTAAAACCAATATGAAAATCCATAGTGGCTTCCTTTTATTTTCATTTTAAATCTTCATTTGGTGTTCCTTTGATTTTCAGTTTTATTAATACCAATATGAAAATTGGTAGTGGCTTCCTTCTATTTTTATTTTAGAGATTTTTTTGTCTTCCTTCAATTTTTAGTTTTATTAATACCAATATGAAAATCCATAGTGGCTTCCTTTTATTTTCATTTTAAATCTTCATTTGGTGTTCCTTTGATTTTCAGTTTTATTAATACCAATATGAAAATTGGTAGTGGCTTCCTTCTATTTTTATTTTAGAGATTTGTTTGGTCTTCCTTCGATTTCCAATTTTATTAATACCAATATGAAAACCCACGGTGACTTCCTTTAATTTTAATTTAAGAGCTTTGTTTGGTATTTATTTGATTTTAAGTTTATTAATAGTAATATGAAAACCCATAGTGGATTCCTTTTATTTTCATTTTAGAGCTTCGTTTGGTGTTATTTCTTCCACATTCGACATTGAGTGGAAAACCACATAAACAAGGATTTCCTGAGAAATAATAAATGTGCATGTTATCCATGTGTACATGAGTCTATACATTGGAATATGCAGTGTCATAGAAATATGGAAGTCCAAGAGTCATATTATATTATATATTGGCCTTTGTATTAGAGATAAAAAGAAGGGAGAGTGCAAGAGCACATTAAAGTAGCGTACATGCTCAAATTAGATACAATGTAGAGCATGTATGAAGAATGGAGTATTTGAAATCTTCGCATTTTGTATGAAGATCCCATTTTTGTGAGATTTCATTAATAGTAGTTTTATGAGTTATTATAGAATTTTCTTATGATTTTTACATGCTTAGTATATTACCATTATCAAATATTTAATAGTGCATGCTCATTTTATGCCTTGTGGTTACATATCATTAAGTATTTTAGCATCAAAAGCTAACAGTGGTATCAAAGCACATGGTAGAATTATAAGATATTGGGAGAGCCAAAATAATATTGAGAGGAGATAGGGATATTTCACTTTTAGTATTTTAAGAATTGCTTGCTGACTGAAGTCTTTACATAGGGTTACAGGAAAACTCATGAAGATTAGGACTCAACATAGAAATATTTCCACTAGATTAAAGGATAACTAGTGTTGTTTATTGATTTATAGAGATCTAGATATTTGCATGGATTTGATTGCAACTATATAAGTTTTATTTCTACATAATATTAGTTCTCAGAATTTGAGAAGCTTCCTACAATGGATAGAGAAGAATTGTATCGTTAATTTACTGAAAGTGTATGTGTTTTCCTTGTGCAGGTATTAGTTCTTTTCTGTAGAAAAAATAGACATTGAATATTGAGGAAACCCAAGAAGGAGGTCCCCATAGAAGATTGGATATTGGATATTAAGGTGAAACAAGAAGGAGGTCCCTATAAAATATTGAATATTGTAGATCAAGAAGGAGTAGAACCAAGAAAAGGTCCCATTGAAGAACTTTTAGATTTGGAAGTTATAAGATTTAATATTGAAGATAGAGGAGGTCTAAAAAAAGTCCTATTGAATATTTGAGAAGCTATAGAATTTGAAGACCCAAAAGAAGAGGTCTCAAGAAAATATTGAAAGGAGAAAGAATAAGAAGGCTATAAAAAACCCTATTGAATAAATTTGAAGTGGCTATTGGAGGATATTTGAAGAAAGCTCAACGTAGAATATCACAAGAAGGAGTAGCTCCTGAAACTAAAAATCTGGGATAATTGTTGCCATATGAAAACAAGTCCAAAAGGAAAAGTATTTGGCAAGAAGGTTGCCAAATTTAATAAAGGATTATTGAAAATCTCAAGAAATTCATATTCTTGAGAAAAAGGTCAACCAAATAAGCCAAGTTTGAAGTCAAAATTTTGGAGGAGAAAGAAGGTGGAAGACACCATAAATTTGAGATATTTGACAAGAAACAAAGAAACAAAAAAATAATTGGCTGCATTAGAAGTTGCAAAATAAAGGAGTTTTGGAAAAAAATCTAAAGGATAAGGATTCATATAGTTAAAGCTTTTAGAAAGTAATATTGTGCACCAAATTGAAGATTCATAGAGCTACGAATTGGACGAGTTTTTGAGCTGATTTGGATAGCAAGAAGAGCTGCAATTTTTAGAAATTCGAGGGAGTAAATTGGTGAATCAAATCACCAAGAAACCTAGCTCCAAAAGGAAAACAAAAGGCATGAAATATTGGTGCTATAAAATTTTATTATTTGAACATTTATATTAGCTTATTATTAAGTCTTTAAAAGCACCACATTTGTATTTTTAAAGAAGCCAAAAGAAAGGTCTCAAGTATATATCTTAAAAGTTGGAGAAAATAGCATTCCCAATGGATTAAAACCTGCAACAAATAAAAGAGAAGCTAGAAATAATATAAGGAAATTAAAAATATCAATTAGAATTGGAGTTTTTTGTTTGGAAAAGTAGAATTATACAAAACTCTTTCTTTTCCATGAAAAAATTATAAAATCAATATGAATAATTTTACAATTAAATTAAAATTAAAGTAAATAGTTATTTTTGTGACCGAAAACTAATTTTATTGTATTATAGCATCTATTATTGAACAACATTATATGTAATTCATGTATCTACATTGGATAAACTAATCACTAGTGATTGTATTTATTAATGCATTATTGATTTATCTTTGATTTGTACTTTCTTAGCTTCACCATGCCTAATTTTCTCTTATCATTTACAAAGTGAGACTTTGCATGACCGAAATGCTTTTGTATATCATAAAAAGTTGGAATCTTAGATAATATAATAGAACATTGGCTATCACATTGTAATTCCAAACCAATTTTGTTTGTTCCAATATTATTACATAATCTTAATAAACCAAATTAACTATTTAGTAGCTTCTTTAGTAGAAATATATTTTTCCTCTAATTTTATGGAATATGTGGTGTTAATATTTACTTAAGTGCATAAAATACCTTGTATTATATTCATGTGTATATCCCTATGGGCCATTATACACATTAAAATATTTTGATTTTATAATAACAAATATCATGGTTTGTTCTTTAACCTTGACATAAGATAACTTGTAATTTGGTATTTATAATAACAATTCTCAAGGTTTATTTTAAATATTTATCCACCTAGAAAATTTGTTAGAATGGCACAACACCATTTATGTTACTTTGGCGAGAAAGGATGGTTTCATGTGTTGAGTTATAAAAAACATTTGACAAGGAAAACCATGCTAAACATAGATGAACTATTAATATTTTTGAATTATTTACAATATTTTAAGGGGTCCTTGTTGGTCACGAATCTGCCACACGAAAGGATTTTTACAATTGTGCCCTAGACCCGGCCAACATTGAAATGTTGGAAGCAAGAAATGGCTCCCAGACCAATCTCCAGAGTGGGCTGGTTCCCTCTACTATTCTAAAATTGGGTTTAAGATAGGGTTGTTGGAAAGAGATTTAAAAGGTTGTAGAAAGAAATGGGAAATATGGCCACAGGCCGTAGTGATGGGATCAGAAAAACAACAGCAGGAAACTACAAACGCAACAACAGCAAGTAACATAAGAAATCAGCTTCATCTTCGCACCATCACATGCCACAAATCCCTCCAAACCCACATTCCAGGAATCGTACCCTGACCGCAGTATTTAAATCCAGTATGCAGAATTTAAATGTAATAGCAATGCAGGAGTACGAATGCTATTAGAAATGCAGAAAATAGAAAAGAAATTCATCTATGCAACGCTTGAAAAATTAGAAATTGATCCTTTTATTCCCACAGATACAATTCCAGTTTCTAGCGACAAGTTTTTCCAACCTTTGTAAATGAGAATTACATTGGTTTTTATAGAGGTCCGTCCTCTTTGCAGCATTAAATATTTAAAACCAACTTTCTTGTGATCCACAATTATATCTTGGAAATCAGGAACACGATCCCCTTAATCGCGGCCTCGAGGAAGCAAAAATTAAAGGCAATGAAACGTTCGCGGTTCTTCATTAAATTCGTTTTTGACAATATGCATGAAACCGTTACGCCAATCCACGAACAACAACTTTGAACCAATAAATCCTTCAATTTTGGTGGCCTGGGCGCTTCTTTGACTTTAACCACCTTGGAAATCTGCAAAATATTTAATTCGGGTCAGCATTAAATCATCGAAAACCCAAAAAACCCTTCTCGGCCGTTCATATTGCGTTTTGGCGGGAAACTGTCACGGGTCGCGAAAACGCGACGGGTCGCGAAATCGCGACATATTTTTATGCCATACGCTTCGCTGCTGAAGACCCATGAAAATGGAACATGTAGCGATATCGCTACATGTTTTCGTCGTTGGCTCCTCCCTGCGCTCTGCCCCGCGAAAATAGAACATGTAGCGATTTCGCTACATGTTTCTGGCACCTTGTACGGTCTGATCAAAACCCCGCAATTTCGCTACGGGTAGCGATATCGCTACGCATTTCCTTCTCCGTACCATTTGCCATTTTTCGTCGTGATTCGTTGACATGTCAGCGACGCGCTGCAAGTTTTCAACTTTGCCTTTGAAGCCGCCAGTGTCGCGATTCGCTGACATGTCAGCGAATCGTTGCAAGTTTTCAACTTAATGCTTTTGACGCCGACCGACCCGCGATTTCGGAACACGTCGCGATATCGCGACGGTTCCGCCCAACCTGCCTACATTGACTGCATTGACCGCGATTCTGGAACACATCGCGATATCGCGACGGTTCCGCCCAACCTGCCTACGTTGACCGCGATTCTGCAACATGTCAGCGCATCGCTGCAGTTTTTTGACTTAACCATTTTTTGCTCAATTTTCCTCCTGTTTTTTTTGCCCAAGCTGCATCAGAGCTGATATCAAAGGTGATATTTCCAACAATACATTAATGCATTAATCAATGAGAATCAATGTGGCAAAAATGCCAACATTCTTGGCGGCTCGCGGGGTATACAGCTCGCTGTATGCAAGAATCCAGGCCTTAGTCCATTGGGCATAGAGTCATATCCGAACAGAAGGCGGGCTGCTGCAATACATGTTCTGCTGAAAATTTGAAACTGGAAGGACCTGCAACTTGTTGTGAAATGAAACAAATGGAATGGAAATGGAATGAGCTCTTGCGGTTGCGCAAGCGGTGACTGCAATGGAGTGATATGAAAATGAACGAAGTTATGGAGTGGGAATGGAACTAGGAAAGCTGTGAAATGAAATGAACTAGACTGTTAGCAAATGCGTAAAAAACATAAACTTAGAGGAAAGGGATAAGAAGGGACGGGGAAAAACAGAAAGGGAAAAAGAAACAACAGCTGTGGCTTATTTTGTTTTAATGCAGAAGAAAAAGAAGGAAGAAGATGAAGAAAGGAAAGAGAGGAAACGGGGAAGGGAAAAGAAGAAAGTGCTAGAAAGCCACCAAACTGTTGGGAGGAGAAAAACAAAGGAAAACAAGCATCTACGGCTCGCAGGCAACAAGAGCCGAGATGAACAAATAAAAACAATACCACTTTTTTTTTTTTTTTTTCTTCTTTTTCTATTTTTTTTTGTTTTTTCAAAATACTATATACAATAATTCACGACATGATTGGCATGTCGCCACCAGACATCCAATCTCAGAATGTTATCCGGTAAATCTGCAATGTCCCGACCGGATCCGATCATACTTAAGTCGGTCCTTGAAATTGGGTCGGCTCCTTCCCGAAGTTCTCCATGGTGCGAATAGGATGCAATGCGACAGATTATCCTTCTTACTAGTACCCACATGGAGGACTTCTTCAGGTGCTGGATGTAGTGGCTGGAACCAACACCACCACTTTGCAGACTTTACTGGCTATGGGTTGAGTACAGGCTCCTCTAACTCCTTGATGTGATCATAGGGCTCTTCAAGGGAGAAATCTGATTCTACGATCTCCTCAGGCTCTGAAATTTGCACTTGTTCTTCTGCTTGGCCCATCTCTTGATGAAAACTGCAAGCAACCATATTGTTCATTGCTGGAAAAGTGCTTGCATGTCCCAATCCTTGACTTTGGACGAGATCTGTCCCTTGAACTCCACATGACTGCATCTCAGGTTTCTGCTCAGTATAAGGGATCTGGCATGAAAAGTACTATGCAGGGTAGACAGGAGCAGCAACCACCGGAGAAGGTAATGGAGTTTCTCCCCACGGTAACTTTCTCGATAAGAGCAACAACTATTCCGCTCGCACTGCTTCCTCAAAGATTTGTGGGAACCGTTGTTCACCTGACTGTAGCAAAAAGAGACCTATGTCAGAATTAAAAGCTCGAACATAAAAGAGGTGGGCTTGGGTGGGTGATGGACGGATCTTCTCTGGAATTCTTTTCCAACTTATCAAGAATCGAACATTGAAGTTCGTGATGATTTCTTGAGGTTCTCTCTTGATGTACATGAAAAATTGGTAGAGATCCAAAGAACTGTAGAAAGGATCTTCATCAAATCTTTTGATCAGTGCTCCCGCTAGATCATCCCATGAGCTGATGCTTTGACATTTGAGCGATCTGCACTCACCGCAATGCTCTTCCTTCCAAAGACTGAACCAAAATTCGGATCATGACATCCTCGTATTCTATGACATGGATCATGGACAGAATAGCAATATCTTCAACATGTGCCAGAGCCATGCCTTCGGTACCATCATATTTTGCCAGGTTCTTCAAGGCACCTTCGAGAATTTCATGCCGAACTTGGAGATTCAGAGGGCCAGGATCATCCCATCTAGGGAAAACCCTCACCTTTGTGGCAGTGGTCTATGAAATCATGGCCATCGCCATTAGGTCAGAGTCGCCAGATGAACATTCTTTGATTTTTTTTTTTTTAAACTAAAATAGGCGTCCACGAACAGATCTTCAACTCAGCAAAGTTGCCAGATGAACTTCCAAATCTTCGCTATGAGGTCAAGACAGCTCATCAAATCTTGAGACCTCCGGGTGTTAAAAGCGTGCCAAAACTGTTGGCACCGGTGGGGTTATCACTTTGGAAAATTATGTGTATCCCATCGATTATGAATTCTTGGAGACAGAAATAGTCTGTCCCACCGGGTGTGCCAAAAACTGTTGGTCACGAATCTGACACAGGAAAGGATTTTTACAATTGTGCCCTAGACCCGGCCAACATTGAAAGGCTGGAAGCAAGAAATGGCTCCCGGACCAATCTCCGAGTGGGGTCGGTTCCCTCTACTATTCTAAAATTGGGTTTAAGATAGGGTTCCTTGGAAAGAGATTTAAAAGGTTGCGAAAAGAAATGGGAAATATGGCCACGAGCCGAAGTGATGGGATCAAAAAAACAACAGCAGGAAACTACAAACGCAACAACAGCAAGTAACATAAGAAATCAGCTTCATCTTCGCACCATCACATGCCGCAAATCCCTCCAAACCCACATTCCAGGAATCATACCCTGACCACAGTATTTAAATCCAGTATGCAGAATTTAAATGTAATAGCAATGCAGGAGTACGAATGCTATTAGAAATGCAGAAAATAGAAAAGAAATTCATCTATGCAACGCTTGAAAAATTAGAAATTGATCCTTTTATTCCCGCAGATACAATTCCAGTTTCTAGCAGCAAGTTTTTCCAACCTTTGTAAATGAGAATTACATTGGTTTTTATAGAGGTCCGTCCTCTTTGCAGCATTAAATATTTAAAACCAACTTTCTTGTGATCCACAATTATATCTTGGAAATCAGGAACACGATCCCCTTAATCGCGGCCTCGAGGAAGCAAAAATTAAAGGCAATGAAACGTTCGCGGTTCTTCATTAAATTTGTTTTTGACAATATGCATGAAACCGTTACGCCAATCCACGAACAACAACTTTGAACCAATAAATCCTTCAATTTTGGTGGCCTGGGCGCTTCTTCGACTTTAACCGCCTCGGAAATCCGCAAAATATTTAATTCGGGTCAGCATTAAATCATCGAAAACCCAAAAAACCCTTCTCGGCCGTTCATATTGCGTTTTGGCGGGAAACTGTCGCGGGTCGCGAAAACACGACGGGTCGCAAAATCGCGACATATTTTTATGTCGTACGCTTCGTTGCTGAAGACCCGCGAAAACGAAACATGTAGCGATATCGCTACATGTTTTCGTCGTTGGCTCCTCCCTGCGCTCTGCCCCGCGAAAACGGAACATGTAGCGATTTCGCTACATGTTTCTGGCACCTTGTACGGTCTGATCAAAACCCCGCGATTTCGCTACGGGTAGCGATATCGCTACGCATTTCCTTCTTCGTACCATTTGCCATTTTCCGTCGCGATTCGTTGACATGTCAGCGACGCGCTGCAAGTTTTCAACTTTGCCTTTGAAGCCGCCAGTGTCGCGATGTCAGCGAATCGCTGCAAGTTTTCAACTTCGTGCTTTTGACACCGACCGACCCGCGATTCTAAAACACGTCGCGATATCACGACGGTTCCGCCCAACCTGCCTGCGTTGACTGCGTTGACCGCGATTCTGCAACATGTCAGCGCGTCGCTGCAGTTTTTTGACTTAACCATTTTTTGCTCAATTTTCCTCCTATTTTTTTCGCCCAAGCTGCATCAGAGCTGATATCAAAGGTGAGATTTCCAACAATACATTAATGCATTAATCAATGAGAATCAATGTGGCAAAAATGCCAACAGTCCTATTTCAATAATTTTCAATATTGTGTTATTTTGTGCCTTAATTTTACATTTGGAAATCTTATTCTTTCCCTTAAAAATCTGGTTCCATAGTCCTTCAATATACTCTAAGGTCTAATCTTGTAATCATCCTCCTTGACCTCCTTTGGTCCTCCATTGAAAATTAACTTCCTCTAAAGGGCCACCATTAATCATGCAATCTCAAAATAAGGACAAGGGTGTTCTTGATATTTGACAATAATTGAAAGTACATCAACCAATATTTCCCTTCTTGAACACATCAAATCATCTCTAATGCATAGAGATATATTGTTCAAGATCTTGAACAAAGAAGTGGCTCCTCAAGACCTAAAACTTAGTAATATTACTAATGTTGTAGGATCTCTTTGGATTAATCATGCCATGTATCATTCTAGAAATATGACATTCTTTCCACATATATGGTAGGAGAACTCACACTTTAAATCACAAGTTACATTGGTGATATCTTTATTAAATATACTCCCATTGATAATGGTTTAACCATTAATGTTTGTAGCCTAAAATTTATTAGTAATTTTAGGCTAACTAAGTAAGATTTGGAGAAATATAGTCTTATTATTTGGGCATTTGACAATGAAGAGCATGAGACTAGTGCCACATTAGTCTTACCTCTAAATATTAGAAATTGAATCCTTAAGACCATTTTCTATGTTATACCTTTTGAGTTAACCTAAAATATTCTTCTTGGAAGTCATTGGATCCATACAATGTGCTTCATTCCATTTGCTTATCATCAGTGTCTCAAATATGAGTATCTAGGAAAAAGATAAAATATTTCTACCAACCCTAAATCTTTTGCTTATTGGCAAGAAATTGAGATCAAAAATCTAAAAAATTCTCTTTGCCTCTCTTTAATCCAACTTCTTCTTCTTCTCAACTCCCTATTGATGATGCATTAAGGGCGTTAACTATAAATCCTCAAACCAATCAACTTAATAATCATCTTGAAGATTAAAAATCTAATAAAACTAATGCAAATAATAATAATAAACCTAAAATTCATGGTGATAAACAAACTAAAAGTTGAAATGTTAATCAAATCAACCTAAATAGTCAAGATACTAACCAAAGAATTGTAGACCTAACCAAACTCCCACCTATTCCCCAAACCATGGGATTACTCTTTAGGAAGGTTAAAATGGTACAAATAGGGAGTTATGTCTTTATTTATGTAAACAAGTAGCAAATTCATGGCAGTAATCCTCACTCAGTTAAATGATAGTATGCTTCATGCTACTTGTTAGGCTTATATCCCACATGAAAGTAAATGCTTTGAAACATGGGATATTGAGGTAAATTATTAGGCATTTATAACCAAGGAATAAAAGAGCCCTTAGAGGTTGAAGATTATTTGGATCATTGTAGGATAGGATGTATCTTTAGTTGTAATGAGCCTCTTCATACTTCATGTTCTAATAAGGATGACAAAGCTAATATTTTGTTTTGGGAATAACCTAATGATACTATTTTATTAAATGTATTGAATTTGGATGAGGAGGATGACAAGAAATTTTAGATTCTCTTAGGTTCTAACTATATTCAATTCACATGCAATGCTAGTTAGGATTTACTAGTTGTAGTTTATCCTATATTGATTGCCAATAAAAGCAACTATGAGGTGGTGTTAATCCTCTATAATTATCATCAAGATGGTCTCTTCAACTATATTATTTAGAATAAGTTTTTTATAGAGGATACTTTCCCCAAATAGATAGAATCATCACCTTGTAGTTGTTCAATCATGAACAACCATATTTAGATCTTATAGACCTTGAGAGCCTAGGGGTGTTGCATGCTCCTCCTGAATTAGAAGATGAATCTCACATTTTAATCAATAAGACTATTGATATTAATAGTATAACTCAAGAAAATCCTAAAGTCCTAAATTTTGAAAAGGTTTTAACCCTAGAATAATACAAGGAGTACACAAAACTCTTGATAGAGTTTGTTGATATTTTTACCTAGTTTGATGTTGATATGTTAGGGCTACATTCATTTCTAATTATTTATCATTTATTTGTTTGACAAGATGTAAATCCCATTATGTAGAATTTGCAAAACGTGCATCCTAAGGTCACTTTGTTTGTTAAGAAGGAGCTTCAAGAACTCTTAGAAGTTGGATTTATCAAGGTAATTAATTATTTTGACTAGATATCTAACATCATTCCTATTTATGAAAAGGAAGTTACTATCAAGGTCTATATTGAATTCCAATACATCAAAAAATCATTGTCCCAACGATGATTTTTTATTACCTAATATTGAAATGATTATCAAATTTATTGTAGGGTATGGGATGTTGTCCCTCATGGATGGGTTATTTGGGTACAAATAAATTAGAATCACCCCTAAACACTAGTTCAAAATGATTTTGAACACGCCTTAGGGAGCCTTCTATTATTAGGTCATGCCCTTTGGACTAAATAATATTATACCCACTTATCAAATAGCTATGACATGCATTTTTCATGATATGATAGATAATTTCATGGAGGATTATGTTGATGGTTTTCTTGATCGATCTCTATACTGGGAAGATCATATTTGAGATTTAGGATGTATTATCTTTGATAGAATATAAGGTTTTCCTTAAACCCTCAAAGTGTTTCTTTGGGGTGATATTAGAGAATCTATTGAGATTCATTGTATCCCTACATGGTATAGATGTAGACCCTAACAAAATAAAATCTATTATCAATATATTGCCTCCTTAAACATTAACCTAACTTCAAAGCCTCCAAGACAAGCTACAAGTCATTTGGAGGTTCATATCCTAGCTTACCTTCAAACTATTAAGAAAAAATGTATATTTTAAGTGGAATGTAGATTTTAAAGAAAATTTTTACACTCTAAATTCCTATATCTAATCCTAACCTATTGATGAGGATTGATGTTCACTCACATGACCCCTATTTCTCCTATTTAGGATTGTATTTTTATTTATTAGCATAGATTTTTGTTCTTGATAATAATGTATCCCACGTGAGAATAGTATTCCAAGTGCATCTTAGCTGCTTAGATGTATTTCTAGATGGATGGATAATATTAGGCATGATTTATCTTTAGTTGCTAGATTTTTGGATTCTATCTTGGCATATCACCTTTCTTTGGCCTCTAATAAGATATGGTGAATGGTGATTATTATAATTTTGGCATCATATTGCCTTTATATTCAAGCAATAAAATAATACATTTAGTTGGATTTCAATCCTTTTCATTGGTATCAGAGCATTTTGGTTTTGGAGACTTGGGTAGTTTCCATTTCCATGTTGTTTAGTGTTTCATCCACTAAGGTTATTGCTTGTTCAACTCTATCTCTATCTTGTTGGTGATTGAGTGAAGTGGACAACTAAGAGCTTGCAGATTTGGATTTGCTTTCCAAAGTTGATCATCGATCAACTGGATTTGGTTTTGTCTTCCAAAATTTGGTCATGTGTTGCATGGATCTTGGGTTTTACTCTGCATATAGATATCTCAATTTGCCAAAATTGCATGAATTTATGTTATTCTTGGAAAATTTGATCATTTTTAGGGGTAATTTTAATAATTCTAAATAAAAAATAAGGTTTAACCTTAGCTAAAGTGGGCATAAATAAAAATATATATAATTGCTTTTTTATATATATTATTAAAAAAAAAAAAAAAAATACCCACTAATTGACGACCAGGGGTGATAATTAGCATTTTTGGGTGTTAATCGACCATCGGCGATCCTTCTACATCTAATCATAGGTACAACCCCATCATCACAATATTATAGTGATTAGGACCACACCTCAATGATGATAGAGACTAACATCCAGTTACCTTTCACTAGAAACAAGGGGCCAAGTCACATCACTAGAATTTGATAATGTTACCCCTGACGATAGTGCCCTCTAGACAATGGTGATATTTATCGATTGATAGATGCATATTTTCCTGACAAGCATGATAATGTCTGTGTTAGGAACAATTATCAAAATTTAGGCATATTAGCACCTATTGTAGGCATCAACACCTATGTTAGGCATCAGTGCCTATTGTAGGCCACAATGCTTGTGTAGGTAGCAACATCTTGGATTTTAGGCATGCAACCTTGGATTGCATCAGGGCTAATCATATGCTATCATGCCTCAAATGATGTGATACCCAATGCTAGGCCTAATACAAAGACCGAGTTTGGCCTAGTTCTCTAGAGATATTTGCACACAAAAATCTCCTTACTTTTTGATGATGTAGACCTCTAGATTGGGTACTCAGAACAACATTGGTTTGCAATAAAAGCAAGGTGGCATCCTCCAAAGTGGGTAAATTGGAAGACTAATATTAGAATAATTCTTTATTATTTTTTTGTTTTTAATTTTATTTTATTTATTAATTTAAACATTAACTTAATTAATTTTAATTAATCAATTTTTGATTAATTAATGTTTTTTTATTAATTAAGTTAGTTTAAATTAATAATTTAAAAATGGAATTTAATTAAATATCATTTATTGAATTAATTTTTCCATTTACAAGAACTATTAAAAAAACTATTTCAAGCTATTTTCTTCCAACACCAACAAAATTTCAAGTTTGTGAAGAAGCTTTGTTAACCTACACTCATTTAGGTTTAGATAGATATTTTGTTTCTTGTACTTATATAGGAACCATATCATTTTAATGGAAATAATTTATGTTCATGGTCCTCAAATTTACCTTCTTATGTGCCTTTTCCCCTTGCTCCTGGCTTATACCCGATTTTAAAGTAGCTCATATTGGGCTAGCCAAGTGACCAATTTGGCCCAAATTGTAAGTAAACTTGTAGATAAAGTTAATGATAATATAAGTATGCAAAATATTCCCCCTAATGTCAAAATTTATAACAATGACCCATGCTCCAAGGCCAAGTGTGAGGTCCCAATGTATGCTGGATCTAGGGATTCATATACCTTGAATAGTTGGATCCTAGATATGGAAACTTGATTTTTCGTATTCCCAAAATCTTGATGAAGATAAAGTTTCCTTTTCAAAGCTTAAGCTTTCAACCTTAGCCAAAGTGCTTGTAGAAATAAGAGAAGGTCAAGATGTATTAACCACTTGGGACAATCTTGTAAAAGCACTCAAGCAAAACATTTACCCCTCAAACTATGAACAAGAATTGATTATTAAGTGGTTTCATCCTTGAAAAGGAGCTAGCATGTTTGTTTAGGAATACATATTTCATTTCAATAGGTTTCACCTCCTTCTTGGTGTGACTAATGAAGTAGAAGCTCTTATTCTTAAATTTAAGAGTGGGCTTTTGGAACATATGTATCGAGAGATAATGTATGTTCTTTTGACAACATTGGACCTTGTTTTCAACCATTCTTTGTTTGCTAAAGGTAAGCTTTTTGTGTACTCAAGGGGGTTTCATTCTTCTTCTTCATATTTTGGAGGTTCATCAAAGGGAAAAAGTTCTTCTTCTCAAAATAAATCTTTTCCACCAAATAAGACTTCTTCTTTCTCCATATCCTTCTCCTTCTCCTTCTCCTTCTTCTTCTTCATCTTCAAATAAATTTTGTAATTATTGTAAGAAGAAATGACATGAGTAGTCCAATTTTTTTAATTTGAGGAAGAAAAGTTTAATTGTAAAGTCTCAAGTAGAGGACCAAGTGCAAATTCCCATTGAGGCTATAGGAGAAGATCACCCATACAAATAAGTAAAAGGTAAACTTAATCAAGTTATATTGACGTACCAAAATTCATCCGTGAGTGCTCATGATTCCTTGTTTATCACTTGAGCACATTTAACTCAAGATTTTTCAATAGATTGCATTATCGACAATGGCTCACATAAGAACTTAATTACGAGATCCATAGTCAACGAGTTACATTTGTTGATGGAGCCTCATCCTCATTCATATTCTTTGGGATGGAAGGATAGTAGTAGGAGCTCAAGATTATTTACACTTGCATTGTGAGTTTTGCATTTGGTCCTAAATTCATTGATAGGGTCACTTGTGATGTGATGCCTATGGACTGTTGTGGAATTTTTCTTGGTCAACCTTAAAATATGATAGAAAATTAGTATATGATACCTATTATAAAAAATACACAATGCAATAAAATTATAAGGCATATCTCATAAGATGCACTAAAAAATACATAATTTGGTTTTGAGTTGCAAGCATGCAAAATTGCACTTGTATTCGTACATCCACAATAAACTCATGCTTCTGCTTCACCACATCATAAACATGCTAATTTGGATAAATTTTTGAAAAGGTACTCAAACATATTTTAGGATCCTAAGTCACTTCCACCAATATGCACTATTAATCATAGCATTGAAATCATCCTCACCGCTTCACTTCCTAATGCACCCATTTATAGACAGTCTATTTTGTAACATGAAGAAATCAAAAGGCAAATAGAAGACTTGTTGTCTAAGGGTTTCATTAAACCTAGTACTTCTCACTGTAAATATTCAATCTTGTTAGTGCTTAAAAAGAATGGTACTTGGATATTGTGTATAGATTTTATGGCTTTGAAAAATATTTATATCAAGAATAGATATCCACTTCCCCACATAGATGATCTCTTACATTAGATCCAAGGAGAAAAATTATTTCTAATATAGATCTTAAGAGTAGGTATCACCAAGTGTGTATACAAGTAGAAGATACATAGAAGACAACCTTTAAGATCAGTATGAGCCTTTTTGAATGGTTGGTCATGTCTTTTAGTCTTACCAATGCTCCTGGGACTTTCATGAGATTGATGAATGAGGTGTATCATGATTTTCTTGAAAAAAATGGAATGATATAGTTTAATGATATATTGATTTTCTTATCTACTTGAGAGGAATACCTTGAGCACATTCAACAATTACTTGACATCCTTCATAGGAAGAAGTTATATGCCAACCTCACCAAGTGCTCTTTTGGCAACACTTCCATATCTTACCTTGGTTTTGTGATTAGTGAGTGTGGAATTTAGGTAGATCCCACTAAAGTAGAAGTCTTACTTAAGTGGCCTCCTCCTACTACTCTTATTGAGTTGAGAAGTTTTCTAGAACTTGTGAACTTCTATCACAAGTTAATAACTCATTATTCCATTATTGTAGCTTCATTACACTATTTGACAAAGGCTAAGTTTTCTTTTCAATGGGTAAATAAACAAGAAGTTGTATTTGATGTTTTGAAAAAGAAACTTTGTACAACACTTCTGATTGATTTACCTAATCTCTCTCAACATTTTGAGATTGAGAAAAATGCTTATCAATTTTCTTTAGGTACTATCCTTAAACAAAATGGTCATCTAGTAGCTTATCATTCTAAACCATTTTTTGCTGCCAAGTTGAACTATTTGACATATGAAAAGGAGTTGTATGTCTAAGTTAAATCCATTAAGTACTAGAGTAATCCATTAAGTACTAGATTCATTATCTCTTGGGGAAAGAAATAATTGTTCACACTAATCATATGCCCCTCAAATTCCTTCAATATAAAAATAAAATTGAATAATCTCAACATATGGAGTGGGCCTCTTATCTCCAAGACTTTTATTTGATCATCAAGTACAAATAGGATAAGAGTAACTCCTGAAGCAGATGAAAGATTTCATTTGATCCAACAACTTGATATAACACAAATTATCCAAAAATGCTTATTTTATTAATTAAAGAAATGCTTTATGTTACAAATAGTTAGTATTCCCATTCTTCTTTCACAAATATACAACAATCTTGATGATATATTTTGAGGGCTCCTCAATGTAGGTGGGCTTCATGTGTAATGTATGCCACCAATAGTTTTGTTGTTGATATTTCCCCTTTGCACCTATTTGGAACCTGCAAAAGAGAGTTAGTGTGTTTGGGGGCTTGCCTTAGTTAGGCCCCATTTTGAAGAAGACAAATTGACATTAAATATGCAAATAAAAGTGATGTAAACTAGATAAATGACTATAAAAACATGAAAAGAAGTGTACCTAATAGATTTGTTGCTACAGACCTACTGTAGGGTCAATTCATATGGCAAGGGGTGAATTGAAGTCTACATTCATAGGGTAGGGGACAAATTGATCTATAGGTACTTCTTGCTATAGATTATTTTTATGGATGTGCTCCTGGGATGATATTATAATGTATGCACAATGCA
This sequence comes from Wollemia nobilis, assembly GCA_028583015.1. NCBI lineage: Eukaryota > Viridiplantae > Streptophyta > Pinopsida > Araucariales > Araucariaceae > Wollemia > Wollemia nobilis. The sequence goes on along the minus strand of JAQPPZ010017241.1, from coordinate 3,885,899 downwards.
GATATGTCAAATTGTATTATGGTCAGATTTATGTAGAGTTTCTATAAGTTAGCTAAAAGGGATAGAGAGGTAGAATAGGATGGGGAGCCCTCTATTTATATAAAAATATGAGGTTAGGAGAAGGATTTAGATAGATAAACCTTTAGATTTACTCCATGTTGGATTTAGGTTAGGGTTTGAATAGGTGTTAAACCCTCATTCTCTAGAGAAATATCTCCTCCTCACACTATGAGGAAGAGTTAGGATTAACTAGGGTTAGTTAGATCCTAGGTTAGGTTAGGGTTTAGTTAGAATATTTGGAAATATCCTAACTAATATCATGTGCACACATGTGTGGGAGTGTTCTTAGGGCTAATTTTGGTTTAGAACCCTAATTAATCCTACTTAAGTAAAAAGTGCTTTTAATTAAATGTCAATGATGAATTATATCACTAATCAATCTAATTAGGCTTTTAGATAGGGATAATATCCCATGGAGGTTAATTAAGTGTAGGGTAGGGCTTAAGTTACCTTAGGAGGCTAATAGGTAGTATCTTAGTGGGAAGGAGGTGTTTTGGAGGCTTTTTACCTAGTTTTGTAGGTTTAGGAGCCTACAGATAACTAAGATAGCCTATGGATGACTACAATGGTCTATGATGGCCTATGTAATCTACAAGTATCTATGTAGATATGTAGGTGTTTAGAAGTGAGCATGTTAAATTTTAGGTGTCTAAACTTATCCCCTTTGTACTATGTTGTGTGGAACACAGTTTATTGTAAAAATATGAGATGAGAAGGTGATGAGATGTTTTTGAATTGAAGGGAAAGAAGAGAAGAGAAGAAGAAGAAGAATGGAAAAGAATGGGATCTAATAAAAGGTATGTAGCTGCTCAAATCATGACCATACAACATTGATCGATAGCCAAGAAAAGAAGAGAAAAGAATAAGAAGGGAAAAGAATGGGATCTAATCAAAGGTATGTAGCCGCTCGAAGCATGACCATACAAAATTGATCGATAGCCAAGAAAATAAGGGAAAAGAAAGAAATGGAAATAAGGAGAAGAAGATAAGGGGAAGAATTGGTGGATGCAAATGATGAGATGGAGGTGAATGGATGCATGTGGATGATTGCAGATGCAGCATGATGATTGTTGATTTTGTACAATATTTTGCAATGTCGGACCAATTGCTTGGGAGGGAAACTTATGACTGATTTGCTTTTGCAACCAATACAAGATGGTCCAAATATGAATAGAACACATTTATTTTCAAATTTTTTCTTCTAATTGATTGATGAGTACAAGGTGACACTTGTCAAACCATTTAAATTGGGTGGCATGGATTATTCAAATGTACCATTCATTATGTGATCGCCATCGAAATACATGAATGTCATAGTGACATCTACGTTATTGGGTTATTCAAACATGCCATTTAGTATTTGGTCAAGGTTGACTGAGTTCCAGAGTGACATCTCCAATATTATGCTTGGCTCTCATGAGTCAACAAATATCTAGTTTGGTATGGGGTTTTATCTTGAGATAATCTTTAGGAAAAAATTTGTAGTTAGATGCGATATCCATGATTTGGATGTTTGATTGTTTGGTTGAATGCAAAGTAGATTTTGGATATGAATACCCCCTCAAATGAAGAATAAACAATGAGGTGAATGAAATGTGATGAAGTGATGATGAGGCAATTGAAAGAAGAAAATGGATGATAATAAGGATGAAAAATTAGATGGAGAAAAAGAGGAAAAGGTAATGTAGGGGTTGGAGTGAAAATTTGATGATTTTGGAGGCAGGAGTTTCAATTCACATGGTGGTTGGTGAATTGAACCTAAATTCATAGTTCAAGAGGTGAATTGGACCTAAATTGCAAGTTGGGGGGTGAATTAGGGGTTTTAGGTGTTTTTATGCCCTTTTGACGTGCATGGGGGTCATTTGCAATGTAGTGACTTGGAGAGCAAGGAGTGATCAATGTTTGGCAACATGGAGTGCTTGCAATTTGAGGATTTGGGCGTAGTGATGGTGAGGGGATAGACTAGTTCTGGAAATTGATGCAAGGACCCACCGACAAGTGGTTGTAACTTACTTTTATTTCTATTTTGTTGTTTTTAGAAAAGTGTGAAATGAGAGGGGAGGTTTTTTTTTAATTTACATAATATTTTATGAAAATTGAAACACAAAGTATTAAACAATCCAAATGGGTATCTAGATGTGTGATTACATTTTCATTTTGACCATTTTTTGTATTAGTTTGACTAATTTATGGATAGTGTAGTTTGAATGAATGGGGTTTGCTATTGGGAGAAAATGATGTACTATTATTGAGATTTGATTGAATTTTATTTGTAAAAATGGTAAATAGGTATCTAGATGTACAACTGTGTTTTACCTTTCCTTAGTGTGTGATGTTGATGTGTGCATTTTAGGTGTAAGTTGGTTGAACTTGACTTTGATATTGGTGATTATCGATGTGCTATTTTTAAAATTTGTTGAAACTTTCATTGTAAAAGGGAAAAATGGATATTCAAAAAATGTATTTTGTTTTTGCATGTTGTGGCATTTGATGCATGTTTGCATTTCATGCAATGAGGTGTATTTGGGTAAACATGGAATTGGTTTTTGGGAGCTAGATATGCACTATTTTTTAAATTTGTTTGGAATTATACCATGAAATGGCAAAATGGGTATCCAAAAATGTGACTGTGCTTTTGTTTTATCATGTTTTGTGCATTGTACATGATTTTACATCTTGAAATGCATGAGAGAGTAAATTAATGATTTTGTAGTTGTGAAATGTGTTCTAGTGAATTGTTTTAAATTAAATTAAGTAGAATGAATGGTATTTTATTTTTTTAGTTTGTGTGTTAAACTGACATGAATTTTGTTATGAATGAAACAAGTGAAAAATATTGAGCTGCGACATCGTGTATGGATGATGAAGTCTGAATTGGAAGAGATTATGGCAAAGAATGATGAGGATCAAGAGTGGTTGGAGGCAGTGTGGTTGAAAGGTATTTGGGAATGTGTAAGCATTCATGCTAATCGAGCTTATATATTAGCCTTATGTGAGATATGGGATTCTTATAGGAATACTTTCCACTTATCAAAGGATGACATGACGATCACCTTGGAGGATGTGTATAGGATTTATAAGTTACCAGTTGAGGGCATTCTAGTGAGGGTAGTTGCGAATGACAGTCAGGATGATGTGATGGAGCGTGCATTTGGTGCATTGTGGAGGTAGGTATACATTAATAAGATGGATTATGAGTACCTTTGGCATTAGGGTCTGTTGTTAGATTGTAAGTGTGTGGTAATGATGATGATATTGACCTATGTGCTACTAGATAATTTCAGGGTATTATTTACCTAGAATATGCTGGATGTGGTATGTGACATGGTGGAGTGTAGGGTTGTGTTTGCATCGGCACCTACACTATTGGATCAGGTATACAAGGAGTTACACGATGTTGTGCATGCGGGGCAGAAGAGATTGAGTTGGACTCCTTTGTTGTAGGTGTGGGCATGGAAGCATATAGTGATAGAGTATCCTTCGTTGTTACCTTGTAATGCTCATGTGGAGGAAAAGGCTCACATGCCATATGCAATGATATGGAGGATATATGAGGATCAGGGGATGAAGAGGCCACATGAGAGCGATCCTTAATTTTTGAGGGGGAATTTTGGAGAGTTGGAGGCTAAGGACATTCATTGGATGCCCTGGAGGGGTGGAGTAGTGTGGGAAAAGGATGAGGAGAAGCTAGGATCTATTCATTGAGGTTGATGGGTAGTGGGCTGGTATACTTGGTAGGTTGAGTTATTCTAGTTCAATAGGATGATGTGGTAGTTTGGTTTGTGGCAGGATGTTCTAGAGGCATCTGACATGATTTACAAATAATGGGGTGATAGAGGTAGTCACCCTATAGTATTACCTTGGACTAGTGAGGGAGACCCACCAATGATAATTTTTGATGTAGGTAATGCAGGTACAACACTAGAGTATGATACCTGGTGGACGACTTAGAGTTGGGAGGCATGTAAGGGAGTGGTTGATCAGTGGATGCAACTAGGAAATGGGGCACCTCGGTGAGTGGTAAGAGGTAACAGATCTAGGCCACAAGAGGAGTCAAGGGATGATGTTGAGGTATGTATTTGTTGATCAAGGCAATGGCTAGATATTATGTCTCGTGCAACTACAAATAGAGTAGAAGATGCACTGGAAGGTGGTGTAGAGTAGCCTACGGAGGAGCCTATGATGGAGGATGTTGGGGTTGATATGGGTTTCGATGACGTGATTGATGTGAGGGATTTTGGTGACATTGGAGATATGGGAGAGATACCTATTGAGGATCAAGAGAGGGTGGAGGTTGATGATGAGCTATTGATGTTGCAAAATAGGGTACAATAGTTAGAGGGGCAACTTCATACTGGAGAAGAGGGTTGCATGGAATATTTATAGAGGTGGAGTGAGGAACATAGGGATCTAGAGGAGCGATTGGTTGTTATGGAGGTGGTAGGTGCCACTAGGGAGAAGGAGTTGAAGCTTTAGGTTACTGAGTAGTGCGGGTAGTTTGATGCGATGGAGGTAAGGCATGCAGAGATAGTAGCAAATTTGGAGAGACTAGAGAGACTATGGCAGCTGGAGAGAGATTGAAGGGTGAGATACATAAGATACAATATATGATAGAGATGAGATATATTGAGCGAGAGGATCACTTGGTGGATATTGCCAAATTGTATGCTAAGGTGGAGCAGTAGCAGTAGGTACAAGAGGATGTAGATTCAGCATGAGCAGTGAAGTAGGTCCCTAAATATGTGGCTGCATTGAGGGCGTAGATAGAGCAACTGCAGAGGGGTAGCGAAGAGGTGGGGAATCAAATGAGGAAATATATGGTGATGCAATCATACTACGAGATCCTCCTGATGATGTGTGGGATTTCACTATTGGATTATGGTAGGTCATAATCATTATTGAGATCATGATCGTGAGCACAAACACATTCACAATGGAGTCATCAAAGTATGACCTCGATTGCACAGAGAGCAGTGGGGACAGAGGTATTGATAGAATTACTAAGAGATAGTGTGGCTCTTGTGGTGACTCAGACATCTGGGGCAAGGGCTAAGTCTAGCAGGGCAGCAATGGCATGTGGAGTAGCACCAGGTAGGGAAACTCATGAGGGGAGTGGAGAGACTCTTGGTGATCGGTAGAGCTGATGCTTTTGGTTTGTAGTGTTGTATTGCTAGTTTTCGTAGCCTACAGGCTGATATAATTATGGGTTATGGACTTATACCTATATTTTAGCCTTATGGTATTTATGATATTGATATATATATAAATATACCTATTGTATTGTGGCTCTTATAAATATGTGTTGTGATTTGATTTGAATGTGTGTGTGATTGCTTGTATTTTTGTTATGTGAAATATCGGTAGGTAGGTGCACCATGGATGAATATATGTGCATATAGTAGTGTTTAAGAAAATGATATCATTCTAATATAGAGATATTGTGAAGTGATGCAATAGAAATACTTGTAGAAAAATGTGGTGATGAAATAAAAATAAATGCATGTAGGATAGATGCAAGGATGCATGTATGTGAAAACTAAAATATGTAGAGGAAGCACTCGTATCGTAACATAACCAATTGTGATGTGATCCATTTCATAATCTATAGGAAAGTTTAGTGTGTATGCACCAATTTGGATAATCATAGTTGTAGCAATCAAACCTCATGATAAAATGAGAAAGATTTATCGATAACTCATAACTAACCTGGCTAGGTCAAAGTCTATCAATGACCTATGTGTGCAAATGAGTGATGTTCATTTATCCATTTTGATGGAGGTAGGACTAACCCATTGTAAACATATCTGAAGTAGCTATCTCATCCATAAGCGCATAGTGATATGTACAAAATAAGATCGCTAATGTGATAGATGTGTCACCATTTGTAAGACTATTCCACTAGTAGGTAGGTGCTTAGGGCCTATTGTTGGTGATGGAAATCATTCCATGATGTTATGTTAAACCTAAGGAATAAATGCAATAAAGCATAAAAATTGTGATATCTGTAGGTTTTTCCTTTAGTTTTTTGCCCCTCATTTATTTCTTGTCTTTTTGTGGTGCTCTTTTTTAATGTTTGGGCATTGGATTTTTTTTGCCCTTTTTTCTAATTTTTTCTTATGCTTATCCTTTTTTTTATCCCTAGGTTGTATGTTGATGATGCAAATGATACGATGAGCAGGGGAAACTATTTGCTATATGGTGATATCTGCCCAAGGTGTTATCTTCCCTAGACTCAAAATTTATTTAAAATGTGACCTGTGTGAATGGCCCTTGAAAGAAGTTGAACTATCCAAAGAAAATTGTAAGGAGTGTAATAATATGTCAGCTGGAGGTGACATTTGATTGGCTAAACTAGTGAATGGTAAATAAAATGTAAGACATCATATATCCTATAATCCTGAGAAACGGAGTGGACATCCAAGTGGGAATGCTAACAAGTGCATCTATTACTCCTGCTAGGGGCACATTTCTATAGATGGAATATACAAACATGAATGAAAACAAAGAAGTAGGATGGATATGTGCAATGAATGTAATGTGAGATGTGATATGAAATATTCGTATGTACAAGAGGAAATATACATGATGCAACTAGATAAGATTGTAAAAAATGTAAAAGGATAGATGTGCAGGATGATGCTAACAAAAATAGAGTCATGATAATGGTTGCCCCAGCGTGTGGGCAGATGTAGCAACCAGGAGAAAATCAAACAAGTGAGGAAGAACGTGTGGGATTGATGGGTTTCGATAGAAAATCCATATGAAAAATATAAAATAACATGAAAATGGTGAAGTGTGACAAATATGAGAAGTTGAAATAACAATGTAGAACAGAAAGGAATGAAAAGAAAATAGAGCAAGGGAAAATAATCATAGGAATTGTTGTGGCTGCTCCACAATGTACCCCAAAATTGGGGACCCACCTTTTTTTGCATGTTTTCCAAGAAGAACGAAGTGGCCCATATGCTAAAGATCAAAGAAAAAGCAAAATACCACAAGGAGAAAAAGTGTCATGATATCGCGACATGTTGCAGTTTCACGGTCTAAGGCAAAGGGAGAGAGCAAGGATGAAAAAGTGTCACGATATTGCGACATGTTGCACAGTCGCAGCCAAAAGAGAAAAAGTGTCGCTATATCGCGACATGTTGCACTGTCGCGGCCAAAAGATAAAAAGTGTATATCGCGACATGTTGCAGTTTCACGGCCAAAAGAGAAAAAGTGTCGCGATATCATGACATGTTGCACTATCACGGCCAAAAGAGAAAAAGTTTCACGATATCGCGACATGTTGCACTATCGAGGCCAAATGAGGAAAAAGTGTCGCGATATCGTGACATGTTGCATGGTCACGGTCAGAAGAGAAAAAGTGTCATGATATCATGACATGTTGCATTTTCACGATCAAAAGAGAAGAGAAATAACAAGGAAGAAAAAGTGTCGCGACATCGCGACATGCTGCAATTTCGTGACACAAAGCAAAGAGAAAGAGCGAGAAGAAAAAGTGTTGCGATATCGCGACATGTTGCGTTTTCGTGACCAAACAAGAAAAAGTGTTGCAATATCGTGACATGTTGCATTTTCATGGCCAAACAAGAAAAAGTGTTGCGATATCGCAACATATTGCGTTTTCATGGCCAAACAAGAAAAAGTGTCATGATATCATGACATGTTACACTGTCACGGCCAAAAGAGAAAAAGTGTCACGATATCGCGACATGTTGCATGGTCGCAATCAAAAGAGAAAAAGTGTCATGATATCGCGACATGTTGCATGGTCACGATCAAAAGAGAAAAAGTGTCGCGATATCGCGACATGTTGCATTTTTGTGATTCAAAGCAAAGAGAGAGAGAAGAAAGAAAAAGTGTCACGATATTGCGACATGTTGCATTTTTGTGGTGAAGGGCCACAAATGGAAAGCAAAGCACATGCATGCGAGGGAAGGTGAAACAAATAACCATTGGAAAATGAAACGAACAGTCAGGGAAGGTGAAACGAATAGCCATTGGAGAATGAAATGAACCATCATGGAAGGAGAAGCAATTCTTTTCAGAGGTTTTAAATACGCCATTCAAAGAGGCAAGAAGAGGTGGAAACCGCTATAAGCAGAGTTGCAGAGTTGAAGGTGAGAAGGCCATTCTGGACCTGTTTGAGTTGTTTTTCTTCCACAAACTGGTTTGGGAAAACCAAAAATTTTGCTATTTTAAAATGACACATTTTTAATGCATAAGTTTTCAGAAATTTGCATCTTGTGGGGAAGAAAGAAGGAAATTTTCTTTGCATGCTATGGCTTTAATGTTTATTCTTTCATTTTTCAGATTTCAAATTTATAGATAATGTTAATGGCATTTTTTTTTGTTTACATTAGGCGAATGTTTGAAATCTAAACTTTATTTCGTACCCTAGGAACCAGCACTTAGTCTATGGGGATTGTGCTAGTTTTGCAAGTCTAATAGGTTATGTTGCATGCACGGAGACATCACATCAACGGTTTTGTCAAAATAGGATTGCATCATACTGAATGCATTTTATTTTCAGTTTTCTGCATTTCATTTTCATTTTCTACATTTTATTTTTTCTAGAAATTTTAACTTATTTTAAATTTTCAGGCATTAAAATAAACATTTAAAAATTTTCAAAATCCAAAAAAACAATGAACAATCACTAAAGTTTCATGATGAAATAAACCAACATTTCCCCTTGTTTATAGTTACTTGCAATCACTAAGGTGTTCCAAGCATTTAAATTGAATATCTTTATTTGAGATTACTAATACACATGCAAATGCTAATACAACGGAGACCTTGGAGAAGTTGTTTGTTTAACTTCTTTGCAAGAGGGGATTTGGAACCCAAATCCTAAAGGAGAGTGTACTTTCACAATCGGGTGAAAATACCACTCAAAAGATTGGCGCTAGAAGGATGTCCTAAATTGTTTTATTTCAGAGTGATTTAAATGCTATAGGGATTTAAATTTTGAATATTTCATGCCCTATTGATTATTATCTTTAGCCCTATTTTAATAATACAACCTTGTACTATTAAAAGGAGGACATGAATTGCTATGCATTTTTCTAATGCTTTTGATTGTTCATATAGGAATAATGTGTTTTGATTTGATTTAAAAATAAATAAATAAATAATTTGGTCTTGACTAACGAGGTTGTCTCTATGCAATTACTTTCATTCAATTTTAATGGATACACCTCTTGGTTGATGCTACCATGATTATTCATACGTTACATGTTTGATATTTGCTAGTCATTTCATACTTATTTGTAAGGAATTATTTTGTCTAAAAATGTACTTTTTGTCGGTATTATGCTCTTCACCTGCACATAATGCGATCTTGTGAATCAAAAAGCCTACAACACTAGGAGTATGCTCTTCACTTGCGCATATGCGATCTGGTGAATCAAAAACTTACATTTTTAGAATACTGCTTTGTCAAGGTTCCTTCTTTCATGACTAACAAATTTATTTTGAAGTTATTCTTTGAATTTCATTAATTGCAGGATTTTCTGTGTGTCGTAGGTTTTCTTTGAGGCACTGAGAGTTTTGTCAGGTTATTGTAGGGTTATCATCATCGATTTTGAATCAAATGGCCCAACCTCCACCAGCTCCTTAGTACGAAGCCCATAATATTCCTTTGAATATTGCAGGAGATATTCATGATATCCCTAAGAATATAGAGAGATTTTTGCCCGAATACAAATCGGATGGCCCAAGGACCGCAGAAGAGCATATTCAGGGCTATAGGGATGTTTTGATAAGATTGCAAGTTCAACATGAAGATGTGGCTTGTAGACTCTTCCCCATGAGCCTAGACCAAGTGGCTTACAAATTGTATATTTGCTTACCTACTGATTCCATTACGTCATGGACGCAAATGGAGAATGCTTTTGTCAACCAATTCAGGTCACCATTAGATCCCACAATCATCTATAATCAGTTCATTACATGCAAAAAATTCTAGGGTGATCCAATCCAAACTTTTAATCAAAAATTTTAGAAGTGCTAAAATAGAGCAATTCAAAATTTTGCCATTGATCCCGCAGTAGCTTTGCAAATATATTTTGGGGCATTGGATCCTATGACGGCAATGTTTGCAAGGCGAAATCCTCAAGTTACCATGCTTGCTTTAGCCTACAATGAATCCATGACCATTGAACAACAAATGACACCACAAGGTTATGGGTTATCCTAGATGCTTATGGTAGGACAATATGGTCCATATGGTCAAGCTCCTATGATGAATCAGATCATGGCACCGCAAATATCAGGCATAAATGTTTTGCCTTATCAAAAACCATATTCATAAACACCCGCTTATGCACCCAATCCAATTCCGATTCAAAGTGTGAATCCCTACGTAAATCAAGTGGCTCAAAATCCAACTCAAATGTTAAGTCAAGATCTCACCAATTATGCAAATCCTATTGGAACTAGCAATAACATAGCTCAACCCAAAGAGATTTATTCAAAGGTTGAAGAACTCAAAAAGATAGTTCACAAATTGAGTACTGATTTGGTTCAAAAATAGAAGTATGAATCCCATGCCCCTCACCCAAAGTGAAACTTCAACAATAGTGGGACACAGTGGAATACGAAGCCAAACAATGGGGGTGTGTCTTCCCCTATTGCTAATCAGATAGATACTTCTATAGGACCAAGTCACTCTAGTTGCATTCTTAATATTTTTTATTTTGCATGGGAAAAGGGTTGTAGATTGCATAATACAAAGGATCATAATGAAAGGAGTTGTCCCAAAATTGCTAGGTATACCCATTGTCTCCAAGCTCAAGTGGATGATTTGGAACTTGTGCCAAATGAGGGTCCACCCCAACATCAACAAGGAGAGGACAACATTTTGGTGGTGGAAACTCTATATCATCAAGAGAGTGAGAATGAGGAAGGTGAAGATGAATGGGGTGAGAAACATGTTGATGAATCAAAAGATGAAGAAGAAGTACTTGAGCATCACAACTTGAACTTGGAGGATGATTACTATGATTCGTGGAAGAAATGGGAAGAATATTATCAATCTAAATATTTTGATAAACTTTTTGTGTCAATTAATATGCAAGATAACTCAATTGCTTCCTCACATGAGGATACTATAAATCTTGTACAATTGGAGAAATTTTTGGAAGAGGAATTCGAATCTCATCAAATTTTAGAACATGATAAGGATTCTACAACAATGAATCAAGAAATATAGTCATTTTCTTTAGATTCCTTTGAAGGAAAAGAAATTGAAAGTCTCACATTACCCAAAAAAACCCAAGTGATTGATCACAAAAATGTGTTAGTTAACCCACCCCTAGATAGACAAGACTTATGGTTTGAAAGGGATGGAAATATTTTCAACTGGGTACCTAAGTTTGGTGTCTTTGATAAACAAGTCATGGAGAAAGAACAAGTGCTACACGATGATGAATGTCATGAGAGAAAAGAGGAATTTTCAAATCCTCTTCAAGTAAGGTCAAATGAAAACATGCCAAAGGTAAAATCTCACCTTTTTGGTTTCACCATGCAAAATTTGAATGAATGTTTGCCTAATGAATGGTTTGATTCAAATATTATTAATGTTATGGCTTTATTGAATGAAAATGAAAGCTTATTTCTACACCATGAATCAAAGTGCGTAATGGACATCTTAAAGAATAGACATAATGGAATTGAAAATCAATCATTGTCTAATCAATTTGAAAACTGGAAACTCCACCATAGGATTATTAATGAAACTAAATCAAATTCGTATGGTGAGAGGGGCAAGTGGAAGTTTGTTTCTTTGTTTGGTTTTATCTTGTTTTTGTTGGATTCCTACAAAACTTGGTATGCGTATCACGTCATACATCTTTTAAAGAATTCCAATCAGGTTTGGGATCCAGGAAAATGATAATCCAAACTTTGCACCATCTTGCATTATATTGTACATTTGTATATACTTTTGGTTTTCATGTTTTGGTTTTGGATTGGATCTCATTTTTGTTTTAAGTTTTGTGTGTTGGTCCTTATGAATGTTGACTAAGACTAGGAGAATATGAAACATTGGAATTGTATTGCAGAAATCTCCACGAGTATCGCAAACACATTAAAGAATATCATTTGGAACTTGTGATTCATGAAATTGTCAGTTTTACACATTATGATAAAGTAGGTGATATATTCCATCCGTATTTCAAAAAGAGCAATGCATTCATTCATATCTCATGTTACATTCTACATTGCATATACATTTCATCTCAGTTGCATTTTCATTTCAAGTACAATCATTGAAAAGGTGTCGAATCCTCTTAGGGTTATTACATAACATATATTAAAAGGATCCTAAGGTTGGGAACTAATGCCCGAACTATCTTGAACCAAGCACGTTCTACATACTTTAAAGAGGATCTTGAGAAAAATGGTCAAAACCATACTTGGAAGAAAAGGTGAGGCGAAAGGAATATTTCGTGTATGTCCTATCATGCAACATAATCCTTAAAATAGTGGTTTTTACCACTCCCATAATGCTTAAAGCCTAAAATCAGAGTAGTAAGGATAGGGTTAAATCCTCATCGAACTTAGGTTGAGGATCCAATTCCCCAAAGCTCTGATTTGACCTTCATGGAGTAGTAAGGATAGGGTCTAATTCTCATCTCGCTTAGGTTGAGAATCCGATTCCCCAAGGCTTCTATTTTGCCCATTCAAGAACTTGAAATTCCAAAGCAAATATTTTTCATTTCTTTATTAATATTGGATTGGAAGTATCATACTACATGTCCCTTGCAAGGATGGGTAGTCATCCCCAAGGTCCAAGAAATCAAAAGTAGAGCAAAATCCTAGATTATGGGGTTGATCTCCATCGGGGCTATAAATGCTTGACTGGCAGTGGCGTATGCTCATGTGTGGCAACATGTCTTGTCTAAAAACAAGACCACTGACTTCTCAAATGAACAGGCTAGCCTGACGATTTCATCCATAATAGGTTAGATCATTTTGTTTAAGATGAGGTAAATAACTCCAGATCAGAGTAGTAAGGATAGGGTTAAATTCCCATATCACTAAGGTTGGGAATCCTATTCCCCAAAGCTCTAATTTCACTTACACTTGCACATGGGTTCAAGATGGTAGTGACACACAACCAACTTTGGGATCTAGTAAATTAATTCAGTATGCACATTTTTGGTCCTGAGAGGGTTTGACAATTTTAATATGTTTGTTCATGATACTCAAAATTCTAAGCATTTGCAAAGCAGGTTGTTATATCTCTAACATAGTTGTCATACGTCAAATCCTGCACAAATCATTCATAGCATTGCATACAAATCATAAGTGAAACTGACAATGGAAATTTGAACGATTTTCAAACGATAGGGAATGAAGCACATTGCACACATCGAGTTGATGCTTAATAATTCTAATGCTTCATGTATTTCTCATCTGGTTTTATTCTTGGGATATTTGCTGACTCTTGTATTTGAGTCTGTGTGTTTTCAGGTTGAGTTCTCACCGAAATGCTCAGGAGCATTTCCTAGCAGAGTCGCCATTTGTTGTGGCTGCTCCATAATGTACCCCAAAATTGGGGACCCACATTTTTTTTGCATGTTTTCCAAGAAGACCGAAGTGGCCCATATGCTAAAGATCAAAGAAAAATAAAAATACCACAAGGAGAAAAAGTGTCGCGATATCGTGACATGTTGTAGTTTCGCGGTCCAAGGCAAAGGGAGAGAGCAAGGATGAAAAAGTGTCGCGATATCATGACATGTTGCACTTTCATGGCCAAAAGAGAAAAAGTGTCACGATATCGTGACATGTTGCAATGTCACGACCAAAAGAGAAAAAGTGTCGTGATATCACGACATGTTGCAGCTTTGTGGCCAAAAGAGAAAAAGTGTCACGATATCGCGACATGTTGCATTGTCGCGGCCAAAAGAGAAAAAGTTTTGTGATATCGCAACATGCTGCACTATCACGGCCAAAGGAGGAAAAAGTGTCGCGATATCATGAAATGTTGCATGGTCATGGTTAGAAGAGAAAAAGTGTCACGATATCGCGACATGTTGCATTTTCGCGACCAAAAGAGAAGAGAAAGAACGAGGAAGAAAAAGTGTCACGATATCACAACATGTTGCATTTTCATGGCACAAAGCAAAGAGAAAGAGCGAGGATAAAAAGTGTCACGATATCGCGACATGTTGCATTTTCGCAGCCAAACAAGAAAAAGTGTCACGATATCACGACATGTTGCATTTTCATGGCCAAACAAGAAAAAGTGTCGCGATATCGCGACATGTTGTGTTTTCATGGCCAAACAAGAAAAAGTGTCACGATATCGCGACATGTTGCATGGTCGCAGTCAAAAGAGAAAAAGTGTCACGATATCGCGACATGTTGCATGGTCACAGTCAAAAGAGAAAAAGTGTCGTGATATCGCGACATGTTGCATTTTCACGATTCAAAGCAAAGAGAGAGAGAAGAAAGAAAAAGTGTTGCGATATCGCGACATGTTGCATTTTCATGGTGAAGGGCCATAAATGGAAACCAAAGCACATGCATGCGAGGGAAGATGAAATGAACAACCATTGGAAAATGAAACGAACAGTCAGGGAAGGTGAAATGAACAACCATTGGAAAATGAAACGAACCGTCATGGAAGGAGAAGCAATTCTTTTTAGAGGTTTTAAATATGCCATTCAAAGAGGCCAGAAGAGGTGGAAACCGCTGCAAGCAGAGTTGCAGAGTTGAAGGAGAGAAGGCCATTCTAGACTTATTTGAGTTGCTTTTCTTCCACATACTAGTTTGGGAAAACCAAAAATTTTGCTATTGTAAAATGACACATTTTTAATGTAGAAGTTTTTAGAAATTTGCATCTTGTGGGCAAGAAAGAAGGAGATTTTCTTTGCATGCTATGGCTTTAATGTTTATTCTTTCATTTTTTAGATTTTGAATTTATAGATAATGTTAATTCCATTCTTTTTGGTTTACATTAGGCGACTGTTTGAAATTTGAACTTTATTTCATACCCTAGGAACCAACACTTAGTCTATGGGGATTGTGCTAGTTTTGCAAGTCCAATGGGTTAGGTTGCATGCACGAAGACCTCACATCTTCGGTTTTGTCGAAATAGGATTGCATCATACTGAATGCATTTTATTTTCAATTTTTTGCATTTCATCTTCATTTTCTACATTTTATTTTTTCCAGAAATTTTAACTTATTTTAATTTTCAGGCATTAAAATAAACATTTAAAAATTTTCAAAATCCAAAAAAACAATGAACAATCACTAAATTTTCATGATGAAATAAACCAACATTGCCCCTTTTTTATAGTTACTTGCAATCACTAAGGTGTTCCAAGCATTTAAATTGAATATCTTTATTTGAGATTACTAATACACATGCAAATGCTAATACATCGGAGACCTTGGAGAAGTTGTTTGTTTAACTTCTTTGCAAGAGGGGATTTGGAACCCAAATCCTAAAGGAGAGTGTACTTTCACAACTGGGTGAAAATACCACTCAACAAGAATGTAGTCACTCGAAGCATGACCATTCAACAATGCTAATGAGGAATGAGATGAGGATATGGAATGGAAGAAAACAAACAACACAAAATTAGGCAAAAACTATATGAAATTATGCAATCGGGTCGCAAGTGACTTGGTGAATTGACAAGGCAACTCAGATTTTGGTAGGTAGTGTAGTTGGATGGCTATTGGAAATAGCGAGGTGTAGGATTGAATGAATCTCGTTATGGGATGGAGTGATGTACTAGTCGGTATGGGGGGCTTTGGAGGCGAGTAGGCTGGGGGGGTTTACTCAAGATGTGAGTGAGCATTGTCATAAAGCATATCTTGAACAATGGATTCGAATGTATGACACACATTGATGTCATTCCCTGGATGATTATGGTAGATGCAAAAGTGGTTTTCATTGTAATCACATGGCTTAGGGCACAAAGGATCAATAGGATGGATTTTGGGTAAGGTAATGAGGCCCTGGTGAAATAGCTAGTGGAATGTTTGGGACAATGGTGTGGACTAGACTAGCCTAGGATAGATATATTGGTCGGGTAGCAATGTACATGGAGGAGGTGGTGTGGGAATGGGTGGTTGAGTCAGGATACGGGAGTCAGATGTATATCATGTCCATGAATAAAGGGTAATCCTAGACAAAGGTAATTTCGATCGGGTTAGGGTAGAATGACGTGAAGAGGATTAGAAATGATAATGGCTCAAGTGTAACTCAATATTACTGAAATAGGAAAGAATATGTTGAATTTTGATGGGGGGAGGTGATAGAATTAGGGAAGGTAGGGATCAAGATTTGGGAGGGTATATGGAATGGAGGTATGAATGTGAAGAAGATAAATGAGATGAAGAGGGAGGAGAATAGAATTATTGTGGTAGTGATGTAATAGACTAGATTGGGAGGTTGTAGAGTGGTTATGGTGCCATTCGAAGGATAGGTGATGCAGGGGATGGTTGTGGAATGTGATCTTGTTAGGGTAGGGGAATGCGAGTGGACACAACATGGGAAGAATAGTAGTGAAGGGATAAGTCATAGGGTGACATCTCAGTTGTTAGGGGAGGTAGTCCTGCAAGAGATGCATGAATGTGTGTAGTGACCCTGTTAGGGGGTAATAGGGTGATACGTGTTAGTGAGATAAGGAATACGGTAGATATGGATCCCTAGGGTTGACTAGGTGAGGTGGGGATGAATCTCACATGTGGTAAGTTGATGGGTGAGAGTACTCTTCCTTATCATCAAAGTAATATAAAGAGACATAGTTTTCTCTTGAGCAATGTGAATAAGAATCATACCTATGGCAGGGTGAGCTATGGTGGGGTGAGGTATGGTGATCCAAGTGGGATGAGGTGGAGTGTTGGCATACATGAATCATGTCGGGTGGCTGAGCTAGGATGGCTAGGGTAAATGGTATGGAGGATAACATTTGGGGGTTCTACATGGTGGAGGTGACTATATTTTGTATGTGTGTATATTAAATTAGGTACTATCACTAAAGATATCGTTGTTGCTGATGTAATACATGCAAAAACCAAAATACCCACAATATATAGATGACATAAAAAGTAAAAGTGGTTCTATTGTGTAATAGAAAGTGAGATATTATATGTGGGGTGCAGTGTAATGTATGTGTGATGTAAATCAAGACTGTGTTGGTATGACCCTATATACACTGTATGTGGTTGCTAGCCTAGATAGGCTAGGCATTGAATGTGCACAAGTGAATGATGTTGATAGGATCAATTTCAGTGAAGCCTTTGAGGTTTGCTAATAGATAGGTACAAGAGCCAATTTGTTTTGTGTAATGATGTATAGTCCTAACCAGTTAGGAGCAAATTTGTCTCACTACTAATGGGGTTGGCTTTTGATTTATTGGTTTTTCTTAAGAACTAGGTCACCAATTTGAAATTTGCATTGATGTGCCTTACTATTTTAGGCACAGTGAAGGTGATCTTGATAGACCCGTGTGTGATCGATGGCATGGATGAAATGCTCATCCAAGAGTGTTATTTTATCAAGATGGGATTTACAAGTTGTGTCATCGTCGATGAAGTCTATCATGGAGGCTCGTAGGGAAGGTATCTCGAGCCCAAGGGGCTTAATGGATTTGGTTCCATAGACTAAATAGAAGGGGGTTACTCCAGTGGACATACATATGCTTGTACAATAAGCCCACAAGACAAGAGATTTGATTATGCCAATCATGATGGGATTCTGCAACCATTTTTTGAAGGATGGAGCAAATGGTTTTATTAGTAGCTTTGGCCTGGCCGTTACCCTATGGGTAGTATGGTATTGATAAGTTGTGGTGAATATTAAATTTGGTACAAAGGGTGTGAAAATTTTTGTTTTTGAAGGATTTTCCATTATTAGATATGATTTGAGAGGGAATACCAAAGTGACATATTATGTGATCTGTAATAAATACCGTGATCTTGGCTCCTATTTTTTGGACAAATGGGATAACTTTGAACCACTTTGTAAAGTATTCGATAGTAGTGATAATGAATTTATGGTTATTTGATGAGGTAGGTGTGATCTGCCTGATGAGATCAAGGCCCCATTGGGATAAAGGTCACATGGATTGAATTGATTGAAGATATTGTGAGGGAAGGTGTGTGATATTATCATGTTGCTAGAATTTTATGCATTGCTTGACATATTCATAGCACTCATGTTCCATTTTGGGCCAGTAGTAGCCCATGCATAAAATATACTTGGTAATAGCCATGCTACTGAAGTCACCATCGTAGGTACCATCATGGGTTTCTTGTACTTATCATTGGGATTCATGCAGCTTGATGCAATGTAGGAGAATACCATCAAAACCATAGTAGTACAAGATGTCCCCCAATAGCATATATCGAATGGCATGTTGTTTGAATATTTGAAATTAAGCATGTGGTAGCTCATAAGGTAGGAAGCCTAATTTGATATAATCCTTAATTTGGGAAAACCAAGGATCATGTGGTTCAGTTTGGACAATGTGAATGCCATCATCATCTATATGAGGTGAATATGAGATAGTTGATTTGGTAAACATGCGGAATGACACATGCATGGTATCTAAAAAGGAATTTTGTGGTATCAATGATCCTGAGAAGGCCATTGTGTCAGCAAACAAATTGGAGGGACGTAGGCCAAATTCGCTAGCATACCACTCAAACTGGGTGAGGAGTTACTAGGCGATTTGCTTATATTGTTAGAGGATAGGGTAGCAATATTGCCATATCTCTTGAAATTGGTTTATAATAAGGAGATATTATCCAATGATGTGAAGGTGGTGAATATGCATGGAATGTGACTATTTTAAATCGAGAATAAGGGCTCTATATTCTACATTTTTGTTTGTGCAAGGAAACCCTAGTTTAAATGAGAATATAGGGGGTTATCCATTTGGGGTGAAAAATAATATGCCTACACCCCCAACATGTGTGCAGTGAGAACCGTTAAAGAATAATGTTAAGTCAGTCGTTATCTCAAGTTCAATATATTCTTTGAGTTATGTGACATTAAATATGGAATCATCAGGGAGTTGAATGATGAGAGGGCAAGTATCCGATAACGGGGCTTCTACGAGCTGGTCTGTGATGACCTACCCCTTAATGGATTTTTACAAAATGAATTCTAGATCAAATTTAGTAAGGAGCATAATCCATTTAGAAGTATGAGAGTTATGATAACTCTTGTTCATCATGTAGCAGAGTGGGTTATCATAGGTGATGATGAAGGTGGTATGATAGAGCATTTAATGGCATAGTTTTTGGGTGGCAAAAACTATAGCCAAGCACAACTTTTCTATGTATGCATAGTGGGTTTCATAACTAACCAGTGTGTGGCTGATGTAATATATGGCTCACTCATGATTGAGTTCATTCTTTTGGGTGAGAAGTGTGCCAAGTGCAAAGTTTGTAGTGGAAATGTATAGAGTGAATGGCAACTATGGATTTGAGGGAGATAAAATTTGTGAAGAGATAAGGTAGGCTTTGATTGAATCAAAGACTTTTTGGTAGTTCTCATCCCACTTGAAGGCGACCCCTTTTTGTAAAAGGTGATTAAATGGCTTGTATTTGTCTAATATTTGGGCAATAAAGAGATGTATCGATTGGATTTTTCCTTGCAAGCTGTGTAATTATTTGAGGTTTGTGGGTGGAGGCATCTCGAGGATGGCTTTAAATTTGTTAGGGTTAACTTCAATGCCTCGCTAAGAGACGATGAACCCTAGGATCTTGCTTGAAGTGATACTTGTTGGTCATCAAATCCGCCTAGGTAAGGATTTTGAGTATATGTACGTGCCCTAGACCTGGACCAACATGAAAGGCCAAAGGGAAGAGATGCCCCTCATGCAAATATCCGGAGAGAGGCCGGATCCTATGCTAAACTACTTGGGTGTTTGAAGACAAGAGTGCAGGAAAGAGATAAAAGGAGTAGGGTTAGAGAAAGAAATAAAAAGGAGTAGGGTTAGAGAAAGAAATAAAAAAGGGTTAAGGGAAGAGAGATTGGTGATTTGAGGTGGGAGAGAATAGGAAGCACGATCGCTAATGAACAACTTGAATAGCAACAAAGAGTACCAAGAGTAAAACAAAAGAAATGTAGTATCAAATTTCCTATGTATCCTTTCGAACGAGTTTCAGGACACTGTCCTTGATCACACATCGAACGTAGATTTCAGCATCTCAGTCTACAAACGAAGAGAGATAAAAGAATCAAGCAATGCAGGTAGCATAAAAGAAAGCCAATACAACACTTTTCTACTCCTATGTATCCTTTCGAATGATTTTTAGGACACTGTCCCCGATCGCACATCAGACGAAGAGTTCAGCATCCAGCATACAAACGAGGAGAGATAGAAGAATCAAGCACAGAAGGTAGCATAAAAGAGAAGAATTGAGCTCAAAGTCTCTTAGTATTAATCGTAGGACATCAAGTTACAACAAATTTCTAGCAGATAGTTCCCCCCTTTTTCCATTACAATACCTGGGTTTTTATAGAGGACCCGAGCCTCTAAATCATAATTACATAGTGAAGAAGAGTACACCCTCGAGCCCTAAGAATCAGCTCCCCGAGGCTCTCGTGACCAAGCTTTCAAATCCATTACCAAAAATGGCAACTGCAATTGGTTCAACCATGGAAAGGTGCATTGATGAGCCATCTAGATGTCCTTGGTCTCCGAGTGCGATGCTCGAGTGGTTGCCATGCTCATTGAGCTATCCATTATGGCTTGATACTTCATTTTTTATTGCCAAAATGAGCAACGGGCTTGTTGGGCACGAAAAATAGCATTTATGAGGCACTTGATCATCTTGGGAAAATACTCGGCTTGGAAAGCATTCCTGTGAAGTGCTTCGCTAAGTCTTCATCCACCACTTAGCTTCGTAATGGTTTGGGGCCAAAGCAAAAACTCCTCTTTGATATGTACTTCGTAGGATTGAGCTTCGCAAAACTACTTCGGGGGTGGGGAGTGTCGAAGCATATCTACTTTGTAAAATGGGTCTCTTCTTCTTTACCGCTTTGTCATCAAAATTGCTTCGCCGATGCCTTGGAGAAATACTTCACTGCGATCCTCTTCCAAAACTGTGGTTCAGGAAGATTTCGGCCGAAGCAATTATATTCAAAAAAAAATGCTGCATCCTTTTACTTCGGATAGAAGTACTTCACAAAAAATTAGCCAAAGCAAATGCTTCGCAATGTGCTCTTGCTGAAGTAAAGATGGTTCGCTGATGGAGGGGCCCGAAATGAGTACTTCAGCAACTTTCTGGCGAAGTACTTTTAATGCTCTTTGAGTTTCGCTTCGTTGATTTTCTGGCTAAAGTGACTGATGGAAATACTTCGGATGCGAAGTAGTTTCTTTGCCTTCTCCTTTGTATTTCTCTTCGGTGATACTACTTCGCAAAAAACTATACCCGAAGTGGTGTTGAAAATGCTTCAGGTGTGAAGCTCTCTTTTCTTTTGAATGTCGCTTCGCTCATATTTTGTCCGAAGTAGCTACTGGAAATGCTTCGGGCACGAAGCTCTTTTCATTTTTCTTTGGCGAAGCTCTTTTTTTCTAGTTTATTCGATAGCAAAGTTCTTTTTCTTCCATTTTATATACAAAGGGGTGGCATTGGGAGCCAAAATTGCTGCAACTTTCAAAATAAAAACAACAAAGCAAAAAACTTTACACAATACTGTACAAAATTGTTTTCTTTTCTATGCCTTAAGGAATGTGACAAAATTGTCAACAATACCAAAGATACATTTATTTGGTTTTAGGCGAACACTATGATGTAATAGGTGATCAAATATTTGGTGTAAGTTAGGGAGGTGTTGTGAACACTCTTTGGATTTATTGATAAGGTTATCAACATAATATTCCATATTTTTATGCATGTAATCATCGATAATGTAATTCATCACATGTTGATAGGTTACCCCAACATTTTTGAGGCTAAAAGGCATGAACTTGTAGCAGAAGGTCCTCCAGGAGGTTGTGAAGAAATTTTTATGCTAGTTGGTAGGATTGATTTTTATTTGATTAAATCTAAAAAATCCATCCATAAGGGATATCATTTCGTGGCATGCGATGGAATCGACAAGTGAGTCGATTTTTGGTAAGGGAAAGTTATCTTTGGGACAAGATTTGATTAAGTCATATAAATCAGTGTAGATGTGAACCTCACTAGAGGGTTTTGGGACTGGTACCATGTAAGAAACCCACTCAATAAAATATATGGGAATGATGAAACATACATCAAGGAGCTTTTGGAGATTTTATTTTTCGAGGAGAGTAATGGTAGGATGCATACATCACAACTTTTATTTGATAAGTTTAACATCTTTGTCTAGGGTGATATTGTGAACCACTAGGGAAATTTCAAGGTCAAACATGTCCTTGTAGGACCAAGCAAAGACTCTAATGTATTCCTTAAGGAATGTAGTAAATGCAATATGCTCTTTTGGTTAGAAGCTAGTAGTGAGTTTGACTATGCATGAATTTTTAAAATCATCTCTAATGTCCACATCAATAGTTTCTTCCACGAACATGTGGGAGCCATATCAAAGTTGTTCGAGGATTGGAATAATATGGAGGTCATTGATAGTCTCTAGTACATCAAATTCATCGTCAAGATATATGCCTATATGGTGAACCTACGAAATTTGGGGTGGTGTGGAAGGTGAAGGAACGTTCACAGCATGCAAGACATGGGGTGAAAGTAGGAAATCATTCAATCCAAGTGTAGGTGAAATGTGTGCAAAGTCAAGGATATCTAGATTGGGTGTGTCATAGTGAGTCAGCTGATGTGTGTACCAAAGTGGGACAAAGAGGTCTATGTCAATTACATTAATTGAGACTATGGGAACTACAAGCAATGAAGAGTTTGATGATGAAGACTCAATAATACGTGATCATCCAAGCATACTTAGTGGAGTGCACAAGATGATAAGTGGAGAATGTGATTGAGTAATGGAGTATTGGAGTTGTCAATGTATAAACAATAATCTAGCCAAATGGGGTGGTGAGGGCGGAGGATATGTCATGTCATATTATGGGTAATGAGCATCTAAAGATAATGCAGCAAATTGGTTTGTTAATGCATTAACACAACATGATGATGTAGTGTCGAAAAAGGGTGTTTCTTGAAAGAATTTGAATGGAACAGTAATGGTTGAATGAGGATATGATATTTACTCCAAAATATCCATGTCGATATATTCCTCCAATATGTGTGTTGAAAGTAGGAAAGGGTGTAAGGAGAGATCCTAAATTTCATCCTCAA
Source organism: Wollemia nobilis (assembly GCA_028583015.1). NCBI lineage: Eukaryota > Viridiplantae > Streptophyta > Pinopsida > Araucariales > Araucariaceae > Wollemia > Wollemia nobilis. The sequence goes on along the minus strand of JAQPPZ010017241.1, from coordinate 3,862,568 downwards.
GTGTGTGGATGGCAACAGAGTGATAGTCTAAGCTAGATTTATGTACAAGTGACTGTATGTGGGGATTTATGGGTGTGCATAACCCTTGTTCAGAACATCCTAATTCAAATCCACATAAATGGAAACACTAAAGATAGTGTAAGGTAAAATGGGGATTAGAAATGTGATCTAATGTACCAAAAAAGTTGGATTGTGGTGGTGGAGGCACTACAATCAGAAGTGAGGAGTCTAGTCTTGCATAGACAAAGATAGTTTGATTATCAGGACCTAATTGTATAATGGTACTAATGGTTAATACTAAAGGTGAAGGGTGGCTATAGTCATGCATAGATTATACAGTAGGATGTCGTATATGAGCATCACAAATATTATAGTCATCTATATAGGAGTTCATCATGAAGATGGAGATGCAAGGTGACGTATGATGTGGTGAATCCAAATCGAAAGAGGATGGTTAGAGATAATACTATCATATTGTGGCACTAGAGGGATGCAACTGTTGGTCATAAAGGTGAGAATCTCATTATTCTTGATTGTGGTCTTTAGCTATCATAGGTGTGATAAGGTGATCTGCATGTAGAAATTATGGAGTTGAGTCAGTAGATGTTGATGTTGTGTTGTGAGGAGGTGTAAAAATTTTGGGTCATAGATAAAATGGAAGTGGGGGTGTTTGAGGCATAGGTAGGATAGGATATTCCATAGAGGAATATGGGTGAGATGCGGTAGCAGGACACTGTAGGGGTGATGAATAAGGTGTCGATGCTAGAGGTAGGTTTGTGGAAGAGGATGGTTGAGAAGATGCAGGTGGCCAGAGGGAAGGTGGTAAAAAAGGTATAGTAGATGGATTAGCTTCTATGATAGTTGGTGAAAGTGGTGTGGACACTAAGGTATGTGTCCTTGATGTAGATTATGATAATTAGGTTGATGTGGATGGAGATGTTGATACTCCAATAGATTGATGAGATTAAACAAGAAAAAGTTATGTATAATATGAGGAGGATCTTGGTGTGAGGTCTACGATGTTGCAAGTTTTTAAGGGAACCCCATCGGTAGGAACACAATGAACAAGTCCATCATGGACATATTTGAGGAAGTGTTGTACTGTGGAAGGGACACACTGCGTATCCCTAATCCATGGGCATCCTAGCAAGATATTGTATTGTGTCTTGCCTAAAATGACATGGAATAGGATAGAAATGGTGCAGATACCCACTTATATAGGTGGGAAAATGGAGCATACTATGGGTTGTATGGAACCATCAAACACTCAAATATCAAGTGATGGGGTGGTGAAATGAGTCTATAAAATATGTAAGTGATGCAAGGTTGTAGTGGAAATGATACTAATAGGGGAACCGGTATCAACAAGAACATGCTTGTAGGTGATATCATTTATGGTTGTTTGGATGTTAAGAGGGGGGTCCACTCCTTCACCTATGAGTTCAGTAACCTCATGATCATGGAAACTAATCGAGGGCTGAAGGCAGTGTGGAGTGTTTACCAAAAAGTTCACAAATGCGTTTATGTCATGGGTTTCAAGGTCAATGGATTGAAGGATGTCATTCAATACATCACGATGATGTTAAGACTATTGCAAAATATCAAATATAGATAACCTAGTAGGAGCATTACATAATTGGTGGGTAAGGTTACCATGAATGGTAATGACATTTTGCAATGGAGGGGGTGTAGTGGTAGAAGTCACTAGAGTCTGGGAAGAAATAATTTGTGCAGGTAGTGAGACCACTAGTGTAGTTTGGTGTGAGGGATACCTTTGATTGTGAGTAGTGAGGTTAACCATGCCAACTAAACTGCATGAATGAGGATCTTGTTGGATGTTATTCACTTGTCTAGGTGGCCCTATAGGATTAGGTTGAGTTCGTTGGAGATTGGACCCCCTGTGTTTGGGTAGGAGGTTTTGGTAGATCCCCAAGTTTTGATTTTATAGGACAAGGGGGTTGGAGACTTGGATGATATGCCTATCAATGATATCTTGGACAAGGCCATGGAAAGAGCGATAAAATTTGATATCGTGACTAGGAAGTTGGTGGTATGCACAAAAGGCTTGCTCGATGTATCCTCAAGACTTGGGTTGATTTAGGTTGAGCGATCATATTTTGGGTAGGTTAATGTGGCCTACATCATACAATATGTTTAAAAGTTTTGGTAAAGGCTTAGAGAGTGGAATGATATTGCATTGTGGAACCTATGGATGAAGACCATGAGGCTGTTGTGGTCGAGAAGGAAAAGGTGCACTAGTTTGAAATGGTTGCTATTGAGGACAAGGAAGTCCTTGAATGGGTGATGTAGCTAAGGTAGTTGTTTCCATGTGATTAACTTGTTGTGGCCTAGGGAAAGGCTAATTAGGTGTGTTCCTATTGAAGCAAAAATTTGAGTTGTATGAGGGTTTTTGTCTTAACTTTATTTTACCTGATTGGACTTTGATGTCCTTGATGACTTTAGCTTGGGCAATGGCTTCTTCAAAGGTGTGGATTTGATGAATTTGTAGGGAAGTGGAGATATGCTTGTGACAACTTTTGGAGAAAAGTGTAACAAGTTCAATAGTTGGGAGACTATAATCCAGGTCATGTATGATTGATCTCCATTAGGAAATAAACTTGGTAATGGGCTCCTCATCGGCATGTTGTAGGGCATAGATGTTTGAGAAGTTTGTTTTCTTTTTTATGTTGATAAAGAAACGTTCTAGAAATGAATTGGCAAGTTGTTCAAAGATGTACAATTTGTGGTGCAGAAGCATGTTGTACCAATCAAGGGCTTGTCCCCCAAGCAAGAGGGAGAAGGTATGTAACATGAGGGGATTTCTCCTATGAAATTGGTAGCAAGATGAATGGTAGTTACTAACATGTTCTCATGGATCCTCTTTGCCTTTGTACTTATCAAAATTTGGGATGTTGAAGTGATAAAGATAAGGAGGAATGGGAACCGAGGGATGGACTGGTTCATTGCAGAGTTCATCATAGGTAGGTTTTTGTGGTTCATAGCTAGCAGTATGAAGGTTTAGCATATTTTCTTCATCTTGCAAGAGTTGAAGTTCAAATGTTAGAGGTATGGAGGATGATGCTAAGGTGTTTGGGGCTTCAGAGTGTGGTGGATACTAGAGTTGTTATTCTTCCTAGTATTGATAAGAAATGTATTGAAAATGATCCTAGGGAGTTTCCTGTTGACCAAAGTATGATGTCATAGCAAGTGGGATACTAGGTTGTGAAATAGACATCTATTGAGGATAATAATATTGTGTCTAAGGGTTGTGTAGTTGTTTTATAGGTATATGCTAGAGAGAAGCCTATTGTAATTGTTGGGTTGTAGGAGGTAATGACCAAGCAGGGGAAGGCATAAAGAATGTGGGTGTAGTAGACAATGGTAAAGGTGGACTAGATGAAGTATCAAAATATGGGACATGCATCTATCCTAAAGGATGAGAGGTAGGAAAACTAAATTGAGTATAATAGCTTGGAGGATTAGGAGTGTAGGCTAAAGGTCTTGGTACATAGGTGGGAAGGGGACCTATAGTTGATATCCTGAATGAAGGGAGAGGAGGCAATCTAAAGGTAGAAGTGGATGAATGTGGAATAGAAGATTGGGTAGGATGTGTCCTAGGAGGATAGGATGTAGGTAGGAGTGATGAGGAAAGAGGAGAAGAAGCTTTTGAGGTAGGAGCTTGAGAGGGTGAAGTGGTGAACATGTACACTCCAGGTTGGGTGTAGGCAACTGATTGTTGTTGTTGGTGTTGAATTGATTGTTTTTGAGAAGATTACTATGATATATCATCAAAGGATGGAAAAAATAATTATTGGTAAAGCGATGGTGGTAAATCTTGGGAAGAGTGTTGGTATGACGATAGAAGTGGCTCTTGTTGTTGTGGCAAGGGAAGCTATTGTGAAGGGGTTTGCAATGATGATACTTGAGTGCCTAGTGTAGAAGATGAAGGGTCTGAAATCATCACTATGATAGGGGTAAATGACGTGACCTTGGGATGAGTGTGGTTTAAAAAAGAAGAGTCATTCTAAAAAAGTGATTGAGATAGACTTTGAAAGAAGGGGTGCATGAATGTAGGAGAGGTAGGCAATATTTCTTCATCGATGGTGAAGAAATGAGCGGGATGTCTTGGAGCTATATAGATAACATGATCATAGAATGTAGAAGATGGATTGGGTGAGGGAGAACAAGGGAGGCATGAATCATATTTACCATATGAGGTAGGGATATCATCAGAAGAATACATGTATGTGGAAGGTAGACGTGAATCTATGGGTAGATCAACTGTGAGTGTGGGGGCTTCCCTTGTAGAAGGAGAGGAAGAAGGATACTGACTAGAAGGGGTGAAGAATACATCCTCCTTAAGGCATGCTTACTTGCATACTTGACTACATGTGGTGATATTCATGGTGTTGTGTGTGGTGAATGTGGGTTTAGAACTACATAGGAACTAAAATATGAGGTTCTAGGTATGATCTGCAAGGGTTTTGAGTAACCATATGGAGTTTGACCATTTTATGGACCTAGAAGTAGGATTCATAAGTCAGGAGGTGAATTGAGATCTGATTCATATATTGGGAGGTGAATTGGTCTCAAACTATAAATGTGACAGAGGCTAAGCAATGATAGGTGGTAGATAGTCGACAAACGGAGTGTTGAATAATGAAATTTGTTGAAACCAGTTTGTAATTATGCAAAAAACATAAAAGTAGAGTTAGTTCTAAATACAAAAAAGAAAAATGTTTGTGGTTTTTAGTGTGTTTTGATGTTGAAATATATACTTCCTAGAAAATATCATAGGCAGTGGGGTGATAACTCTAGAAATATCAGGAGTGTCAGCAGCACATAACATCCTACATCACCCAAAGGTGCACATAATAGAACATTATTGCAATAGGAAAATGGTGACCTATATGGAATGTGCAGTAAAATGATAACCTATAGGGGGACTCTCAAAATATGCTAATGAGTCCAATAACCTCTTACGAGAAGAGGTGGTAATTTTTAAGACTTGCTACTTGCCCACTCAAGCTTTTGCTTCACTCTTGGACAAGCTTAGTCAATGAAAATAATTATCGTGTTCACTAATTATGTAAGCCTTGTGAAGAAAGGTGTCTAAACCTATCCCACTTCAAAGGCTCCTTCTAGTTATGAATTCTAGAATACCAATCTCAAAAGTTGGGAATTTTCTCATGATGAAGTCCAAAAAACTGCTCCTGTGGGGCTGCTAGGTGTCTATGGGGGTGAGTTTGCAAAGGGTAAAACTCCTACCTCACTAGTCTTGAGTGATGGATTGGGGATGAAATCCAATCTCACCACTTTTGTGTGCCACATGAGTGTGTGGTTTTTTGTTTTCTAACAATGATGTAAAAGTAATAAAGATAATTAGATGCCTTTTTGAAATGTAAATCTAGTCCTAGATGCGTTTTTGGAAGCAAAGCTAGATTAATATGTGTTTTGAAAGAAAGATAAATCTATGTGTTTTTTTGAAAAAGAAACTAGGGTATATGCTATGAAATGTGCAAACAAGCAATGTAAGAGCATGTGAGAAGAGGGGTTTATGGAACCCTAATTTTGAAACATGAAAGTAATGTGAGAGAGAATGTGCAAAAAGAAATAAGAATTCCTAAACCAATATTATAGAAAGATATGTGCAAATTACCTAGAGGATTTTTGAAAGAAATGGGAAAATTTCTAATCTAAAATTATATGGAAATAAATTTGAAATTTGTAATGTACCTAGAGGATTTATGAAAGGAATAGGAAAGTCCTAATCTAATGAAAAGAAAGGGATTTGAAATTTTGAAATTTACCTAGGGGATTTGTAAAAGAAAAGAGAAATCCTAATCTAATAACAAAAATGGAATCTAAATTTTGACTTAACAAAAAGGGATTTGAAATTTGTGTTAGTTAAACAAGAGAAAATATATGTGAGAAACCTTAATCCTAAATGCATGAAAGAAATATAAAATTGATTTTTGTGCAAGGAGGAATTTGAAGTTGCTTTGATGAAATATGCATAAAGAGATTTGAAAACCCTAATTCTAAATGTGACTTTTAGAATGGAAATTTTAAATGTACTTTTGAAATAAAGTGGAGGGAATACCATAAGCAAGAAATGGGAAACCTATTTGACATACGATTTGTAAAAGGAAATGAAAATGTTCTTGAAATAAATCAGACTGAAATTTTTTATCTACATGCAGGGATTTGAAGGAAATTTTTTGAAAAACCTATCTAATGCAAGAAAGATGACTTTACAATTTGATGATTCACAAAATGAATGACACAAGATAGAATCCTATTCTAATGATTTGAACAAAAGTAAATGTAGCTCTGTTTAAGTAAGTAAAGAAATGTCTGAACCAAACTGAGCTAATGATCTAAAAATGATAGATGCATTAAAAAGGTATTTCATACAATGACAATATGCATATGTTAATGAAACTTGTTCTTGCAAATGAATGACATAAATATGGAGGTTTAAGGAAAATACCTGGTTCCTTTTTCTCTAAATGGATTTTTCTATCTATGTTGTGGACCGCTGCACTTTTGAGGCTTTTTGAAGCAGTTATGCTAAATTCGCCCCCTAGGGGGTGAATTGGATCTGAATTCGTCCCCTGGGGAGAAAATTTGATTTAGAAACCTGAAACTCTTATTTTGATGAATTGAGGGGCTTATCAAGGTTTTGAGCATATCTGTTCTATCTGGAAATGGTACCTATAATAGTACAAAAAAATAAAATTGTGTTAGATTCGTAAAGAGACTAGTCTAGCACAACTCTTTGTGGGGGTCCCACCAAGCATGCTAGAATGAAGTGGATGAAAGATGCCATTTGATCCAACAACTTGATATAACACAAATTATCCAGAAATACTAATTTTATTAATGAAATAAATACTTTAGGTTACAAATAGTGAGTATTCCCATTCTTCTTTCACAAATGTACAATAATCATGATGATATATTTTGAGGGATCCTCAATGTAGGTGGGCTTCATGTGTAATGCATGCCACTAGTAGTTTTGTTGTTGATATTTCCCCTTTGCACCTATTTGGAACTTGCAAAAGAGATTTAGTGTGTTTAGGGACTTTCCTTAGTTAGGCCCCATTTTGAAGAAGGCAAATCGACATTAAATATGCAAACAAAAGTGATGTAAACTGGAGAAATGACTATAAAAACATTAAAAGAAGTGTACCTAACAAAAGTGATGTAAACAGGATAAATGACTATAAAAACATGAAAAGAAGTGTGCCTAAAAAATTTGATATTGCAGGCCTACTGTAGTTTCAATTTGCATGGCAAGGGGTGAATTGAAGTTGGAATTCATAGGATAGGGGGCGAATTGAGTTGCAGGTACTTTCTACTTATATTCTTTGTTTGAATGTGCTCCTAAGATAATATTATTATGTATGCATGGTGTAGATATGTCAAATTGTATTCTTATTGGATTTCAATGGAGTTTTTGTAGGTTAGCTGAAAGGGAGAGAGAGAGGTAGAATAGAAGAGGGAGCCCTCTATTTATAGAAAAAATATGAGGTTAGGATGAGGGGTTAGATAGACCAATTTCTTAGAGTTACTCCATGTTGGAGTTAGGTTAGGGTTTGAATAGGTGTCAAACCCTCATTCTCTAGAGAAATATTTCCTCCTCACATGTGTGAGGAAGAGTTAGGATTAACTAGGGTTAGTTAGATCCTAGGTTAGGTTAGAGTTTAGTTAGGATATTTGGTTAGGGTTTAGTTAGGATATTTGGAAATATCCCAACTAATATCATGTGGAAACATGTTTGGGAGTGTGCTTAGAGCTAATTTTGGTTTAGAACCCTAATCAATCCTACTTAAGTGAAAAGTGCATTTAATTAAATGTCAATGATGGATTAGATCACTAATCAACCTAATTAGGCTTTTGGATAGGGATAAGGTCCTGTGGAGACTAATTAGGTGTAGGGGATGGCTTAAGTTGCCTTAGGGGGATAATAGGTAGTCTCCTAGTGGGTAGGAGGATGTTTTGAGGTTTTTTACCTAGTTTTGTAGGTTTAGGAGCCTATAGATGAATAAGATAGCCTATGGATGACTACGGTGGTCTATGATGGCCTATGTCAATATACAAGTGTTTATGTAGATATGCAGGTGTTTAGAAGTGAACATGTATGACTTTTAGGTGTCTAAAACTCTATGGTAGATTGTTTGAGTGGACCTCCTACCACTCATGCCTAAATAGTTAAGACCACTTCACATTTGAATTTTCAATATTGGCCATCTCAATATTCTCAATATTATAATTTTGGGAAGATATGTCAACAAGTGTGTCATCCCACTTCTTCCAATTTGCACCCTTTCCAATATTTTCATATCAATGATGGGTTACTTTACAAATTTGACAACGTTTGTATTCCTCATGAGCCTAGAGTGTCTCTTCTTAAGGAAGATCATTCTACCCTCTATGGTGGTCACTTTGGTAAACACAAGACACTTCATCATTTGTAATGATTCTTCTATTGACCACATATGTAGAGAGATGTTTTGAGGTTTCTAAAATAGTATGTTGTTTGTTACTTATCTAAGCCTGCTAATCAAAACTTTTTCATAGGCATTTATTTACCTATTCCTTCTCATCCTTGGAAAAGTATTTATGTGGATTTATTTAGCAGGTTTCCCATGACAATGCGATAATATGATTGTGTCTTTGTTGTTGTTGATAGATTTAGCAAGATGGTTAAGTTTCTTCCTTGTCTCAAGATTTGTTCTACACTAGACTTAGTCTAATTGTTCTTTGAATATACATGGTGATCGTTCGATCTTCCCACCAACATTTTTTAAGATCATGATTCACATTTTATTGATCATTTTTGGCACTCTTTATGAAAAATTTTAGGGGTTTATCTTAAGTTTTCCACAGCCTATCATCCTCAGTTTTATGGGTAAACCAAAGTGGTGAACCATACCCTTGTGTAGATTTTGTGCACCTATTATCCTGATTCACTAGCCAAGTGGGACTTGAGCCTCACCCATCTTGAGCATGCATACAACAAGGTAGTTCATTCTTCTATAGGGAATTCTCCATTTAATGTTTGTTTGGGTATTCAACTATTGGATCCTTATGTGTTATCTTTATATTTGCCTTCTCCCATCACCACTCATGTTTAGAAGGAGCAAGACAAGGCCCACTCATTCATTTAGTATTTGTAGAATATTTATCCAATGTGATTCAAATTTTTTAAAAGACACAACAATAGTAGAAATAGGCCATGGATAGACATCAAATTGATCATCATTTTTAGGTTGGTGAAAAAGTTTGGTTGCACTTAGACAATCGATGTTTTTAGAGAAATCACATAGCAAAATTATACCTCTTCACTATGGGCCTTATACTTTCCTTCAATAGGTGTTTGAGAATACCTTTCACCTTGATATTTCTACACACCTTGGGATACATGATGTTGTCAATGTATATTTTCTAAAGTTATACCATGATTCTACATTGGAGATCGAACCTTCCATAAATCATCTTATTCATGTAGTTCCTAATTTAATAATTGTTGGATTCTAACTAGGTCTATGACACCAACACTCATTAGACTCACCACTTTTACTTCTTATCTTGTAGTTCAATATGGGTAATTTCTACATCAAGCTAATTGGATTTCTTCTCATTAGATATCTCATGACTTCCCTTATCTTCTAAAAGTATTTGAGTCCAATACTTATATTATGGGGAGGAATGATGAGGATTGATGTTCACTCACATGACCCTTCTTTCTTCTAGTTAGGATTGCATTTCTATTTATTATTAAAGTATTTATTTCTTGCTAATAATGTATCCCACGTGAGAATAGTATTCCATGTGCATCTTAGATACTTACGTGTAGTTCTATATGGATGGATAATATTAGTCATGAGTTATATTTAGTTATCTTGATGATGAGATCTTTCCAATGATGAGCTCTTGAGGGTTGCTTTCAACAAATTAATCTATTCAAAAATCAACAAATTATCATACATGCTGACTCTTAAGGGTGTCTTCTTGAGTTCTTCAATGATATTGTATCCATAGGATTTCGACATCCTTCATTCCCATCAGACTGGCTTCTCAAAACTTCTTTGGTATTATTATGTGGCCTCTTCCCTTTGCATTCTAGTAACATTAGGGTATCACTTCCTTAAGGATTACTCGGTTTCCTCTTTGTACAGCCTCCAAATTTTTTGCACCCTTACCTTCAGGCTATAGGATCCGCGCCCGAAAGGGGGATGTGAAAAGGATGGGACAATACCTCGGACTGAGAGGCCTTTCGAAGGTCCCGCCTCTCGGGGGAGGTGTATAAAGGTGAATTTTTGATGGATGGTGGGTTCACCAGGAAAATTTTGAATGGCAGTTTCCACGCCTAGGTTGAGAGAGTGTTTGATGTGTTCATTTTTATGTTTGATCATTCAACTCCTAGGTTTGGCCGATATGAATCTAATCTATTCTATATGCCAATGCTAATTTCAATGAATACAAAAACAAAAATAGATGCAAATAACAGGGAATATGCTAACTAGAAGAAATCATACCTAATTTCGGATGTCTGATGGAGATTCTGAGTCTTGTAGCAGTTCAGATCATCTCAGTTTGTACGTAATCATCTGATATTGCTCGAGATCATCTCAAATCATAGAAGGTCATCTAAAATCAGATAGAATCATCTGTAATCTGATGAATTCGTCAGACAAATTCATCAAAAACCTGCAATCACAAAAACAGACACGAAATACCAAATATGCAAATGCAGAAGCAAGGGGTAATGGTAGAAATAACAACAAAAATGCCTAAATAATAGATTATAATAATAGATAAGGAAATGCAATAAATTTAATGATTGATTTTATCTTTATCATGCAATTATGCTAAATGAGGTGAACTCCAAGATGCATAAAACAAAATAACCTAAAACAGTGCAGAGATATATCTTGGAAATGCAGAGAAACTTAAGAAAATGCAAACTCTAAACTCGGACTGCTCTCAATCTGAACTATAGTCAGGATCGCCTCCAATCGTACGAAATCATCCGCAATCGTCCGAGATCGTCTGCGACGATCCAAGCTAGCTTCGAATGAAAAATAGTAGAATTCTTGCAACAAAAAATGCAAAATACCAAATGCAAGCAATAATTAAGCAGGGCGGCAGGGGAGACCGGGAGGCAGCAAGCATTAGTCAGGGAAAAAGGTAGGTAGGGGGATAAACTAGAAAAATCCTAGTTTATATAGGATTAGAAAGAGGTTTGGGAGGTTGGGGATCATCCCAATCTGGGAGATCTCCAACAGGGAAATCTCCAACCGCGCAGACACGCTTCTACCCGAGTTGGAGAGGCTATTGAAACAGAAGCTAATTATGAAAATTTGGTTTTGGGACGAAATCGTCTGGACGTTCTGTTCCAGATGAATTCATCAGATCGGGGATGATTTCATCTAAACTGCGATGATATCGTCCAACGGTCAAAACAAATCCTAAAAATGGCACGAAAAATGGGGAAAGCGGGTAAAAGGCGGTTTAACGGGCAGTTTGGGGTTGAAATTCAAATTTTAACATTTTATCTTTTTACTAGTGTTTTAACCGTGCCAATTTTAGGGTGCTACATTTTGCCCCCTCTTTAGCGAATTTTTCGAAGAAAATGCGTTAAAGACGAGTTTTTCCCGTTTTACGAGAAAGCAAAAATATACTCAATTTTTTAGACGATGATTCTTGGTCGAATCGTACGAATGCTGACTATGGTGCCCCCTCCGTGTTTTTACCCAAATCGAACGTTTGAGGTAAAAATGCGGAAAAGAAAAAATTAAAATGTTGTTGGTTTTGAATAAAATTAAGAAAAATAGGGAAAACCCTAATTCATTTTTACTATTCATTTTTACTTTTCCAGAGCTCTGCAGAGAAAAAAATGGTGGAGACAGCACACAGAGCGACAGAGGTCCGGTACGGGCTACGGGTAAGGATCTAATCCTAGTAGATTAGGTTTAATTTAACTTTGTGCAATTCTTGTGATTTAAATTTGATTGTTTGGGGCATCACGGCCGTTTTTAGGCCGTCGACGTCATCGGGACAAAATCATCCCGATTTCATCGAAATCGTCCCTAGATCATCGATTTCGTCTGACGGCGAAATCGACGAATTAGGGGCGATTTCGTCCAACAAGGGGCGATTCCCAAGTTGCAAAATCGGAGATGATTTCATCCTCACAAAGGATGATTTTGCCCAATGTTGGACGATATCATCCAATGGTGGATGATATCATTTTAAAACTTGATTTTAAGTTGTTTAATTTGAATGATTTATTAAGTTTGTTGTTTTATTGTTTGTTTTGTAGAAGGGATTACTAAAGAGCCGAGAATGGAAATACGGTGGGCTAAGAGATGACATAGCCACACTTGACCAGGCAAAGCATGACCGACTTGGACAAGTCGGTCTACAACATGTGGTAGAGATGCCACAAATATCGACTAACATAGGGCTACTGACAGCCCTAGCGGAGAGATGGTATCCGGGGTCGTCCTACTTCATGTTATCGACAGAGGAGATGGCTCCCACTCTAGAGGACGTATGGAGGATCATGAGGATCCCCATACAAGGACGGTTGATGACGCCTACGGCCAATCAGGGCCAAGCGATGATGAGGCTCATGGGAGACCCAAGCTTCACCCTGGAGAAGGGCAGAGTGAACATCGAGTCGCTACGGTAGATGCCTGGGGCATCTAGGCTGACACGGGTTTTGGCAGGAGTTGTCGGTGGCTTACTGTTGTGCCACCAGAGCGGATGCAGACTACCGTGGGTGCTCTCAGACATAGTCTACGACATGAGAGACCACGGGCACAGATTTGCATGGGGCAGCTTTGTTCTTTGCCGCTTGTATAGGATCCTGCATGGGGTCGTATACAAGGGAGGTCGATGTCTGGTTTTGACATCGTCTGCTACAGGTTTGGTGCTTGGGAGCACATTGCGGTGCGGGAGGCTGATAGGGCTCCCACCGATAGGGGTTGATCGAGAGAGGCCTCGAGTTTTCTATTGGTGGCTATATAGGGGGTCACAGCAAGGTGGATAGATCTGTCGATGTCACGGAGGTTGCTAGACGACCTCATCCCGGACTAGATCACCCGGAGGCCATGGTGAGAGCACCCTAGGTGGGCGAGAGGATGGGCAGGAGCTGGCTCACATCGAGCGAGTCTGCTGGCTGAGGATGGAGCAAGGAGAGGTAGAGCTCCACCGCTACGATCGAGTACTATGGTAGTTCGGTCTACAGCAGGGGATCCCTTCTCTCAGGGATTATGAGTACTCCCGGACTATTCGAGATAATACTACACTGAGCGGGGCTCCAGATATGCAACGATTCTAGAGTCAGGACGTGGACGATGCCCCCATCCAGCCAGTGGATGGTGACGACACCAGGGTTGCGGATGGCTATGATGCCTGGTACATAGGCATCCGCCCTCCTCGGATGATGAGGGTGCAGGGTCCAGTGCACGTTGTGGTGCGCCAGATGGGGAGGCGATGACAGGCTGCTATTGAGGCAATGCGGGGTCACAGGGGGAGAGAGCAGCGATGGATCCCATAGGAGAGATGCCAGAGGATGGCACGGGCTCCACAGAGGCCATGGGAGATAGGACGGAGGGAGGAGGGACTCCCTTCGTAGCAGGGTGAGAGACCACCATCGCCTGATAAGGGCAAGGGTGTTGACACAGGGGAGAGCAGCGAGACAGTGGCTCTCCGAGCTGAGGTTGCCCGCCTCCGGGCTCAGGTGCAGACATTGCAGGATGAGGCTACACGGCTTAGAGCTCGGGGTGGAGGAGCGAGCAGGGATGACCTAGTGCGGTCCATGATGCAGACCACATTTTACCAGGGTGTATACTTTCAGCTGGTTCTAGAGGGCCAGAGGGTACAGCTGCCAGCCAACATTGCAGAACCAGTCAGGCTGGGATCGGCGAGGACATCCTCCCGATCGACGACGAGGACCCGGGATACATCCCGGACCTCTATGGGACCACCTCCTCCATGGCAGGGTGGGGGAGGAGATGAGGCTGAGAGCTCGAGGGCTTCTCGAGGCTAGGTGTCGATGGACTATAGATTTTGGAGAGATTTGTTGAGAGGATTGAGTATGCCAGGGTATAGATTGTGGCATACCAATCCAGTTTTGATATGATGTATATAATTTTTTGATATATATATATATGATCTTGTTTCTGATGATATGACTTGTTCATATGTTGTTATGATGCTTTAATGTTTGAATTGTTTGCTTATTGGATTGATGATTCATGTAATTATGTCGTGTTTGAAATAGTATAATTTGATGTCATGTTTGTAAGATTTTAAATGAAATAATCTGATGTGAACAATTGGTTGTGGTGGTGTGATTTGATAAAAGAAATAAAAAGGGACTTCTAACAATAATTTCAAAGGACATTGTCATTGTTATAGACCATTTCATGGAGTCACCGCTCACTCGGTCGTCAAGCTAATCCTAGTATAGAAATATTGTTTAAAAGTAAAAGAGTGCTTAAGAGACTGTCTTAAGACTTTGTGTTGTGATGATAGAAATGATGATGGTTTGATGATTTGTTTTCAGATTTTCATAAAAAAATAGTATGCATGAGATACGAAAATATGATTTTGCTAGGCATAAATTCCTAAGTGTGATAAAATTTTGAACAATTCCTTAGAATTTATACCATGGTTGCAATATTGAATTTGAACATAATGACATGAAATAGAATAAGTGTTCGTTTGTTTGTAAAGCATAATTGTGTAACATAATGATGCAAGTCATATGTTTTGATGAATTTGTTTTTTAAAATAAATGGAACATAAAATTAGAACAATGGTTTGCGCTAGGCATAGAATTATAGGTATAGACTTATACCATCATCGCGAAATCCAAAGAAGAAAAGAGATTGTTGGTTTTATTGCAAGATGAATTTTTGACTTTTGATAGACATAAAAATAATAATATGAAAATTTTGTTTGAAATTATTTTTTGAGATTTTGATTTTGTAAAAAGGTGTATGTAATTACGTTGATACAAACAACAAATTCTGAAATAAAAGGATAAAATCATTCCGAAAAGAGTTACAGAAATATTTTAAATTATCTCAAAGAGAAATATAGACTTATAAGGAATCCTCATGTGCAAATGTGAATTCATTACCGATCTTGATTTATCATAATGATACAAAATCTCTCAAATACAAATGTGTGTGCGATTGTATTGTTCATTCACCAATTTTGAGCAAGATAATTTGATACAAGTAATTTGCCTTGACCAAATGAATGTTCGTTGACCATGATTTATATGCATGTAACCATACCAGACTACTATGTAAGTTAGGTTTATCAAGAGCTAGCTAATCCATAAGCTGATAGAGGTCTGTACAAAAGAAGGTCGCTAATGTGATAGACATATCGCCATGCTAGGGATTACCCAAGGCCAAGCGGGTTGGGCACAAACCACCTGTTATGGGGCTTACCTCATAGTTTTCGAATAATTGAGAATTCCAGGGATTCAAGCTCATTCACCCTTCTTTTCTTTTCAAGGGGTAGGGAAAGGATTTTATTGCATTTTTGCTTTTGCGTTTCTCTTTTGCTTCTTTTTTTTTTTTTGTACTTTTGTATTGTTGCTTGATATTTGAGAAAATGCTGAAATATTGTTGTGATGATTCAAATAACCTTTTTCTTTTTCTCTTTTTCTTGAACTTTTTCTTTTCTTCCTATGCTAGGGATACTTGCTCGGATTAGCTGTAGAGCAAGGGATTTTTATTCTGGGTAGGGGTGAGCTTGTCCTTTTGTCAATTCTCAAAGATTCTAGACCATGTGCATGATAGGATAGCAAGGGAAACTTTTCGCTCAGGAAACCGTTTCTACTATGTAGCATCATATCGAATTTGCAATGAAATCATTTTAATGTGAAAAGATATACTTAGTTCAAGTAAATAACAAGATCAGTTCTCTATGCTCAAAACTTTATTTAATTCAACTGTGGACTTTGATATAAGAGAGATTAATAATCATACCAAATAAAATCAAGATATTTATTCATGTGAATGTGAAAGTGCGGGATTCCAAATAAATGCTAATTTATCCAAAATAACTAAAAATATAACTGCAATACTTCACAATTTGAGAAGTACAAAAATAAAAGATGTTTTTGAAGATTTTGATGATTTTGAATGTTTTTAATTTTAAGTGATGAATTAAAAGAAATACAAGGTGATTGTTTTTTGAAATGTTTTAAATAAGTGACTAAAAGGAAATAATATGCAAAACAAATATATACAATGATGAAATGACCAATTTTTATGCATAGTAACGTTTAAGATGCATAATGTTCATAGGTTCTTTAAGTTCTTTACCATCCAAGGTAGATAATTTGTATGCTCCTGATCCAAATTTAGCAGTGATGACATATGGTCCAAGCCAGTTGGGCTCAAATTTACCTTTAAGGTTTGTAGTTGCATTAGTATTTTTTTTATTTTCTTTTAAGACAAGGTCACCGATCTCAAAGGATCGAGGATGAACTTTCTTAAGATATGCTCTCTTAAGCTTGTTTTGGTAGGCGCGAAGATGCTCCAAAGCATTGATGCGCTTTTCATCTAGAAGTTCTAGCTGACTAAATCTGCCAACACGATATTCATCCCCTACTTCAGTATCTTGAAGTAGTAGAGCTAAAGAAGGAACTTCTAATTCAAAGGGAAAAATGGCTTCAGCACCATAAACCAAGACAAAAGGTGAAGTTCCAGTGGGGGTTCGAACACTAGTTCGATAGGCCCACAAAGCAGGATATAATTGAATGTGCCAATCTCGACCGGTTTTATTGACCAATTTTTTGAGAATTTTGATTAAGGTTTTATTAGATGCTTCTGCTTGACCATTACCCTGAGGATAATAGGGAGTGGACCAGCGATGTTGAATTTTATATTTTTGACATAGTTTCTTGACATCTTTATTTTTGAAACAAGTTCCATTATCGAAAATGAGATTGGCAAGAATTCCAAACCTACAAATAATTTGATTAAAAATAAATTTGGAAACTTGTGTTCCGAGTGCAAGAAGCTAATGGCATAGCTTCAACCCACTTCATGAAATACTCAGTGGCGGTTATGATGAATTTGTGTCCATCGGATGACACAGGGTTGATTTTTCCAATAATGTCGAGGCCCCATTTTGAAAAGGGCCAAGGAGATGAAATAGCCTACAGTTCTTGTGCAGGCGCATGGACAAGGTCAGCATGTTTCTGGCACTTGTCGCAATGTCGCACATAATTATGTGCATCATTTTCCATGGTAGGCCAAAAATATCCTATCCGAAGGAGTTTCTTAGCAATGGCGCTACCACTAAAATGTCCCCCACAAGATCCATTATGGGCTTCATTCAAAGCTGATCTGGATTCTTCTAGATTCAAACATCTCAATAAGATGCCTTCAAAAGATCTTCTGTACAAGGTATTACCAATAATCACAAAGCGACTTGCTTGTCTACGTAATAACCTACGTTGGTTGCTAGTACAACCATCAGGGAAGGTTCCTTTCTGCAAAAAATTAAATATATCAGTATACCATGGTTCAGGAGTTGTTTCGTTGATGAGAAACACGTCCAAAGGTTCTAAGCATGATTTGCTTGAAGCGGGTTCTTGGAGTCGATGAATAATGATGGTAGCATATTCATCATCTAACTCCAAGGGTAAAAGAGATGCAACTGCAGCCATAGCGTCGACCGCACGATTGCTAGTTCGAGGAATAGCTTCCAAAGTAACTTGATCAAACAAGGATAATAACTGCAAAACATATGCTTTATATGGGCGTAATTTATCATCTCTGGTCTGATAAACATCATTGATTTGGTTTATGACAAGTTGGGAGTCACCGAAAACCAATAAACTTTTGATTTTCAATGCCAAGGCAGCTCGTAATCCAAGGATAAGAGCTTCATATTCAGCAGTGTTATTGGTGCAAGCAAATGTTAATTTGAAGGACAGAGGTATAAGATGTTTTTGCGGAGATATTAAAATAATACCCGCACCAGCCCCACTCATGCATCGGGCTCCATCAAAGTATAGGGACCATTGCTCCGAATGGTCTGCCTCTAGTTTAAGGCATTCATCGGGAAACTCAATGATGAGGGGATGAGTAGATTCTAAGGGTGCAGCAACTAATTGATCTGCTATGATTTGACCCTTAACAGACTTCTGTCCTATAAAGGTGAGTTCAAATTCGCTTAGCGCAAGAACCCACTTGGTTGTGCGACCAGATAAATATGGTCGACTCATGAGATATCGCAAAGGGTCGAATTTGGCAATAACATACGTTTTTTGACTGAGCATATAATGTCGTAGTTTCTATGTAGAAAATACGACTGCTAGACATAATTTCTCTAATATGGTATATCGAGTTTCATAACTGATTAAGGTTCTGCTAATATAATAATTAGCGCGTTCTTTCTTCTCATCGTCAAGCTGAGCTAACATAGCTCCTAAGGCAGAATCAAAAGCAAAAATGTACAAGATAAAAGGACGATCAGATCTAGGTGGGGAAAGCACTGGTGGTTGAAGGAGATATTGCTTAAGGAGTTCAAATGCTTCTTGGCATTCGTCGTCCCAATGAAAAGAGACATCTTTCTTAAGAAGCTTAAGAAAGGGTCCAGTTTTGTCCGCCAACTTGTCGATGAAGCGGCGAATAGCTTGAAGCTTACCTTGTAAACTTCGTAATTCTGATATATTTGTGGGTGCGGGCATATCTGTGATAGCCACGATCTTGAGAGGGTCAATTTCAATGCCACGTAAAGAAACTATAACCCCTAATAATTTATCGGACTTAACTCCGAATATGCATTTAGCTGGATTTAGTCGGATAAGATATTCCCTTAACCGATCAAATACTTTTCTTAAGTCATTTAAATGATCATCTTCTTTGATGGAACGAGCTATGATATCATCTACATAATCATGTAGGATATCATGCATCATATCATGAAAGATATAAGTCATAGCTCGTTGATAGGTTGCACCTGCATTCTTTAAGCCAAATGGCATCACTTTCCAACAAAAGGTTCCCCAAGGGGTAATAAAGGTTGTTTTGGCCTGATCTTCAGGAGCTATCCTGATCTGATTATAACCAAAAAATCCATCCATTAAGGATATCATTCCACTTCCAGTAGTAAATTCAATGATTTGATCCATATTGGGAAGAGGAAAATCGTCTTTAGGGCATGCAACATTAATGTCTCTGAAATCGGTGCAAACCCTAACTTTAGTGGCTTCTTTCTTGGTTACTGGAACTACATTTGAGATCCATTCGGCATAATCAATGGCTTGTATAAAAATGACTTTCAAGAGTTTTTCTAGTTCTCCTTTGACTAGTAAGGCCACTTTAGGATGCATTTTTCTGAGTTTTTGTTTAACAGGTTTAGCATCTGGATGGACTACTAGATGATGCATAACTACGGAAGGGTCCAAACCTGGCATGTCTTCATATGTCCAAGCAAAGACATCTTCATAGTCTTTAAGAAATGAAATGTATTTATCTTGTTTTTCTTGACTCAATTCTGATCCAATATTGATTATGTGAGGGTTATGTTCGGTTCCAATGTTAATTTTTATAACGTTTTCAACTTCCATATGTAAATCTCTCTCAAAATTAGGTGGGGCGGATGAAACACCTAATTCTTGTAATTCTTCCAAGGTTAGCTTGGATAATTCGTCTTGAGGAGTCGAGGCCTCAAGCTGGGCTATACTTGGTATAGAGCCATCAAAATAAAATTCGTTATGTAACATTTCCTCAATGGAGACATCATGGAAAATATCCCCTTCCAACTCTTCATCGGGGTCGGCAATCATTTCGGGGTAGGCTATGGATAGCATATTACGGGTAAAAGAATTATTCTTTGGGCACAAAGAATCTTGTTTATCTAGATAATCTTGATAACATACGAGATGATCATCATCCTCAAATGGAAAGGGCTGACCCTTACTAGGAAATAGGCCCACACCACATCGGGCGAGGCCACGGTTCTACCTCAAAAGGTTCTTTCATACCATTTTGGAAAGGTCCCAAACCTTTCCCTTTATATCCCAATTTAAGCATTATGGGTTTAGCTTTAAGATAATCATTAGCAAAATAGCATCTAGCATATCCATCACAATGTGTCTTAATATTTTTGGGTATTCTTCCCCAATCATATCCTTTATAAATAAAAGCACAACTCCCGACTTGGTAGATACTTCCCATAGGTTGTGGGAGGCCCAAGGTACGAGGAGAGGGTGGGAGTTTATTTAAAAGGAGGGAAGTCTGCATGGCAGTGTTGGCTTCCTCAGATATAAGAATTTTAGATAAATCGGGTAAGAGCTCATCAGTTAGAGCATAAGAGGTAGAAGGAACATTTCCTACATCGTCGGGTGTAGAAAGGATGCCAGTAGTGGATGTGGATGTCATGGGGATATTGACGGGTGAATCTATAGGTATGGAAGATATAGGAGTAAGACAAGAAGCATTGGTTGTCGGTTTAGGATCTTTTCGAGGTCCTAATGTGGTTGGTTCAGAAGATGGTTGAGCTGTATGTATAGGTGTAGTTGAAAGAGTAGATGATGTTATGGGTGTGTGTTTCACACGTTTGGATGGATGATAAGAACTAGGATGTGTGGATGACAGGGCAGGGCAAAATTGCACTCCAACAGGTTCTGCCAAAGCACACATATCAAAAGGTCTAGGATCACCATGAATGGTAACCAACTGGTTTTTAAATTCGAATTTAACACACTGATGTAAAGTGGAGGGAACCGCTCGCATCGCATTGATCCAAGGGTGACCCAAAAGTATATTGTACGATGCAGGGCAATGTACAATAAACACGATCGTATCTAGGGTTCTAGGACCAACTTGCAAGGGTATAGTAATGACTCCACATGTTTCTTGTGTCTCGTCATTGAAGGCTTTTATAATCATATCAGTTCTTTTCATTTCATCACTTCTAAACCCGAATCGTTGGTAGAAGTCAAAAGTGCATATGTTTAAAGATGAACCATTATCAATCAAGACTCGTTTAACAGCTACATCTCCAATTAGGGCAGTAATATATAAGGGGTTATCCTTATGTAAACTATGTTGCGGGATATCTTTATCTCGAAAGTCAATACAATCGACTTCTCTAGTGATGATAGTATTGGCCATGGCTTCAGGTTGAATGTTTTGTGGTACCATCATTTGGCTTAATGTAAGCATTAATTCATCCCTATGTGTAGGAGAAGATCTTAATAGGTCCAAAAGGGAAATTCTGGCTGTAGTATTGGATAATTGTTCATTAATATTGTAAGGAGGTTTAGGTTGAACATTAGACGCATAATTCCCTTTATTGGGATTTTTCAAAACAAATGGGGCTGATCCATCGTTTTGAGTTTGATCTTGTTGAGAGGTTTGAGCCTGTTGTCTGGTAACGGCTCCGATGGTTCCTACAATATTATTTTGTGGATGATGAATAGGTCTTGGTCTAGCATTTATAGCTTGTTCATTAGAAACTATTTGGTGAGAAGATGGTCTAGTAGTGACTCTTCAAGGAAATGGTTCTTCTGGAACCATAGAACTGGTGATAGGTTGAATAGGATCTGATTCATCTTCAGAACTATTCGATTGATTTGAAGTGATTTCCATGTCACTTTCAGTCTCATATTCGAGTGTCACTAAGATCAAGTGTCCGAATATTATGTAGAGGTCGGGTCGTAACTATGGATAAAGTTGTGTCAAATATTTGAGGATCATGAACAGGTAATTGTCCGCTAATAGTCCCTACATATCGGGTAGGAGGAGGAACATTATGATGCTCAATTTGATTGGCCACCTCTTTACCATGTTTTGGTAAAGGATGTTGAAATATGTCCAATGATTGATTGGCATTCTGATTCTGATTTTGGGGAATGCTCTTTTGAGCGTTATTAGAAGGATTTTGTTTAGGTTGGAAGGCTTGCACCTCCATCTCATTATTATCAATCAAATCTTGTATTTTATGTTTTAATATTTTACAAGAGTTGGTAGCGTGTCCAGGTCCTCTATGAAAATCACAATGTAAATCAGCTCTGTATCCGGGTATAGTTGGATCAGGTTCCCGGATAGCTGGTAATTGGATCAAGCCTCGTGCTAGTAATTGCGGGAGAATGGTTGATAAAGGTTGATTTAACCTAGTAAATTCTCGGGGTGGTTTATCAAGAGGTTTCAATATAAACTTCTCTGTTGTTTTCACAGTGTTAACATTAGCAATGTTTCTGCTATCAGTGACTCCGTCACCCACAACTTGTTTATTTTTATATTGATTTCTGGATGTTTTCTCATCATCTTTCTTTTTGAGCTGACCTCTTCTAATGAGAGCATCTTCCACCCTTCGAGCTAAGTCTATAGCTTGATCGAAGGTAGTCAAAGTAGCGATTGATAATTCATAGGATAGTTGTTCTTGTAAATTATTGATAAAAATATCCAACATCTCCCGATAAGGTAACACAAAGTGTAATTTTCCTATCAACTGTCTCCATCGAGCTAAGAAGTCAGCAAAACACTCATCTTTGTCTTGTTTTAGGTTGTACAAATCTTTAATGGTTACATGCCTTTCGATATAGGCACTAAATTGATGCACAAAAGACTCAGCGGTCTCTTCAAAATTTCTCAAAGAATGAGTAGGTAATTGATAATACCATTCCAATGCCATCCCCCCTAAGCTTTTTGGGAACATTTTTAGTAATAGCAAATCATCATGTGATATGTCATGACATGCTATCCTAAACATACGAAGATGCTCTATGGGATCTTCGGTTCCTTTATATATAGGTAGGACAGGCATAGGAAAGTGTTTGGGATATGGTTGTGCTACAACTATAGGATCTAGAGGTTGACTACACATCTCTCGATAATTGTATGAGGGACGGTAGGGATCTATCTGGTCCATGCGAGAGACTAATTGTTTCACCATGGCTTCCAAATTACCAGTTTGTCCACCATATTGGTTTGGTGGTACATGAGTATGGGTCTTGTGACCGTAGGAAGGCGGGACATAAGGATTAGATGCTATATTGCTATTATGCAAATGGTTGGTAGGAAGAGTATTATGAAGAAGATTTGTTGTAGCATTATGTTGTATCCCAGATTGTTGGAAATTGGTATTTGGTTTTGTTTTAGGCTTTTGTTGATTTGAGGTATATTGATCAATAGCTTGGCGAAATAGAGCAGTGAATGAAGGTTTCTTTTGTGTGGGAATAACCCTTGGCTTGGTAACAGGCACTCTAGGTGGTTGGGTAGCTGGTTGTTGTTGCATGTTTTGGATTATAGCAGCCATGTCCAAATTGGACGGTCCAGCTTGATCACTCTCTTGATCAACGAAGGACAAAGGATTAGTGCGTGTGTGATATATGTCTTCTAGGGTTGCTTGAGTGTCACTAATTTGATCTTTATCCATATGAACTGCTCTATTAAGGGTGCCAATATTATTATTGAGAAATTTCCAAAAATGGTCCATGTTCTCAAAAGTAATAGCTCCGTCTGGAGTTATTTTAGGAGATGAGGATCCTTCCTCTCTATCATTTTCTTTTTGTTCATTTGCGTCCACAAGTTCTTCTTCTTGTTGGTTTAAGGTTCCTTCTTCCTGAATTGGGTCTTCAGGAAGAACATCTGGGTTATTTTCTGGTTTTCTTAACCAATCTTCTTCTACTTCAATTTGTTTTCCATTCCTGAGTCTAGTCATTGTGTCTAAATTTAGGTTTTAGCAAATATATATATTAATATATTTGCAACAGATCTTGGGAGGTATATATTTTAATTATATACCTACTATAATACTTAAAAGAAAATGTTTTGATTTTTTTTTTTTTTGTTATGATTTTATTTTGTTTTTGTTTTTATAAAGACAATAAACAACACACTCAATACAAGAAATAACAATAATAAAATAATAACTTAGTTTTCTATAAATAATTTATAGATGTCATTGATAGGATCAAGTTCATCAGGAGTCATAAAGTGCTCCTCTTCAAATTGGAAATTGTTTTTCAAGAAGTCAACAAAGTGTGCTATGGTGATATTATCTGTTTTAGATTCTGTTTTGTAAA
The DNA here is from genome assembly GCA_028583015.1 of Wollemia nobilis. Taxonomy (NCBI): domain Eukaryota; kingdom Viridiplantae; phylum Streptophyta; class Pinopsida; order Araucariales; family Araucariaceae; genus Wollemia; species Wollemia nobilis. The sequence goes on along the minus strand of JAQPPZ010017241.1, from coordinate 3,838,477 downwards.
AATAAATCTCATGGCAATACTCTCGATATAACACAGCTCTGGGAACTCTATTCCATATTTTTCTATCTGTAAGAACGACCTCTTGGTCTTCTACACGAGACAAAAATTTATGCACTATAGCTGCATTATCAAGGTATTCCTCAAAGGTATACAACTCAGAAGACACAAGAGCTCTTTTATCTGCTAACCACCTATGGCAAGCTCTCTGAAGTTCATGATACAAAATCACTTGATCGGGATCCAGGATTCTATCTAGGACAAACCTCTTGATTTGCCTAAGTTCGGTTGCTCTAGATGAAATGAGATTCAATCTCCTATTAAGCTCGTCCCATAAAGGTGGGACTCTATATGTTGGAGCTACTCTAAGTAAAGAATTAATCTCTATGGCTGCTAATTGATTTTCAACATTAATAGTGACAGCTCGTCTTTTATTATAGTCTACCATCTAAATTTGACATGCAAATTTTCTTAAGTCTAAATGCATTTATGTTTTTGGTTTTTATTATTTTTATTTTTTTAGTTTTTAAAATGGTTTTGTTTTCAAAAGGTTTCTGTTTCACGTCGGGTTCACCAAAATGTATCGCTCCAAATTTTTTGCACCCTTACCTTCAGGCTATAGGATCCGCGCCCGAAAGGGGGATGTGAAAAGGATGGGACAATACCTCGGACTGAGAGGCCTTTCGAAGGTCCCGCCTCTCGGGGGAGGTGTATAAAGGTGAATTTTTGACGGATGGTGGGTTCACCAGGAAACTTTTGAATGGCAGTTTCCACGCCTAGGTTGAGAGAGTGTTTGATGTGTTCATTTTTATGTTTGATCATTCAACTCCTAGGTTTGGCCGATATGAATCTAATCTATTCTATATGCCAATGCTAATTTAAATGAATACAAAAAACAAAAATAGATGCAAGTTACAGAGAATATGCTAACTAGAAGAAATCATACCTGATTTCGGATGTCTGATGGAGATTCTGAGTCTTGTAGCAGTTCAGATCGTCTCAGTTTGTACGTAATCATCTGATATTGCTCGGGATCATCCCAAATCATAGAAGGTCATCTAAAATCAGACAGAATCATCTAAAATCTTATGAAGTCATTAAACGAATTCGTCAAAAACCTACAATCACAAAAACAGACACGAAATACCAAATATGCAAATGCAGAAGCAAGGGGTAATGGTAGAGATAACAACAAAAATGCCTAAATAATAGATTATAATAACAGATAAGGAAATGCAATGAATTTAATGATTGATTTTATCTTTATCATGCAGTTATGCTAAATGAGGTGAACTCCAAGATGCATAAAACAAAATAACCTAAAACAGTGCAGAGATATATCTTGGAAATGCAGAGAAACTTAAGAAAATGCAAACTCTAAACTCGGACTGCTCTCAATCTGAACTACAGTCAGGATCGCCTCCAATCGTACGAAATCATCCGCAATCGTTCGAGATCGTCTGCGACGATCCAAGCTAGCTTCGAATGAAAAATAGTAGAATTCCTGCAACAAAAAAATGCAAAATACCAAATGCAAGCAATAATTAAGCAGGGAGGCAGGGGAGACCGGGAGGAATCAGCAAGAATTAGGCAAAGAAGCAGGCAGCAGGGGGATAAACTAGAAAAATCCTAGTTTATATAGGATTAGAAAGAGGTTTGGGAGGTTGGGGATCATCCCAATCTGGGAGATCTCCAACAGGGAAATCTCCAACCGCATAGACACGCTTCTGCCCGAGTTGGAGAGGCTGTTGAAATAGAAGCTAATTATGAAAATTTGGTTTTGGGACGAAATCGTCTGGACGTTCTGTTCTAGACGAATTCGTCAGATCGGGGACGATTTCGTCTAAACTACGATGATATCGTCCAACGGTCAAAACAAATCCTAAAAATGGCACGAAAAATGGGGAAAGCGGGTAAAAGGCGGTTTAACGGGCGGTTTGGGGTTGAAATTCAAATTTTAACATTTTATCTTTTTACTAGTGTTTTAACCGTGCCAATTTTAGGGTGCTACACTCTTGATCTATTTTTTGTGCTTATACCTTTGTATTTTCATTGGGTTGATCTTTGGCATACTCCTTCTAAGGCTGAGATAAATATTTTAGATCATCATCCATCTAGGGATATAAGAAAAGAGTTATCTTCCTAGTGTTAGTATCACAATGACACTGAGAGGGGGGGTGAATCAGTGTAGCTCTTTAAAACTTAAATATTCAACTCTTAAAGCCCAAAAAATGAAAACTTGAAACCAAATAAAGTAAGTATAGCAAGAGAAAATCACACAACACAAGATGTACTGAGGTTCATCGATTTGGATACATCCTCAAAATGACTGTTTGGACTCCCATCCAAATCCAGCCTTTGCAAAGCACCAACTTTACAATCAATTTACCAAAGACCCACCTGGAAGGAGAGCCAACCCCTGATTTATTTGCACCAACAAAAAGGAGCACCAACCCCTGATTTATCTGCACCAACAGAAAGGAGCACCAACCCCTAATTTATCTACACCAACAGAAAGGAGCACCAACCACTTATGGCCTCTTTGAATGGCGTATTTAAAACCTCTAAAAAAAATTTGTTTCTCCTTCCATGACTATTCGTTTTCTCCTTTCATGACTGTTCGTTTTCTCCTTCCATGATTATTCATTTTCTCCTTCCATGACTGTTCATTTTCTCCTTCCCTTGTGCATGCATGTGTTTTGGTTTCCAAAAAGGCTTTTCATTTCTATTTTGTGGCCCTTCGTTTCCTTTTCTCCACATGGGCATGCGTCCGCTTCTTTCCATGTGTAACGACCATCTTAGATGATTTCAAATCATTAAATATTCCTTATGTAACATTTTGTCTTATTCATTGAATTTTTTCCTTATGTGACAAATTACCTTATTCAATCTTCGATTTGTTCCTTATAGGTCCACATCACTATGCAGTCTTCAATTTCACTATCCTGGTGTTCATCACTAATATCAGATGCACTGTCAACTACTCTGTTCTTTTGGAAAAAATGCAACATGTCGCGATATCATGACACTTTTGTTTCTCTTCCTGCCTACCCTTTTTGAGTCACTAAAATGCAACATGTCTCAATATCGCGACACTTTTGTTTCTCTGCCTGCCTCCCCTTTTTGAGTTGTGAAAAAGCAACATGTTGCGATATCGTGACACTTTTTTCTACTTGCGGTGTTTTGCTTTTTCTTTGATATTTAGCATATGGGCCACTTCGGTCTTCTTGGAAAATATGCAAAAAGGTGGGTCCCCAATTTTGGGGTACGTTGTGGAGTAGCCACAACATGAATATTTTTTCAACTTTGCACAAACAACCTGTAACAACTTCATCCAAACATCAAAAACATCCTCATAAGCATTTAACATCACTGTACATACTTTGAATAACCTCTGAACTCCTGTCCACTGTATCAATCGATCTATCTAACTATGTTGACAACAATGATAATACTGTCACTGCACCTTGCTCAACAATCTCCCCCTTTGGAATTGTTGGCAACACAATTTCTTGTAACTCTTCTCCCCCTTTGACAACAATACCAAAGTGTTGCTGCAAACTCCCCTTGAGTCCATGCACAACATTATTAGGCAAAAGTTACACTTAGCAAAAATCACAAACATGAGCAAAAAGATAAACAAATACACAAATGCTTCCCTTAAGAATGTGGTCCCAATAGCTAGTCAATTATTGGGAAGTGTGACCACTCCCAATTTATTACGAAGGTACTCAAAGAATTCCTTGGGCAATGGTTTTGTGAAGATATCCGCTACTTGCTCTGTTTTTGGAACAAAATCCAACTTAACCTCACCTTTCGCAACTTTCTCCTTCAAAAAGTGATACCAGATAGCAATATGTTTTGTGCGAGAATGCATAACCGGATTCTTTGAGATTTTAATGGCACTGGTGTTATCACACTTAACTAAAATTGGCTCACTGAAGTTAATACCAAGATCTTTCAGGGTTTGTTTCATCCATAATACCTGCATATAACACATTGTCGTTGCAATATATTTTGCCTCTACTGTGGATAAGGAGACTGACTCTTGTTTCTTACTGTGCCACACGACCAACCTATCTCTAAGATAGAATGCACCTCCACTGGTACTCTTTCTGTCATCTACACATCCTACCCAATCTACATCTGAATACACAATAAGGGTGAAGTCCTTACCTTTCGGATACCATAACCCATACTCCATAGTACCCTTGAGGTATCAAAGAATCCTCTTCACTACTATCACATGAGTCTCCTTAGGACTAGCCTGAAATCGTGTTACCATGCATACTGCCTACAAAATATCTAGTCTGGTAGATTTTAAGTACAGTAAGCTCCCAATCATAGATCTGTACATGGTTTGATCAACATGTGGAGATTTTTCATCCTTTCTCAACTTGCAACCTGTCGTCATGGGAGTGCTAACTGGCTTACAATCCTCCATTGTGAACTTTTTTAGCATCTCTTTCACATATTTAATTAGAGAAATAAATATGCCCTTCTCATTTTGATTAACTTGCAACCCGAGGAAATACGAAAGTTCACCAATCATTGACATTTCAAAATTATTTCTGCATCTTATTTGCTAAATCTTTACACGATTCATCTTTGCTACTTCCAAATATGATATCATCTACATATACAACAAGAACAATAATATGGCCATTTTCTATTTTGACATACAAATTACTATCCACCATACCTTTATTGAACCCTTTTTGAGTAAGATAGTTGTCTAGCCTTGCATACCATGCTTGGGGTGCATGTTTTAAGCCATATAATGCTTTCTTCAACTTGCAAACCAAGTTGGGATCATCAACAAGTTGGAAACCATCTGGCTGCTCAATATAAACCTCTTCTTCAAGTTTCCCATTCAAAAATGCTTATTTCACATCCATTTGATAAACTTTGAAATTCTTGTAAACTGCTAAAGCCAAAAACATTCTAATTGCCTCTAGTCTAGCCACAGGTGCAAAGGTTTCCTCAAAGTCAATACCTTCAACTTGTACATAGCCTTTACATACCAATCTTGCTTTATTCCTAACTACCTATCTGTCTTCATTCAATTTTTTTTGAAAGACCCATTTAGTACCAATTATATTTTTATTTGCAGGTTTTGGTACTAACTCCCAAGTTTTGTTTTTCTCGATCTGATCTAATTCTTCATTTATTGCCTTCATCCAACTTTCATCTTTTCTTGCTTCAACAACATTTTTGGGCTCAATTTTGGATAATAGAGAGTAGTTACTTACTACTCTTCTTCTTGTCTGAACACCAATTGTGAGGTCTCCAATTATTTGATCTCTAGGATGATTTTTTTGCCAGCTGCCTGTTTTTAATTTCTTATTTTCTTCCACTTCTGAATCATTGTTTGAATCATCTGAGTCAATTTTTTGTTTCTTTTCTGTTTCATTTTCCTCATTTCCTTCAATAACCTCTTCATAAATTGGGTAGTTCTCTTCATAGCTAATTACTCATTCCCTACCTTCATCAACTTTAACATAGGCACTATCCACAATTTTCCTTAGCCTCTTGTTGTAGCATTTGTAAGCTTTGCTTTTTGACAAATAGACAAGAAAAATACCTCCATCCGTTCTATATTCAAACTTACCAAGGTTTTCTTCAGTTCTTTTGATGTAACACTTGCTGCAAAAAACTTTAAAGTATCTTACTGTTGCATTTTTATCGAACCACAACTCACAAGGAGTTTTGCTTTCATGCATCCTCAACATGCACCTATTTTGGATGTATATCGTAGTATGGACTGCCTCTTTCCAAAATATGTCTGCTACTTTACTCTCAGTCAACATAGTCCGTGCCATTTCCTACACTATCATGTTCTTTCTTTCTACCACACCATTCTGCTAAGGTGTCCTAGCTACTAAAAATTGTCTCCTAATACCATATTTTTCACAATACTCTGTAAAATCCTCTGAAATGAACTCTCCTCCTCTATCTGATATTAAACATTTAATCCTTTTTTTCTGTTTGATTCTTAACTTGGTTTTTGAAAACCTTGAACATCTCAAAAGCTTTTGATTTATGCTTTAAAAATAGTACCCATGTCATCTTGGAATAGTCATCTATACACAACATAAAATATTTGTCACCATTTATGCTTTGCATTCTCATAGGTCCACATAAATCAATATGTATTAGTTCCAAAGGTTTGCTTGTGTAGTAATATTTTATTTTAAATGAGACTCTAGTTTGCTTCCCCTTTTGGCATGAAGCACAAATGCTATTTGATGGTTTTCCAATGGTGGGAATATCTCTCACTACCTTTTTTGAGCTGATTTTTACTATATTGTCAAAACTGATATGACCGAGCCTCTTGTGCCACAACCAATTTTCTTCTTCCTGTCTAATCAAGCAAGCTTCTTCTAAAGTCTCTGAGAGAGTGTACAGGTTACCAAATGTCCTTGATCCATTTGCTATCAACTTTCCACTGTTTGCTTTTCTGACTTCACAATCCTGCTTCTTAAAAATCACTTCATGACCTCTATCACAAATCTGACTTACACTCAACAAGTTATGCTTCAGACCAACCACAAACAAGACTTCTTTTGACTTGATTTTTCCATTACTAATCTTAACTGAACCTTTGCCAACTATCTTAGCTCCATCATTATTTCCAAATTTTATCGAACCACCTTCATATTGCTGTAACTTCTCAAATTTGTGTTTGTCACCTGTCATATGACTGGAGCATCCACTATCAAGTATCCATGGTGTAGATTTATTCTTTGCTTTAAATGTTGTTTGTACAATCAGGGATTTCTTTTCTTCCTTAGATCGTTCTTTTTCTTTCCACTCTATTTTGATTACAATTTTGGGCTCTTGTTTTGACTTTTCTTTTTCAGTAGCTTGTGCATGTTTTTGAGAAATTTTCTATTTTGTCTCATTCCATTTGGTTGAAATTTTCTTCCTTGAAATTGATTTGATGCAAATGTACTTCAAAAATTTCTTGAAATGTGCCCAAAATTATGACAGTTATAACATTCTACTACATAATCCATCAAAGGTGAAAAAACATTTCTACTGATAAAATTCCTTGGTCCTACATTATACTTACAATCTGAAATCTTATGTCCATAACCATTGCATTTAAAATAGTAACCAAAAAAGAGATGATTGAACCTGGGTGATTGTCTTTTCCATGTTGTTGTAGGAGCCATAAATCTTCTTCTTCTTTGATGTGTGACATTGATGAATCCATCATTGTCAATTCTCCTTTCGTGCCTTGCATTATTGCTTTCTTTTGCATAAGTCAATTTTTCTTGATCAACCTATTTCTTATCTTCATTTTTTATGGATTCTTCATTTATGGCCTTTGATACATTTGATGATTCTCCTTCGTCAAAACCCAAACTAAATTTGATTCCTGTAGTATTTTGGTTATTTATGATCTTATCCAGCTTCATAGAACTTTATTCACGTTTGTGATAACAACTAATTTTATGATTCATCTCTTCTATCTGCATCCTTAAACCAACAGTCTCTTCTTCTAGCTTGTTGCAATAATCTATTTTCATGGTTATTTGCACTTTGAGATCTTCAGATATTTTCTTGGATTCTTCTATCTATACTTTCAAACTAGTTATGATTTCATTTGCATCCTCAAGCTTTCTTGAAATTTTCTTATTCTTTTTTTTTCTATCTTCAATTCATCCAGAGCTGTAATTAGTTCCTCTTCAAAAATTTACTTTTGCATCAATTTCTTCTTCATCACATTCCTGTTCTTTTTTTTTTTTTCTTCTTTGAGTGCCATGAAAAGAGCTTCACCTGTTTTCTTTTCAGAATCCTCACCGCAGCTGTCTTCTGATGAACTGATATTCTTGAAGATGAAACTTTTCTTCTTGAAGTTGCCTTTTCTAAAATTTGTTTTTTTCTTCCAGTCACTTCTTTCTTGGTGCGATCCTTCATCACTTTTGTTCTTCTCATTAAGTGGACATTTAGCCGCAAAATGCCCAATGCCTCCACAATTGAAACATTTAAAAGGTAACTTTTCTCTGTATTTTCCTTTTCCCCTTTTTAGTTTTCGAGCAAAGTTTACTTTCATTTCATCTGATGTCTCTTCTTCCTTGGATTTTTGTTTTGCTTTTATATTTTTATGAGCTTTGAAAGTAGCTTCTCTATCTGTGGTTTTAGATTTTCCTATTCTCATCTCATATGCAGTCAAATAACCATGCATCTCATCCATACTAAAATAATTTAGATCTTTATCTTCTTCTAAAGCTCAAACTTTAGAATCAAAGATCTTAATACCTTTTTCACGATGACAGAATCTTTGATTTCCTCATCGAGTCCTCTAATCACATTAATGACTTCATTAAATCTTAGCACATATGCCTCTATGTTCTCATCGTCATTCATATTTAATACTTCAAACTGAGCTCGATGTGTTTGTAACTTGGCCTCCTTGATCTTAACGTCTCCTTCATGAATGCTCCTCAATTTTTCCCATATTTATTTTACCATTTTACAACTCATAATCTTTACCAGTTCACTATCCACTAATCTGCACATGATAACATTCTTTTTTTTTTAGTCATTCTCAAACAGTTTCTTATCGACAACATCGGTTGGAGAAGTGGTGGGTATTATGTATCTACTATCTACTGAATCCCAAATGTCGTATCCCAAAGCACAAAGATATGTCTGCATCCTGAGTCTCTAAAATGCATAATTAATTTTATGAAACAATGGTGCTTTTTTTGATGAGAAGCCTTCACCACCTGCCATTGTGTCACTTCCAAGATCACCATAGCCGGTTAAGCTTGTTCAGGAACCTCGCTCTGATACCAATTTTTAGTCTCACAATGACACTAAGAGGGGGGTGAATCAGTGTAGCTCTTTAAAACTTAAATATTCAACTCTTAAAGCCCAAACAATGAAAACTTGAAACCAAATAAAGTAATTATAACAAGAGAACATCACACAACACAAGATGTACCAAGGTTCACCGATTTGGCTACATCCTCAAAATTATTGTTTGGATTCCCATCCAAATATAGCCTTTGCAAATCACCAACTTTAAAATCAATTTACCAAAGACCCATTGGAAGGAGCACCAACCTCTGATTTATCTGCACCAATAGAAAGGAGCACCAACCCCTGATTTATCTACACCAATAGAAAGGAGTACCAACCCCTGATTTATCTACACCAATAGAAAGGAGCACCAACCCCTAATTTATCTGCACCAACAGAAAGGAGCACCAACCACTTATGGCCTCTTTGAATGGCGTATTTAAAACCTCTAAAAAAAAAATTGTTTCTCCTTCCATGACTGTTCATTTTCTCCTTCTATGACTGTTCATTTTCTCCTTCCATGACAGTTTGTTTTCTCCTTCCATGACTGTTCATTTTCTCCTTCCATGAATGTTCGTTTTCTCCTTCCCTTGTGCATGCATGTGTTTTGGTTTCCAAAAAGGCTTTTTGTTTCTATTTTGTGGCCCTTTGTTTCCTTTTCTCCACATGGGCATGTGTCCGCTTCTTTCCATGTGTAACGACCATCTTAGATGATTTCAAATCATTAAAGATTCCTTATGTAACGTTTTGTCTTATTCATTGAATTTTGTCCTTATGTGACAAATTACCTTATTCAATCTTCGATTTATTCCTTATAGATCCACGTCACTATGCAGCATTCAGTTTCACTATCCTGGTGTTCATCACTAATATTAGATGCACTGTCAACTACTTTGTTCCTTTTGCAAAAATGCAACATGTCGCGATATCGCAACACTTTTGTTTCTCTACCTTCCTGCCCTTTTTGACTCATGAAAATGCAACATGTCTCAATATCATGACACTTTTGTTTCTCTACCTGCCTCCCATTTTTGAGTCACGAAAATGCAACATATCACGATATCGCTACACTTTTTTCTCCTTGTGGTGTTTTGATTTTTATTTGATCTTTAGCATATGGGCCACTTCGGTCTTCTTGGAAAATATACAAAAATGTGGGTCCCCAATTTTGGGGTACATTGTGGAGCAACCACAACATGATGATTTTTTCAACTTTGCACAAACAACCTGTAACAACTTCACCCAAACATAAAAAACATCCTCATAAGCATTTAACATCTCTGTACATACTCTGAATAACCTCTGAACTCCTATCCACTGCATTAACCAATCTATCTGACTGTGTTGACAACAATGACAATACTGTCACTGCACCTTGCTCAACACCTAGATCTAATCATTACATGAACCATATCATACATTGAATACTCTTGAGCTATGAGGTTTGGCTCTAGATCTATCAACATATTCATAAGCTCTTTTGATTATTTTTCTATATTCTAGGCTATAGCTATTTGGTATTAATATAGATATACCACACAAGTATCAACATTGTGGAGATAATTGCTAGCTAGACATCAATACTCTTATTGAGTTGTGGATATTTTATCCTCTTGGATTTTAGCAATAGCAATTTGATTTTTGATAGCTTGATTGGTAGACATTCCTTGGTTTATTTATAACATAGGAGTGTCTTCTTTGCTAATATCCTTCAAAACTCCTTTCATTAGTTTATCGCTCCAAAATAGTTAGGTTATTATTAGGTTCTTGATTGTAGATTTCAAATTTTTATTCTTTGTTGATTTTTTTGGCTCTGGTGTGGGTAGGGATGGTATGAAAATTATCATAATGTCATGTTTAGGATAGGACTTGGATGCAAGTAAGGCAACAAATGAAGGGGTGAAAAAACTAGAAATGAAATTTTTTGGCCTAGTTGAGGGATCTTAGAAAATATGGCATTACAAATTTTGGAGGAAGCTTACCAATTGAGACAAGTGCATTTTTTGTTGCAACAACAATCTAAAATATTTTAAGAAATTTGATATTATTGGACAACTAGATCTACAATCTTAAGTCCAAAACAAAAGCTCATAGGTACTGGATGTAGGCTTGGGCATGATATTATATTATATTATGGTGAATTCTTCTCTAGTTTTACTAAATTGAATGTTGAAATCCATGATGTACTCTTGAGGATTCCTTTGCATGTAGGTAAATTGAGTGAGGATTTTAAAGTAGACCCCTAGATCATTTAACTCTTGGATGAAATATTAAACTAAATTGACTCAAGTTATAATGTTGCCTTATTTTAAAGAGCAATACAAGGCCAAAAATTTACCTCTAAAAGCTCAAGCTAGCAATATCATTGTTACATCTTCATAGATAATAGTATGTATAGTAGATAAAGCAAATATGCCTTGTTACTATTAATAGGTTATCTTTTCACTACCATCATAGGAAGGCAAAGCTTTTAGTGTGGATTGAGGAATGCCATTGAGATATTAAAAATTTAGAGGTCTAACACTATTCCAACTAGGGTATATACATTCAAATATGGTTCTAGAAAAGGATCTAGTAGGTGGTTGAAGGGATATGGTTTGCAAAGGAGTGAGGATTTGGATGGAAGAAGTCTATAAAAGTGAAATAGATGTACCTTTCCTATATTTTTTAAAGATTTATAGCTCAACAAACTATAGGGATTATTTTAGCTTCTTGCTCTTTGATCATGTAATGATGCAATTCAAAGGTTAATTCCTTTAGTGATATCACTAATATCTAGTTCTCTCAACAATGGAATCACCAGGTGAGTGAATATTTGATCTACTCATAAAACCAATATATTCATCGTAATATTATTTTTTGGAGATGTAGGTATGCCAAATTCTCTTTTGCAAATGGTGTCTTTGCTTGAATTAGGTAATTATTATGTTTGGTCCCATAGAGAATGCAAAAAAATATTGATGGTTTGATTTGTTGAGGTATGAATGTATTCCGTAGATCGAAGTCAAGATTGGATGGCTTAGAATTATCTCTAAGCCAACCTCTATGGAATACTAGTTCCTTGTGAATTTATAAATATTTAAAGACTAAAGAGAGAAAAGGGAAAGGAGAGAGAAAAAGGTTTAGAAATTTTGATTTAAGTGCAATTAAATCTTAGCTAAAAATATTGTTTTAAGTTGTATGATGATCAAATGATTAGTAAAAGCAAAGTCTAATAAAATATACAATCAATGCCATGCAAAAAATACATTACACTCAAATGTTATAATATTTAGCATCACAAGCACTCTAACCAAAGAAATCCAAATGGTTTAAGCCTAATAGATAGACCTAAGGAATAACAAACAATATTAAACCTAACAGAAAGACTTTTATTAAAGCAAACAAGAAATGCCAAACTGTAAATAATACATTAATCTAGAGATCTGCACACATTAAAATAGGGTAATTCAAACAACTCTTGATTGTATTCCAGAGGAGCATAAACATATAGCTTCCCATAGGTGAACACTAAAACATATGATACTTTATAATGAGGGGCATTCCCCTATTTATAATTTTCAGTAAGCTAAAATAAATCTATCTACTACATGCAATAATAAGAAAAAATAGATCTACATTATTAGGGATGAGCTACTAGTACTCGATATATTCAGTATGTTATTTGTCAAACCTTTTTGTAATAATGATCTATAAGGTAACCATATCTTTCTAGTTCTAACACTTGTGATTATGAGTCAAATTTTATTTTGTCATTTTTGGCACCTTTTCCTTTTGAAGCAATGTGTACGGTATTTATATGATGAGAATCTCTAGTTTGGGTAGCTAGTTTAGTTTACCTTGCTCTCCAAGGTTTTCCCTGTCCTTGCATGCTTTTCACTATGCCAAAACTTTTAAGGGTCTGAATTGATACCATGACTTAAGATCTAGCTTGCTCCCCTTTTGAAATGAAATTTTGTATTTTACTAGCTTGGCACTATGCTAGGGATTTTGGGTGGCTTTGCTTATCCTAGCTAAAAAAATCTAAGATGCTTCTTTTATTGTTGTCTTATGGCTTTCAGATTTGCAAAGGCAATGGGATTTTGACCAAACTTTGAGCTTTTGATTTTATGCTTAGTCTAGATTTTTTACAATGTATGTTGACATTGTCCCTTGAGAAATATCTGGCTTGCTATCTTTCGGGCTCAAAAACTCTTTGTTTTGCCAACTCTTTACCTTAATAGAGGTTTTGAGACACTTTGCTAATTTTGGCAGAAATATTTTTGGCTTAATCAAGTTTGAGGTGTTTTGTGTACTAAAAATGCTTCTTTGAAGTTTGGAAGGAGGACTTGAATGAATGATAAGTCCAAAATACCTCTTTAGACTTTAACAATGAAAATATTTATAAACCCAGCATTAGATGATTGGCTTGTGAATGTATACAAGGTGTTTTGTAATGAATCAAAAATCTTGGCTACTATTATATTACAAAGTTGTATCCTAACACAAAACATTCCACATCCATTTAATTATTTAGAGAATACTAATTAAAAAAAAACTTTGGTTATACATATATTGTATTACAAATACGTAACATAAAATTTTCCACATACATGTAATCAAAGGACAAGTTAAATAATATAAAAAATTAAAAATTTAAAAAATATTATAAAAAAGTTATAATAAAAAAATTTCACATCCTTATATTTAAAAATAAAGCAAATAATTATGCATGTATGAAAAAATTGATAACACAAAAAATTTCACATCCTTATATTAAAAAACAAAGCAAATAATAAACAAATGTGATGATTAAAAAATCAAGAAAAAAATGTAATTATTTAGATAAATCTAATTAGAAGAAAAAGTGTGATTATACAATACTTTGTTATAAAATTAAAACACAAACCAAAAAAATAAAAGAAATAATATAGTTATTTAAATAAATCTAATTAAAAAAATAAGAAACACAATTTAAATAAATTTAATCTTATTAATCGGTGGCACCCACATACGCCACGACTGTGAAGGAACAAGATTTTAAAGTTTGTCATTCTCAAAGCCCCTCGAGGGACAGCTTGGGTCTGAGATTTGACAAGCATCATCAAATGTCTTCAGACGAGGGTAATTTTAGTGGAGGTGCTAATTACTTTTGTTCACTTCAGGGCCTAGGTGATTCTGAGGATGTCATGGATATTATGAATCCTGAAAAGTCCTCATGCAAATTATGCCGATGAAAAACTAACCAAAGCCCAATGCTTGAAGCATATAGTTTGTTTTGGTATGACTATAAGAGGCAAAAAACATCGTATCTTATGCACAACATATACTCTACCAAGTATTTTCTTGGAAAATGAGGAGCTATCATAGAGGCAGAAGAGGTCATAGCTTATGAGCAACATGTACTTTACCAAGCATTCCAAGCTGATTCAGCCAGGATCCTCCTCAACAGAATCTGGTTGGCAATAATGCAAAAGAATTATGGACTGCCCTAGTCTCTTCATATGGTGGATGATAGTGTTTTAGCTAGGTTTATAAATTTCGTCTTGCTCCTTGATATTTGTTTAATTATTATGTCTTGGGATGTCTGTGTAATGATTGCTCGTGGTGGCATGTAGTAATGTTTTTTAGACTTTGTTTTTATTGGGGAGGTGTGATTTCCTCCACCTAGCACATTTTATGGTTTGTGGGGTGTACTAATTCCACCCACCCTTTTTTGTATGATTAATCTTAATTAATATAATTTTTTTCATTCAAAAAATAACAAAAACAAAAATTATATTTAAAAATAAATCAAATAATTGGAAAATCATAACAATTAAGAAATATATAATTATTTAATTACCCCTAATAAAAAAAATTATATATATATATATATATATATATATATATATATATATATATATATATATTTATATTTATATATTTATATATTATATTATAAATTTGTAATACAAAAGGTTTCACACCCATGTATTCAAGAGACGATTCGGGTGATACAAAGTTATGATGATTAAAAAAGTAAACAAAATTCTTGCAATCTTGGCAAGTTGAATGCTAAAACAACCTTCCAATGTTTTGATTCTTTTTGTGGGATGTATGAGAGACTGTCTGATGAAATAGTATCCGAACAAGTGGACAATGGACACTCACATTATGTTTGTTCTAAATAACTCTATTTTATGTATTTTATTAGTATAATATTTTCTTTATGCAAAGACATGACCAAAGGAAACATGCAAGTCAAATATAATATCAAATATGATGACATTAAATTTATCCCAAAGAAAAGCCTTCCAATTGTGATAGTTGGTATTCCATCATGTAGTAAATTTTCACATCTCAAAGAGTGATCCGTGACTTTTTATTTTAGCAACTCTTCATCTTTCACTTGCAAATTGTATAAGTAAATAGGTTAAAATGTAATTAGAAAAAATTCAAAAGAAAAACATCTATCTCACAAAGATAACACTCATATATACTCTCAATATTACAATAAAATACCAATTTCTTATTGCAATTTTGATTTGTCCTTGTTTTAATTATATTTTTTCTTTTATATCACATAAAAATTTATAATTTTTTGTTGTCCCCTCTAAATTATCCAATGAAATTGAAATCATCATGATAAAAGTTTATCACCACTAAAAATCTTGATTATTTCCATCATTCATGATAAAGATAAAGTAAATAAGGATATATAATAATCATTATAATCACTTTCATAGATGCTTATAGTTTACAATTTTGATCTAATTCCATGTTAAATTTTACTATAGTTTAAAGTGAATTTTAATCATTTTAGCATAAACATAATGTATCTTTTTTTTTGTTTGTGGAAAGCATACCAAAAGGGATGCCACTTTTGGGTAAGACCCAAGGATGTAGGGGTATCTCTTCTACCAAAAATATCCAAGGCTTGCACCTGGTCGACCACCTTCGGTAAAATCAAGGAGCATGCCTAAAACACAAAAATAAGCACACACAAACAAAAACAAACACAAAAAACACACAAAAAAACACCACCTTCGACACACTCAAGGAGCATGCCTAAAACACAAAAACAAGCACACACAAACATAAACAAACACAACCCCCCAAAAAACATGAAACATAGAAAAAACCACAAAAATAGCATAACACAACATTGCCATAACAAAAACAACCAAATGAAACAATTACACTACAAACAAAACATAAAAATAACAGATTACAAACCACACATATAAAACTACAAAACAACATAACAAAACACAACCAAAATAGAAACAATAAAATTATACAAATACACTACAGACAAAAATATGAGAAAAAACAACAATAAAAACTAAGACAATGGAGCTATTGACAAATCATACAATGTAAGATAACACTAAAACTAAACTATAGATTAACAAATTACTAGAAATATCAAAAATTGCTTAGCAAATTAGCCATAGCTTTCAACATTGCCATCAAGAGACTGTAGGATAACACCCATCCTATAAACCCTTAGGATTAAGGCATCCTCATCCTTTTATTTGTATCTTGCTTCATTCCAGCTGGGACTATAGGATGGTTACTTAGAACCACAACACTACTATTGAAATTTGTATGGTATTTTTGAGGATCCATTTTGTTTGTATTTTGAATATGCCCTTTGGTTTTGCACTTGGGTTGATTTTCTACATTGTTCTTTTTTATAGTTTAAAGCTGGTTGAGATGGCTCTCTTTGACTGTTATTTCTTAGCATCAGGGCAAGCTATTTTAGTGTTTTCTCATCATGCAATCCTTCTTGTTCCCTCTCTTCATCAAATTGTGTTTCCATAATTATTGTTTCCATTTGACCATCCTCATCATCTGCTTGCTCATCCGTGGAGAGAATTTCAAAGGTGTTAATAGAAATTATTGTTTTATATTTAGTTTCTATTTTTTTCTTTATGTTTTTTTGTTTAGGGATTTGAAACCCTACCAAGTCCCCAAATTATTTCTCTTTTTAGGGACCTTATGTGGAAAATCCTTGGCTAGATGGCCACATTCATGACATATTCTACATCTACATGGAATATTTTTATAATCTACTACTTGCTCCCATATTTCTTCCTCATGTTATAAAGTAATATTCTCTAGCAATGGTTTGTCAAAATCAATCAAAACATACATTCTTGCATAAATCATATGCTCTAAGTGTAGAGTGCTATCAGAAGTCATCATGAAAACTCCTAAATAATTTCCAATTGTTGCAAATATCTTTGGATTCTAGTATTCTATCGGAAGACCAAATAAACAGACCCAAATAGGGGTAGTTGATGGCATTTCTTCCTCAAATTTGAACTTGGTATTCCAGGGCTTCATGAAGAGCCATGCCCTACCAAAAAACCAAGGTCCCCCTTGAAAAATGTCCTCCCTATCTTCTTCATTAGCAAACAAAATATAGAAGTAGCCATTAGGGTAAGTATTAATTTGGAACTCACCTTTAATGCTCTAGTTTTTGGTAGCCCATTACTTGAAGGTAGCAAGAGTCGGTTAAAATCCCATGAATCGATAAATTAGCACTCTCCTCTCCATTTCATCTATTCCTTCCTAGAGATCCATTATTTCCAACTTTACTAATGGGTATCCATTAGTTGCTTTCATGCAACCCATATCTGTTTTCCTTGAATCAACCTTTGGAATCCTTAGTGGTTTCCTTGGAAATCATTGATTGTGTTTCCCTCTTGTTTTAGGTTGTCCTCCACATATAGCTTCTTTAAATTTTATTTTTAGCTCAATGCATCCATCTTTGTTGAAACCCTCCATCCCAAAATCCAAAAAATGGAGTTGTAGGAAACCCTAAATTACCACATAAATCCTAATTAGTATACAAATATCTCCAAGATGTAAGAGTATTCAACATAGTCACTTTATTAAAATTAATTTCCTCGATGTTGTTCACTCCTTCCCTCACCCATCCACACAACAAAAAAGTGAAAGGATTGGAGCGATTTTGAAAGCGCTAAACTTGGCGTGAAGAGCTGGAGCGGTAAAGACAAATATTTCTTTGGCACATAGGAAACTCCATTACCAATATAATGTATCTAATTGTTAGCTTTATGAGTAGATTAATTTACAGAAAGATCTTTCCAGGATCAATAATAAATCAAATATATTAAACTAACAACACAATATTAAAAGAACAATATCTCTTAACACAAATATGCACAATATACAAGGATGATTTGAATTGATACATTGTTGGGAGAGAGATATCCAACATATAATTTACATTGCTCTTCTTAAACATCTGAGAGATGCATCCTTTAATATTCCTCTCATAAAGACAAAACTCTCATCCTACCACATATCATGTGACTCTTCATTTCTTTTGACACCTTACACTTTCTCTTATATTAACACATACTTTATACAATATATAGATCAACTACCAAAATAATGTTATAAGGGGGGAAATAATATAATATCTCCAATACCCCTCTCCTCATATTACATTATTTGGTAGGAAGGATTTTTGTCTTCAATATTTGATTCTTCTTCAATATTTATTATTTAACTCTAACTCTATTATGACTAGATATATACAACCATCATTAGGTATTCATATATAAATTATTTGTGTCTACCTCTAGATCAATGTATCTGAGTCACCTTTGGGTCCTTGTCTTTGGTTCACTACCTCTGGGTCATTACCACTAGATCTACCTTTGGGTCACTACCTATAGGTCTCTACCTCTGGTTAACTACCTTTTTTTGGGTCACTCCCACTGGATCACTGCCTCTAGATCATTTCCTTTTGGAATCTACATCTGGATCACCTATTATCATTATCTCTGGATCATCCACTAGAACATTCATAAGACCATCATATTTATAGTATCATCACTATAAAAGCTTTCACTATAGGTTACCTCCCAAGGTATACTTGGATCATAATCATTCATTTCATATTTCTTCATGATAAGACCAATATCATTCTTTACATTTAATAAAATTTAATTTTTCATCACACTTGGTTTCCTTTTGTAGAAACCATACAACATTCCTTTCATCTTATTCCATTCATTCATACTTATCCATTCATAATCTATTTTTTATTTTTTATTTCCATTTTCTTTATGTAGACAAGATTTTTTAGAGTAATTATGTCTACAAATTTCACAATGGATATTCCAACATCTCTCTATCTTATGTCCATATCCACCACAATGACTACATTTGTTCCTTGTTATAATTTTTTTTTCATTATTATTGATTCTATCAGTCTCTGTCACTATTTTGATATCATTGTTTCCTGTTACAAGCTTAGTTCCTAATTTAGTATTGTTGATCTATCTTGTATATCCAGGATACTTATATTTTGGTCTTATTATTGGTACAATTGGTTCTTTTATTCCTTTTCAATGTTTTTCAAAACCTATGTCTTTATGTCCCATTCTACTTAACAACTTTGAAGGAGTTCTTTTAGTATACCTTTCAAAATAATAAAAAATATCATCATACTGTCTTTGACAATATCAACACAAATTTGAGTATCACTATCTCTATCATCATTTGAATCCATGTCATCATCAATTCTCATAGCATAATATTTTTAGACCAATCATGAACTATACTCAAATCATATATATCTTTTCTTTTTCTGTCACGATATGTATCCACTGTCATAGGTTCTAAGTCTTTATTGATTTCCTTATTACTTGATAATAAAAACATGTGATTTTTTATAAGATTTTTGTGTATAAATTCTAATTGTGCAACATACCGTAGCTAAATACTCTGATCTCTCCTATTTTATTTAGGAGATTCTTTGTTTTGACCCTTCCTAGTCAATGCATTATACTTAAAAACTTTTGTATCATGTCCTGCTTTTTCACAAATATGACAATACTTATTTTGTTTTTTATTTTGTGATGAAGTGAAAAACTTTTTCTAATACAATAGTCTTCTTGGATGACTCATTTATCAGTTGATTTTCCAGTTCATATTGATGAAGAATATTTATTAATTCTTCAAATATCACCTTTTTGTTTGATACTAGAAAAGATATGATCAACATTTTGAATGATTCAAGAAATGCTCTAAGTACAATTGAAACTAGAAATTCATCTTCAACCTTTCCTCTAACTTATTCCTTTCTTTAGCTAATTGTGTTACTCTTTCAAACCCTATTTTAGACCCTCTTCCAGACTTGATATACGTTACTTTTTAACTGTCACAACTTACGATTAATATACATACATGATATTTTTAGTTTGAGCATCAATCCAAATGCACCCAACGGTTGGACAGGTCATGGCTTTTGCTATTCCCAAAATATAGTGCAATATGACTATCGAAATACTTCTTTTTCATAGGATTCCTGTAGTTTGATTTTAGGTACTCACAATACAACGTAGTGATTCCATTATTTTTTTTTAAATTATAATTTTTTAAATTTTTTCTATGTGATTTTAGATCTAAGAGGACTCTTCTTACTTTCTATATTCTATTGCAGATTTGGGACTAGAAATGGAAAGATAACTTAATATGGTAGTCAAAGTTCAGTCGACGAGATGAAGAAGATGATGAACGACCTAAAACTAATGAAGAGGATGAACAATAGGAAGGTCAATCTAGGGCAACCTAAGGGAAGAGAGTTATGGACCTCTCTATTAGCCTAGGGTTTTAGTTTATGAATATTTTATTTATTTATTTATTTATTATTTTATTTGTATTTTTTACAAAGCTGACTAATTTATAAAGTGTGTGATGGCTGTAAACTAAACCATAGTTGTATTTAATTGAAAATGAAAATTATTCATAGTTTTCTAGTGAACATTAAAATATAGTTGACTATGATATATTTATTTATTATTTTTTATTTAATAAATTGAAGAACAATAACTTTTTTTCTTAAATTGACACTTCTAAAAAATATAAGTTTTTAATTTTAAAGACAAATCTCTAAAGATTTCTTTTTGAAAAAATAAATAACTTTAATTTCTTAAAAACTTGTAACAAACTATTGAATTCCTTATCACTCCAAATTTTAGAAAATAAATCTTTTAAATTTTATATATTTCAAAAACCTATGTAGACATCCTGATTACTCCATACTTAAAAATAATTAAGAAACTAGAGAATAAACTTTTTAAACCATTAACAATATGCCTCCTTTAATAGTTCAACTAATAATAATAATTATTATTATTATTATTATTATTATTATTATTATTATAATAAACTTTAGAGTGGAAGAGAGGAGGAGGGACCTGCTCCCTCTCCATGCTCCTCCTCCCCTGGTTCTTGTCCAGTCCCTGATTCATCCTAGGTCATCCCACTATGGGAATGGTTTGTAGCAGATGATCTCCTTGGGGGGAGATCCTTGCCCACTTTTTGCTCCTTTCCCAGTAGTTTTGGGGTTTCCTTGAGTCTTGGACCTAGTGCTTCCCAAGGATCATCTAGGGTTTTCTGCATGTTCCTGGGATATTTTCCTTGATCTCCCTTAGGATTTCCCCTGGGGTTTTTCATAGGCTTTTATGTGGATCTAGTTCCTAGGTCTTTCTCGGTATGTGGTGGTTGCAGGTTGGATTTTTTATTGCTTCCTGGTGTGTCCTGTGAAGTTCTCACTTCATTGGGATTGGTCTGGGGGGGCAAGTTTCATCTTTTCCCATGACTCCTCTCTGGGATGCCTTTGGTTGCTGGTGGTCCCATCCCTTTGGGTGGGGCCATGTTTTATTTCTTGTTTGAAGGCTTCTTCTTACTGAATCTACAGCTTGGTTGACACTTAGAGAATTTGCATGGCCTTGGAGGGGGTCTCTTCCTGTGTTTGAGTTATTCCAAGCCCTAGTCCCAGTTCCATGAAGTTGTTCGTGTGCAAGGATGGGGGTTCCTGGTCCTTTATTTTGGGGTGCTTAGGATTTTCTACTGCATATCTCGATCTTGGGGAGGGGACTTGTGATCAATGCATGCAGACCCCTAGATCCCTTAGTTTAGGCTTACAAGGATCCCATATTTATGTCTGTTGCCACTTTCTGCCTGGGCTTCATAGGTTTTTCATCTCGGTTTCCTATTTGGGGGCTTCTGCTTTCTAGTCTTGCTTCTCGATGGAATATTAGAGGTTGTTATTGGCCTTGGGGGTCTCTTCCTATTTATGAGTTGTTCCCAATCCCAGTTCTAGTTCCCTGGAACTATTCATGAGCAAGGATGGTGGGTTCCTGGTCCTTTCTATTGGAATGCTTGGGGTTTCTTTTGCATTTTCTAGTCTTGGGGTGGAGTCCAGTGCACTTGCAGTTGTGGTCACTCCTTCCTCCTTCAGTTTTGGCTTCTAGGGATCCTTTATTTACACATTTTGTTGTTGTCACTGGCTCCTTCTGGCTTCCTCGTAATCCTATTGGTGGGATATCAGCGCTACAGTTTTTCAAATCCGTTCTTTTCCTAGTTTTCCTACTGGGTGGGATTTTCCAAACCTGTTGGTTTTCTCGTTGGGCGAGATTTTTCAAATCTGGTTTTCTACTAGTTTTCCTATTGGGTGAGACTCTCCAAACCTGTTGGTTTTCCTGTTGGGTGAGGTTTTCAAATTCATTTTTCTATTGGTTTTCCTGCTGGGCGAGATTTTCCAAACCTGTTGTTTTCCCAGTCGACGGGATTTTTAATTTGGTGGTTTTTGGTTGCTTCCTACTGGGCGGGATTTTTAAATTCATCATCCTACTAGTTTCCCTATTGGGTGAGGTTTTTCAAATCCGTCTTCCTACTGGTTTTTCATTGGATGAAATTTTCAAATTGGTGGTTTCCCGTTGGGCGGGATGTTCAAACTCTACGTTTCATCCTGCATATTTTCCCATTAGGCAAGATTTTTCAAAATTGGTGGTTTCCTAAAGGGCAGGATTTTTCAAATTTGTTTGTTCCCACTGGGCGGGTTTTTCCAAACTATTTATTTCCCATTGGGCGGGATTTTTCAAATTGATTGTTCTTGACCTTTGGTTTGGTTGGTTGACCTGTTGTAAAAAGGTTTTGGGTTCCTTTCAAAATTCGCTTTTAATATAATTTTAACCTACTAAAAAAAAAAATTTAGAGTACCTATAATAAAGTGCAATAAACACTTCCATGAAGGGATGCTCGAAAATATATCTTTAGACAATTTTTAAAAAAATATTTTTTTTTAATTGGGCTTGTCATCGGATGGCAATGATTGTCCCAATACCTTCATTATAGATTTTTTTGACTTATTATAGCACTTTAGATACCACTATTAGATTTTTTAGTAGATTAATTTATAGAAAGCTCTTTCTAGGATCAAGAATAAATCAAATATATTAAACTAATAATAAATCACAATACTAAAACAACAATATCTCTGAACACAAATATGCACAATATACAAGGATGATTCATATTGATATTGCTTGAAGAGATATCTCCAATATATAATTTTACATTGTTCTCTTCAAACATATGAGAGATGCATCCTTTCATATTCCTCTCATAAACATAAAACTCTCATCTTGTTGCATATCATGTGGCTCTTCATTTTCTTTCTTTTGACATATTGCAGTTTCTCTTATATTGACATATACATTATATAATATATAAATCAACTACCAAAGTAATATTAAAAGGGGGCTAAATAATGTAATATCTCCAACACTAATAAATATAAAAATCTAATTTTGATAGAAATCATAAAATGTGAAATAGTGTACTTGATTAAAAATAAGAAACTCAATTGGATCTAGTTTTAAAATTCTTCTTGTAAGGAACTCAATAGAGGCAATAGAAGAAAGGTCAAAGAAAATGGGGTATGAGGGTTTCAAAAACATTTGATTTGTAGTTATTTATAATTTTCATTATTTAGAGAACCTCTTGGCTAGTGTGGAGGTTGCATGAACTAAGTGCAAGTAGTGGAGAACAACGAAAGAGGTCCATTTGGACCAAAAAATTAGGGTGTCTCTGGGCCTTTTGGAGTGTTTTCAAAAATCTAGTACAAGTGTGAAAAAATTATGGTCGATAGGGATAATATTATAGGCATTGAATAAACTAAGAAACAAGCAAGGTAAATAAGGGAAAGTAATATCCAATGTTCATTCTTGCATGTGGAACAACGAATCAAATAGAATGAATAGGTACTAAACAAAACCGATAACCCTTTTCAATTCATAACTCAAAACAAGGAGGAAGGACCTTCTTCTCCTTGAAAGTATAGACAAGGGATAAAACAAAACAAAAACAAGATTCAAGAGATGGATCAAAGGAAAATAACATGCTAATAGTGGATTTGGATCTAGATAAAGCTACAACTGGATTTGAGGTGCACAACCAAAAAGACCTAGCCATAGCAAAAAAAACTGATGGAAAGGAGCCTAAGGACCTACCTCCAAAAATGAATTTTAAAGAAGCAATCCATGGAGGACCATCCCAAACAAGAGGAAAAAACAATCAATGACTACCAAGGAAACCATTGAGGATGCCAAAGGTTTATTCAAGAAAAATAGAGATGGGTTGCATGAAAGAAACTAAGGTTCCCCATTAGTGAATATGGAAATAGAGGATGTCTAGGTAGGAATAGATGCTATAGAGAGGACAAGACTAATTTATCGATTCATGGGATTTCAACCGATCCTTTCTACCTTCAAGAAATGGGTTTTCAAAAATTGGAGAACTAAAGGTGAATTCCAAATCACTACTCAACCTAATGGTTACTTCCTTATTATGTTTACTACTGAATAATATAGGGAAGAATGTTTCAAGGGGAGCCATGGTTCCTTGGTAGGGCATGGCTCTTCATGAAGCCCTGGCATAGCAAGTTCAAAGTTGAGAAAGAAATACCATCAACTACCCCTATTTGGGTTCATTTATTTGACCTCCCAGCAAAATATTAGAACCCAAATATATTAGCAACAATTGGGAATTATTTAGGAGTTTTCATGATGATTGTTTATAACACTTAATAGTTAGATCATATGATATATGCAAGGAGTTATGTTTAAATTGAATTTGACAAAACACTTGCAGAGAAAATCACCTTACAATATGGAGAAGAAATATAGGAGGAAGTAGTAGACTACGAAACTATTCCTTTTAGATGTATAATATGTTCTGAATATGGCCATCTAGCCAGAAATTTTCCAAATAAAGTCCCTAACAAAGAGAAATAGTATGGCAACTTGGTAGGGTTTCAAATCCTTAAACAAAAGAACATAAGAAAAAAATAGTAGCAAAAGAGAAAATAGTAATTTCACCTAACACCTTTGAATTTCTCTCCATGTATGAGCAAGTAGATGATGAGGATGATAAAATGGAAAATTTGATTATGGAAGAACAATATTATGAATAGAGGGAACAAGAAGGGATGCATGATAAAAATAGAATAATAGAGAGAAATAAAAACCAGGGAGAACCATCTCATCTAGCATTAGACTTTCAAAAAAAGAACAATATAGAAAATCAACACAAGTGCAAAACCAAAGGATATATTCAAACCACAAACAAGCTAGATCCTCAAAAAGACCATATAGATTCCAATAGTAGTGCCTTGGTTCTAAGTAAGCATCCTATAGTCCTAGCTAAAATGAAGCAAGATATAAATAAAAAAATGAGGATGGATACGAATCAAAAGGCAGGATGCAAATCCAACTAGCATCATCTAGCAGAGGAAGGCCAAAAGTTAGTTGAGGAAGGTAAGGTAACAATACTTACCCAATTGTTCAAACCTTGTTAATTATAAAAATTATTACTTGGAATATTAGAGGACTTAAAGGAAGTCTTTATAAACAATAAAAAATTAGAAGAATGATCCAAAAAAATCAACCTCAAATTCTCTTTCTCCATGAGATAAAGGTTTCAATTAAATAAATAGAAATAATAGCAACTAATATGTGGTCGAGCAATAGAGTAGTGTCCCTCAACATCCAAGGCGCATCAAGAGAAGTGGCATGTCTTTTGGATCCAAAGAAAATTATAATTTAGACATGATGGGAAGCATGGGATTGTTAGCAGTGGTTGCCCAAAATAAATATTCATATAAGGTTATTCTTTATATAAATGTGTATGATCCATGTACTATGGAAGATAAATGATCAATATGGAGGAATATATATTTTATCATATCCCAATTCTCTAAATTTTGGGCTTTTATAGGAGGTGATTTCAACTCCATACTCTCCTTAGAAGAAAAAATAGGAGGTAATAAGAAGTTGGATAGGAGTTTTGAACTCATGAATGAATACATGGTTAACCTTTTCCTAGTAGATATTATGCCAAGCAATGGTTTGATGACTTGGTCGAGTAGAAGATAAGGCTCATCATGCATATTTGAAAGGCTAGATAGGTTCTTGCTTTTAGATAATTTTTTAAAACAAGGACACATCCCAAAAGTGAAGATCTTAAATAATGTGATATCTGACCATTGACCAATTTTAATTGAAGTTTGGAGAACCAGTAGTGAGTCGACACCATTTTATTTTCAGTTAATGTGGCTTAGAGATGAATCCTTCAAGTCAAGGCTATAATAATGGTGGCAAGGAGGCAAGCCAAGACGTGGTACAAAGATGTTTTGTTTTATCAAAAGACTGTAGTATATTAAATATAAAAGAAAGACTTTAAATTGTGAGAAGTTTGGGTATGTCCAGGCAAATAAAAATGAAGCTTTAACCCGGATTGAGGAGTTGAATGAGAAAATTCATTTTGAGGGACTCACAAAAAATAATATTAAGATATAAATTAATCTTGCAGCCCAGGTGCAGGAATGGGATAGAAGATAAGAACTAATGTGGAAGCAAAAATTACAAACTCAATGACTACAAGAAGGATACCAAAACATAATTTTTTTTTGCAAGTCTCTCCTAGCCCAAAGAACACATAATCTTATCCCCTCATTAAAGAATGAATATGGAGATATAGTCCACACTTGCGAAGGCATGTCTTCATTAGCTGTGAATATTTTTTCAAACCTATTTATAGCCAAAATACTTGACCCACAAGCCTAAAAATAAATTCTATAAGAGATACCTATTATAATTTTTGATGAGGAAAATCTAGCCTTGACTGCACTAGTAACCATGAGGTAGTTTTTAAAATTTAAAAGGGGAAGACCCCAGGTCTGAATGAATTCCCTATTAATTTTTATCAAGAATTTTAAGATTTTTTAAAGGATTGCACTCTATAGGTGGTAGAAAAGGATAGAAATACAAAATAAATCCTCAAAGAAATCAACAAGACATACATAGCACTAACTCTAAAAATTAAGAAATATATAACATTCCTGGTTATAGACCAATTACTTTATGTAATGTTATTTTAAAAATTATCTCAAAGATTATGTATGAAATTCTCAAACCATTGCTACATAGTATCATCTCTCCAAAAAGGGGGATTTTTAAAGGGGTGATAAATAGTGGATGAGATAGTGTTAGCCTATGAAGCACTTCACTATATGGAAGCTCAAAAATCTCCATCCATGTTTATTTGATTGGATTTATCCGAAGCATATGATAGGGTAGATTGACACTTTCTCATCTAGGTAATGGAAATTTTTGGATTCTCTTAATAATGGAAAAAGTGGATCAGAGGTTGCATATCTTTAGTTTCTTATTCAATTATTCTCAATGGTTATCCCACTTATTTGTTCCCAGCATCTAGAGGTATCAGGTAAGGAGACCCTCTTTCTCCATACCTATTCATCATCCTAGAAGAATATTTTAGAAGGGTATTTGCTAAGAATAAATATTGGCAGAGGTTAGGAGTCACAATAGCTAAAGGAGTCAAACCTATCTTGGTGTAAACTTAGCTACAAGAGACCAAAAAAATGGACTCCAATCACATAACACAAATGTAATAATGGAAGAAAAATACTAATTGATATTCTTCTCATCCCTGAATTTACACTCCTACCAAATATTACAACCCATCATATAGCAACCAAAAACCAACGAAACCCTAAAAATGTTTTTTTTCTAAAACTATTAAAAATAAATCTTCTTTCTAAAAACTTCTAAAAATAGAAATGAGTTAGATTGCACCCAAATTCAGTGCACACATCCATATTACAATAAAAAACCTTAATTTAAAATATTAGGTCTCAAATTAAGGTATAACAAAATATAATAAACTTCTAATAGCCAAAAAAACCTAAAAAAATCGGGAACCTATTCTAAAAGCTAATTTTGGGACACTAGATGGAGGATTTAGGTCCCAAAAAAACTTTTTTTGGAGATTCAGGACAATCAAAGATTTTCTTGATGTAGAACACACACACAAAACCACCTGTTAAATTTCAAGGCCAACGGGCGTACGGTTCACAAGTTATGGCTTCGGCAAGGTGCATCATTCTCCTCTAGTGAAAAAGAACTCAGCTCCTATGAGTTTAGCTGAATTGAAATCCTATAGCTTCTGGTTATCAATTTTATTTAGCTCTAACTCTAAAACCCAAGTGTTATCCGACTGTGGTAATCCTTCCCACTGAACCAGGAATTTGTTGTAGCTCCCATGTCTGGTGGTGATCACCTTCTTATCGAGCACCTGTGCAACTCTATATTTTTTCTTCTTAGGCATATGTCATGCCCAATTTACTGTATCCTGTAATTCACCATCCTCGATAGTACCAAGATACTGAAATAAATTAGAAACATTAAAAATGGGTGAAATATCAAATTCATTAGGCAGCTCCACTTTATAGGCATTATAATTGATCTTCTTCAAAATCTTGCATGGCCCAATTTTTTGAAGTTTCAATTTTTTATATGTCCCTTTAGGAAATATTTTTTTCCTAAGATGAACCATGACCATATAACCCTCTTCAAACACTTTCACCCTTTTGTGTGCATCAGCAGAATCAATGTAGTGAGCATTACTACTCTGCAATTATTCCCTCACTAACTCTTGCACTTTCTATATATGCTCAGCAAATGCTTCTGCATCATCACTAACTTGTTCCCCAATTGGTAACTCAACCAATTATAACACACCTCTAGGATTTTGACCATAAATAATTTGAAAAGGAGATTTACCTGTCGACCTATTCATTGGACTGTTGTATGCAAATTCAGCTTGTGACAAGGTGAAATCCCATTGTTTTGGTTTTTCTCCAACTATGCATTGTAAGAGGTTTCCCAAGATTCTGTTCACCACCTATATTTTCCCATCGGTCTATGGGTGGTAAGCACTACTGAACTACAACCTGGTGTTCAAATTTTTCTACAATGTCCTCCAAAAGTGACTCAAGAACTTAGTATCCCGATCAGAAGTAATAGTCTATGGAACACCATGCAACTACACAATTTCATCAAATAATAAGACTACAGTCCTAGTTGCATCATTAGTTTTCTAGCAAGCAATGAAATGCACCATTTTTGAAATTCTATCTATCACAACAAAAACTGAATCCTTACCCCGCTATGTCTTGGGCAACCCCAACACAAAATCCATACTCAGATCGGTCCATGGTCCTATAGGAACTGGCAATGGCATATACAACCCTATATTTTGTGCATGGCCCTTAGCCATTTGACATACTCTACATCTAGAGATAAACTTGATTATGTCTCTCTTCATTTTTGGCCAATAGTACTTCTCCTTTACAAGAGTGGTAGTTTTGGCTACTCCAAAATGACCAACCAAACCCCCACTATGTAATTCCCTCAATATGTTCTCTCTCATAGAGCCATTGGGAATGCATAATATATTACCCTTAAACAAGTAACCATTCTAAAAAAAATACTCTTCAAAAATAGTACGTGACTCGCCCCCTATCGCACTTTTGCACTGTTGCACAATATTCTCAAAATTCGCATCATATTCATACAGATGTTTAATCCTCTCAAATCCTACCACTTCATTCTCCATAGTGGTCAACAACAAGACTCTCCTACTCAATGCATCAAAAACCTTATTCTATTTTCTTGACTTGTGTTTTAGGACAAATGTATACTGTTGCAAAAATGAAACCCATTTGGCATACCTACTATTTAACTTTTTTTGAGAATTTACATACCTCAATGCTTCATGATCGGTAAACAAGACAAACTCCTTTGAGATTAATTAGTGCCTCAAATGTTGTAATGCTTGCACAATTACATAAAATTCCACATCATATGTAGAATAATTCTTCCTTGCATCATTCAGCTTGTCACTAAAAAATGCTACAGGTTGGCCCTCTCGAATTAAGACACCACAAATCCCAACAAATAAGGCATCATAATCAACCTCAAACACCTTACTAAAATTTTGCAACACTAGAACAGGGGCTTTCGATACTTTTTTCTTCAAGAGTTCAAAACTCTCTGTTGCTATTATAGTCCATACAAACTCTTTCTCCTTCGTGCACTCAGTTATAGGGGTAGCTATACTACTGAAGTTCTTGATAAACTCCCTATAAAAGGTAGCTAGTCCATGAAAGCTCCTTACTTATGTTATAGATCGTGGAAAAGGCCATTCCAGAATCGCCTTCACTTTCTCATCATCCATCCTCATGCCATCTCTTGAGATTACAAATCCCAAAAACACTAAACTATCTTGAAGAAATCTACATTTCTTTAGATTGACATACAATTTCTCCTTCCTGAGAACTTTTAACACTAACTTCAGGTGTAACAAATGCTCTTCTTCACTTTTACTATAAATCAAAATATCATCAAAATACACAACCACAAACTTACCATTTTATTCCTGCAATACTTTGTTCATCAACCGCATAAATGTACTGGATGCATTAGACAACGCAAATGGCATCACCATCCACTTGTACAATCCATATTTTGTCTTAAAATTTGTCTTTCATTCATCCCCTTCTCGAATTCTAATATGGTAGTAGCCACTCCGTATATCAATTTTACTGAAGTATTTAGCTCCAACCAATCCATCCATCATATCATCCACTATTTGTATAGGATATCGATACTTTATTATGATCTTGTTTATGGCTCTACTATCCACACACATCCGCCAATCACCATATTTCTTTGGGGTCAGCAATTTTGGAGTCGCACATGGACTCATACTCTCCCTAACTAATCCCTTCTTTATCAACTCTA
Organism: Wollemia nobilis; assembly: GCA_028583015.1. NCBI lineage: Eukaryota > Viridiplantae > Streptophyta > Pinopsida > Araucariales > Araucariaceae > Wollemia > Wollemia nobilis. Next base: position 3,807,707 of record JAQPPZ010017241.1, on the reverse strand, counting down.
TCACTTGCCTACTCAACTCTACATTCTATGTTGGGTTCAACCGATAAGCTGTCTGATTTGGGAGCGTTGATCCTGGAATCAAATCCATGTGATGTTGGATATCCCTTTTTGATGGTAGCCCATATGGTAACTCCTCTGGTGTGACATATTTATATTCACTTAGCAACTTAGCTACTACTTTAGGCATAACCACTTCCTCTGTTTCTAGATTCCTAGTTGTTAAGGCATAACATAAGCTAGCATCCCTGATCTCTGCAAGAAACTCCTTCATCACCAACAAGCTCTCACTTGGCCCATCCTCCTTCAAAGGCACAAGAACTACCTTTACACCATCCTTACAAAATGTGTAAGTATTATTTCTCCCATTATGGTTAGTATCCCTGTCATACTGCCAAGGTCTTCCAATAGAATGTGACATGCATCCATCGAGATCACATCACACCAAACTTCATCCTTGTAAGTGCTCCCAATTGAAAATTTAATTAAGCACCTCTGATCTAATGTAACCTCATTCCCCTTCTTAACCCATGATATGCCATATGGATAAGGATGTTTTTCACATTTCAGGTGCATTTTTTCAATCATGATATTTGACACCATATTCTCACAGATACCACCATCAATTACAATATTACATACCTTCCCTCTTGATGTACACCTTGTTCAAAATATATTCGTTTGTAGCCAATAATATTCACCATGTATGGTCTACCCCTTTGTTTTGCTCTGCACCATCTCTTTCTTAGGAGCAATAAACATCCTCCTTATCATAAGGTCTTCCCCCATGTTAGCAATAAATTCATCCTCATTTTGCTCTTCCATCTCAACCAGATTGACCCTTCCTTGTCCTCCTTGACCCCTTTCTTGGACATCATGTTGGGGATAATCAAATGCTCTTGACGGCCTCCTTGGATCATTTCAATTTTGTCCACCATAGTAACCTCTACCTCGTTGGTATCCCATTTCTCTCAGATTCTACCCATCTTCTTCTTGTTTAGCAGGTATTGAGGATTCTCCATTGAGAAAATTAGATCCACTTTGACCCCAACCTGAAGAGGGCGTGAATACCTTCTTATCTCTTCTATTAATCCTTTTCAATTTATCCTCTGCCTTGAGGGCCATTTGATACACATCCTCCACTAAAAGAGTGTGATGCATGCTCATCTCATATTGAACAACAAAACTTAGACCATTTACATACCTGACAGTCTTTTGGTCATCCGTCTCATTGTGCTCCACTCGAATGGATAGCTTATAGAATTTATTAGTATAGTCCTCAATGCTTTGATCCTTCTATCAAAGATTTTGAAATCTATGAAATAGGGTTTGGGAGTAGTCTATAGGTATAAATTTTTCTTGTAACTTCTTCTTCATCTTTTTCCAATCCTTGATCTTTTCCTTTCCATTCCTCTATTGTGTAGTCTGTAAATGATCTCACCAAATCAATGCATGTCCTTTCAACTTTGTGCATGCAAGATTAACCTTCTTCTCTTCAGCAAGGTTACTTCATTCAAAATATTTTTCTAGGTTACTGATCTAATTGATCAACTCCTCTAGTTTCAACCTACCAGCATACTCAGGAACCTCGATCTTGATCTCATATTGATTCCCCTTAAGCCCCTCTAGAGCTCGTATCAATTGATTTTCAAAATCGTACCCTTCTTCCTCTAGGCCCTCTGGTTTTGCTTTTGCATGGACCTCAGATCCACATTCCTTAGGTATGTTTTCATCATCAGATCTTTGATCTGCACGTGCCTTGGGACGTCTCTCTCCCATGTGATCAATCACACCAATCAGCCATGCTATTTTTGCATTTAGATCCTCAATTTGCCTATTCATCTGGGCATATCTTCTAGGTGGCATATTCCCTTCACTAGTGAGATCACACCCGCTCTGATACCAAATGGTGTAAACTCGGCTACAAGAGACCAACAAAATGGACTCCAATCACATAACACAAATGCAATAATGGAAGAAAACTGCAAATTGATATTCTTATCATCCTTGAATTCACACCCCTTCTACAAAATATTACAATCCATCATATAGCAACCGAAAACCAAAGAAACCCTAAAAAAACCCTAAAAACATATTTTTTTCTAAAACTGCTAAAAATAGATCTTTCTAAAAACTTTTAAAAATATAAATGAGTCGTATTGCGTCCAAATTCGATGCACACATCCCTATTACAATAAAAAAATTTACTTTTAAAATATTAGGTCTCAACTTAAGGTATAACAAAAGATAATAAACTTCTAACAGCCAAAAAAACCCAAAAAACCTAGGAACCTATTCTAAAAGCTAATTTTGGGACACTAGATGGAGGAGTTAGGTCCCGAAAATAATTTTTTTGGAGATTCAGGCCAATCAAAGATTTGCCTGATGCAAAACACACACACAAAACCACCTGTTAAATTTCAAGGCCAACAAGCGTACGATTCACAAGTTATGGCTCCGATAAGGTACATCACATCTCTCAATTACAATTTATTGATGATTTCATTATTTTGGGGAGGGAAACAATAAAAGAAGTAGCTTTAATAAACCAAATTCTTAAATGTTTCACTAGAGCCTCAGGGCAACTATTTAATAAAGATAAATTAAAATTACTCCTTTTCTATTGTTCACCTAGAAAAAAGACTTATATCCATAATAATAATAAACCAAGAACCAAGAGTTATGTCTATAAAAAATAAATATTTTATTAATAATAATGAATCATTTCATTGTTACAAGATTTACATCATCTCTTGCTTATATAGATTAAACATAAAATTATAAACAATTATAACCTTATTTCAAATAAAATATTATAAAATGGTATGCTAAATACATACTATCTACAAAATATATTAATTAATGAAAAATATATAATATAAACCTTAAAATACTATTTTTTTAAATAGCTTTTTAAATTTTATATATTTTTGGGAGTGGCTTCGTTGTTTAGTTATTCTCTTTATTCACTCTTATAAGGGTTGGTTTTGTTTTTGGCCTTGGTCTCTACGATGTTGATTTTCTGGGTGGTTTTGTGCCCCAAGTTGTGATTTTTCTAGTTCCCCTTTTTATTGTTACCTCTCTTATTTTTTATTGAATATAATGGTTAGTTCCAATTAAAAAAATTAGCTATTTTAATTATTATTTTTTAAATAGGATGAATTGAAATTAAATCTCCATTAGCAAAGTCCAATGCCTTTTGCTATTGTAGTGGCCCCTATCAAGACATAAACATATTAATTGTTTTATTTCGTACATTTAATTATTTATCTTAATAAATTTAAATGCAAGAAATTCATCTATATAAACAAATTAAATATAAAATAAATAAAAAATTATATTTATCATAAAATTTATGTTAAATATTAAATAATAATATTTTTTAAAATTATATAATTTTTTAAAATAAAATATAAATTCGCTCAAGTAGAGGAGTTGGAGAGCAAGTGGGTAGTTAAAACTCTCCAGTTCTCGAGAGACCCAGGTTCAAATCTCTCCCCTCACATGTTGCGAATATGTTGTATATAAAAAATTCCTCATTAAAAAAATAAATAAATAAAATATAAATTTTAATTAATTTTTTTAATAAAAAAACAAATATATATCAAAGAGGAAAGATGAAGGAATTTGTAGTTTTACGGAATTTGATTCACATACAAAATGGATGAGAAGACTAAAGGTATCACGAAGCAGGCATAAAACCATCAAAAGTGCCTCTCCATATGCCCTGATTTTATAAGAGACTGAACTTATGCCCTGATTTTATAAGAGCTGAACTTTTGATCAATATTATTTTCTTATTAATTTTTTTTAATTATTAAATGTGAAAATTACATAAGCAGTTCCAACAAGCTTATACGTGAAGAGAGCAACGGGATTTCTATTGTCCTTTGGGGTCATTCATAGGATCTTGAAGCTGCCTTCAACAAGCCTATATTTACTTGAAGATGACAATTCAATTTGTATCATTAAGCCTATATCCATGTCCGAGGATTAATAGGATTCAGAACATATTTTTACCTTTGCAAACAAGTATGCTTCCAAAATTTAAACCAAAATCTTTTATAAATAAATGTTTGATCAAACAAACAATTACCAATCCACTAATCTTGGATCGTCCACTTTAAACTAAACTTTTGCAAGTTGCCCCTGGTATCAGAAATGATGATGGGCTTGAATGCATTGCATAGATAGATCGTCGTGGTTTGATGTAGGAGAGGTGTACCTAGATTGTCGTGGTTTGACGTCAGGAGAGGTGTACCTTCGCTCATCATCATCGTTTAATCATCATATCCTTGGAGTGTTTACAAAATCTCTGTGTTTTGCGTTTTAAATGCGGGCGCTAGAAGATAACAGCGGGTGTTTTGAAAGAAAGCAATGTCTTGACGTGTATAAAGCTCAGCACAATCACAGGTGGTGTTTTGAAAGAAAGTAATGTCTTGACTTGTATAAAGCTCAGCACAATCACAGGTGCAGTGGAAAAGATATCAACGGATGTTTTGAATGAAAGTAATAAAGCTCAGCCTAATCCGACGATCCCAATGCTTGGATGATTCTTATTTTTTTATTCAGTAGTCTGATATCATGTATAAGATTGCATAAGTTTAAGCATCTTTATTTTAGTTATAACCGCATACGTTTAAGGTGAGAGTTACGGGATTATAATTATGTTTACATATAAACAGCATCATAATAACAGCCTGGTGAAAAACTAATTAATAATTCTCATATTGCTTATCTTAAATGATTTGTTTAAATGATTCCTATTCATCACATGCATATTTAAATATAATAACGGTCTTTTAATTGACGGTATTTTAGTTGTAAAAATTATAACAAGTCTTCACATTAATAGTTTTAATTTTAATTATTGTAATTATTTTAATAGGTAATAAATATTTAATAAAAGTTATAATTAAGTAAATTTTTTATAATTTTTTATAAATAATGTTATTTTTTAAAATTATTTTTAAAAGTATGTAATAAATTAATGTATGTTTTTATGAATGGTTTTAATTATTCAATTTTTTTTTAAGCATGTAATAAATAGTTTTTTTTTTAAAGGAAAAAGTTAATATATATTAATTCATTAACTTACAATATTACAATATTATGGTGTTAACATTATCCACCAATTAACAAACACAATGAGGTAGATAAGGAGTAAAGCATCCATAATTCAATATATATAAGAATAGAAATTATTAGCAACAAAAAGACTATAGCTATATCTTGTTGCAATACACGAGATATCAACATTCATTTATGTTATATGGAGAAATTTTAGGTGTGTCTTCATGATATATTCTATTAAAAAAGGTGTTACTAGATACTTTGATCTTTTGTTACATGTGGGATGCATTCAAGTTTATGGAACTTACAAACTTCATCAACTATTTTATATGGCTCAAGATATTCATAGGGTCTAACACAACTAAAAATAAAGCAGTTAACAATGATGTAATAAATAGTTGATAAAAAATAAAAAGGTGTTACTAGATACTTTGATCTTTTGTTACATGTGGGATGTATTCAAGTTTATGGAACTTACAAACTTCATCAACTATTTTATATGGCTCAAGATATTCATAAGGTCTAACACAACTAAAAATAAAGCAGTTAACAATGATGTAATAAATAGTTGATAAAAAATATATATTTTTAAATTGAAATATATAACTATCATATTAAATAACCAATAGCAAATATACATCAAAGAAGGTCCAAGCCTCAAAAATCAAACTAAGCTAAACATCTCCATGCAAGGAGGAAACAAAAATACTATACATCATATGAGTGTAACTGTATCATTGTATATTTTTACAAACATATAATAATATTTTTGTGCAAGAATATAATAGTAGTTATACATATCCATGCTACATGTATCATCATCCATCAACTCCCGATCCTGCATAGCTTTGAAAAGATGAGCAAGTTTATTCCTAGAAACCTGCAGATTTATTCCAACTTGAAACAAAATAGCAAGTTGTGTGAGTCTCCTAAGAAACCCAGTAAGGTGCCTTGGCCTGTTATGAAAATAATCCTCATTCTTAACCTTCCAAATTATCCATAAAATTTTTGTAGAAATTATTAGCCAATAGTAATTCATATGCAAAATATAACCAAATAAAATTTGTTGTTATATATGATCCAACTGAATATTCCAGCCTTGTAGAATATGAAAAAAGGATAACCACAACTAATTAGCATAAATACAGTCAAAAAATATATGCTTCACAGTCTCAAGAGTCCTACAAATGGAACAATAAATATCAGCCTGGGGATTAGAAGATAAGGGTAATCTTTGGAGCAGCAAAAGCCATCTAAAACACGCTTTTTTTGGCTCAAGAAGTCTGGGCCAGATATTTTGCATCATTTTTTGCACCTGCTTTGATGAAAGAGAGAGCTGCCATTTATTATTAACATGGTCAAAAATGTCAGTCATGTCCGTGAGAAGCCAATATAATATCTTGGATTTAGTAGCAAAAAATTTAGTACCATCATTCCAATATAGATTATCTAAATAATACTGTTCAGAGGCCATAAATTCAGGATTATTCAAACTATTGAAGGCAGCAGACATCATAGTATATGTTATCTTATGAGAACAAGATAAACCAAATTCAACACTGAGTTGCTCCTAAGGTTTAAGGACACCATTACTGAGAATGTCATTAAAAGTATTGACACCCTTCACAGACTAGGCCCTAGCTGAGCAGTCCTGCATTCTAGCAAGCATAGTGTTGTTAAGAGACAAGTTCCACCAGTATGAACCATTTAATAATGGCAACCTCCTAGACTGATTGTTATCATAATTTATACAGATTTTATCCCTAACATTAGTCTATGCCTTCCAAATGCTATGAAAAACCATCGAACCAAAAGGCGTTGATTCAAATGAGTCAAACAAAATATCAAAAAATGATAGTTTTTTCAGAACTGAGCCCTTTTAGGGACTGAATTACAAATGTTATGCGTGATAAGAACTTTTCATTGTTCATTTCCAGCAATACATTTAGTTATCCATTTATATGCAAGAGCAACACCCTGTAATCTTAAATTGATAAGACCCATACCTCCCATTGCCTTATTCACAACACACCAATTCCATTTAACTGAGTGTAATATTCTATCAAAAAAATTGCCATCCCAAAGAAACTGTTGTATATATTTCTAAATCAAATTAATCTGATACAAACTAAAAAGCTAAACCGAGGAGAAATAAACAATGAAATCAGACAAAATATTTTGACAGACCTAAAAGCGACCAACCAAGAAAGATTTCTTTTTTGCCACTTATCAAGCTTGACAATAATCTTATCTTTTACCCACAACCACATGTTTTTTAAATCAGGTTTAACAACAAACCCATAAAAAATATATTAACTAAGAATATTTACATATTCCTACATAATAGTTCTAATGACTGAAATATAATAAATAGTTGATATAATCAAACAATAGTGTGTGAGGAGGTGGATGTGTATGGGTGGTAGGGGTTTCTCACGCATCCCCAGCCAAAATAAATAAATAGTTGATAGAAGTTATAATCAATTAAAATCTTTACATGATTCTTTTATAAATGGTTTTAGTCGCTCAACTACTTTCTTTTATAAATAGTTTTAGTCACTCAACTACTTTCTTTTATAAATAGTTTTAGTCACTCAACTACTTTCTTTTATAAATAGTTTTAGTCACTCAACTACTTTTAATAATATGTAATAAATAGTTTACATAGTTTTTTATGAATTTTTATGAATAGTTATAATCACTCAACTACTTTTAATGATATGTAATAAATAATTGATAAAAATCTTAATCAATCAAAAAGTCTTCAATGTTCTTATATAAATAGATCCAACTATAATAAACATTAATAGAAATCATAACCAATTAAAATCTTTACAGGATTCTTTTATAAATACTTTTAATCACTAAACTACCTCTAATTTACATGGTTCTTTTATGAATAGTTTTAATCACTCAATTACTTTTAATAATTGCACTAAATAATTGGTAGAAAAGATTTTACATGTTCTTATGTAACTCTTACAAAACTCAACTATAATAAATAATTAATAAAAATCATAGTCAACTAAAATTTTCACACATTTTTATGAATATAATTGAATTGTTTGTAATTATATGCAATAAATAGTTCATATAATTCTTCTGTACATAATTATAATCTCATTTAAAAACTTTTCGTTGATTATGATTTTAATAATATGCAATAAATAGCTGGTAGAAATCATGATCCACCAAAAAAAAAAATTAAAAATTAAAAATTCTTCACACGGTGTTGCGTAAATAATTCTGAGTCAACTACTTCCTAGGGTATGTAATAAATTCCAACACAATGAATAACAACGGGTGTTTTGAAAGAAAGTAATGTCTTGACGTGTATAAAGCTTGGCGTCAAATGACTCAACTACTTCCCACGGTATGTAATGAATTCCGACGTGACAAAGTAATGTATGGTATGACGGGTGTTTTTGAAAGTAATGTCTTGACGTGTATAAAGCTCAGCGTCAAATGAGCAGTGGAAAAATATTTTTCTTAGATACATGTCATGACAATTGAAAAGACTTACATAGAGACTCAACTACTTGAGACGGTATGTAATAGATTTCGGCACAATGAATAACGACGGGTGTTTCAAAAGAAAGTAATGTCTTGACGTGGGTGTTTTGAAAGAAAGTAATGCCTTGACGTGTATAAAGCTGTCACACCATATCATAATTGCGTCTAACGACACGACGCTTAATAGATTTCATTCTCATCTCTAAGCTGACAATAGTATATCTTACTAGTCCACTACTCTAGTCGTTAAATAATGCTTGACAATAGTATGTCTTACTAGTCTACCACTCTAGTCGTTAAATAATGATGTTAACTTTATTTTTTAAAGTATTTTATTATAATTTTTATTGAAACCAACAATTATATTAGCTTGTGAGTCAGAATTAGTCTGAATTGATTAATTAATGATAATTCATTATAATATATCGCTTGAGAATGTAACTGACAAATCTCCCAATTTAGTAAAAGATAGAACAAATCTTTCAAGTGAGTAAAGAAAACTAATATATGAGAATCAAATGTTCTCAACATCACACCAAACCACCTAAATATTACCTATTACAACTGAAGATATTCACAGAGAATATTGCCCCATGAAAATAGAAAAACACACTAATAATAGAAATCAATCAAACTCCAACATACTCCCCCTTGAAGTTGAGGGCACTGACAAGGAAGTTCCTCAGCTTCAAAAATTGAGCTTTGAAAACTCCCTTGGTGAACAAATCTGCAATGTTGTCTTCAGTGCTGCAATAATGCAATTCAATCACCTTCTTCTCGACCATATCTCGGATGAAGTGATACTTCATATCAAAATATTTTGACCTGCTGTGATGAACTGGATTATATGCTAGCTGAATAGCACTCATGTTATCACAATACAATGTAGTAGGACCATATTGTTGTTCTCCAATTTCTTCAAGGACTTTCCTCAACCATAATGTTTGAGCACTAGCACTTGTGATTGCAATGTATTCTGCTTCAGTGGAAGAGAGAGCAACTGTAGTTTATTTCTTTGAGCTCCAAGTGATTAAACCAGACCCAAGGATGAAAAAATTACCTGATGTAGACTTCCTGCCATCTATATTACTCCCCTAATCTGAATCACTAAAACCAAACAATTTTACATATTCATTTTTACAATAGTGGATGCCAAAATCCATTATACCTTTTACATATCTCAGTATTCTTTTTGCAGCTTTCATGTGTATTTCAGAAGGGTCACTCGTATACCTTGATACAAGTGATACAACACATGCAATGTCTGGTCTAGTGTTGGTGAGAAACATCAAACTCCCAACTATACTTCTATATGTGGTCACATCAACTTTTCAATTCCATCATCCTTACTCAACAACTAACCATGAGCTATTGGTGTTGCAACAGGTTTACAATTTTCCATCCCAAATTTTTTAACATATCATTGGCATATTTGTTTTGACAAATGAAAATTTCACTATCACTTTGATAGACCTCCATAGCAAGAAAATAGTGCATCAAGCCCAGATCTTTCATCTCAAATTCATGCATCATGACATTCTTGAAGTCATCATTCAACTTAGGATTACTACCTAAGTAAATCAAGTCATCCACATATAAAAAAACAAGGAGAATGTCATTACCTTGTTTCTTATAGTATAAGGTTGGCTCACTCTTGCTTCTCACAAAACCATATTGACGAAAGTACCCATCAATTCTCAAATACCAAGATCTTGGATCTTGCTTAAGACCATACAAGGCTTTCTTCAACCTGTACACAATATTCTCCTTACCTTGAACTACAAATCCTTGAGGTTGTTGCACATAAACCTCCTCATCAAAGAATCCATTCAAAAAGGCAATTTTTACATCCAAGTGATGTACATTCCAACTTTTATGGGCAGTAATAGAAAGAACCATCCTCACTATTTCTTGTCTTGCAACTGGAGCAAAAGTCTCCTCATAATCAATGCCATACCTTTGTGTGAACCCCTTAGCCACAAGTCTTGCTTTGTTTCTCTCAACACTTCCATCAGAATTATACTTTTTTTTTAGACCCATTTAGAGCCCACAACCTTCTTGCCCTTTGGAATCTCAACTAGCTCCCAAGTATCATTCTTCTTGATGGAGTTCATTACTTATTTCATTGACTTCATCCATACATCATTAGTACATGCTTGTTCATAACAAGATGGTTCTAAATCAACAAGAGACATTAAGGCATAATTCACAACATCACCTGTGGGCTTACCATCATTTTCATCACCATACATATGCAAGTTTTCAAGTATTTTCACCACTTGATTTACCTCTTGTGCTTGACTTCTTGTAAATATTTTTTGAAAATTTGTATCTAACATTTGAGAGGATGGATGTTTTTGTTGGAGCTTTTTACTTTTCAACACATTACTTGGATAATCTTCACTCAATAGTGTGAAATATTCATTTGTTTGAATAGTACTCCTTCGATAAATGTCACTTAAGCTTCTTACCTTCCTTGGTGGACTTGAAATTGTACTTGAAATTGAAGAACTAGATGAGGGGTTACTTGGTGTAGAACTAGATGAAGGGCTTCTTGTTGGAGAGCTATATGAGGGGCTGCTTGGTGGATTAGTAGCACTTGGAACTAAAACATTAGTGGGATGCTCATCATCATCAATAATACCACTAGTCAAAACAGATTTTGACTTCTCAATATGGCCTTTTTGATGACCATAAACTCCCCCTTCATCAAAAATCACATCTCGAGACATGACAACCTTGTGTGTATTTGGATTAAAGAGCCTATATGCTTTGGTATTTTCATAATACCCAAGGAATATGCATGCTTTGCTTTTGGGATCTAACTTCTTCGTTTTTCATCAGGAACATGTGCATAAGCCAAGCAACCAAAAAATCTGAAATAACTTACAGTTGGTTTCCTTCCATACCATGCCTCATATGGAGTGATGTCATCCAAGCTAGAAGTAGGACTCCTATTCAAAATATAAATGGAAGTCCTTACCGCATCAGCCCAATACATATTAGTTAACCTCTTTGTTTGTAGCATGCTTCTTGCCATATTTACCAATAGGAGAACGTAAGGAGAAAGTGAGGATCAAACAAAGTAATGTTTTAAAAGCTCTCCAATTGGTTTGGAGACTGAGGTCAAAGAGGCTCCAAAATTAAATATTTTGTTGTTTACCTATGTGCGCAAGATGGGAGAACGCATTAAATCATGTAGTTTTCAAAGCCACCAAAATTAAATATACCTCCGGTATTAAAAGCTCTTGTTCGTTAACTCCTAACACTTCAAGCATGCCCCGAGAACAGTCATTTAATGAAGAAATATGGTCCCTTGTTTTCGTTCAATTTTCAAACTTGATCCATAAAAATAGGGAATGTGATTTCTCCGAGGTAGATTTAGGGGGATTGTTTCTCTTTTCAAGTGCATATTTTGTGGATCTCCTCTTCAAAATCTGTTTTATGTTTTAAATGTTGTGATTCGAAAGGGATATGGAAGACCTCTATAAATACTAATGTACATCTCAAGAAAAAGAGGAGGACCTTTTTGCAAAAATTGAAGCAGAAATCCTAAACGCATTTTGCTCTGTTCTTAGAGTCTTTTGAGTTGGTGATCCAAATTGATGTTCATGTGATGCTTTATGTGTATTTCAATTTTACTTAGTCAAGTGCTAAAATATAAGTTGAATTCTGTTGTTCTGAATTTGGCTATGTTTTCATTTGAACATTTGAAGTATAATTGAAGGCAAACTTATGGTCAATGTTTGATCCAATTTATGTATGTGCATTCTAAGAATCAGTTTCTGCTTATCTTCGAGATTTAGTTTGAGGTTATTTACTATCTGAGGTTGTTCTCCCTATCAACTGTCGGCTTCAGCCATATTTCCATCTCTTTCTGTTATTTCTAACCCTAAACCTTGAAATCAGTTTAGATTATTTTTGGAGCCAGCCCTCTCTGGAGATTGGCCCGGGAGACTTCTCTTTCTCTCGGCATTTCAATGTTGGCCGGGTCTAGGGTGCATTTTATATGACTAGGTGGATTCATGACCAACAGTTTTTGGCATGCCCGGTGGGACTCACAAGTCCCATATTTTGACACCCGGAGGAATCAATATTTTGATGAACTGTCTTGACCTCAAAGCGAAGATTGTAAGTTCATCTGGTGACTCTGCTAGGGGCTACTCTATAGTACCTATAAATCTCCAATCATGAAGCTGGTGAAAATATTTTCTTCATGATCACGAGATAAAGAGCCAAAGAATTGGAAGACCCAATCAAATTATTCGATATTGATGTTCAAAACTAGAGGGAGCGCTCAAGATTGGTAAGTCTTGTGAGCCTATCATTTGCTATCTCTTCGTAGGCGACGGGTTAGTTTGTGCCATCTCTGACTCCTCCCAGTACTACTACGATCTTGCTAGTACATCCAAATCTAGCAGTGCAAATGGCTAGTCAAAAACCTCCTCCACATCAATTTCCTGCTTGGAACCATTCGGGAGCGTTGGACCTGCATTTTCAAAATCTAGTTCCTATTGCAGCATTAAAGGATTTGCCTACATACGATAGGACTGGAAATACCATGTATGAGCATGTGTCAGATGTGGCATCCTTGGCTACAATTCATAATATCACATATAAATATGTCATTATAAAATTGCTCGTGCTGTCACTCCACGGTAAGTTATTGTGCTGGTATAGATCCTTGTCTCCCAACTTCATAAATTCGTGGGATCAATTAGCAGAGATGCTAATCAAAGGGTTCAATGAGCAAGCGGATCCATTTTCTTAGTTGCATCAATTTACTAACATCAAGAGGCATCCTCAAGAGGAGATAGTGGATTTCAACATTAGGTTTGCCTGAACTTGGCAGAGAGTTCCTAATGGTCTCCACCCTACTAATGACCAAGTGACATTTTACTATCTTAGGGATTTCCACTCAGATATTAGTATGAACATTTGGATGTCCAAATTTCAAACCTTTCCTACACTATATTCCCAGGAACAGAAGTCTAAGGCTGATCTGATTGCCATTGGTAAATTGCCTCCAAAAATGACTATGCCCATTTTTCTCGAGCTTTCGTAATACCATCTTATAGGTGCAGCCTCCACATCTTACACTACTCCATCCATGTACCCTTCATCTTCATGGAATCCTCCCATAACTTCGGTACCTATGATTCCCATTCCACAGTTAACCTCTCTAGTTCCAACTCCTGCATTACCTTCTCCACCAATTCCATTACCTCTACCGGCACCGCCTGTGTCCTCAAGCCCAGATCCTCAATTGGCTATTTTGTAATAAATTCAGTCGGCCATGAGAGCCCTCACTAACAAGATGACATCTATTGAGCGAAGAGAGGTGGAAAGAAACTTTCAGCCACAAATATTTATTCTGGCGATAACTAGAGAGCAAGTTGCTCCTAGCAAGGTTATAGAGAAAGTACCTGAGAGGAACTCAACGATCCTGGTAAGTGAAGAGGCTGGCCCCTCTAAAGTTTCACATGAGCCATCTTACTGGTGTTCTTCATGCAATGACCCACATGATGAGTCCACTTGCATGGTCCACAAAAATTATTTACAAGTTCTTATGGGGAGCCATATAAACATGATTCGAGAGGTGGATCATAATTCCGCGATGTCTCCTGAGGAATACATGGCAGTCTTGACACGTAGCGGCAAGAAACCAATGGTGGTAGATCAGGCTAAGATGGAGCCGTTGAAAGTGCCTCCTGCACAAGCAACAAAGCAAAAAATACCTATAAAGACTCATGATCCTCCAGCCCCGCAACAAGACCCACCTATTTTGTCGAAGGATTTGCTTCCACCACAAGCAAAAGAGAGGTTGCAAGCTAAGGTTTATACCTCCCAGCTGTAAGCGAAAATTAAGGAACAAGCTAGAGACGTTGCGGTATCCATCGTTGACTAAATGATAGTGAGTGGAGGCTACCCAGCAATATAGAAGCAGATTTGAATCTGCTATTGGAGGGAGAGAGCCGATTTCAATGGAGTACAACATCGTCGAAGAACTCAAAAGGATACCAGCCAAGGTAAGTCTGTATGATACCTTGCAGCTGCCTGGACAGGTGAATCTCTTATAGGAATCCTTGAAGACAACACAAAGTAAGGTGAAGGCTCCAGCCTAGGTAGTTATGGCTCAAACTCTGACTTCTTCAGTCATCGAAAAAAATAGACCACCACCGTTTTATCTTTCATTGAGAATGGAGGGACATGTGGTGCATAATTGCCTCATTGACTCAGGAGCAGCTACTACTGTCATGCCTAAGGCAGTATGTGATTTCATAGGCATGGAATATACAAGGACTAGCATGGGATTTGTGCAGCTAGATGGTACCTCAGTAAAGATAGTGGGCGTAATTAAGGATGTTCCTATCTCCCTGCACGCCATGCCTCAGATTACTGTGATCTAGGAGATCATAGTAGTGGACCTAGAGCTATGTTTTGGTATGTGTCTCTCGTGAGATTTCACGACTAAACTCGGGGGTTACCTTTCTTTGGATTTTACTCATTTGGAGGTGATCCATAAAGGTAAAAAGGTGAAAATTTTCAATGAGAATCCTTCCACATTTCATGTGGAGAGAATAGATGAAATGGACGAGTTAGAAAATTCGGTGCACATGATGTCTGAAGAATTTGGTGAGCTTGACTTAATGGAAGAAGCTTTGGAAGAGCTCCACCCAGAAAATGAATTTTCCATGGCAAATTTCAACGCCATGATGGAAACTGACTTGGTGTGTTACTGCATTTTTAATCTTGAAAAGGCTAAAGAAAAGAATGATGAAAGTCAAGACCAGCTCTAGAAGCTCTATTTCGATGGAGCACGATGTAGAAATGGCACTGGATATGGGATTGTTCTAGTATTACCTTTTGGGATTCAACGATCCTATTCATATCGTTTGACCTGGAGCTGCACAAATAATGTAGTAGAATATGAGGCTTTATGCCTAGGCCTTAAGAAGGCTGAGAAACTTGGAGCGCAATAGTTGCAAATCTTTGGTGACTCCGAGCTGATTATCAATCAGGTGACCAATAAGTGTGTGTCCAAGCACCACTATCTCAAGAACTATCACAACAAGGTCTAGGACCTATTCGAATCATTCTCTGCTCTCAACATACATTTCATTCCACGAGAACAAAATAGACATGCTGACCTGTTGGCTTCCTTGGGAGCAAATTTTTCACCAATCGAGCAGGTGGTGAGAAGGCCAAAAATAGTGAGAATGGTGTATAGGCCCTCTGTCCCAAATAATGACACCTTTTGGCA
The DNA here is from genome assembly GCA_028583015.1 of Wollemia nobilis. NCBI lineage: Eukaryota > Viridiplantae > Streptophyta > Pinopsida > Araucariales > Araucariaceae > Wollemia > Wollemia nobilis. The sequence goes on along the minus strand of JAQPPZ010017241.1, from coordinate 3,791,860 downwards.
AGTCTTCGATAGCGATGAGCAAATTGTTAAATTTTTGGTTTAAGAAGCTGCCACCATCAAGGGAAGGACCTTGGAGCATGAAGAAACTGAAGGCATGATTCAGTTGCAGAATAACCACATTCCTAAAGGCCTCATTATTATAGAAAGCTTGTTTGATCAGAATGATCATTCCAAGAAGCATCAGATCAAGGTTGACGAGAAAGAGTACATGGAGCTTCAGTTGGAGGCTAATAAGGTCATCAAAATTGGGACTAATTCTACTTCCACTGAAATGCAAGAGATCAGACAATTGTGTCAAGAGTTTTTTGACATCGTGGCCTGGATCTATGAGGATCTGAGGGGATATGATAAAGAGATCATTCAGCACACTATCGAGCTGGAAGAAGGAGTCAAACCCTTCAAGCAGAAGTAGAGACCGGTGAACCCAAATATTGAAGCCCTCATAAAGGCCGAACTTGCGAAGATGTTGCAGGCTAAGATCATATATCCGATTAAGCACTCGAATTGGGTTGCTAATTTGGTTTTGGTCCATAAGGAAAATGGAGATATACGACTGTGTGTGGATTTTTGAAACTTGAACCGAGCATCCTTGAAGGATCACTACCCATTGCCTTGCATTGATTAGATCATTCACGTTGTTGTTGGGGCTCAGTGTTTTTCATTGCTAGATGGATTCTCTCGATACAATCAAATTTGGGTGAGGGATGAGGATCAGCACAAAATCGTGTTCACAACCAAGTGGGGTACCTTTGCCTATCAGTGCATGCCCTTCGAATTGTCCAATGCTGGGGCTACATTTCAAAGGGCCATGGACATCGCATGTGGGGAGATTTTAAATTAGATCATTGTCATCTATCTCGATGATATTACTATCTTTTCGCACAAACAAGAAGAACACTATTTTCATTTGAGGCAGATATTTGAGAAATGTCGAGAGTTTGGCATTTCCATCAACCCAAAGAAGTCCATTTTCACAGTAAAGGAAGGTAAGCTCTTGGGACATGTCATCTCAGAGAATGGTTTGGAAATTGATCCATCGAGAGCTAAAGCTTTTAAGAAACTATCGCTCCTTGCCAATAAGAAAGAGTTGCAATCTTTCTTCGAGCAAATCAATTTTGTCAAAAAATTTATTTCCAACTTTGCCCGAGTAGTCAAGCCCATGACTGAGCTATTAAAGAAATATGTGGAGTTCAAGCGGACAACTCAGAGGAAAGACGCATTTTGGGATATTAAAGATAGAATTTCACAAGCCCCTGTGTTGATCAATCTGGATTATTCTAAGGACTTCATTTTGTATGCAATTGGAGAGGATGAAAGCTATGTTGCAGTGCTTACATAGAAAGGAGACGATGGGGATGAAAGACCCATTGCTTTCCTTAACCAGGTTATCTTACCCCATGAGGAGAGATACAATTTCATTGAGAAGAAGGTCTATGCTATCATGAAGTCTCTCAAAAAGTTCACGCACTTTGTATCTCAGAGCAAGATGATCATCTACGTCATCCACCCCAATGTAAGGAACTTCATCATTCAGGGCGAGATGGGCGATAAGCATGCTGGTTGGGTCACCAAAATTCAAGAGTTTGATGTTGAGATCCATCCAACCAATTTGGTGTGGGGTAAGGCCTTATGCCAGCAATTAGCAAAAATTGTGGCCTCTGAGATAGTTGATCATCAAGTGAACGACCCTGCTAAAGAAAGGAATCTAGTGAACATCTTTGCACAAGGCCAAGATTGGGCAGATTGAAGAACATGAACTTATACTGAGAGGGGGGGTGAACAGTATAAGACTTAACCATTTAATAATTTTAATTTTAGATAGCAGTGGCATCAACATAATATTAAACAAGACAGAAAGCATCACACATAGAAGACCCATTTTAACGTGGTTCACCCAAGGTGGGCTACTCCACGGATAAAAACTTTCCTCTAAAAGTTATATCAAAGTCCTCTGGGAATCCTTCCCGATTACAATGTTTATGAGCCTCGGCTCAAAGGAGATACCTTCCCCTAATTCTGCTTTGCTGGTGATCCTCTAGAAGACCTCTATCTCCTTTGCCCTTAGCAAGTGGAACTCTATCCATAGAAGACACCTGTCTTCCCTGCTCTGGCTGGAGATCTCTGTCCTCAACTCTATCACTGCAAAGCTGGTCCTCTTATCTACACCAAACACAGTCCTTCGGTCTGGCACAATTGTCCTCTTCCTCTGTTCTTTTCTGCACTTGGTTGAAAACAACTTTTCACTGTCTGCGCAACTACAACAGCACAGTCTTCTCAACTTTATGCAAACACAGTAGTGCAATCTTCGCAAAATGCAGCAGCACTTCGGCTATCGAACTCCTCACTTCTACGTGCTGTCTTCGAGAGTCACAATACCAACAGCTTCTGCTCCTTTGCGCATCCACCGTGGCACAGTCTTCGCATACTCTACTTTCTTTACACAGTCTATGTAAATACTGTAGCACTCGATCGCACAACAACTTATGCACCTATGTGCAACCACAATAGCACCCTCTTCACATAGTCTGCTTCTCCTCGATCGAACTTCTTCCTACACTCTGCTTCTACGAAAGTCGCACTTCGAACGCACACTTCGATCGATTCGATACGACTGCTCTTTGTGCACAACAGACTTCACTTGCGCAAACTCGACACTCACATCCGATACTTGAAACTCAAAAATAGTCCTCCTTTTATAGCAATAATTCATTATTAAATTCTTGATCTTAGTCGACTGTATATCCCTAAAACAATCGTCGGCTGCACAACCCCACACTTCGTCGGCTCAAGGTTAACTCCATCGGCTTCAACCGCCTCTGCTGTTCTATAGCTTTTCTAGCACGAAACTTCAACATGTCACGATATCGCTACGCCTTTGCCTATCGTACACCTTGTATTACTTGCTGTCGCAAAATCGTGACACTACTGCCTGTCGTGCACCTTCTTTGGCTATTGTCATGAAATCGTGACACTACCTAACTTTGACGTCATCATGTCTTCTGTCACGAAATCATGACACTGTAGTCTTCATGACCTTCCTCTCTGCTCTTGTCATGAAATCATGACACATCTGCTTTTGCTGACATCATCAACAACTCTGTCATGAAATCATGATGCTTTAGACTCCAAAGCCTTCTTCTCAGCTTCTGTCATGAAATCGTGACACCTTTGCCTCTTGCTGACGTCATCTGCAACTTTGTCGTGAAATCGTCGACACTTCTTGCTTCTTCAACCTTTTCTCGGTTTGCACTAGCGAAAAATGGAACATGTCGCGAAAATCATGACGCTTTTGCCTTAAGCTCTTTCTCAATCTCTGAATCGGAACATGTCACGAAATCGTCGACGCTTTTGCCTTAAGCTCTTTCATCTCATGAATGGAACATGTCATGAAATCATGACGCTTTTCCTTAGACTTTTTCTCGTGATATGTCACGAAATCGGATGCTTTCACCATTGCCAACTCAACCTGTCATGAAATCGTGACACTTTCTGCATCCGTACAACTTCTTTGAAACTTGTCATGAAATCGTGACACTTCCTGCAACTCAACACTGCCAACTCAACTTGTCGCGAAATCGTGACAGTTTTGCCTAAACTTTCTCTCTCCTCAAACATGTCATGAAATCGTGACAGTTTTGCCAGCTTTGCCTCTGCCTTCCAGCATGTCATGAAATCGTGACAGTTTTGCCAGTGCTTTCTCTCTCCTAAAACATGTCATGAAATCATGACAGTTTTTCCAGCCGCCTGCATACTTCTTCTTACTTGTCTTTTTCTTGATCTTTTTGCAACTGGGCTACATAGAAACTTACTGATCATACTAAAACCTTCATCAAAACACATGCTTGGACAACAAATCAAATTGCTTCAAGAACTCCTTGACATTAAAGACAACAATTACCAAGAGCTCCTTTGACATCAATGACAACAACTATACTTGAGCAAAGGCAATGTACTCAAGGTACCCAAAATTGCCAACAATCTCCCCCTTTGTCATTGATGGCAACCCTTAACTAAAAACATATCTCAAGAGCCAAAACTGAAACAACTGATCCAACAACTGAGAATCTGCATTTGAAGTTTTTGCTCCCCCTGACTTGAAGCTCTTCTCTTCACTTGAAGCACTCCCCCTTACTCATATCTCTCCCCCTTTGTCATCAATGGCAAAGGGTCACCTTTGGGGCTCGGGACTAAGAAAGAGCCTCTTGGCTTGGTCCCTCCCCCACCTCTTGATGAGGTGATTAATCTTGAGGTGAGAGTACAACTCCCAATTTCTCCCTTAGATACTCAAACGTATCTCTTGGAAGGGGTTTGGTGAAGATATCTGCAATCTGCTCTTTAGTGGGTACATATTCTAGCTTGACTTGCTTCTCTTGCACTTTCTCCCTTAGAAAATGATATTTGATAGAAATGTGCTTCGTCCTTGAGTGCATTACCAGATTTTTAGAAATACTTATGGCACTTGAATTATCACAAAGAATAGGGATAGGTTGTTCATGCTTGACTTTGAAATCCTCCAAGGTTGTTTTCATCCATAAAACCTGAGTGCACCCAGCCACTGCTGCTATGTATTCAGCTTCTGCTGTAGATAAGGAAACTGAAGGTTGTTTCTTACTCAGCCAAGAAACCAGACTCTTTCCCAGAAAGAATGCTCCACCACTAGTGCTTTTTCTATCATCAATACTTCCTGCCCAATCTGCATCTGTATAGGCTGTGAGGGTGAAATCATCGCCTTTGGGATACCAAAGCCCAAAATCCATAGTGCCCTTCAAATATCTGAATATCCTCTTGACTGCTATAACATGAGATTCTTTTGGAGCTGCCTGAAATCTTGCTACTAATCCAACGGCCTGCATGATATCCGGTCTGGTAGTTGTACTGTATAGTAAACTACCAATCATAGATCTGTACAATTTCTGATCTGCTGTTGGAGATTCATCATCCTTACTCAGATTGCACCCTGTAATCATTGGAGTACATACGGGTTTGTTGTCCATCATCCCAAATTTTTTTAACATCTCTTTGATATACTTTTCCTGAGAGAGAAATATACCATTTTTTGATTGCGCAATCTGCAGTCCTAAAAAGAATGACAGACTCTCCAATCATAGACATCTCGAATTCCTTTTGCATGGTGTTAGCAAAAACTTTGCACATCTGAGTATTATTTCCCCCAAAAATAATGTCATCGACATAGACAACTATGATAATCATATCATCACCTTTATTCTTAATGTACAAGTTGCTATCTGCCACGCCTTTCCTGAATCCTTGTTCATAAAGATACCCGTCAAGTCTTGAGTACCAAGCCCTGGGTGCTTGCTTTAACCCGTACAGTGCCTTTTTCAGTTTACACACATAGTCTGGCTGTTCTGAGAGAGACACACCTTCTGGCTGTTCTATGTAGACTTCTTCATCCAACACCCCATTTAGAAAAGCAGACTTTACATCCATTTGAAACACTTTGAAAGATTTGAAACTAGACAGGGCCAAAAACATTCTGATCACTTCAAGACGAGCAACAGGCGCAAACGTCTCTTCGAAATCAACACCTTCGACTTGAGCATACCCTTTACAGACTAACCTGGCTTTGTTCTTGACAATCTTTCCATCCTCATTAAGTTTATTTTTGAATACCCATTTTGTGCCAATGACATTCTTGTTCTTAGGTCTTGGAACCAAATCCCAGGTTTCACTTTTCTCTATTTGATTTAGCTCTTCATCCATTGCTTTTACCCAAAAATCATCTGTACATGCTTCACTAAAATTTTTTGGCTCAATCTGAGATAACAATGAAACATTCACAGATTCATGTGAAGGAATGACTCTTCTTCTTGTTTTCCTGCTATTTGGATCACCAATGATCAAGTCTTTGGGATGATGTTTCTAAACATACCGTGAAGGAGTTTTGGGAAGCAACTGTTGTCTTTCCTCTTCTTCATCTGACACTTCTCTGAATTCTTCTTGACAGATTCCATCACTGAGTTCCTTGACTGGTTCTCTTATCCCTGTCTTTTCATCTACTGTTACATTTATGCTCTCTACAACTGTATGAGTTCTTTTGTTGAAGCATCTGTAGGCCTTACTTTTGTTGGAATATCCAAGAAAAATTCCCTCATCACACCTAGGATCAAACTTACCCGGATTTTGATCTTCCCTTCTGATGAAGCACTTACTCCCGAACACTTTGAAGTGTTTAACTGTAGTTGGTCTTCCTTTCCACAGCTCATAGGGAGTTTTATGATGATTGACTCTGAGTTGAGCCCTGGTAATGATGTGGACTACTGTATTTACTGCTTCTCTCCAAAAACCATCTGAAAGTTTTGACTCATCTAACATTGCTCTAGCCATATTTTCAATAGTTCTGTTTTTTCTTTCAACTACTCCATTTTGTTGAGGAGTTCTTGCTGCTGAATATTCTCTTTTGATTTCGTGTTGTTCATAGTATTCCACAAATTCATTTGAAGTGAACTCTCCTCCTCTATCTGATCTTAAGCATTTGATTCTCTTGTCAGTCTCATTTTCAATCATTTCTTTAAAAACTTTAAATTTTTCAAAAGCTTCAGATTTTTCTTTGAGAAAAGTAACCCAAGTCATTCTTGAGTAATCATCTATAAACAACATGAAATAGCTATCTCCCTGAATGCTCTGAGTTCTGGTGGGGCCACACAAATTAGTATGAATAAGATCCAAGGGTTTGGAAGATGTATACCCTTTCGATTTGAAACTGGTTCTGGTCTGTTTACCATGTTGACAAGGACCGCAAATGATGTTTTGGGGCCTTTTTATTTTGGGCAAGTCTCTAACTTCTTCCTTGTTACTAATATTGACCGGATTATCAAAACTCAAATGTCCCAATATTTTATGCCACAACCAACTCTCATCTTCTTGAGTTAGAAAGCATTTTTCTCTTTTTATCTCACTCAGCATGTAAAGATTGTTTGGAGTCCTTGTAGCCCTAGCAATAAGTTTTCCATTTAATTCTTTACTTATCTCACATCTATCTGAAAAGAAAGATACTATGTGCCCTTGATCACAAAGTTGACTCACACTAAGCAGATTATGTCTTAGCCCTTCTACATAAAGCACATTTTCTGTTTTGGATTTCCCATCCAAACTAAGAGTCCCTTTACCACAGATCTTTGCGGACCTGTTATCTCCAAAACTGACTGTTCCTCTGTTTGTTTCTTTTAAAGACAAAATTTTTTCTTTTTCACCAGTCATATGTTTTGAACAGCCACTATCAAGATACCATTTTTCTACTTTGTCTTGAGCATGAAAAGCAGTTTGAACTATCATTGACTTAGATTTTATCTCATTCCTCCTTTTTGAGAACTCAAAACTAAATTTATCCAAACTGCACATCCTTGCTATATGCCCAAAATTCTTGCACTTGTAACACATGATATTTTTATTCATAAGAGGTGCAAATGAGTTAACATTTTCCTTACTATGACTCTTCAGAGATTTATTGCAATGCATAGCTATGTGACCAAATTTTTTACAGGAAAAACAATATCCATGGAAGGTATTATGTAACTTGTTTTGATGCCTTGGAAGTTTGTTCTTCTTGCGATCAACTGGAATCCATTGCTCTTCAAAGTGAAGATTGTTCTTGCTTGAAGACCCTGTTTCATGAATGGTGATGCCATCCTTCTTTTCACATGGAATATTCTGTCTGAGAGTTGACTGTTCTAACTTCACTCTAAGAGACATAATCTCTCCTTCTAGTTTCTCACAATCAGCTACCTTTCCTTTTAGAACCTCTGTTAGAACTTGTTCAATCTTCTTCCCTTCTTCAGCTAGAATTTTGAAATCTATAACACTTTGAGCCAATTCTGATCTTGCTATCTCTTTTTCCTGACAATGCTGCTTGAGGACAGAATTCTCTTCCCTGAGTTTCTCAAGCTTTCTCAAGGCCAAGAAGAATTCACTCTTGAGATCGAATTCAACCTTTTCTGAATTTATATGTTCCTCTGTTAGATCCTTCTCCAAGCTATTAGGCTTTTTCTGGAGAGACCTGCTCTGATACCAATTGAAGAACATGAACTTATACTGAGAGGGGGGGTGAACAGTATAAGACTTAACCATTTAATAATTTTAATTTCAGATAGCAGTGGCATCAACATAATATTAAACAAGACAGAAAGCATCACACATAGAAGACCCATTTTAACGTGGTTCACCCAAGGTGGGCTACTCCACGGATAAAAACTTTCCTCTAAAAGTTATATCAAAGTCCTCTGGGAATCCTTCCCGATTACAATGTTTATGAGCCTCGGCTCAAAGGAGATACCTTCCCCTAATTCTGCTTTGCTGGTGATCCTCTAGAAGACCTCTATCTCCTTTGCCCTTAGCAAGTGGAACTCTATCCACAGAAGACACCTGTCTTCCCTGCTCTGGCTGGAGATCTCTGTCCTCAACTCTGTCACTACAAAGTTGGTCCTCTTATCTGCACCAAACACAGTCCTTCGATCTGGCACAATTGTCCTCTTCCTCTATTCTTTTTTGCACTTGGTTGAAAACAACTTTTCACTATCTATGCAACTACAGCAGCACAGTCTTCTCAACTTCTATGCAAACACAGTAGTGCAATCTTCACAAAATGTAGCAGCACTTCGGCTATCGAACTCCTCACTTCTGTGTGCTATCTCTGAAAGTCACAATACCAATAGCTTCTGCTCCTTTGCACATCCACCGCGGCACAGTCTTCGCATACTCTACTTTCTTTACATAGCCTATGTAAATACTACAGCACTCGATCGCACAACAACTTATGCGCCTATGTGCAACCACAATAGCACCCTCTTCGCACAGTCTGCTTCTCCTCGATCGAACTTCTTCCTACACTCTACTTCTGTGAAAGTCGCACTTTGAACGCACACTTCGATCGATTCGATACGACTGCTCTTTGCGCACAGTAGACTTCACTTGCGCAAACTCGACACTCACATCCGATACATGAAACTCGAAAATAGTCCTCCTTTTATAGCAATAATTCATTATTAAATTCTTGATCTTAGTCGGCTGTATATCCCTAAAACAATCATCGGCTGCACAACCCCACACTTCATCGGCTCAAGGTTAACTCCGTCGGCTTCAACCGCCTCTGCTGTTCTATAGCTTTTCTAGCATGAAACTTCAACATGTCACGATATCGCTACGCCTTTGCCTACCGTACACCTTGTATTACTTGCTATCATGAAATCGTGACACTACTGCCTGTCGTGCGCCTTCTTTGAACTGTTGTCGCGAAATCGTGACACTACCTGACTTTGCTGACGTCATCATGTCTTCTATCATGAAATCATGACACTGTAGTCTTCATGACCTTCCTCTCTACTCTTGTCGTGAAATCGTGACACATCTGCTTTTGCTGATGTCATCAGCAACTCTGTCATGAAATCATGACGCTTTAGACTCCAAAGCCTTCTTCTCAGCTTCTGTCATGAAATCATGACACCTTTGCCTCTTGCTGACGTCATCTACAACTTTGTCACGAAATCGTGACACTTCTTGCTTCTTCAACCTTTTCTCGGTTTGCACTAGCAAAAATGGAACATGTCACGAAATCGTGACGCTTTCGCTGCCTTAAGCTCTTTTCTGCCAACTGCTCGTAAAACTGGAACATGTCACGAAATCACGACGCTTTCATTGCCTTAAGCTCTTTTCTGCCAACTGCTCGTGAAACTGGAACATGTCACGAAATCGTGACGCTTTCGCTGCCTTAAGCTCTTTTTTGCCAACTGCTCGTGAAACTGGAACATGTCACAAAATCATGACGCTTTCACCAACTGCAAGCTGCCAACTCAACCTGTCATGAAATCGTGACACTTTCTGCATCCGTACAACTTCTTTGAAACTTGTCACGAAATCGTGACACTTCCTGCAACTCAACACTGCCAACTCAACTTGTCGCGAAATCACGATAGTTTTGCCTAAACTTTCTCTCTCCTCAAACATGTCATGAAATCGTGACAGTTTTGCCAGCTTTGCCTCTGCCTTCCAGCATGTCACGAAATCATGACAGTTTTGCCAACGCTTTCTCTCTCCTAAAACATGTCACGAAATCACGACAGTTTTGCCAGCCGCCTGCATACTTCTTCTTACTTGTCTTTTTCTTGATCTTTTTGCAACTGGGCTACATAGAAACTTACTGATCATACTGAAACCTTCATCAAAACACATGCTTGGACAACAAATCAAATCGCTTCAAGAACTCCTTGACATTAAAGACAACAATTACCAAGAGCTCCTTTGACATCAATGACAACAACTATACTTGAGCAAAGGCAATGTACTCAAGGTACCCAAAATTGCCAACACAGATGACCTTGTTAAGTATTTTTCAACAGGTAGATGTCCCCCACAATTAAATGCTTCACAATGAAGAAGGTTTCGCCTACAAGCTCTTAGGTATGTATTGTTGCCCGAGGGATTGTTCTTCAAAAACATTGATGGAGTTCTCCTAAGGTGCGTTAAGGAACCCGAGAAAGCTAGATTCCTGGAGGAGTTTCATTATGGCATGTTGGGAGGACACTACGCTGGTAGGCCTATGGCCTTAAAGATTATTCGGGCTGGTTACTATTGGCCAACTTTGTTTGCTGATACTTTCAAGATTTCTCAAGCTTGCGATAAATGCCAAAGGTATACGGGACATATCATAAATGCACCATTGCCCCTACATCCAATTCAAGTAGAAGCACCTTTTCAGTAGTGAGGGTTGGACTTTATTGGAATCATTGATCCAAACTCTTTAGCCGAACACAAGTACATATTTATGGCTACTGACTATTTTACAAGATGGTCTGAGGCCATTCCAACCAAGGCTACAAATCAGGATGTGGTAATCACTTTCATTGAAGGACTGATCACGTGTTTTGGCATTCCTGACGCCATTATCACAGACAACGGAACTCCATTCATTAGAGCCAAGCTAGGATAATTTACAAACAAGTACAGTATTTTTTTGAAGACATCCTCTAATTATTACCCTCAAGAGAATGGCTTGGCGGAATCTACAAACAAGAACTTGCTATGGATTTTAAAGAGATCCTTGGGGGATAATAAGAGATCTTAGCACCTTTTGCTAAATCAGGCCTTATGGGTAGATAGAATTTTGATCAAGAATTCTATCAAGACTTCACCATTAGCCTTGGTATACGGGAAAGAGGCAAGATTGCCTATTCATTTAGAACTTCCTGCCTTGCAGCAATTGAAGGAATTCCTGAACGATGAAGAAAATATGGATCCTATGAACATACAATTGGCTCAGTTGTTGCAGTTGGAAAAGCAACGTTCTTTGGCCTATGATGAGTTTGCTAAGCATTCACAGGAAATTTCAAAATGGTTTCACAAAGGTTCTACTGACCGCACATTCAAAGTGGGTGATTTAGTTTTAAAGTGGAATGAAAAGAAGGCCAAGCCAGGCATGTACAAGAAATTTGACACTCTGTGGGAGGGTCCATTTCGGATTGCCAGTACAAGTGCAGCAAATGCATTTTATCTTGAGGACTTGGAAGGTAATTCACTTCCTATTTCAGTGAACATCTTTCATTTGAAAGCCTACATTTCATGATGTGAAAACACAGTGTTACCTTGTACATTTTGTTTTGTTTTTTTTCTTTAAAAAAGAAAAAAAAAAGAAGCACCACTTGTAGGAGTCCCCCTTTGTACAGAATTCATCAACTTCGGCTTGTCGCGACAGCCCGCAGGTATGTCTATTTCTCTCTATTTTTCTTTTCCTTCCTAGCAGTTAGTGGCTTCCATCTACTTCTTTCTTCCACTTTCTTATTTTCATTCCCTTCCTCTCCCACTCCTTCCACTGTACATAATCAAGCCACTACTGTTGTTTCTACTCCCCTCTATGATGTTCCTATTTCTTCACTTCCCCTTTCTTCCAATCCTTTGTCTTTTGAGCACTTCTCCATAGTTCCCACCGCTTTCTCCATCTCATCTACTTCCATTTCATTATCTATTTTCATGGAATCCCAACAGCTAGTAGTACAGTAGCGCCCTCTTCAATTGTTGTATCTACCGCTTCTACTCCTCCATCTTCCACCATTCCATCATTCACCATTCTCGTTCCATGGCCTGCACATTTGTCGGTCATCACCCCATTCATTCCTATTTTTGCAACCCAGGTGCTTCTCACCACTGCCATGGAGACCCTTTCATAGCACCTGGTGATTACCCAGCTCAACCGAGCTAGGCAAAATGCAGTAGTTAAAGGAAGAAGGGAAGTTTTGCTATTCCTCAAATTTTTGCTAAAAGTCCTATTTTGAGTGTCGAGCGCCAACAAGAGCTTGTTGCAGCAGCTCGTAGAAACGTCCAACATCAACCAACACTCACTTCTTCTGCTCCTCCAATTTCTTGACTCTGTTGCCCAATGGATAAATGCCTGGGGTTTGTGCATGCAACAAAACTGTATACCCCGAGAGCCACCAAGAATGTTGGCATTTTTGCCACATTTTTTTTGTTGTTGTTCATACAAAATAATGCACAAATTGTAGAGATACTCACTCCTCTGTTTGTCCCTCCAAGCACCTCGAAAGGGATAATTAGTAAAAAACAAAAATCTCTACAAGTTTTGTGCCAAATCAAAGTAAGTTAAAAATGTCGCAAAATCACGACATGCCACATTTTCACGACCTATTGCAGTTTTGCGACGTCCGATGCAGAAGGAAGCTAAGCACATAAAAATGTCGTGAAATCGTGACATGTCGCATTTTCGTGACCTATCGTAGTTTCGCACTAGAAAGCAACAAAAGGGAGCATTGAAGGCAAAGTTGTCTCGAAATCGCAACATGTCGCATTTTCGCGACCCGTCACATTTTCACGGTAGACAGTGGCAAGAAAGCAAAGTGATAGGCGGCATGTCACGAAATCACGACATGTCACGATATCGTGACCTGTCATGTTTTCATGGTAGGAAAGCGAGGAAGGAGCAGTATGGTATGTAATGTCATGATTTTGCGACACGTCAAATTTTCATAACGGAGGTGGCAACAAAGGAGAAGACAGAAAAATGTCACGATTTCGTGACTTGTCGCATTTTCACGGGGAGAAAGCATAAAAGTACAAGGCAAGAGAAAATGTCACGATTGTGCGACATGTGATTTTGTGACTTGTCACATTTTCACGGGAAGAAAGCAAAAAAGTACAAGGTAGGAGAAAATTGTCACGATTTCACGACTTGTCACGTTTTCACGGGGAGAAAGCAAAAAAGTACAAGGCAGGAGAAAATTGTTGCAATTTTGAGACATGGTGTGTTTTCGCTAGGAGTCTTGTTTTCACGATGAGAAAGCAGAAAGGACAGTGCCAAGTACGAAATGTTGCAAAATTATGACTTGTCACATTTTTGTGACAAGGAGAAGCGAAGGAACAAAGCGAGAGGAGGATGTCGCGATTTCGCGACACGTCACGTTTTCACGACTAAAGGAAACGGAAGAAAGTAGCGAGAGGAGGATGTCACGATTTCATGACACATCATGTTTTCATGACTAAAGGCAATGAAAGAGCCAAGCAAGAGGAGGATGTCACGATTTCGTGACACGTCGCATTTTCATGACTAAAGGTGACGAAAGAGCCAAGCGAGAGGAGGATGTTGCGATTTTGTGATACATCGCATTTTCGTGACTAAAGGTGATGGAAGGGCAAAGCGAGAGAAGATTGTCGCAATTTCACGACACGTTGTGTTTTCACGACTGGTAGCAACAGGAGAAAGCAGTGAGGGAAAAATGTCATGATTTCGTGACACATCGCATTTTCGTGATAGAAGCGACAACAAAGGCCCAATAAAGTTTTATCCGCATTTTTCTTCATATTGCATAGGAGAATGTAAGGAGAAAATGAGGATCGAACGAAGTAATGTTTTAAAATCTCTCTAATTGGTTTTGAGATCGAGGTCAAAGAGGCTCCAAAATTAAATGTTTCGTTGTTTACCTATGTGCGCAAGATGGGAGAACTTGTTAAATCATGCAGTTTTCAAAGCCACCAAAATTAAAGATGCCTACGATATTAAAAGCTCTTGTTCATGATATCCTAACACTTCAAGCATGCCCCGAGAATAGTCATTTAATGAAGAAATATGGTCACTTGTTTTCGTTCGATTTTCAAACTTGATCCATAAAAACAGGGAATGTGATTTCTCCGAGGCAGATTTAGGGGGATTGTTTCTCTTTTCAAGTGCATATTTTGTGGATCTCCTCTTCAAAATATGTTTTATGTTTTAAATGTTGTGATTCGAAAGGGAGAGGGAAGACCTCTATAAATACTAATGTACATCTCAAGAAAAAGAGGAGGACCTTTTTGCAAAAATTGAAGTAGAAATCCTAAATGCATTTTGCTCTGTTCTTAGAGTCTTTAGAGCTGGTGATCCAAACTGATCTTCATGTGATGCTTTCTATGTAATTCACTTCTGCTTAGTCAAGTGCTAAAATATAAGTTGAATTTTGTTGTTCGAATTTGGCTATGTTTTCATTTGAACATTTGAAGTATAATTGAAGGTAAACTTATGGTCAATGTTTGATCCAATTTTTGTATGTGCATTCTAAGAATCAGTTACTGCTTATCTTCGGGATTTATTTTGAGGTTATTTGCTATCTGAGGTTGTTCTCCCTATCAACTGTCGGCTTTAGCCATATTTCCATTTCTTTCTGTTATTTCTAACCCTAAACCTTGAAATCAGTTTAGATTAGTTTGGGAGCCAACCCTCTCTGGAGATTGGCCCGGGAGACTTCTCTTTCTCTCATCCTTTCAATGTTGGTCGGGTCTAGGGCGCATTTTATATGACTAGGCGGATTCGTGACCAACATATCTCTAAAAGGTGAATCTAAAATGATGAGTGGATTCATTTTATGTTTTTTTGAGCATGAAAATAAAATAATCTACATGACTAACTTTGTAAATGTAGTAGCCTTTGATATGCCATCATAAATTGCCCCTCTTAAATGAAATTGTAATTTTCATAAAGAGAAGTTAATTTATTGTCTTAAAAGCAAAAGTGCAAAGCTTGAAGTTCATTTATCCTTTAAAATGTGAAATTATGCTAACTTTGAAATTACAAAATTCTTTTAAAAATGTGAACTTTGAATAATTTTTGTAATTTTGGATTTGCTTTAAAATGGAATTGAAATTGCATAAAATGAAACATTAAAGCTCATTCTTGGAATTCGTGCATCTCTTTTTTTGAATTTTATTTTATTTTTTATTTTTTATTTTATTTGCAAAAGTTAAAAAAAAAATAAAAATAAAATATATGGTTGGAATAAAAATTAAAATTAAAATTTGAAAATCTGGAATATGGACCAGAATATGGAAAATGACCAAAGAGAAACTACTGCAAACTAAACCAACCTATGCTGTAGAAAAACACTAGATCCTGAACACAAATATCACTCCCAAATTGGAAGAAGTTGCAACTTCTTCTATTTTTGGCCCAACCCCTCCAACCTACCTAGCCTATTTAATTAGACATCCTCCCCTGAATTCCTCCTGACTCCCTAGCTAACTAGTAATTACTTTTACATTCTTTACATTTAATTTCTTGTTTTTTTCATAAGCATTTACAGGTTAGAAAGTACGATAGCTTCTCATCAGTGGGTACGATCCAAGATCAGACATTTGATCTTGCTCAAAAGCATCTGATCCAGCTCTGCAACATCCAATCTTGTCTGCAGGTTTCTTGGGGGTACCTTCAGACTCTGGTTTGCATTATTTCATCTCAAATTTGTATTTCAAGCATCATATTTATCATCTATCATTGTATTTAATATAGAAATTGTCATTTATCATACTTGGAGTTCACCATCCTTGCATTCAACTGTGTTATTTGCATATAATAGTTTATATTCATAGCATTTTCTTTACATAAAGCATACAATAATATTTTATTTATCCTAATCCATGCTTAACAATATTCATATTGCATTGCAAGTTCTTGTTTTGTTATCTAACTATGAAATTGTAAGTTTCTGATCAGATCGGATCAGTTGATTGTAGATTGGATCATTCGATCACAAATTGAACATCTGATATCATCCTGCAACATCCGATCTAGCCTGTAGCAAGCAAAAAAACTCTACATCAAACATTTGGATTGAGTAAGAGTGTCAAAGTTCTTTCATAATTAAGCATTGTATTAGTTTATCTTCTGTAATTCACTATCTATTGTATTCATTGGAATCAAAATTGCATTTAGTTGTTGGTCAAATATCTACCTAATTATACAAACATGCATTTGTGCACCCTAGACATGGCCAACATTGAAAGGCCAGAGGAAAGAAATGTCCTTTGTACCAATCTCTAGAGATTTTTGGCTCCCTTGCTAAATCCTACACTCGTTTAAGACTAAATTTATAGGAAAGAAATTAGAAATGATGAAAAGAGATGGAAAATAGGGCCACAGGCCGAAGGTGTAGGATTGAGGATAGACTAGAAACAAAAATTCCACCCAAGCATTAAAACAACATGTAATAAAAGAAAGCAATAAAATTTACTTATGATCTTGTAGAAACAACCTCCAGGATCGCATTACAGGACTCACTCCTTCACCAACAATATTCAAATTCAGATGTAGAATTTAAATTTAACAGTAGATAATGAATGAGTATAAAATAGAAACACATAAAATAGAAGGAAATCACACATAAGATCACTTGTAAATTTAGAAGCCCTGTATCTTCTATTAATGTAGAGAACTTGAATAGTTTTTTTTGCAGAATGTCTAACCTCCCTCGTACAATGAAAATTGAGTAGTATTTATAGAGGATTTTGCCTCTTTCATTAAATGCACATGGAGACAAAATTTTCATATATCAGGAACCATAGTGAAATAATTCCTCCTTGGAAATATTAAAAACTCATCCTTTCACCACAAAGATCCAACTTTTAAGGAAACTCCTCTAGGAAATTAGCATTTTTGGGCATCGATGCATGGGGAGCTGCAAGGTTTGGTCATTGACTTGATACATTTGCCATCCTCAAAAATGTGCTTCTTCTTGGAAATCATGAAAATTGCCTTGCACTTTTCATTATTGCTACTTTCTTTGCTTGAGATCCACAATCTGAGTTACTCTTCACCACAAGCATTTAATATTTTTCATTCACCTACTTTGGGTGCTTCTTTTAAAACCTCTAACGTTATTGACCACATAGTTCAACCAAAATAAATGAAAGTTCCTTCAACAACTATTATGTTCCCTTTGAAATCCATGTTCGTCATCACCTCACTTTTGGGACGAACGTGAAGTTGACCATTCAACGTCGCTTCGAACTTCTAACAAAGTTTTCCCGAATTCAACTATCCATAGTGCATTCGCCCCTAGGAGAGGTGAATGGAGGTTTCATCCCTCAACCAGGGTGAACCCATCGTTGAATTTTCAATATTTCACCTTTTAATGACATTCGTCCAAACTCAGGGTGAACGAAACTTTCACCCCATTCTTGGGGTGAATGTGCCCATGTTCAAGACTTTTGTCGAATATATTTCAACCAATCAATGCGATGGATGGATGCACTCCTTCAATTTTTGAGGACGTTCACCCCAAAGTGGGGTGAACAAAGCTTTCACCCCACCTTTGGGGTAAATGCAATTTCTTTTACGTCTTGACTTCGGATGACTCTGATACTTAGCCATTTTTTAAACTTGATTATTTCTTAATTTCTATCCTTCCTTCACAACGGAGGGTGCATAGAGCTTTCTTCCCTCAATTGGGGTGAATATTACTCATCGAATTTGGTCATGTCTGCTTTCTTTTACATTCATCCTGGAGTAAGGTGAATGAGCCTTTCATCCATTGCTTGAGGCGAACGTTATTTTCATCTTCAACAAAGCTCTCATTTTATGAACTTAGTCTTTTATGCACCGTTTTACAACTATTTTATAGGTGATTCGAACCAAAGTCTCCAATCCATTTCCTTAGCCATTTTCCTTAAAACACCCATTATTTTCAAGCCAAAAGGATGCAAGAAAATAAATAAGAAAAACAAAATATAACTGCAACATATTATATCGGTCAAAATATTGTATGTTAATATTAATATATTTTGTCGCATTACAATCAAAAATATTAATGTAGCATATTATAAAACTACTAATATTTCTGGTGGCTTACAGGATATCCAGCTCGCAAGGATGCAAGTGATCCCAAGTCTTTATCCATTGGGCTTTTATGGAGTCTTTTTTCTGGCTACCTTAGCTGGTGTTTTTGATGTAGACACTTTTATTTGTGCTTCCTCTTCTACCTTTTTAGTGGCTTTAGCTTCTACTACTACTTGGAGTACTTCTACCCATTTTACTTCTTTTGCTACTTTTTCTATCGTGGCCTTCTCTGTTGTGGCTCGCTATTCCTGCTCCATGAGGATTTCGAAGGTAACCTCAAAAAATGTGACCGCCACCTCCTAGGCATGAGTGGTAAATAAGAATAGAGTACTCAAAGACTCATACACAAAGCATATATTTTGGACATCTTCTAGACTAAGGCGCTTTGCTCTTTGGGCTAGCTCGAAAATGAAAGCTCCATGCGGGTATACTTCTACATAAGTGATAGGACCTGTACTTCTATGATGGGCTCTTCCCAGGTATCAATCTTCGAGGTGTCCTCCACAAATTTTCTCCAAGCCATTTCCAATTGTTCCTTTGGCAGAGGTTCACCCCACTCATTGGTAAAACTTGGAAAACCCATATCGACAAGAGCATCAAAGTGAATCATGGACACAATGTACTCTCTCTCTATGGTGCTAAGGATTTTTTAGCCTTCTCCCACCAGGTCCATTCTCTGAAAATAGCTATGCACTGTGACCTTGGTAGCTGACCAAGTGTGATCCATCTCGCTAAGGGGGTGAATGTACATGCTAGAGTTAGCCAAAGCATGGATTTTCATAACCATCTCCATATAGGGCTCTAGTATTTCCTCGGTTCCATCTATCAATTGCTGCCCCATATGAGTCTGTATTCTAGCTACCTAGAGGTAATGCAATACTTGAACTTCTTGTATGTCCAAATTTTCATAGTTATGATCTGAGCAAAGGTGTTCTTCCTTGATGTTATTCATGGAAAAACCTGTAGCTTCTATGGCCTTCTCTGCCATTTGATTATGTATTGCCTCTAGTTGCGTTCTGAGTGCTTGCATTTCTATTCTCTATGCATCCCTTTCTTTCAAGTGCACTCCTACCTATCGATGCAAGTATTCATTATTCATGGTTGTCTTCTCCTCTTGCGCTCTGCTTACTGCCAATGCACTTTCAAGCTCAATGATCTTTGTTTTTGCCTCAAAAAATTGTTGCTTATAGTATTCACCATGCAAATAGACTGAGCTCATGTCAACCTATATGTTTCCCATTTTTTTAGTTGGATCAATCTTCGTTAGGTCTTCTGTCACAATCTCATATGAATAATCGCTTGGCATCATTTTACCTCATGGTTTTTGGACCAGAAGAGTGATCTTCATTGTGTAGGCCTCCATGGCAACTAGATCAAAAGCAACCTTCTTAAGTGGTCGAGTTGGAGCCAGTGCTTCTTTCTACCTTTTTCTTTTTAACCACTACGAAGAACTGAGTTGCACCCGATTTATTTTCTCCATTTCAAGTTGCTTTGATGCTACCTCAACTTTGAGTAGTACTTGCAACTCTAAAAATGGGGTAAAAGTTATTAAAACTTGTGAGCAATTGGGCTCAAAGGAAGCGGATGAGATGGCTAGAAGGGGAGGGACCAAAACAATAGAGTGGATGGTGAATCCAAGTTTGGTTGTAGTTATGATTACTCTTGGAGGAGCTTGCGTATTTATAGCCTCAATGAGGGTGGTGGCGGTGATGGAAGGGAAAGGATGTAAAAATGGGTTTGGCCCTGATGCAAATAAAATGAAAGAAAGGGTGGTCAAAGAAAGGGGAATAGAAGAAGGAGTAGTAGTGACCTAGGAAGGAATAAAAGAGGAAGGGAGAAAAATGGATATGGAGGGTATACCAAAATGTGGAGAGATTGACATAGAGACTGAGGGAAATAAGCTAATAGCCACTACATGCTCTAAAGAATAAGAAGAGGAAAAATAAGACGTACCTTTGAGCATGGGTGTTGTGTGCTACGGTGATGGGAGTGGATGTGAGATGATTTATTCTTGTTGTTCTTTCACATCCTCCTCAACGTTAACAATTTCCACCTATGGGTTCTCCATCTGTAGGTCCTCCTCTTGTTCAAGAATCATCATAAATATTTGTTCAACCAACATTAGAATCCCTGTCACCAATGGAGGAGGAATAATAGTCGTTGAAACAACTATAACTATTGGAAGTGTAATGTCTAAAACTATAGTAGTAGAAGAGGGAATAGTGTTATTCCTTTGATTCTTCATAGCTTTCAAGAATGGGGGTGCATCTCGGATAGTTTGCTTCTCCACCAAAGGTGCCTCATCAACTTTACGCTTCATCCTCTTTGACCTTCACTAAAATACATACTCCTGTTCTTCCTCCTTAGGAGTCTCCTCTTCAACTATTGGGCGCTCTCCTTTTGTCCTCCTTTCACTATTGTTGGAATGTTGGAAACTTTGGGGTATTTCTTTGGTAAAATTTATGGGTTGATAGGCACCCACAAATTCATCATAGGTGTCCGAAAATGCCTTGTCCATCTTCAAACCAAAAGGTGATGCAGTTTTTTATCGATGAACCCGCATTATCCACCAGGTCATGATTTTTTTCTCAGTCCATGAAGGCTGACTCTCTTTTATCTGACTAAATAGTCTAGGTGAGGTAATCTGGTTTTTGTACCTCACCAAATTATATTCAGCCTCTTGTTCATAGCAGTCATGCCAAGGTGGAAGTGACATCATATTTTTGATGTGCCACTCTAAATCAGGTCCATCAAAATTATTTCATCCTTTTTCAATGTTAGATCATGAACAACAGTGAAATATCTTGGCCTTTATTATCTCCATAAATTTTTCCAATGGGTCATACCTCCAATGTTGTGGCAGTTCTATCAACCCTAGGTCCTAAAGAATTACTATGAGCAGCTTGTTCTTACCAACCTGACTTACTTCTATACTGCAAAACTTGAAATACATATTGTAATTCATCTTCTTACCATGCCCTATGCCATATGCATCATTAACATAGTCTGATTGGTGCACCACCTCCATAGCAAAAATATCTTCGATGGTGAAGTATGGTAGCAGGAATGGGTTACCTGTGAAGCCAAAACTTCTTACGAGCACACCATGAGTAAGCAAAAGGATGTCTAATTTTTCTATTGTAACTACTAATTATCTTATATCCTATGACACTCTTTCACATGCACCACAAAGCAGTTCTATTGCAGGCCCCAAAAACAAATGATTGAAACTATAAAATGACTCCCTACTTGATAGGGCGGAAGTCCACATGTAAACTGGTAGAAGCTCATCTTTCTCATCCATTTGCCTCATTATGATGAATGAGAAATATTGGTGTAGATGAAAGAAGAAATACCATACCATAAAATAAGTGTGCATGAATGACGTCTCTTATCTAGTTTACAACCTCTCTAGCTGAAAATGTAGTTTTTGAGATATCCAATCGATCCAATCGAAGTATATTAGGTTAGTCCCCTACCTCATGGCTGGCGGAGAGAAAAATTATACCTGGCATATACATTGTGCTAAGGCCACCTTCCACTTATGAATGGTGGAATATTTTAGCAGGCTAGCCACCCATGCTAACATTGAATAGATTTCCAGGATTTTAAAATCTGTGAGCGACTTTGGCAGGTTTGAAAGTTGCCTTAGTTGTGGCTCTTTAATCAACTGTGTCTCCATAAACTAATGTATTGTTATGGTAGAGATATATCTGTCCTCCTACTCGTTGATGTGTAATTTCTTGTTAATTGTATACGAAGGAGGTTTCCAGCCACAGGTAAATGCTTCCCGTACTTGGTTAGCAATAATAGTAAAAAGTGCTTCCTTATTTGCCTTGATCAAATTTGCAAAATACTTGATCAAATTTGCAAAATGTGCAAAAATTGCAAAACATTGTGCTGAAATTTGACCAAAAATGGCAAAAATATCACCTTTGCTACTATTTTGTTGGTTTTGGCACCAAATTTTGCAATTTTGAATTCAAAATTTCATTTTCCTACCAAAATTTGAATTGTGCATCAAAAATTATTTTTATTTTATGGATGATTAATCCGTTGATCAACTACGTGTCAAATATCAAGGGTCTACAAACCTCCCAAGGTCATATTGCAACGTCACTACAAATCACCAACTAACCAACAAAGTTTGCAAGCCATCCAATGTGGAAGATCAATGATCAACCACACCACAAGGTGGAAACCAATTGTCCAATCATGCATGCTAGCCACTTGGTGCTTCCACGCATATGTGTGGGAGGTGTTAGTGTGCCTACCATAGGGTGGGCACTACAATATGTGCCTATCGGTAGTTATAAACAACTTGGGAGTAATCGCCCGAGCAATGTGGGACTAAAGGTTCCACAAAGCAATTTTATCCCTATCAAAATTTACACCCTGCTAGACGAAAAATCTTTACGACTTTCAGGTTTCAAATCACCATCGAAAATGTGATAAAAATAATCAAACTTGCCAAAATATTTCTCACCACATGTCAAAATTTTAATGGAGGGTCATTTAGGGTTTGTAATTCTTGTTGTTGATTGGCTTATAAAGTAACCTTTAGGAAAGTTCAATTTTTTTTGTCTGTAACTTTTTCATCCTCCCATATCTCTATCGCCTACAAACTACTACACTCTAGAGTCTGCGATTGATGAGGGTGCACAACCAAAACTTGCAATGTGATTTGCATTCGATGAGGGTGAACAATTGAAACCTACAATCTGTGTTCGATGAGGATGAATAATCAGAATCCAAAATGGATCTGTGTTTGACGATCTACATTCGACAAGGGTGAACAATGAGAACCTGTAATCTACATTCAGTGATCGATGTTGCAACCATGCAGGCGGTCCATTGGTGTGTTGGTATTGATTGACGATAGCTATACTACTATGTTCATCCAGCTACAATATCTAGGTGATCGACCGATGGTATAAATTAGGTCATTAAAGTGGTATAGAACCCACTGGAGTGTTGTCATCAACTGGCTATTGTCGATGGTCGATCATGATAGCTTGGTGGGGCAAGAATTTAGGGAGGTAGTAATGTGAGGTGGGTAGCCTTGCCTCCTCCGATTGGCTGGTAGGTAGGGCCTACCGACCTACCCATCGATGTGCCAAAATTGACAATAATTTCCCAAATAGGCAAGGCCTATTTTAATCTTAAATTAAAAAAATATATTAATACTAATAAAATATTAATATTAATATTCAAAATGTAGGATTTATTGCATGGAGTAGGTTGTCTATTCTTCATGTAAATTTTAGTCCTTCATGCAAATAGATCTTGCACATCAACTGGTTTTCCTTAGCAACCCTCCTCTTGGCCAAAAATTGACCTCAAACTCTGAAATTGCTCTTCAAATATGCCTTCCTTCGGATCTTCAAAGTAGAAATAATTTTTCCTCAACAAGAAATATTTGTCTTACCCTTGGGTTTCTTCTAGGGATATTTTGTGCAGGGGTAATTTCTGCCCTTTGCTACCTCAGCTTCACCTAATGTTGTGGGTGGATTCAATCCAATTTCCACTAGCACCTACCTAGGATCTGATGCACTAGAAAAATCTAACTAGGCACCTAACAAAAAAGTGGAAACTTGTCCTCCTTCCTACAAAAATGAATCCTCGACTCTGATTACCAATGATGTAGGAACTCAACGTGAAGCTTATTTCTTATTAGCAATGGAAGAATATATAAGCCCTTGACTTCCTGGATTCTATCATAGATCAGTTATGGAAGCTTTATTTTGATGGTGCTAGATGTAAGAATGATGCAGGAGCTAGTATTATTTTGATCTCTCCGATAGGGCTATAGAAGACTTATTCTTATAGATTGACTTGGAGTTGCACAAATAACGTAGCCGAATATGAAGCGTTGTGTCTCAGATTGAAGAAATTTGAAAAGTTGGGCATCAAACAATTGCAAATTTTTGGTGACTCTGAACTCATTGTCAACCAAACCACAAATAAATGTGTGTCTAAGAAACATTACCTAAAATCTTACTACAATAAAATATGGGATTTGTTTGAATATTTCACATATTTGAACATTCATATGATTTCCCACGAGCAAAACAAACACACAAATATTCTAGCCTCTCTGGGCGTGAATTATTCTCCTGCGAAGAAAATAGTCATAAAATCCAAGACTGTAAGGGTGATCTATAGGCCCTCAGTCCCTGACAAGAACATCTATTGGCAAGTGTTCGATAGTGATGAGAAAATAGTCAATTTTCTCATCAAGGAAGTTGCAAGCATGGATGACAGAAAGCTTGTCGAAGAAGAGATGGAGGGGATGATACAATTGAAGAACAATCACATTCCCAGGGGACTAATTTTTTTGGAAATTCTATTTGATCAAAATGATAGGGTTGAAAAGTACAGGATTAAGGTGGATGCCAAGGATTATAAGGAATTGCAATTGAAGCATGAAAATATCATCAAGATCAAAACTGATTGCATGCCAAAAGAGTTAGAATATATAAAAAAATTGTTTTATAAGTATCCCAATATTGTTGCCTGGAGCTATCAAAATTTGAAGTGATATGACAGGAACGTGATCCAGCATACCATCGAGATACAAGAGGGAGTAAAACATTTTTAGCAAAAATAGAGACCTATCAATCCCAAGATAGAAGTACTCATGAAGGTGAAATTGTTAAAGATGCTAGAGGCAAAGATAATTTACCCGATTAAGCATTCAACATGGGTGGCTAATATGGTGCCAGTATGAAAAAAGAATGGAGATATTCGATTGTGTGTAGATTTTTGGAACTTGAACCAGGATTCACTAAAATATCATTATCCTCTATCGTAGATTGATCAAATCCTTCATGTGGTTGCTGGCGCACAAATATTTTCATTGTTAGATGGCTTCTCTAGTTATAATCAAATCTGGGTGAAATATGAGGACCAACATAAAATGGCATTCACCACTAAGTGGGGTACATTTTTCTACCAATGGATGCCATTTGGACTCTCAAATATTGGCACTACTTTCCATAGGGCTATGGACATCGCTTTTGGTGAGTTATTGAATAGAATTATTGTAATCTATCTTGATGACATGATTGTGTTTTCACACTATAGAGAAGACCACATTTCTCATTTGAGGTAGGTGTTCAAGAAGTGTCATGAGTTCAGGATTTCTATTAATCCAAAGAAGTCAATATTTGCTATTAAATAAGGGAATTTTTTTGGTCATGTGATCTCACAAGAAGGATTGGCAATTGATCCTACAAGAGCTAAAGCACTCTTGAAGTTACCATTGCCTGCTAATAAAAAAGACCTACAATCGTTCTTCGACCAAATAAATTTCATCCACAAGTTTATTGCTGACTTTGCTCAGGTTTTGAAACCCATGATTGAGCTCTTAAATAATAATACCGAGTTTAAATGGATAGAAGCCAGAAGATGAGATTTTTAGGAGATCAAGGAAAGAATCACCCAAGCTCTAGTGTTGATTAATCCTGATTATTCAAAAGACTTTATTCTCTATGTAGTAGGTGAGAAAGAGAGCTATGTTGCAGTTTTGAAATAGAAGCAAGAATATGGAGATGAGAAGCCAATTACCTTCCTAAGCCAAGTCATTACGCCCCACCAAGAGAAGTACAATTTCATTAAGAAACATGTGTATGTGATGATGAAATAATTGAAGAAGTTCCAACACTTTATTTCTTAGAGCAAAACTATCATTTATGTTATACATCCCAATGTTTGAAACTTTATACTCCAAGGAGAACTATGTGAAAAAAGGGCAGGTTGGGTCTCAAAAATTTAAGAATATGATGTGGAGATCCGACCAATAAAGCTAGTTTTTAGGTGAGCTTTATGCCAGGAGTTAGCTAAGAGTGCCACGTCTGAATCATTGTATATGATGTAAGAGGAAGAGGTTGGTGAAAGCATTTGTGTAAATCACACTGCAAGCAATCATGACTAGACAAAGGAGCTTGTTGATTACTTCACTTTTGGAAAATGCCCACCACACCTCGATGCTTCGCAGTGCTAAAGGTTTATGCTGTAAGCCCTCAAATATGTTCTATTGTCTAATGGGCTATTTCACAAGAATATTGATGGAGTTCTCCTTAGATGTGTGAAAGAATCTAAGAAGGAAAAATTTTTAGAATAATTTCATTCTAGGCTATCCGGTGGTCACTATGTAGGAAATCCCATGGCCTTAAAAATTATTCGAGTTGGCTATTTTTGGCCCACTCTGTTCATTGATGCTCATAGAGTAAGTTAGCATTGTGATATCTATTAGCGATACGTTGGTAGAATCAGGAAAGGAGCACTACCTGTGTGCCCAATTCAAGTGGAAGAACCTTTTCAATAGTGGGGTCTGGACTTCATTGGATTCATTGATCCACATTCTTCCATGAAGCATAAATATATTTTAATAGCAACTGATTATTTCACCAGATAGGCATAGGCTATTCCTACCAAGAAGACCGATCAAGTGATCGTCATCTCTTTTCTGGAAGGAATCATTACTCGCTTCGACATCCCAGATTCAATTGTAACTGATAATGGAACTCCATTCATTGGGCCAAAATCACTGAGTTCACTAGAAAATATGGAATCTATCTCAAAACATCATCCAATTATTAACCACAAGGAAGTTTCTTGGCCGAATCTACCAATAAAAATTTACTATGAATTTTGAAGAGGATACTCGGAAATAATAAAATGAGTTGGCACCTGCTATTGAACCAAGCTCTTTGGGCAAACCGCATATCCATAAAAAAATCTATCAAAACATCTTCATATTATTTGGTGTATGGAAAAGAAGTTGTTCTACCCACCCATATTGAGATTTCAGTCCTTCAAACATTACAATTATTTCTAGGTGAAGACGAGGAGTACGATACCATGAGTGCAATATTGACATAATTATTATAGTTGGAAGAAGATAGAGAACTGTCTTATAAAGCATTCGTCGAGCACACTAAAGAGATGTCGAAGTGATTCAGAAAGAAAACAACCGAGCATAGATTTCAGGTGGGAGACTTAGTTCTCAAATGGAATGAAAAGAAGGCTAATTCGGGGAAACACCATAAGTTTTATGCTATCTAGGAAGGCCCTTTTCAGATTTTCATAGTAAATTTGAAAAATGCCTATCATCTTCATGACATGGAGGGTTGTGATCTTCCTATCCCAGTGAATGTTCTTCACTTGAAGGCCTATATTCGATGAAGAAATTTCTATGAGGTACCATCTTGTAAATATGTATATATTCTTTTGATAGTATATTATTTGCTTTGAAATGATGATGGTATATATAAAAAAAGAAGAAATGGTGTTATGAGATTCCTAGTAAAAGGGCGCCCTTTTGAAAAGTTAAATTGGGCATAAGAAGAAGTAAGGTTTCACCCCCTCTCAAAGTGTTGAAATAAAATTAAAACAAAAAGGGGCCTTTAGGCACTTTCACCCAAATAAGGGGTAACATTTTCATTCACCCAAGTTTGGGGTGAATGTATTAAAAGTATTGAAGTCGTGTTCACCCTGAAGAGGAGGCGACACGTTCATTCGCCCAAGGTTGGGGTGAACTCATTTATGGCATTGACATCCTTTTTGGGCATGGACGAGCACAAAAATATATATATGCTAGCACCCTTGGTCAATGCAATATTATAGAACCAAAATTGTGTTCATCCCAGATGAGGGGCGAAATAGTCTTTTCGCCCTTAGATTGGGTGAATATGTTGTTTAAAAGGGATGGGATGATAAGGATTCTCTATAAAAAAAAAGAGTTCATACGTTTTGTTTTTGAGAGGTCTTATTATTAATATAATGAAGGAAAATCAAAAGAGAAAAAGAAAGGAGAGAAAATCCGCTTTAAAAGGTAATTTTGTTTTTTTTCGAAAATCAATTTTTTTGAATATGGGTGAAAAGGGGCAAAAGAAAGAGGTTTTAAAAGGAGGTTGTTCACCATACAATTACCAAGTAAATTCAAGGTGCCCCAAAATGATTTGCTCTTATTATTTTCAAAGCACAGTGATTTTTCTAGGGAAAGGAGGAGAACATTGGGCGCCCATAAGATGATTTCGCTAAAGAAAAGGGAACAAGTGCATTTATTTTTGGAAGCACGTTGCAAAGAAATTGCACCCTCAAACACATGGTAACTATTAGAGAGCAAGAATGCAGGTAAAGGATTGTTTTAAAGGCATTTACTTTAAATGTGCGCCCTACGGAATATTTGTGTTCTTGAGGAGCAAAGAATACCTTCCATTGGTTTTTAGGTGACTGATTTATTTTTCCAAGCAAGCTTCGGTAACCAAGGCACAATTTATAATAAACTTATATAGCAAGGAAAGGTACTTTTTCCTAGGACAATTTGACAGTGGATCAAATGCGATACCATTAAAGCATAAAAAATGATGCTAGGTGATCGAATAGATGCTCACAATCTCCCAAAAGTGCCCAGGTTAACTTGGCATTTATTGTGACAGATGGGAGAGCGCTCTATATAAAGGACTAGGTAAAAGCTTGTTGTTTAATTTTCTCAAATTTTTACTACCATCGTATTTCGAATTGTCATTGCATAAGTTCCCAGAAAGTATTTAGAATATTTGTTAGAAAGAAGAGACAATGAGGAAGTGAAGTAAAGAAAATAAATAAATTACAGAGGCTGCAAAGCCTAAAAATTCAAAGAAAATAGAAGGAGGATCTAGAGCTAAGAAGGCCCGAAAGAATGACTATGTCGACTTAGACCCGTATGATGATACAATGGTAGAAATCGATGACTGTATCATTACCCACAAAGATGTGGAAATATTGCGGTAGGATGTTGCATTCGTAGTGAACCAGGGGGTGACATCAGAAAGCTAGCTAATAGTGCCCTATCATTCACAACTATTCTGGTACCTATTCCCACTAGTCCATCCTTGTCCTGAGCTAGTGCGGCTTATCAGTTTTATGACCCATTTACCAGAGCTGTGAGAAATGCAAAGAGAGAAATTCTCTTCACTATCACCCCAGACGAGGTTCAGGAGGCATTTGCTTGTGGTTTCAAGCCTCCTTCCTATGGGGTTCATAAAAAATTACATACTGATGAACAGGAGGATAAATATATCTCCACTATAATAATGTGATAGTTTATGGAGACCCAACTGATTAAGGAGCCACCGATGGGGCAGCTTCCTAATTTACTAAAGCCGCTCATAGATTTTAAAAGCTTGGATATTTATTCAATGTTGTCATGGGTCGCAGGTTTACCTTCAAATGATACTGTTCATAAGTGGCAGGTGGCCTTAGCACAATGTATTTACCGGGTGGAATTTTATTCTCTTTAAGCTATGAGATAGGGCACCAATCCAATATTTTTTGATTGGGTTGAATTTATTTCCCGAAGGTTAAATTTTCAGTTGGAAAATTTGCAAAATAGGGAGGAAAAGTCATTCAAGCACGCTTCTTTTCTAATATGGTATTTCTTTTTCCAGCTCCAACGGTGCTTTCCTTTCATTTCAGTGATGTAGACAAATGATAAAAATGAACCCTTGCCAGTTTATATGTGGACTTCCATCTTGACAAAAAGGGAGTCATTTTATAGTTTTAATAGCTGGTTTTTGGGTCCTGCTATAGAGCTACTTTGCGGTACATGTGAGAGGGTGTCACGAGAATTAAGAGAAGTAGTTGTTGCTCAAGAAAAAGAAAATATTTTTCTTCTTGCTCAGGGCATAGTTGTAATAATTTTTGGTTTCACGGGTAAGCCATTTTTGTTGCCCTATTTTTCCACTAAGCATGTTTTTGCTATGACAGTAATGCGCTAGTCGTATTACATGAATGATGTGTATGGAGCTGGTTGCAGGAAGAAAACAATGTGTAATATGCCATATAAATTCAGTAGTATAGAGGTGAGACAAGTAGGATAGAATTGACTCCTTACAATAACATTGCAGGATTTGGGACTCATAGAGCTACCACAACGTTGGAGGTATGACCCATTGGGCAAGTTTTTAGCAATTATAAACTCTAAAAAATTTCATTTGTTGCCCTCGGCCTGATATTTAGAAGAATCAAAATAATTTTAATGGGCCTGATATGAATTGGTACATTGAAAAGATGATAACACTTCCACCTTGGCACGACTATTATGAGCAAGAGGTGGAGTATAATTTGACCAGGTATAAATCTCAAATCCTTCCATCGGGTTTGTTCAACCAAGTTAAATAAAGTGAGCCCGAATGGACTGAGGAGAAAATTATGAATTGGTGGATAATACGGGTTCATCGAGGGAAGCCGACAACTCCTTATGGACTGAAGTTGGATGACTCATTTTTAGAGCTTTATGATGAGCATGTTGATTAATATCAGCCTATTGCTTATGCCAATATTTTATCATAGATTTTTTAGCACTCTGATAGTGGTGAAGGTGAAACAAAGGGGAAATATTTGTTGGTTTAGGAAGAGACTCCAGAGGAAGAAGAATACTAGTATGCGTTCAGATGAATATCATAGTGAACGAGATAGAAAGTTGAGGAGACACTTGTGTCGGAGAAGACAAATGTACCAAAGGCACCACCATTTCCCAAAATGGCAAAAATGACCAAGGACTGGTGTTGTCACTACTTCTACTATTGAAGTTTTAGTCATTGTAGCTCTTTTAGTTCCTATTATTTTGACTACAATTGTTAATCCTTCGCCAGTAGTAGAGGCTATGACTAGGGTTGCACAAATGTTTGCAATGGTTCCTGAATAATAGGACCACCAGTCGAAGAATTATCAAGTGGAAGTCATGGATATTGAGGAGAATGTGAACATTGAGGAGAGAGTGGAAGAGCACCAAGAAGAAGTTATTTTGCAACCACTCCCATCACCACACCACACGATGTTCACACCCGAAGGTATGTCTTCTATTCCCTCTTCTTATTCTTTGAAGCATTTAGTAACTTTTGATTCACTTCCATCAGTTTTTGTCTCCATTTTTTCACCCTTTGGTATGCCCTCCATATCTCTTTTGCTTCCTTCATCTTCCCTTCTCGAAGTCACTATTGTTACCTATTCTCTTCCCTTTTCTTCGACTTCCTTTTATTTTAGTTTGTATATGTCAGGGTCAAATACCTTTTTGTACCCCTCCCCTTCCATTGTTGCCACCACTACCATTGAGGCTGTAAGTATGCAAGCTCCTCCCAGAGTAAGCGTAACTATAGCCAAACCCAGTTCCTCCATCAAATCTGCTATTTTTATTCCCCTCTTCTAGTCGTCACAACTGCTTCTTCTGAGCCTTCTTGCTTAGAAGTCATAATTCCATTCACCCTATTTTTGGAAATACAAGCATTGCCCAATGTTTAGGTGACGTGAAAATAGTCAAATGTAGAAAACATTAATCGAGCGCACTTGAGTTCTTCATAGTGGTTGAAGATCAAGAGGTGAAATGAGGCCTTGGCTCTGGCTCAACCGATCAAAAATGTTGCTTTTGACCCAGTCACCATGGAGTCTTACATGACTAGAATCACTCCCTTAGTCCAAAAACCACAAGGAGAAATGTTGTTGAGTGATTATATCTATGATACTATAAATGAAGACCTCACTGAGATAGATTCTACTAAAAATATGGGTAATATACAGGATAATATGAGCTCTATATACTTGCATGGCAAGAATTATAAGGAGAGGTATTTTGAAAATCAAAATAAAATTATTGATCTTGAAGCCGCCTTGGCAAAAAGCAGAGCGCAAGAAGAAAAGACTACCACAGAAAATGAATACTTACATCGACAGATTGGAGTGCACTTAAAATAAAGAGACGCAGACAGGATAGAGATGCATTCACTTTGATAGCAACTAGAGGCTATTGAGAATCAAATGGTTGAGAAGGCTACATAGGTTGTAGGATTTTCTTCAAAGAATATTAAATAAGTGCACATTCATTCTGCTCAAAACTGTGAGAAGATATCCGAACAAGTAGTTAAGGTGTTGCACTATTTATGGATGGCTAGCATACAGATCTAGATGGGCCAACAATTTATTGATAACATGGAGGAAAGGCTAGAGCCATTTATAGAGATGGCAGTAAAAATTCAAGCTCTGGATAATTATAGTATTCACATTCACCCCCTGAGCGAAATGGATCATGCCTGGTCAACTACCAAAGTCACATTGCATAGTTATTTTCAAAGAATTTACTTGGTGAGAGAGGGATAGAAAATTCTCAACACCATCGAGTGAGAGCATACTATTTCCATGACCCATTTTGATACTCTTGCTGAGTTGGGATTCCCAAACTTCACTAACGAATGGGGTGAACCTCTCCCTAAGGAACAATTGACTATGGCTTGGTGAAAATTCATAGAGGATACCTCAGATATTGATACATGGAAGGAGCCCATAACATAAGCATAGGTATTGCCTTTAATGCAAAAATATACTCATTTGGAATTATCCTTGTATGAGTTGGCTTAGAGAGCAAGGTGCCTCAGCTTGGAGGATGTTCAGAACTTGCACTTTGTCTATGAATATTTGAGTGCATCCAACCTATTCACCACCCATGCTTGGGAATAAGTGGTTACAATTTATGAGGTCACATTTAAAAAACTCAAAGAGAAAGCAGATTGGGCAGTAGCAAAGTGTGCGGTAGTAGAGAAGGCAACAGAAGAAGCAGAGCGAGTTGAAGTTCTCAAAGTGGCAGTCGAAGCTGAAGCCAAGGAGAAAGCTGAGGAGGAGGCACATCAGAAGGCATCTGCAGCAAAGGTGCCAGCCAAGGTAGTTGGAAAAAAGACTTCATAGCAACCCAATGGATGAAGGCCTAGGATCTCTTGCATCCATGCGAGTTGGATACCCCGTGAGTTGCAAAAAATATTGGTAGTTTTTGTACTTTGCCACATTAGGATTTTTGTTTATTTTTATGGAGCATTTTTATTATAATGTGGTGACATTAATCCTAAAATATTATTTTGGGTTGGTTTTATATGTTACAGTTATTTTATCCTTCTATTTTTATTTGCATATGTACCCTTTTAGCTTGGAAATGATGAATGTTTAAAGGTAAAAAAAAATTGAGAACTGCATTCAAAATTTAAGTTTACAACATTCTAAAGCACAGTGAATTGAATACACCTTCAGCCTTGCACACTTTTTCAAAAAGAAAAGAAGGAAACATTAAAATAAAAATGGTGAAGGATTGAGAGACTTGAAAACGCCCAAAATATGAGACATGAAAAATGCATTCACCCCAAATATGGGGTAAAATCTTCATTCGCCCCACTTTGGGGTGAACGTCTTTCTAAAGGTTTGGAAAATTCTCGCTCGTTTGCCTTCTAAAAATTATCTCGATGAAAGGATGCGTTCACCCCAAATATGGGGTGAAAGCTCCGTTCGCCCTTGGGGTGAATGTAATATGAAAGGCGACAAGAAAAGGAAGGTCAATGACACGCGCATGACTGAATGGTCAATTCCGTATTCTCCTAATTCAAGGTACGAACATTCCATTCGCCTCTCCCATAGGTGAACGCACTCCAAAAAATGAAGTCGGCCGAATGCACCTAAGATAAGGCAGTATTGACAAGTCAATATCGTAGTCGCCCCAATAGGGAGGCGACTGTCTTTGTCGCATTTTTTAAAGTTGAACACAATTTTTTAAAATAAATGGCATAAACGTGATTACAAAGATGAAGATGTTCAACTGTTAAATATTTTCACCTCAAATGAAAGAAATTGTTGTCGCCATGGTAAAAAATGAGTAAATATGATAAAAGGTATATTCATCATCAATATCCAGATTTTCAAAGGTGCCTAGAGCATATCTCGGAAAACATTAAATGATGGAGGTAACAAATAACTCAAATTGTGAATCCCAAGTAAAGAAGAAAGCCGTGTTAAAAGCATAGGAGGATTTTCAAGGCATCAAATGTCCCTTAATTTTTTGTGCACCGACACCCAAGGATGCTGATTTCCTAGGAATGTTTCCTTGAAATATGGATCGTTGTTCCAAGAAAATGAATTTTCAATATTTCTAAGGAGGAATTTCCTCACTATGGTTCCTAATCTGTGATCATTTTGTTTCCATGTACATTTAATGAAAGAGGTGAAATCCTCTATAAATACTATTGAATTCTCATTGTAAAGGAGGTTAGACACTTTGTGAGAAAACACTCTAAGTTCTTTGCATCAATAAAAGATACCAAGATTTTGAATTTGCAAGTGATCTTGTGTGCAATTTCCTTCTGTATTCATGCATTTCTATTTAAAATTCATGTGCCTTATTTGCTATTAGATTTGAATTGTGTATATGAATTTAAATGTTGCTAATGAGAGAGTGAGTGTTGGAGTGCTATTTTGAAGGTTGTTATTGCAATTTTATAAGTAAATTATGTTGTTTTTCTTTTGTTATATGATATTTCATGCTTGGATGAATTTCCTACTTTTAGTCTACCTCGAATCCTACACTTTTGGCTTGTGGCCATATTTGTCATTTCTTTCCATAATTTTTAATCTCTTTCGTGCAACTCTAGTCTTCAACCAGTGTATTATTTACTTTGGGAGCCAGCCCTCTCTAGAGATTGACTCATATGACATCCCTTTTCTCATGTCATTCAATGTTGGCCATATCTAGGGTGCACAAATGCAGTTTTGTAGATTAGGCAGATATTTGACCAACAAGAACCAAGAGTTATGTCTATAAAAAATACATATTTTATTAATAATAATGAATACAAACCATGCATTTTATTTCATTGTTACAAGATTTATATCACCTTTTGCTTATATATAGTTTGAATATAAAATTAGAAAATATTATGACCTTATTTCAAATAAAAATTTATAAAATGACATGTTAAAAATACGTACTATCTACAAAATATTTTTTAATTAATGAAAAATAATACATATTGTGAAAAAGAAAGATAATATAAACCTTAAAATACTATTTTAAAAAAAATAACTCATCTAATACAACTTTTTTCTTTTTAAATTATAAATATATTAATTGTTATCTTAATAAATTTAAATGTAAAATAAAAAATAATTTATATTTTATTATATGGTATTTTTTTTAATTGAAGTTAGTATTAGAAACTCTTAGATTGACATTTAGGATGGGAAACCATGACCTTCTATAAGGGTGAAAGTTGAGATTATCAATGGGAGCCAAACACATAGCCACACCCACCCCCTACCAAATATTAGAAAATTAAATCAGATTTGACACCTAAAAAGATCTCTGACAGATCTTATCACCAAAATCTGATCGTAGATCTCTCACATCCAAACGCTATAAATTTCTAGCATGCGTAGTTAATACCGACAATTGCATTCATTTGACGATTGGTCAGAAACCCTAGTTTTGCATTAAAGGCATGTCAGAAGATAATCCTTATCCCACCCTTCACCCGACTATATAAGGCGGTGTTGTATTTCAGTGCAAAGTAGATAGAAAAAGGAGAAGAGTGGAAGTAGAGGCATTAGAAGACGTAGAGAGATAGGATTTGAAGCAATAGCCTTTGGTTAACTCCTCTAATTTTTTATCATGTAATAGCATAGTCTGTTTGCAGATGGTTGTAAAGCTTCTAGAGAAAGAAGCATCTGATGCAAGCATCTATTTTGTATTGTAATACTGTAGCCGCAATCAGTTTATATTTAATAAAAAATATATTTCAAGTATTTATGTGAGCACTGTGTGTGTGTCATGTTTAAGTAATAGAGTAGGGAGAAATTTTGATTTGTCTTCTCCTTCACAAAACTCAGAGTCTCCGCTGTTTCGTGAAGGTTCCCTCCAAAAAGGGCTTTTCACCCATATATCCTCTGAAAGGCCCTTTGGCGACTTATTTGCTTCGAATAAGACATTTTTGTCTTTTTGTGCGAATTTATTTTATGCTCCAAAATTGACTTTGGTCAACTTGAGTTTTGCATTTTTTTCCCTACAAAGGCGTTGTGCATTTCAATTACTCCGAAAAGGCATTTGATCCTACATTTGACTATATCATCGTGCAAAGGGTTTCATTATTTGCTTTTTTGAAAAGGCATTTTGAGACTATATAATCGTACAAAGGGGTTTCATGATTTGCTTTCCCAAAAAGGCATTTCAAGATTAATTTTTCTCGATCAACCCTTCAAATTGGTATCAGATCTAGAGCCTTCTCATGGACAATAAGAAGCAATGGCTTCCAATAGCAACCCTTTGCAGTTGTAGATCCCATAGTTCAATGGTAAAAATTACGATTACTAGAGCATTCAAATGAATATTTTGTTTGGGTCTCAAGAGCTATGGGACTTGGTCCAGAATGGTTATGTAGAACCAGCAGATGCAGCAACCATGAGTGCTCTCTCCCAGAAAGAGTTATATTTGTTGAACGAGAACCAAAAGAAGGACCAGAAGGCATTATTTTACATAATGTAGGTGGTTGAGGAGATAATCTTCTCATGAATTGCAGAAACTACCACATTGAAGGCGACATGGGAAATTCTTTCCAGCTCCTTCCAGGGCATCGACAAGGTGAAGTTGGTGCGATTGCAAATGCTAAGAAGGATGTTCGAGAATATCTAGATGAGCGAGTCAGAGTCCATGATCGACTTATTTACCTGGATAATGGGTATCATCAACCAGATGAGGATGAATGATGAGAATGTGGAGAACCAGAGGATTATAGAGAAAATACTGAGGAGCTTACCAGCTAGGTTTGACTCAGTCATGATAGCAATTGAAGAATCAATGAATTTTACAATACTCTCTATAGATGAGCTCATGGGTTCTCTACAAACACATGAGTAGAGGTTGATTTGGTCATCTCAGTCTTCACTAGAGCAAGCGTTCAAAGCGTAAGTCTCATTTTGAGATAGTACCAGAGAAGAATCCCACCAAGGATCCTCTACCTCTCAAGGAGGAAGAGGTAAAGGCAAGCATGGAAGAGGTAACAAGTGAGGAGGAAGTTCAAACTCCAATGACAAAGAAACCAACTGCAACTTCCATCAAGCAAGAGAAAGAGGTAATGGAAGAAATCAACAAGGATGATCTAATCATAGGTATGATAAATCAAATATCCAATGTTATTATTGCAAGAAATTTGGTCATTATAGCTATGAGTGTAGAAAGAATATGGCCAAAGATAATAAGCAACAAGCCCACTACACAAATGAGTCTAAAAATACAGAGTGTAGAGATGCTTGTGGGAATATGTTTTTGACTTACAGTACTGAGGAGGAGAGCCAGAAGAATACCTGGTATTTCAATAGTGGGTGCAGCAACCACATGTCTGGGAATAGAGAGATGTTCTCACAACTTCATTAAACAATCAAGTCTAAAGTGAAGATGGAGAACAACAATAAGATACATATCATGGGAAAAGAGAAAATTCTTATCCGCACCAAGCAAGGTGAAAGGAAGCATATCACTAATGTGTATTATGCACCTAGGTTGAAGCACAATTTTGTAATCCAAAATCAAATTTGTATTATTCTTAAACTGAATCAAGTTTGTGAAGGTTGCTTAGTTGGTAAGCAGCACATGGATGCGTTCCCTACAAGGTAATCTTGGAGAGCTTCAAAGCCATTAGAGCTGGTGCATTCTGATATTTGTGGTCCAATGCAAACCAACACATTTGCTGGTAATAAATACTTTCTAACTTTCATAGACGATTTTAGTCAAAGGACATGGGTATATCCCATCAAACAAAATTTAGAGGTATTCAGAAAATTCAAGGAGTTCAAGGCTCTGGTTGAGAAACATAGTGGCTACTTTGTGAAGACTCTCAAAATAGATGGAGGAGGTGAGTATATCTCCAATGAATTCCATAATTTTTGCAAAAAAAATGGAATTCATAGGAAGCTCACTACCAAATACACACCATAGCAGAACGATGTTGTAGAGAGGAAGAATAGAACAATCATGGATAAGGGATGAAGCATGTTGAAGGTAATTAATTTACCACATGATTTATGGGTAGAAGTATGTTGTGCAGTTTATCTACTAAATCAGTATCTCACCAAGAGTGTGAAGGACAATATTTCTCAGGAGGCTTGGAGTAACCATAAGTTGAGTGTTGCTCATTTAAGAGATTTTGAATGCATAGCATATGCACATGTTCTAGATGATAAGAGAAAGAAGTTGGATGACAAGGCAAAGAAATGCATCTTCACTGGGTATAGTGAAGAGTCGAAGGCATATAGGTTGTATAATCCTGTGATGAAGAAGTTGATTATCAATCGAGATGTGAAGTTCCTAGAGGATGAATCCTAGAACTAGAAATCAAAGACTGTCCAGCCTAAGCCAACAATTATCAAGTTTGAGGACTTGGAGGAAAACATAGTGCATCAACTTATAGCTTCAAGCAACAATGTTGGAGCTAGCAGCAACACTGCCTCATCATCATGGTCACCTCAAATTGCAAGCAGGATCTCCAACTTGAGGACACCAGTAAAGACAAGGAGCTTGCAAGACATTTATGAGATAATCCAAAATCAAATAGATGAAGAACATTCTGACTTTGCTTTATTTTCTGAGTGTGATCCAATTTCATTTGAAGAAGTGATTCAGAATAGAAAATGGGTGCAAGATATGGATGATGAGATAGAGGCCATAGAGAAGAATCATACATGGCAATTGATGGATCTTCTAGTAGGGAAGAAGACCATTGGAGTCAAGTGGGTATATAAAAAAAACTTTATTGTCTAAGGAGAATTTGAAAGGCATAAGACAAGATTGATGATAAAATGCTACAAGCAAAATTTAGGGATTGACTATCATGAGGTGTATGCGCCTATAGCGAGACTTGACATAGTCATAATGATCCTAGCATTGATAGCCTAGAAATGTTGGAATGTGTACCAAATGGATGTCAAGTTTACCTTACTCAATGGAGTGTTGAAATAAGAGGTCTACATAGACCAAACACCAGGCTATGAGTTGGAAGGTCAAGAAGGTAAGGTCCTTAAGCTGAATAAGGCCTTGTATGGGTTGAAGTAAGCATCTAGGACTTGGTACAGTTGCATTGATACCTACTTTTAGGATAATGGGTTTATCAAATGCCCATATGAGGACACTGTGTACCTCAAGATAAATGTAGAAGGGGAGATGATAATATTCTACTTGTATGTAGACGATCTGATTTACACTGGCAATAGCAATGTGCTATTTGATTATTTCGAAATAGCTATAAAGAAGAAGTTCAAAATGATGGACTTAGGCCTGATGAATTACTTTCTAGGCATTGAAGTTGACCAATCTATAGATGGCATCTTCATTTATCAAGGTAAGTATACGAAATATTTCTTGAAGAGGTTTAATATGGAGGACAACAAACCTGCCATCACACCTGTTGCCACATACTTAAAGCTAAGCAAAATAGATTGCAACAGAAATATTGATCCAACTTTGTATAAAAGGTTAGTTAGCAGTCTCATGTATTTGACTGCAACTAGACCATATTTGATGTTTGGAGTGAGCTTAATTAGTAGGTTTATGGAGACTCCAAAGGACACTCATTGGCAAGCAAGAAAAATAATAATGCGGTATGTCAATTGGACCGAAAACCATGGAATTTTTTATGCCAAAAAAGACCAGCTTAAACTGGTTGGCTACACAGATAGCGATTGGGCTAGCAGTACAAATGATTGAAAGAGCACTTATGGGTATGCTTTTCATCTTGGATCGGGATTAATTTTATGGTGCTCAAAGAAGCAATCTATTATTACATTGTCCACTACAGAGGCAGAGTATGTTGCCACCACTTCAGCCACATACCAGGCAATTTGGCTAAGGAGAATTTTGGGTGAGTTGAATCATCCACCAGAAGGGGCAACAACTATTTTTTGTGATAACAATTCCGCCATAGCACTATCGAAGGATCCAATGTTTCATGGCAGAACCAAGCACATTGATATCCACTATCATTTCATTAGAGAGTCGGTGAAAGCTAACGAAATTGAGTTACTATTTTACAGGTCAAAAGAGAAGGTAGTAGATATTTTCACAAAACCTTTGAAGGAGGAGGACTTCAACAGACTGAGGGAAATGCTAGGCATTAAATATTTTATGAAATCTGGTTTAAAGGAGGGTGTTAGAAAATTAAACTATATTTGACACCTAAAAATATCTTTGACAGATCTTATCGCCAAAATTTGATCGTAAATATCTGACATCCGATCACTGTAAATTTCTAGTGTGCACAGTTAATACCGATAGTTGCATTCATTCGACGATTGGTCAGAAACCCTAGTTTTGCATTAAAGGCATGTCAGAAGATAATCCTTATCCCTCCCTTCACCCGACTATATAATTCAGTGTTGTATTTCAATGCAAAGTAGATAGAAAAAGAAGAAGAGTGGAAGTAGAGGCATTAGAAGACGCAAAGATATAGGAGTCGAAGCAACATCCTTCGGTTAACTCCTCTAATTTTTTTTATCCTACAACAATGTAGTCTATTTACAAATTATTGTAAACCTTCTAGAGAAAGAAGCATCTGGTGCAAGCATTTATTTTGCATTGTAATTCTGCAGTCGCAGTCAGTTTATATTTAATAGAAAATGTATTTCAAGTATTTATGTGAGCACTGTGTGTGTGTTGTGTTTAAGTAATAGAGCAGGGAGAAATTATGATTTGTCTTCTCCTTCACAAAACTCATAGTCTCCATTGTTTCATGAAGGTTCCCTCTAAAAAGGGAATTTCACCCATATATCCTCCGAAAGACCCTTTCACAACTTATTTTCTCCGAATAAGACATTTTTGTCTTGTTGTACGAATTTATTTTATGCTCCGAAATTGACTTCGGTCAACATGAGTTTCACATTTGTTTTTCCCTGCAAAGGCATTGCATATTTTAATTACTTCGAAAAGGCATTTGACCCTACATTTGACTATATCATCGTGCAAAGGGGTTTCACGATTTGCTTTCCCGAAAAGGCGTTTCGGGACTATATCATTGCACAAATGGGTTTCATGATTTGCTTTACCGAAAAGGCATTTCATGATTAATTTTTCCTGATCAAGCGCTTCACCCACACACTTGCTCATGGTTTGACCCTTGGACCTCCCCAAAAAAACCAAAACAATATATATTTTTAATTTATATACTTTTTAAATAAATATATATTTTTTTAATAAATACCCAAATATATAAAGAGGATTGCATTGATTTCATTATGATATATAAATTTCCTTAGAAATATGGAGGAAGGAATTTGTAGTTTTACGGACTTTGATTCACATACATAAAATGGATGAGAAGACTAAAGGTATAGGAAGCAGGCATAAACCATCAAAAGTGCACCTCCATTTGCCCTAATTTTGGACACATTTCAACATTATTTTTTTAGTAAAAACTAATATAAATTTTAGATAGCTAAATAACGAAATTCAACAAAATTGTGAACGTTCACTTTAGACTAAAATTTTACAAGTTGTCATTGGTATCAAAAATAACGATAGGATTTAATGCATTGCATAGATATATCGTCGTGGTTTATCATTGGGGGAGGTGTACTTTCACTCATAATCATCGTTTTCCCATCATATCCTTCTGCACACCAATATCTGCACATAGCAATTTTAGTCATACCGCTTCCTTGTAAGACTCTGCTACTGCAATATATTCAGCCTTTGTTGTTGATTGTTCCACAACCTCCTGCTTCTTGCTTCTCCAGCTAATGGCTCCCTAGAAAATTCAAATATATATACACTTGTGGATTTTCCTCCATCCACATCACCTACAAAATCAGCATCTAAATATGCCTTCAATGGCTATCTCATATATCCTGATAACAAATCGCAATATTTTTTGTATGTTGTAGATACCAAAGTATCCTCTTCACGAATATCCAATTTTTCCTGCCTGGATTTGACATAAATCTGCTCACAATTCCTACAGCGTGACAAGTTAGATCTTATATACACCATTGCATACATAATCTTTCTGATTACATTTGCATATGACACCTTTGCCATTTCATTCTTTTTTGCTTTAGTCTTTGGGATTTGTTCACTGGATAATATAGCACTCATCAGGAATGGAGTGCTTACTAGTTTGCATGCTTCCATCCCAAATTGTTTCAAGATATCAGCCACATACTTCTTTTGGTTGATCCACAACTTTTTTCATTGAGTGGTTCCTCCTTACCTTGATTCCTAGAAAGTAATGAAGGGATCCCAACTCCTTCATGTCGAATGCCTTTGACAACTTTATCTTTACTTTCTAAACTAC
The DNA here is from genome assembly GCA_028583015.1 of Wollemia nobilis. NCBI lineage: Eukaryota > Viridiplantae > Streptophyta > Pinopsida > Araucariales > Araucariaceae > Wollemia > Wollemia nobilis. Next base: position 3,749,635 of record JAQPPZ010017241.1, on the reverse strand, counting down.
ATGTTGTGAATTGCTTAGTAGTAGTATGTCATCAACATACAATGCAAGTATAACAAACCCACTTGAATCCTTCAAGTAGTATATGCAGTGATCTGCATTGATCCTAAAAAATCCATGTTCAATCACATAATGGTCAAATATATTATACCTTTATCTCAGTGATTGCTTTAGGCCATACAATGATTTCTTCAATCTACAAACCAAATTACTCCCACTGGTTTCAAACCCCTCAGGATTTTGCATGTAGATTTCCTCCTTTAACTCTCCATGAAGAAACATTGTCTTCACGTCCATCTGCTCAATCTCCTAATCATTTATTGTTGCCATTACCAAAAACAATTGAATTGAAGCTAAATTGGCTACCAGTGAGAATGTCTTGGTGTAATCAATTCCTTTAGCTTGAGTATATCCCTTCATAACCAGCCTTACCTTATACCGCTCCACAAAGCCATTTGGATTATATTTCTTCTTGAAGATCTATTTAAAGCCAACCAATTATCTATTTAAAGTCTGATTATCACTACGAGACTTCATCTCTTCCTCCATTGTCATTCTCCATTGCCTAGCTTTAATGCAATTTTGAGCCTCCTTCACAGTATTTGGCTCTTCACAAAGTGCAGTTAGTGCATAATAATTAAAATCACTAGGATCATAACCATACATTTTTTTATGCTTTCTTTTGGCATTGACTCCATCAAAGTGATTGGCTATACTCCTCAATTTTTGCAATATTTATGGTCTGTACTTTATTTTTTGGTTGAGTCTCCTCTCTAGTTTCATCATTAGAAAATGTCTCACCATTATTGCTACCAATTTGACTATCGACAACTTGTGGTTTATCACTAGGGCCTACTATGGCAGGTTGAGTTTGGATGTTGTTATCACCTACAAAAGGTTTTTTACCAACTATAGAATGTTTTGAATTGAAAATCTCTTGCTAATTGCTATAACCAGCTACAAAAGATTGATAATGATCTACAAGAGGTTGTTGATCATTATTTTTCACCTGATTTTTATTTTTGGAACCCTCCTTCCTTCCACCAGCCACATTTTCCTTAAATATCACATCACAACTCATAGTATGATGCCTCTCTAATGGTATCCATAATCTGTAGCCTTTCACACCATCAAGATAACCCCTAAAAATACATTTTATAGATTTATTGTCCAACTTGCTCCTTTTCTCCTTTGGAACATGCATGTAAGATTTGCATCCAAATACCCTTAGATTATCTATTGTGGGTTTATTTTCACTCCACATATCCTATGGAGTAAATCCTCCCAATATTGAACTCGGGGAAAAATTATTAACATAATTGGCAATGTGAACTGCCTCAACCCGAAACCTCTTTCTAGACCTACATCTACTCTTATGCTTTGTGCTTTCTCCATGAGAGTCCTATTCATCCTCTCTGCCACACCATTCTTCTGTGGAGTGTAAGGTGTGGTTTTATGCCTTGCAATCCCATGCAATTTACAGAAGGTATCAAACTCTCTAGAGAAAAACTCTCCTCCATTATCTGTTCTCAACACTTTGATCTTCTTGCTAGTCTGCCTCTCTACTTCAACAACAAAGTTTTTGAATTTCTCTAGTTGTTCACTATTCTGATTCATGAAGAACACCCAAGATTTCCTAGATAAATCATCAATGAATCTGATAAAATATTTGGACCCTATCATGGACTACTCCTCCATGAGTCCACAAATGTCTGAATGTACTAACTCCAAAACATCATCACTCATATATTCACTAGAATAGAAGGAAATTCTCTTTTGCTTCCCCATGATACAAGCTTCACAAAAATAAAAGGAATTAAATTTCTTACCTTCCAAGCCTCGTACCAGTTGTTTGCTACACATCTCCCATAAAATATTTTCACCTATGTGTGACATCCATTCGTACCATAACATAATTTTGACGTACTATTACTTGCTGCTACACTTAGGTATAAATCGGTAAGACTAACAAGTTCGACATCCAACTTGTACAAATATCCTTTCCTTACTCCTCTTATCATTACCATGGCTCCCTTTACCAATTTGTAGCCATTTTTATCAAAAACAATCTCCAAACCAGCATCAAAAAATTGGCTCACTAAGAGCAAATTTCTTGTCATTCCAGGAACAAGTCTCACATTATTAATGTAGATTTCCCGTCCATCTCTAAGATTTACTCTCACTCTACATTTTCCTATCATATCATAATGATAACTATATCCAAGAAATACTCTCCCATAGTGACCCTCGTCGTACTCCTCAGACCACTCTTTGTGGGATGTCATATGAAATGATGCATGTTGAGTGGAAATTTTGCCCAATTGCAAAATCACCATCACAGTCAAGATTTTGATTAGAAAAACCTTTCTTGCAAAGAAATAAAAATTTCTCCAAGGTTCCTTTTACTTAATATGTGCTTATAATATTGTGAATATGTTTCAAATAAGTGCTAGGAATACCTCAGTGATTTGCAACTGTTAACAAGGGGCCTATGTTGGTATTATTTTATTGCTATGCTATTGATTTTTTATGAAATTTAAAAGAAAAAAAGTGTGATTGGCCCTCATATGACCATGATGTAAATGCCTTAGTTACTTTTATCTTGAATTATTTTAGGTAGATTTTATCTTCTTTTAGTTAAGCAATTTTTAAACAAGTTTTATCTTCCTTAAATCCTACTTTGAGCATGAAACAAAAGATTAAAATCTATCTCTAAATGTGAATCTTAAATGATGAATGAATTCATTTAATGTTGCTTTGTTAAACTTTAAGCATGAAAGAAAATAATAAAATGACTAGATTTAATATATAGAAGCCTTTGATATGATTATAAATTACCCTTCTTTAATGAAATTGGAATTTTCATAAAAAAAGTTAATTTAATGCTTTAAAAATAATGGCCTTTTGAAATGCCATATAAATCTTCCCCCTTTAATGAAATTACAATTTTCATAAAGGGAAGCTAATTTATTGCTTGCGAACAAAAATGTAGAGCTTGAAATTTGATTTACCTTCAAAATGTGAAATTATGTCAAATTTTGAAATTACAAAATTCCTTATAAAACAACAATTTTGAACAATTTTTATAATTTTGAAATGGCTTCAAAATATAATTGAAACTATTCTAAATGAAGCGTTAAAACTTATTATTCACACCCGTGCATCTATTTTTGAAATTTTATTTTTTTTCGATTTTTATTTTAATTGCCAAAGTTTTAAAAAAAATGCAAAAAAGGAAAGTTAAAAAAAAAATAAAAGTATGGAAAATGGACCAGAACATTGAAAATGTTAGAAACAAAATATTAGCAGTATAATGCTACTCTATCCTGCAAAATAGAGATAACAAGAATTTCTGAATGTAACCCAATTCACCCGAAGTTGCATTTGCACAATCCAAAATAAATTAGGTGCAAGATTCGAAGGAAAAATAAAATAAATTCATGCATTTAAATATTCAACAATGCAACCATGCTACTGAGGAGAATTGGGGTTTCTGGAACTTCAAAAAATCTAGGGATCAGCTGGATTGCAGAAGTGCTTTCGAGGTACGATGGATCTGAAGGCTAGATTGGTGCCCCAAGAGGGTCCAATGGGGACTTCTCCGGCTCCTTTTCCAGGGAGTAGCGGCTCATATGCAGATTTGTTTAAAGAAAAATCTCCTCCAAAGAACGATGAAGCTCAAAAAATGGCATATAAAATGCTCTTCACGGTTGTTGGGAATAGGTCGACAGCACATCGTGTGAATGGATGTTTCCACGAGGCGAAACCAAGCCAAAAATTGTCATCGAGCCAAGTATGGTTGAAGAATCATTCATTTATGAGCTTAATCACGATTTAATATGCAATTTCATGGGTATACGTCCTTCCTTGAATTTTTTGCACTCTTGGATCCCCCCAAACCGGGGAGCCTCAGGTAGTGAGTATTCATTGTGGTTTATTGCAGCATTGGATATTTTATTGTTAGCTTTTTGTCTTTGGCCGTATATAGAAATAGGGCTTTTGAGTCGGAGAAGAAAAATCATGGCCCGACAAGGCTATTTGTTCAACCATGGAGAGTGGGCTTCGATCCTCGTGTTGAACCTCGTGTGTCCCGATTGGATCTGACTATATGCTCTTCCAATGGAATTTTGGAGTGAGCGGTGTGTGGCAAGGATTGGCAATTCTATTGGAAGACATCGGGTGTTGCTAGAGACACAATTGAAGGGAGCCATGGTAGTGTATTGCAAGAATATGTGTGGAGATGGATCTCGGCCGCCTTTGTCGGTAGAGATGGAAATTGAATTGGTAGGACTCTCCCTGGATTCAACAACTGGACTATGAGGCCCTACCCTTTAGATGTAGGGTTTGTCACAAACATGGACATTTGGCCCATTTTTGCCCTAATAATATGAATGGTAAAATGGAGGACCCTTTAGGAATACCAAACCTACCTAGAGAGGATAAGGCAACACTTAATAAAGATTCTAATAGCACCGTTCGGGCCACGGAAGCTGAGAGAGAGGGTTTTGAACCTAGCGAAGAAAAATACGAAGAAAAAGAAAAAGAGGGAAAGGAGCAATCCCATCTCGGACGACGCCAATAGGTATGAGATATTTAAGGCACCGGTTGATGAAGAGGAACAATTTATGGAGGGCATGGAGGGTAATAAGGAAAATTCTAATATTCCCGGCAACTCCCCTCTCATCTCCTCCCGTCATACGAGCGGTAGTTTTGAACTCTATGAGGTATCACAGCCGTGTGTAGTTGGGGATTTAGTAGTGCATAACCGAGAGTAGATAGTATCTTAGGATGTCGGCATGGGAATAGTAGAGAAGAAAGGGAAAGGCCAACTTTGGGAAACCGAAAAGAAAAAAGAATTCTGGGGAGTAGGTAGAAGATCAATAAGGAGTTTAGGTAAGGAGAAAAGGAGGATGGTGAGGCAATAGACTTTATTGCTCCGGGTAACCAATGATAAAATCATGGAATGTGAGGGGTTTAAAAGAACCATCAATTTAAGACTTTTAGAGAATGTAATATTGCTTTGGAGACTAAGATGCATTAGATCTATGTCCAAAAAACAAAAATTTGGGGGGGATATGGATGTGGTGCCCAAGGTGCCTGGGGGGATTTTACTTTGGAACTCTCTTGAATGGTAATAGAACATCTTGAGGGGTGTTCTCACTTTTTTTTAGGAATAATGTCACACGTTCTAATCACAAACTTTTATGGGTCTCAAAACCTTGATGGTCGAGGGGATGGAAGGGTGATAAAGGAACCTCAAGGGAAGACTAGGGATATTGGGGGACTTTAAGCAAATTATCTCTAGAGATCGGAAGGTGGAACACCATTTTTGGACCAGTTTGGCCCAAGTCCGACTTTGCACTTAGTGGACATTAAATGTCCTGGCATTGACTACACTTGGACTAATAAAAGGGGAGCCACATAGAAGAAGGTTAAGCTAGATCATTTTTTGGTTTTGAGGAGGCTTTGTAAAATGGAATATAAATTTTTATATTTTAGAAGGCCCGGTTTGGATCTGTCCCATTCTGTTGGAATGGGGACTAGGATGGGGAGATCACATACCTTTCGGATTTGAGAATTTTTGGCTTAAATAAGACCTTGGAGAAAATTCCATAGTGGGGGAAGAAGTTCGCCATTATGGGAGAGCAATGTTGAATCCACAAACAACTACAATATGTCAAAACTTAGTTGAATTATTGGAAGCGTGCTAATAAAACAGACTTCCAGACCCAAAGAGCTCCATTGGTGGCAAGATGGGATGAGGTCCAAAAATAGTTTAGAGAAGGAGTAATTATAGACCAGCTCAAAGCTAAGGATGATGCCCTACATACAGCGGTTGAGGACATTGACAACTAGGAGGAGACCTATTGGAAGTAGAGAGCAAGAACCACTGTTATTAGAAGGGGACATAAATACAAAATTTTTCATTGACTCTTGTGCTTGAAGACATATGAACAAGATGGAGGCCCTTCAAGATGAGAATGGTCATTCTTTTGATACACTTCCAAGTTTGCATTCCCATGCTATGGATTATTTTCTAAGATTTTTAAGGAAAGTGTGGTACAAGATGTAGAGGCCCAAAATGAAGTTATTTTTGTCATACTGTTTTATTTTTTAGGATGAAAATCGCCCTCCTCAAACCCATTGATAGATATGAATTGAAATTGTGGTCTTTGGAATGAACATGGTAAAACTCCGTCCGGACGGCTTCCCAATTGATTTTTTGGGCTTTCTAGGACTACTTAGAGGAAGATGTAATGGTTGTGTAGAAGAGTCCAAGAAAATAAGAGAATGCTAAAGCTATAAACCACACTTTCATTACCTTAATTCCAAAATGGGAGGGGGGTTCATATTTTGATTATAGGCCTATTGCTTATGTAATGTGCTGTACAAAATAATCACAAAGGTAATGGTTGAGCACCTAAAACCTTTCTTCACAACATTGTCTCCTCGAGCAAGGAGGTTTTGTTGAGGGACGACAGTTTTGGATGGGGTGGTTGTGGCGAAGCAATCCATTCAATGCACACTTGGTAATAAAGGGATGTTCATAAAACTAGACATGTCAAAGGCTATGATAGGTTTGAATGGAGTTTCTTGGCTAAAATTATGGTAGCCTTTGGTTTCTCTCGATTGGATAGATTGGGTCATGAGTGTGTCTCTACCCACTTACTCTGTGCTAATCAAGGGTCTTCTTCGTAACCATTGGAGCTACTGGGATTTGTGGGGGATCCATGTTCTCCTTATATTTTTCTATTTGGTAAGGTCTTGGTAGATTTTCTTGAGGAGAATACAACAAGGTAGATTATTGGGTATCGGGTGGGTGACGAAGTTTTAGATGGTTTGTGGATGACATTGGTTTGGTGGGAGTGGCGGCTGGGAAGCAAGAATGATTAGGGATACTCTTAATGTCTATCTCGGGGCTACTCAATAGGTCATTAATGACAAGAAATCCAAAGTGGTTTTTTTTATGGAGCAAAGGCTTGAACAAATTTTAGAAATCTTGGGATTCACAAGTACTTCTCTCCCGTGGTTTACTTGGGGTCCCTTGCACTTTAAGAAGCTAAAATTAGACACATGGAGGAATCTGTTAGAGTGTATCAAGGACAAAATTAATCATGTCTCACAAGTGGTTAAGTTATGGTGGTAGATTAACGTTCTTATATGACATTCAAGCCATGCTAATTTACAAATTTCTATCTTGCTGCCCCATTACAATATGGAAAGAGTTGGATAGGATGGCTAGAAATTTTTATGGGAAGGAGCAAAGGAAGAGAGAAATTGGACCTTAGTGGGTTGGGACAAAGTTATACCCAAGGTTAAAGGAGATTTGGGTTTGAGAAAATCTAAGTTGAATAATAAAGCTTTGTGGAAAGTATATTGGAGATGGATCTCCCAACCCACCTCCCTTTTAGTAGAATCTTAACTAGCAAATACTAGGACAGGCAACCTGGATGATGTAGCTTGCATCCCCTTGGATGGTTTGGTCCCTAGTTTGGGTCTCAAGTTAGGGTCTCGGTTGTTAAAGACCGCTTATTTTGGAAAGTGGGAAGAGGGGAGAAGGCTCTTTTTGGATAGATTCTTGGGATCGGTTCCACCCATCATTGTTGAATTTCTAGAATTAGAAATAAAAGCGCATTGAAGCCAAGGGATGGATCCATATTGAAAGTTATTTCACAACTACTCATGGGGAGTGTAAGTTTAGAGTTCAAGAAGTTGGATGAGTGGCCCATTTCAATCCCTCGGATTGACTCCCATCATGACTAAAATTCTAATAAAAAGATTTCTTATAGGGGAGACGTGGAGGATGAATTAGCTTAGGGATTTGGGAGTCTTGGCTTCTATACAATAAAGGACGGATATGACAGCACTCTCCCAGAGCCCCCCCCTCATACTTTTCAAGTTGAAGACTGGAGGAAAATTTGGCACTCTAAAGGCTGGCAAAAGTTAATTTTTTGCTCGGGGCATGCACAATGGAATCCTCACTTTTGATAATCTCGATCAAACGGTATCATTGGCCCTTCTCAATGTGTACTATGCTACAAGAGCGAGGAAATTGGTGACCATTTGCTGTTTGGTTGCCCTTTCCCCACGATTTGGCTCGTTGGTTTGCATACTTTAAAATTCAAGTAAGTGGTGACTCGAACAGATGAATATCTGGAAAAATGGCGAAAGGTATATTCAAATCTAAAGCTCTTTGTATTGGTGGGACTCGGTTTAACTTTATCTGGTGGCAAGTTTGGCTGAAAGAAATGCAAAATTTTTAGAGAAACTTTTTTGCTCTAGAAGGGTTTGGGGACCATTTGGAGCAAGGTTAGAAAGTGGCTATTCATGCTGAGGAGGAAGCTCAAATTGACATTGGAGCTATGGAAGAATGCATTGAACTACAAGAGGGATAGGACAAAAATTGTTGGAAACCTCCCCCTAAAGGTTGGATTAAAATCAATACTGATGGAGCTGCAAAAGGCAATCCAGGTAGAGCCGAAATTGGAGTGGTGTGTCGAACCATCTTCGGGACTCGTGCTCTATTGGGAATTGCAAGGCCTGGTAAGGACCACTAACAATGAAGCCGAAGCCATTTCCATCAAGTCTGCTTATGTTTGTGCAGTGAAACATGGCCATCGCAGGATTATTCTTGAATCAGATTCACAAATAATGGTTGGAGCTCTTGACCGCATGAGGAACTTTGATCTGAAAGCTTGGAGGTTGAGGGCTTTTGTTACCCAAATTAAAGAATTATGGAAGGAATTGGAGGACGTGATCCCAATTTATGAAAGTAGAGATTTGAACAAAGCAGCTGACTTTCTGGCTAAGATGGGTGCAAAAAAGGAGGTTGGATTTCAGTTGCATAGTGACATGGATATTGAGGATGAGGTGATTAGACAGGGTCTTGAAAGGTCCTTGAGCTAATGACCTTCAAAAAAATAGAGTACGATGGGGGACCCCATGGCAGCTAGTTTTTGGTTCATGAAAATTGGCTTCGGTGTTGTTCTTCCTTTACTATTGTATGACTATGTCCTCTCGGACCTCGGCTGGGAAGAGGCTCTTCCCACATTGTAATTGATCTATGTCTTAATACAAGTTTTTTTTCAAAATTTTCAAAAAAAACAATGCAACCATGAACTGTATTAAACATTGTTTATAAGCCTAAAACATGGAATGAAAAGATAGACAATTAATTCAACACATTCAAAAATAAATCTCCTCCACTTTTATTTCCAAGGTGCAAGTTTCTAATATTTTGCATTAAAAATTGCAAAATACAGTCCCTGTTTTCCATAAGATTTCCAACATTTTTTTCCAAAAAGATCCAACCTTTGTTTATGAGCTTCAATGGGTTTTCAAATATTTCCAACATTGGCTATTCATTTCTTTTTCCAACTCTTGGCTTTCCAACGTTTTCTTTTCTTCTTAAAATTTCCAACATTTGGTTATTTGTTTATTTTTCCAACTCTTGGCTTTCCAACGTTTTCTTTTCATTGGCATGATTCGTAACATTTTCTCTTCTTGAGTGATGCTGCTTTTTTTTCTTTTATTTTCCTTTTTTTAATAGTAGCCTACAATAAAGAAAACATAAATCAAACTTTCTAAAACAAAACTATTAATAAAATTAAATTAGAACAAAACTAAAGATAAAATTAAGTTAAACTTTTCCAAAACAAAACCATTAGTAAAATTAAATTAACTTTCCAAAGAAAACACATTGATGGCTTTATTTTGATTTATTTATATATATACTATTATTTCCTTTCTTTTTCCTTTTTGTTTGTATTATTTTTATTTTATTTTCATGATTATTATTTTTTATATTTTCTCTTTTTATTTATTTTTTTTAATTTTTTTTTTCTCTTTTTTTAATTTATATTTTACTTGTTTTTTTTTATTTCATTTAATTAATTTCAAATGTTTGAATTGGCTTAATTCAAAACGTTAAAATTAACCAAAATAATAAAAATAATAAAGAACCTAATCAACACACTAGACAACTTGAAAGAAACTAAAAGGAGACAATATTCCACACCCAAGCCTACAATGCAACCATGGAAACTACAAAGCAAACTCAAGCAAAGAAACCTATTAAAATTAGCACTCAAATAATACGAAAATTCCTAAAGTAAAAAAAATTAAAGGTGGATCCCCAAATTTGGGGCTAGTTGTGCAATGTCCACAACAACGCATCGGAATCAATTAACCATGATTCCTCCTAGGCATTAGTTTCCAAGCATACAATAAAACTTATAACTCCTTCTAAGGTAGATGCTATTGTTGATTCTACCTTCTCTCCCTGAGAATCAGCTCTTTTTTATTTTGTGAACAACTACCCAAAAAAAACATTAAATTTTAGTGTCGTAGTAGTTGTCCCTCTTAACATTCATATGGATGGACAACAACTGGAGTCTCGTGGGTTTGAAATCTATAAATCAGTGTGATATCTATGGTGTCTATGGAACTTACGCAACATGCAACAACATCAACACTCAACTCTGCAGCTGTCTTGAGGGATTTAGGCCCAAAGACAATCAGGTCCAAGATTTGAGATCAAGTGGTTGTCTTGGGATTTAGGTCCAAAGACAATGCTCTATAAATGGCAATGACACTATAGATGAATTTCATGAAGTGAGAGATAAATACTTACCCCATAAGGAATTTTTTGTTGTTTGATATATGGAAGATCAAACATGGGATAAATGTCATAGTGCTTATCTCAGCAATTGCACATGCACTGCCTTTGTTGTCAATGGTTTTAGTGCTCCTCCCATTTGTCTAATGTGGTTCCAATATTTTTTAAATATGTGTGAATCATCCGATGGCCAGTCCATCTTCATTCGGTTGGCTGCTTCTGATTTGACATCCTTCTCATTAAAAGCAAAAGATAGAAAACCTGCTCTTTCCCTCTTAATTCTTGTGGGAGTGGGAGTTGTTATTTTGGATCTCCTCTTAGATGGTTTAGGTTTACCCATCATTAGAGAATCCTCTTTTCTTTGAATGGTATTTACAAATGTGAGTATTCTAAGGAAAGATATCCTCCCATACTGAGAACTCCCTTGATAGACACATGCTAAAGTATGGCTCTAGGTCGACCACTGCCACTAGCTGAATGACCGTGATTTATGGTATACTATGAAGGATAATGGGAATATCTTTGGTTACTCCTATTATTTTGACCAGATTCCCATCCAACTACAACACTCCTAGGATACTTCTTATGTATTCCATCCCCATCACTTCACATACTGCCTTTGGCATGACAGTAATTGCAACACCAACATCAATCATACAATTATGTACAATCCACCCATCCATTCTAAGTGAGAAATAAAATGGGGGTGGCCTATTCTTTCCAGTGGTTGAAGTAGGTAGTTCTTGCATGAACACAGTTTGAGAAAGATTTTTATTTTGATCTTTAGTAGTCTTTTAAGACTCTTGCAAAAGGTGAACTTGTCCAGGAAATTGTAGTGCATCATATAGGCTCACTTTTACGGGTATCTTCTTCATTTCTTACACAATATTATAATTTGATATGGTCAAAACCTTCTCTTTTGTAACCCACTCGTACTTGTCCCGGTATTATTGAGTAGCTTCTACCCTTTTTCTTTTTATCAAGGATGGGTACTTGAGGCACTCTTTGTCTTGCTCTTTTGCCTCATTTTGAGTTTGGGAAGCTATTGCAGGTTGTGAAGTTGATGCTTTCGTTTGTGCCTTTCCTTGAGCTTGCTTAGGTAGTAAATATTTTAATAGGTTAGAATCATGTTGCTTAGCCATTGCACTAGGTCCTTTCATTGGAGGTTGCTCTTTTTCATTTTACACCTTTGGTTCTACAGGCACCTTCAAGGGTTCAAGCTCAGCTGTATCTACAGTCACTGGCTTATTTCCAAACCTTGTAAGAACCAAAACTTGCTCCAAGGATGGCATCATAAAATTGTGATTAGCCTCCCTGATCATGTTGACTTGTCTACCAACTGAACTTCTACAAGCATCTGCACATAGTTCATTTGCACCATGCAAGTTTCTTCTCCATAAGGATCGTTGCATATTGAACACCAATACACCTTTTCTTTCATGCTAGTCTCATAATTTTATAGCTCCGTTGTGCTCTTCTTAGGGCCTCTACTATTAGATGCTTGCTCTCAAGTAATCGATGGAGTTTGGAATATCTTCACCCAAAATTTGCCCCTTGGCTTGCTTCTCTCCTTATTGATGGTATGATATAAATCATAATTATGAATTATTATATTTCACCTCCTACAATAATGTCGTGAAAGGATAAGGGTTAGAAGGTGTAGGGGGCACTAGAAAAGGTAGAGGTTCTGGCGATGTGGGAAATGAAAACGGGATCGATGGCACCGACAATACTAAAAAATGTACGAATGATGGCAATTATGGTACTAAATGAATGGGTAACTACAAAAAACTTGGAGCCAAATGTTGTGGGATAGGGATCGAAGTGATTCGAGGTGTACTTGAGATCCATGAGGGTACTGGATACATGGAAGGCATGGGTTACAAAAATGTGCTTGAATACAAATGCTATGGTAGGTCAGGCAGAATAGACATCGTCATTTTTGGAGGAAGCTTACCTATAGAAATCAAGTCAGATTCAGATTTTTGAGCTTGCGTATACAAATTAGGGAAGGTATTCACATTGGTTTTCTAAATAGCCATACCGATGTCAGTGTTGATTACCCTAAGGTAATAGAATATGGCTTGTTCATGCATGGGCCACGAACCATCAAGAACTCTTTGCCACCTTCGAGTGAACCTGACATGTAAATCAACTATCTCCTCCTGTGGATGTCTTTGGATCATTGTAAACTGATGCAACAAGGAGTATGGGTCAGCTTGTTCATAGAAATTTTTTATCAAAAATTCTACCAACTGATCCCATGAGGTAATAGTACCATGTTGCAATGATCGGTACCAATACAACAACTTTCCTCTCAGCGATAACACTAGCAACTTTACCATTACATATTTGTCAATTATTCCATGGATTGTAGCCAAAGAAGCTACATCCTAAATATGTTCATAGGTCATTTTACCAGTGCTATTATAGGTCAAAAAAGCCTTCAAATATTCTTGGGGCACTAGATTTTGTTCTTGTAAGTTCAAGGCCCCTGAGCTATTCCATTCTAGGAACTGCCTTGGTGGTTGTAGCTACTGAGGTGGTGGGTTCTAAGCCATGTGGACTAGTGTGTGAGGTGGAGTTTGAGGAACACTAGTGGCAGTACTAACTAGACTTATAGGAGCAAAAAATACACTAGCTAGTCATGAGGATATAGCGGATGATATACAAGATGTATGAGGTAATAAATATGTACGACGTAGAGTGGCTAATTGAGGATGTTCCCCTAACCTTTGAATATCAAGCTCATAGAACTCAATTGGATGATCTGGATTTTTTGCCTTCGATCTTGTATTCATGAGACATAACTTTCATTGTCCTCACGTTTGGAGATTTTTGAGTATAATCAAGTCGCCAGATGTTCTAAATATACAACATGAAGGTGAACATCAAACCTTAATACTATCGAAAGTGGAACTTTCAGAGTCCCACCAGGCGTACCAAAAATTGTTGGTCAAATATGTACCTAATCAACAAAATTGCATTTGTGCACCCTAGATATGGCCAAATTGAAGTACCAAAGAAAAGGGATGTCCTTCGAGTCAATATCCAAAGAGGGTTGGCTCCCAAACTAAATCCTACACTGGTTAAAGACTAGAGTTACAGGAAAGAGATTAAAAATTGTAGAAAGAAATGGAAAATATGGCCACAGTTTGAAAGTGTAGGATTCGAGGTAGACTAAAAGCAGGAAATTCATCCAAGCATGAAATAACATATAACAAAAGAGAAGCAACATAATTTGCTTATAAACTTGCAATAACAACCTTCAAAATAGCACTCCAACACTCACTCTCTCATTAGTAACATTTAAATTCAGATATAGAATTCAAATCTAACAGCAAATAAGGCAAATGAATGTTAAATAGAAATACATGAATACAGAAGGAAATTGCATACAAGATCACTTGCAAATTCAGAAGCTTGGTGTCTTCTATTGGTGCAGAGAACTTGAAGAGTTTTCTCGTAAAGTGTCTAACCTCCTTTACAATGATAATTCAGTAGTATTTATAGAGGATTTCACCTCTTTCATTAAATGTACATGGAAACAAAATGATTGCAGATCAGGAACCATAGTGAGGAAATTCCTCATAAATATTGAAAAATCATCCTCTTGGAACAATGATCCATATTTCAAAGAAACATTCCCAAGAAATCAACATCCTTGGGTGTCGATGCATAGAAAATTAAGGGATATTTGATGCCTTGAAAATGCAATCCCACTTTGGAAATCATGAAAATCCTCCTGCGCTTTTAACACAACTTTCGTCTTTTCTTGGGATTCACAATTTGATTTATTTGTTACCTCCATCATTTAATGTTTTTAGTGATCTTCCATGGGCGCCTTTGAAAATCTAGATATTGATGATGAATACACCTTTTATCGTCTTTACTCCTTTTTTACCATGGCGACAACAATTCCTTTCATTTGAGGCAAAAATATTTAATAGTTAAACATATTCATCTTTGTAATCACATCCGTGTCATTTCTTTTAAAAAATTGTGTTCACCCTTAAAAAATACGACAAAGACAGTCGCCTCCCTATTGGGATGATTGCGATATTGACTTGTCAATACTGCCTTATCTTAGGCGCATTCGCCCGAATTCATTTTTTGGAGCACGTTCACCCATGGGAGAGGTGAACAAAATATTCTCCCCTCGACCTGGGTGAACGTGATATTGACCATTTGGTCACGCATGCGTCATTGACCTTCCTTTCCTATCGCCTTTCACATTATGTTCGCCCCAAGGTGGAGCGAACAGAGCTTTTAGCCCATCTTTGGGGTGAACGCATCCTTTCACCGAGATAATTTTTAGAAGGTGAACGAGCAGGCATTTTACAAACCTTTAGAAAGACGTTCATCCCAAAGTAGGGCGAACAGAGCTTTCACCCCATATTTGGGATGAACACATTTTTTACGTCTCATCTTTTAGGCGTTTTCAAGTCTCTCAATCCTTCATCATTTTTATTTTAATGTTTCCTTATTTTATTTTTGATAGAGTGTGCAAGGCTGAAGACGTCTTCAATTCACTATGCTTTCGAATGTTGCAAACTTGAATTTTGAATACAGTTCTCAATTTATTTTTCCCTTTAAACATTCATCACTTCCAAGCTAAAAGGGTACATATGCAAATAAAAACAAAAAGATAAAATAACTGTAACATATAAAACCGACCCACAATAATATTTTAGGATTAATGTCACCGCATTACAATCAAAATGCTCCATAAAAACAAACAAAAATCCCAATGTGGCAAAGTACAAAAATTGCCAACAGTTCTTTTAGGGTTTTATATAATAGGTCATCTACTTATTCATTCAATTGAGTGTGTTTTATGGTGTTTTGTGACCCATGATTTTATACGTGATACACATACATCCACTTATTTAGAAAATTGAGTTTTTTATTTTTAATCAAGTACACTATTTCACATTTTATGCTTTTATTTTATATTTATTAGATATATCATGTTTACTCTAAAATAGTTAAATTTCACTTTAAACTATGGTAAAAATCGACATGAAATTAGATCAAATTTTTAAACTATAAGCTTCTATGAAACTGATTATAATAATAATGATAGATTCTTATTTACTTTATCATTAATGATGGAAATAATAAAGATTTGTTGTGGTGAGGAAATATTATCATGATGATTTAAATTTCATTGGGTAGTTTGGAGGGGACAACACACAAATACAAAATTTTATGTGATGTAAAAGAAAAACAAAATTAAAACAAGAACAATTCAAAATTACAATAATAAATGGGCATTTATTGTAAGAATGAGAGTTTATATTTTTTTTTAAGCAAAAAACCCCTTGCGGGGCTGCCTTGGTCTGAGAGACCACGAATAGGGGGTTCTACACCGTCAAAGTCACCCGAGAGTCGCACCCGACCCTACCCACACCAACATTATCAATTGGATTTTGGATACCCAATTCAACTTTTTGGTAGGGTGGATATTTGAACCTGGGACCTCCCTTGGAGGATTTGCCTCTCCTCTCCAACTCACCTACAACACCTGGGTAGAATGAGAGTTTATATGAGTGTTATATTTGTGAGATAGATGTTTTCTTTTTGAATTTTGTCTAATTACATTTGAACATGTTTAATAATAGAATTTGCAAGTGGAAGATGAAGAGTTGCTAAAATAAAAAGTTAAGGGTCACCCTTTAGGATGTGAAAAGTTACTACATGATGGAGTGCCAACTGTCACAATTGGAAGGTATAAAATATTTCCAATAAATACAAATATGTGCAAAAGATAAAAATCATTAATGTTGATTTTATTAAGATATTCAATTTTACTAACAAAATTTATTAATGTTAATTTAATAAAAAATATTCAATTTTACCAACATAATCATTAATATTTATTTTTACTAAAATATTAAAGTTTGCTAGTCAAATTTAACTTGCCAATAGAATTTAATTTATCCAACCTTTGATTCAATCATCTATTCAAATCACTCCTCCCCTTAAGAGGTAATCGATCCCATTACAACTAACTATGGAAGCAAATGACAAAAAAATTGTTGAACTTGGTTCTTGGTGAAATACTTCACATTGTGCAACAACTTGTCTTTCTTGACCACCCAAAATAGGAAAATTTATGGTTACCTAATCTACTTCACTTTAAATTTTAAAGCAACTGATTAAAAAATGGTTCAGATCTCAAGTGAATATGGTGCTAAGGTGCACCCCTAAAATAAATCCACAATGGAAACCCATTTCAAGGGTAAGGATTCCCAAGACTCGGTCCCAAAAATGAATTTTAGGTATGTCCTCTATGGTGGATAGCCTCAGCCTAATGCTAACATTAATCTCATGGCTTCCCGTAAACCTTTAAGAATGCCTAAGATTGATTTAAGGAAAACTGATGTCTTAGAGCAACTGGAACTCCTATTTTTAAGCTTGATATGGGCAACATTCAGACTAGAATTGAAGATCCAAAAAAAATATGACTAATTTGGCATTTATTAATTTTTTGTCTAAGCCTATCTGCTTTCAAAGTATGGGCTGCAAAAAGCTGAAAAACTAAAGGTGAGTTACACATCTCTATTTATCCAAATGGTTATTTTATTATTTTATTTGCTAATTATGAAGATAGAGAGAAATATTTCAAGGGGGTCCCTAGTGCTTTGGAAGGGTGGGGTTTTTTATGAAGCCTTGGCATACTAAATTTAAAGCCAAAGAAGAGATGCCTTCTACAGGTCCTGTGTGGGTGATACTCTTTGGCCTCCCAATTGAATTCTAGAATTTAGCTTTTTTCTTCAATTGGAAACTCTTTGGGAACTTTTATGATGACTGCTGATTGTGCTAAAAAATTTGAACATATTATTTAAGCTCGAATTTGTGTTTTAATGTATTTTGACAAACCCCTACCTAAAAATATCACTTTACAATTTGAGGAGGACACTTGGGAGCAAGTAGTGGACTATGAGAACATTCCTTTTTATTGTAAAATTTGCCATGAATATGGTCATTTGGCTAGTGTTTGCCTAAATAAAATTCCAGATCAAAAGAAAGAATATACAAATTCAATAGGTTTCCAAATGCCTAGAAGAAGAATACTCAGAAAAACCAGTTATGAAGGATCAATCAAAGTTATCAGCTAATATATTTGATTTTTTTCACAAATGATGTCCTAGGTGAGGAAGAGGAAGTAATGGAAACAAAAATCTTAGAAACACAATTTAGAGATGAAAGGAGTAACTCAGATACAGACCAAAGAAATCAAAAGTTTTCAACAAAAAAGGGAGAAAATATACACAAGAAAAACAATCTTTTAAATGGTGAGACTTCAAATAATACAGGTCCCAAGATAGACTATGTTGAACCTTCTAGCAACAGTTTGACTTTGTACACACATTCTTCAAGGTTAGAATACATCCTAGATTCAATTGGAGTAAGTCAAGAAACAGGAAAAATTTGAAGATGGATTCTAATAAAAAGGTAGGTCGTAAGACCAATCAACAATATATGGTAAAAGAAGGTGAAAAGCTTATGGATGAAGGTAAGATTAATTATCTTGCCAACTATTTTAACCCTGATATTAATGAAGATCATCACTTGGAATATTAGAGGACTCAAAGGGAGTCTTCCAAAACAAAATAAAATTAGAAGAATGATTCAGATAAACCATCCTCATCTTGTTTTCCTTCAAGAAATGAAGATGTTAATAGAGGAAATAGATTCAATTGCTAGTAAAATTTGGCTAGCTGGAAAAGTTGTTTTCCTCAGTTCCCAAAGGAATTCTGGTGGCATTGCTTAACTTTGGGATCCAAAAGAGGTAGTTATTCACCATATGGTTGGCAACTAGGGTATTTTAGCTATTGTTATTCAAAGTAGACATTCCAACCAAATTATGCTTTGCATAATTGTTTATTCTCCAACTTCTTTGGAGGAAAAGAGAAGATAATGGAAGGATATAACTTATATTATCTCTCATTTTCCTGAATATTGGATCTTGATAGAAGGAGATTTCAATACCATCCTCTCTTTGGATGAGAAAATGGGGGGAAGTAGAAATTTGGATAGGAGCACTTACCTCATGAATGAATATATTGCAAACCTTCATCTTGTGGACATCCAACTAGATAATGGCCTTCTGAATTGGTCTAACAGAAGGTAAGGTTTAGCTTGTATCATGGAGAGATTGGATAGGTTCCTGCTCTCTGATTATTTTTTAATCCATGGTCACATTCCTAAAGTGAAGACTCTTAACAATGTTGGTTCAGATCACTGGCCAATCATGATGGAAATTTGGAAAACCAATGTGAGTTTGTATCCTTTTCATTTTTAGTTAATGTGGCTTAGAGATAGTTCCTTTAGATCTTGAGTGCAACAATGGTGGAAGGAAGGTAAACCAAGATATGGGACTAAGATATACTATTTTTCCAAATGGTTACAATATATTAAATCTACAATCAAGACTTGGAACTAGAAGGAGTTTGGGGATGTTCAACAAAAAACATGAATTTATTGCTCAACTTGAAAATTTGAATAAGAAAATTCGTTTATATGGCCTCATAGAGAGCAGAAGTACAAATGAAATTAGACTCACAACTTAGTTAGAGGAATGGGAAAAAAGAGAACTCTTATGAAAGAAAAAATCTAGAATTCAATGGCTCAAAGAAGGAGATCGAAACACAAATTTCTTCCACAAATCTCTTCTAGCTCGAAGATCTCACAACTTTATTTCTTCCCTAAATTCAGATTTTGGAGAGGTTGTCTACACTTGGTATGGCATGAACTCTATTGTTGTGAATTACGTTTCTAATATTTTTGCTACTACTCTTGACTCGACTTCTCAACTAAATATTCTTCAAGCTATTCCTTCTCTTATCACTTATGAGGAGAACTCTATATTGACTGCTCCTATTACTATTAATGAGCTTCAACAAGTGGTTTTTAAAATGCAAAAAGGGAAAACCCTAGGTCCTAATGGTTTTCCCATTGAGTTCTACCAAGAGTTCTAGGATATCCTTCATGTTAATTTATTAGAGGTGGTGGAAGAAGATAGGAAAGCCAAAGATATTTTTAAGGTTATCAATAACACTTATATAACTCTTGTCCCAAAATCTCAAGAGGCTTATCATATCTCATATTTTAGACATATTGTTTTATGTAATGTTCTTCTCAAAATCATTACTAAGATCATGGAAGAAAGGTTGAAGCCTCTTTTGCATAATATTATTTCCATTGAACAAGGAGGTTATGTGAAAGGGCATCAAATAGTGGATGAGATAGTTCTTGCTCAGGAATCCATCCATTCCATGGAAATTCAAAAATTGCCTTTTACATTCATTTGTTTAGACTTATCCGAAGCTTATGACAGAGTGGATTGGCACTTCCTTATCAACGTTTTAAGGCAATTTGATTTCTCTCAATATTGGATGTACTAGATTATGGGTTGTATCTCTTTAGTATCCTACTCAATTCTTATCAATGGTAGGCCTTCACAACTATTCTCAGCTTCTATAGGTATTAGGCAAGGTGACCCCCTCTCCCCTTATTTATTCATCATTCTTGCTTAATTCTTGGGTAGAACTATAACCAAAAATAGAGACAAGAAAACCCTTGAGGGAGTTACCATTGCTCATGGAGCTAGGCCTATCTCTCATCTTCAATTTGTTTATGACTCTACTCTGTTAGGTAAAGCTACAGTTAAGGAAGCTTCTAAAATTAAGCAAGTCATAAACTATTTTTCTAAGGCTACCGAAAAATTGATCAATGAAGACAAGTCTAAAGTCATTTTCTTTCATTGCTCTACCAGACAGGAATCCATGGTCTTGGATAAATTAAGATATAAGAAGACCTCCCTTTCGATCACTTATTTAGGCAGCCCTATCAATACTCAAAGATAGAAAAATAAATACTGGAATTGGTTGTTGGACAAAGTTAAGAAGAAAGTTGGAAAGTGGACCAATAGGTGGATTTCTTTTGGGGGTAGAATTACCTTGGTAAAGTCTATCTTTTAAGCTATACCTATTTATGTTTCTACCATGTTGAATATCTCAAAGGTTGTTCTTTGAGAATTGGATCAAATTAATCATCGATTCCTCTAGAGTGGTACTAAGGAGAAAAGAAAATGGTTCTTGGTGAAATGGGACACTTTATGTCTTCCTAAGAATGAAGGGGGGTTAGGATTCTGATATGCTATTAATAACAACAAATCTTTAGCTGCTAAATTGTATTGGAGGATTTGACATAACCCCAATGCCCTATGGGCCATTAATCTTCGTGCTAAATATGCTAAGAACAAAAGTCCTAAAGACCTTGTTTGCTATCAATTGCCTACAAAAGGTTCTCCCATTTTTGTGGTTCTTAAGACTGGTGAAGAATTTATTAAGAAAAAGTTATTATGGTCAGCAGGCAAATTTTTGGATAAATTCTTAGGATGGTCACCAACCTTTGATAACTTAGTTTCCTAATTGGATGTCTTGGATGGAGGAGCTTCATAGAGCTAATTGGATAAAGGTGGCTAATTAATATTGATACCATAGTGGTAATTCAGAGGTTGGTAGATATTGGATCCCTATTGAGGACTGGTCTATTCAAATATCAAAAATTCAAAGACAAGACATCCAACTCATCTTGCATATGATATCTCTCTCTTAGTCCCATGATAAAGATTATTTTGGATGGAAAAACACTACTAAGGGTGAGTATTCAGTTGCTTAAGTTTATTTGACCTTATGCCATAATAATCCCAACCAATTTTATGACATATTTTCTCAGTTGTGGATTCAAAAGCTTTGGCCTAAGGTGAGGTTCTTTATTTGGCTTTTATTGCATCGTAGGGTGCTAACTGGTGAGCAACTTATGAAACATGATTTTCATGGCCCTTTTAGATGTGAAATGTGGAAAGAATGTGCAAAATCTTAGCCATATTTTTATTGAGTGTACCTTAGCCTCTAAGCTATGGAGGAGAATGGCCATCTTACTTGGCTTACAGTGGTCCAAATTTTCTACTTTTGAACAACTTTGGAGGGATTGGCCTAAACAAGAGGTGTTGATCATTTCATTAGGAAGTTAGTTTGGATGGGTTCTACCATTCTACCTTGGAATATCTGGAATGAAAGGAACAACCAAATTTTTAATCAAGAAATAAAGGATATTCACTATATCTAGCAAAATACCATTGCCAACTTAGTTGAATCAGTCCAATAGCTCCTTAATCATCCCTAAAACTCCCACAAAAAATGGGATCAAGTGATGCAAATATTGAATATTAACTCTTCTAAGGGCAACTGACTTAAAGGGAATGTGAGTAATTGCAAGATGGAAAGAACAAGGAATTGGCATCCTCCTCCTAAGGATTATGGAAAATTCAATACTGATGGAGCCTCTAGGGGAACCCTGCAAAAATTGGTGCAGGAGGAATTGGTAGACTTTCAGATGGCTCCATGGTTTTCACTTTTGTTGAGAATTTGGGTATCCTTTCCAATAACCTTGCTGAGGGGTATGGTATCCTCAAAGGCCTTCAAGAGGCTGCTAAGGTTGGATGGGAAAATATGTTGGTTGAATCTGACTCCCAAGTCATGATTAATCTTCTAAAGACTCCTAAGAATCATAAGGTTGATTGGAGAATAAAAATAATTGTTAAGAAGATTTAATTAATCCATATGGGCCTTTTGAAAGTGGATTACAATCATGTGGTCATAGAACATAATAGGAGTGTTTATGCTTACGCTAATTGGGTATTGGACAAAGGTGATCTTACTTGCTACGACCACCCTCTTAGATGGTGGGCTTTACAAATAAGGGAAACTCTATTTTTTATCCTTTCTTTGGATGACTCCAATACTAGAGGTACCTAGTTCCTTTTTGCTTTGTTTTTGCTTCTCTTTGGTTTGGTCAGGGTATTTTAATTCCCTAGCTTTGACATATCTTTCCTATGTTTCCTATGTTGAATCTTGCCTTAATAGTCTTTTGGCCTAGAAAGGTTGTAGTTGTCTTTTGTTTTTTTTTTCCTTTTTTTTTTTTTACTTTTTCGAGGGGTGTGTGTTTTTTGTACTGCTTTATTTTTTTGTGTTGTTTTAGTTTTTTTGGGGATTTTTTTTTTGTTTTTTATGTTTTTGTGTTTTTTTGTGTTTTTTTTTTTTGTGCTTTTGTTGTTTTTCATGTTTTTGTTTTTTGGGTTTTGAGTTTTTGTTTTTTTTTAAGTGTTTGTGTGTTGTTTTGTTATTTTGTTGTTTTTATGTTTTTCTTATGTGTTCTGTGTTTTGTTGTTACTTTTTATTTTATTTTATTTTATTGTTATTTATTTATTTGTTTGTTTTTTTTGTTGTTGTTTTTATGCTTTTATGTTATTTTTGTTTGTTTTGTGGTTTTTATTTTTTTTGTTTGTTTGTTTGATTGTCTTTGTTTTTTGATGTTGTATTTTTTGTGTTTTGTGTTTTTGTTATTGTTTTTGTTGTTTTAGGCATGCTCATTGAGTGTGCCAAAGGGGGCAGGTCAGGTGTGAGCCTTGGACGTTTTTGGCGGAATAGATACCTCTACCTCCTTGGGACTTACCCAAAAGTGGCATCCCATTTGGGATGTTTTCCACAAACAAAAAAAATCTACTTCACTTTAATATTAATGGTATGATCTATAAAAATGATGTGATAGAGTTTAGATTGTGCTTAATAATCTATAAATGTTATGCTATGTAAAATGTGCCCAATACTAGAGGAAAATATATTTGATACAATTCCATATTAAAAAATAGTGTAACACAAGATATGGAGGCTAGTTGAGCTCAAAAGAATTGGCCCCTACCTACTTGTGTAGACACCAAAAACTTGTCATATTAATATTTATGTGAAGTAAATAATCAATGATGTTACAAAAGTTCCAATTAATTTAAATAGTTGACATTACAACCTTAAAAACATTAGATCAACCCTTATAGCCCCTTTTGCCTATTAAACCCCATCCCATGGTCACTAGGTGATTGTCCCACTCCCCCTAGTCTATATACACATTTCCTTAGTCTACCCTTTAACTTTAGCTTAGGTTCACTCACCCCAGCCCAGCCTACCCCAGGGAATTGAATAGTAGCCGTTCAACAGCAAGCACCATTTAAGAATAACGCGTTGAAACCATCACTACCGTTTGGAGGCATCTCATAAACCTTAGTCTTAGGTAAAGACAAAGTTAACAGAAACTTTTAACATTTAGGAGGAATTAAATTGAAGTAGTTTACGGGGCATATTTCTATATGGGAATTTCTTTCTTTAATACCTCTTTTTAGTACCTCTTCACCTGCAAGCATCATCTTAGTACCTCTTCACCTGCAAGCATCATCTAAGGAATCCAACAGAAGCAGTTCCAAGGAATCCAACAGTAATCCAACAGTAGCAATTTAACAGCAAGCACTGTTTAAGAAATTGAATCGAAACGGTTTACTTGCAAACACTGTTTAGAAAATTAAAATTAAACAATTCACCCGATTACTTATCTCTTTCAGATATGTGTCTCATGTTTCTAGATCCTATAACCCCTGCATGGGCTCTAAGCCCCTCCGTGAAATTCCAGGTATTGTTTTCGACCGTCCGATCGCCGGGCGGATCAACGGCAGGCAAGGGAGCCCTCATCATGCAGTCGGGATTGGTATATTAATAGGGGGTGAGGGCTGCGGTACAGACCTCATCACAACAACTCATATCTTATCATCTTACCGGTGTTGAATCGTTCATTTGACGCTGATTTATACACGTCAAGAAATTACTTTCGTTATTCATGGCGTTGAAATTTATTTATTTGAAGTAGTTGAGTCTTTAGAGCTATTCGTGTAAGACTTGAATTGTCATGACATGCATATATCAATAGTTTTTCCACTGCTCATTTGACGCTGAGTTTTAGACACGTCAAGCCATTACTTTCTTTCAAAACACCCGTCGTTATTAATTGTGTTGAAATTTATTAAGTAATTGAGTCTTTAGAACTATTCGTGCAAGACTTTTGAATTGTAATGACATGCATCTACGAAAAGTTTTTCCACTGCTCATTTGACGCTGAGCTTTATACACGTCAAGACATTACTTACTTTCACAACATCCGTCGTTATTCATTGTATTGAAATTTATCACATACTGTCCGAAGTCGTTGAATCGTTAGACTTATTTATGCAAAACCGTGTAAAGATTTTTATTTATGCAAAACCGTGTAAAGATTTGTAGTTGATTATGATTTGAAAGACTTTTAGTTGATTATGATTTGACACACCTTTCGAAGTCGTTGAGTCGTTAGACTTATTTATGCAAAACCGTGTAAAGATTTTTAGTTGATTATGATTTGAAAGACTTTTAGTTGATTATGATTTGACATACCTTTCGAAGTCGTTGAGTAGTTAGACTTATTTATGGAACACCGTGTAAAGAGTTTTAGTTGATTATGATCTGAAAGACTTTTAGTTGATTATGATTTGAAAATTCCAAAAAAAATCAACTAAAACTTTTTACACGGTGTTGCATAATTATTTATAAAAAATTATGTGAATTATTTATTATATATTATTAAAAGTAATTGAGTGATTAAATTTAAAACAAAAATCGTGTGAAGATTTTAGTTGTTCATAATTTTTATCAACTATTAAGTTATTAAAATTATTATTTATGTAAGAATATGTGAAGACTCTTAGTCGATTATGTTTTTTCTCAACTATTTATCAATATCATTAACAGTAATTGAACGATTAAAATTATTCATGAAAGCATTATATAAACTATTTATTAGAAACCTTTAAATAATTATATAATTAATTAAAATTATTACTATTTATTATATATCTTTAAATAATTAAAATTATTTATAAAAGAATCATACGAAGATTTTATTTGGTTATAACTTTATCAAAATTGAATGATTAAAACTATTGAAGACTTGTTGGTTATAATTTTTACAACCGACTTTTTATTAATTGAATGATTAAAATTATTCATATAAAAATCATGTGAAGACTTGTTTGTCATAATTTTTACAATTAAAAGACCGTTAATATTATGATCGCTTTCTAGAACTTATATTTAAATATTCATCTAATGAATAAAAATCATTTAAACAAAATATTTAAGATAGGCAATATGAAAATTATTAATTAGTTATGAATTCCACCTATAAAAATTATGCTGTAAGTATAATTATTGTTTTATATTCAAACATACATCTTATTAATAAGAATCATCTAAGCATTGGCATCGTCGGATTTGGCTGAGCTTTATACACGACAGGACATTGCTTTCATTCAAAACACCCGTGATATTTTTCCACTGCACCTGTGATTGCGCTGATCTTTATACAAGTCAAGACATTACTTTCTTTTCCAGTGCACCTGTGATTGCGCTGAGCTTTATACACCTCAAGACACCCGTTGATATCAAGACATCGTTGATATCAAGACATCACTTCCTTTCAAAATACCCGTTGATATCTTTTCCAGTGCACCTGTGATTGCGCTGAGCTCTATACACCTCAAGACATTGCTTTCTTTCAAAACATCCGCTGTTATCTTCTAGCGCCCGCATTAAGACGCAAAACACACAGAGATGTTGTGAAAACTCCAAGGATATGATGGGAAAACGACGATGATGAGTGAAAGTACACCTCCCCCGACGTCAAACCACGACGATCTATCTATGCAATGCATTAAAGCCCATCGTCATTTCTGATACCAGCAGCAACTTGCAAAAGTTTCGTCTAAAGTGAACGTTCACAGTTTTGTTAACTTTCGTTTTTATTTAGCTATCTAAAATTTATATTAGTTTTTACTAAGAAAATAATATTGAAATGTGTCCAAAAAATCAGGGCATATGGAGGCGCACTTTTGATGGTTTATGCCTGCGTCCTGCTTCCTTTAGTCTTCTCATCCGTTTTCGTAAAAGTAACAAATTCCTTCCTCCATATTTCTAAGGCAGCGTACTCTGCTTCCATAATGAAACCAATGCAATCCTCTTTGATTTATATTTGGGTTTTTTATTAAAAAAATCTTAATTATATTTTATATTTTATTTAAAAATTATATAAATTTAATTTTTTTGGGTTTTGGGGGGGGGGGGAGAGTCCCCCCCCCATTTAAAAATATTATTATTTGGTGGTATGGGTTTTGGGTTTTTTTTGCGAAGTTGAAGGTTCAAACAATGACTAGTGTGTGAGGGGGTAGGTGTGTTTGACCCCGACCCCTAAAGGTTAAAACATTGACGTTTGACCCCTAAAGGTTAAAACATTGACTGGGTGTGAGGGGTGGGTGTATGTATTGTTGTGTGTTTAGCCCTTAAAGGTTTAAACATTGACGGAGTATGTGAGGGGGTGAGTGTGTATTGATGTGTGTTTGGCTCTTATTTATAAGCTCAGCTTTCACCCTTATCAAAGGTCATGGTTGCCTGCCCCTAAACATTAGTCAGGTTTTCTAACTTCAAACAATATATATATATATATATTATTTCTTATTTTACATTTAAATCTATTAAAATACATAATTAAACAATTAATATATTTATAATTTAAAACACAAAAAATTATTAGATGATTTTTTTTCAAAAAATAGTATTTTAAGGTTTCTTTATTTTTCACAATATGTATTAGTTTTCATTAAATAAAACATTTTATGTTTCTATTTTATATTTATTAGATATATCATGTTTATGCTAAAATGGTTGAAGTTACTTTAAAATATGGTAAAATTCAACATGGAATTAGATCAAAGTTGTAAACTATAAGCTTCTATGAAAGTGATTATAATAATTATGATAGATCCATATTTACTTTATCATGAATGATGGAAATAATCAAGATTTGTAGTGGTGAGGAAACTTTATCATGATGATTTAAATTTCATTGGGTAATTTGGAGGGGACAACACACAAATGTAAAATTTTATGTGATATAAAAGGAGAAGATAAAATTAAAACAAGGACAATTCAAAATTACAATAAGAAATGGACATTTTATTGTAAGAATGAGAGTGTATATGAGTGTTATCTTTGTGAGATAGATGTTTTCCTTTTGAATTTTGTCTAATTACATTTGAACCTATTTACTTATAGATTTTGCATGTGGAAGATGAAGAGTTGCTAAAATAAAAAGTCAAGCCTCACCCTTTGGGATGTGAAAAGTTACTACATGATGGAGTGCCAACTATTGGAAGGTATAAAATAGTTCCAGTAAATACAAATATGTGCAAAAGACAAAAATCATTAATGTTGATTTTATTAAGATATTCAATTTTACCAACAAAAATTATTAATGTTAATTTAACCAAAATATTCAATTTTTTTTAAAGGAAAATATTTATTTACTTCACAAAAATGTACAAAACTCTCTAATCAGAGAGATCAAATTGAATAGATAATTCTAAAACATAGAACATGAAGATAAAAATGGACCTCATTATTGAAGTCCTCATCATCCTCGCATACTACCCCTGCCCTTCTGCTTCTTGATGATTTGGCGGTAATAACCATGGGCTATATTTATAATCTAATTCGCTAGTGTGTCCTCTTTGTTGAATTCTCACCTTACATGTTGATAGGATATTTTGCCAATTATTCTACCTAGTTCTCTATTCTTGTCTTGAATAATCTTCAATTGTAAATATCTAAAATCTTTACTTTTGGCAAGAGTTGTTATTATAAGTTTAAAATCCTTGTAAACTATGACTTGAGTGATTCCTTGCTTTACCACCAATTTTAAGCCAATTTCACATCCAATAGCCTCTACCACATTGTTAGATGTTGTTCTCAAGCTGATCATGTATTTGAGCAAGATATCATAGGGTCCTATAAGAATCAATCCCCCTGCTGCTACTTGATCAGGGTTGGACTTGGAGGTACCATCAAAAAAGAGCATCGAAAAACATATGCTAGATAAAGAATTATTTGCTCTATAACCTCCCTATATTGGGAAAGCTTGAATATTAAGTTGGTAGATTACTCTTATTTCTATGGGTGACATGTCTTCTTCATAATACTATTGACAGAAACTAGATTTGATATTTAGGACTTATTCTTCTTTCATCCTTCGTATTAGAGTTTTGTTGTCCTTACCTTTGCCTTTAAAAATCCTCTACATTTTGTCCATCCATATGTGCTATATGACAAAATATGGTATAGAGATCCACAGATATTTTAGGAGGGGCTTACCTGCTAGTTTGCCTTTATATTATTTGTTCCACTTGGTAAAGCATGTGTCTATGGTTAACCTTCCAGAGCAAGAAGTGCCAAGAATTTTGGTTATTGCTAACCAAATTGAAATTACCTTTGGGTATTCAAATAAAATATGGAAAATTATTTTTCTATTCTACATGCACCTGTAACAAACATGAGGCTCTGTTATACTCCTCTTTTGCATATTATCACCTGTTAATATTTTATTTTGAGAGACTAGCTAGCTGAATACTTACAATTTAGGTGGAGCTTTATTTTTCCACACTATCAATAGTTTTTGTTGGCAAACCCAATTTGTTGATGTTGGACTCCTAGATACACTGAGTATTCCCCATTACTATTGATTCTACCCCAAATAATTTTATCTGGTATCATGTGATGAAGAGATATAATGCTCATCATGTGGGACATTAAATAATTCCAATCTCCTTGAAGCTGAGATGGAATGGGAGACAAGATCCAGTTCAATTTTTTGATTTGCAATAAAAGCAAGTCACCTAATTTAAGTATTCTTTGGTTTTCCATGTGATTCTGCAATTCAATTGGACTTATCTCTTAATGGTGGATTTCCCAGGATCAGATCCTACCATAGATTAATTGACTTACCATATCCTAATAGCTAAGAAATTCCTACCACTATATATTTCCAAACCAACAAGGCTCTGGAAATTTTATCTATGTGTTTGAGCATTTGAATACCTATTTGATTATTACATACTTACTGACTAGTATGTACTGCCATGCTCAATTATTTTTAAGTATATTCCTAAGAAGTTTTGCTCCTACAACTTTTGAAACTATCTCCATTTTTTTTATTCCTAATCCTCCTTGAATTTTGATGACCATCTCCCAATTGACCAAGTGGATTTTTTTCTTTCTGATTGCCTACCTCCTTGCCATAGGAAGTTACGTATGATTTCGTATACCTTTTGCAAAATAAAATTGGGAGGGTGATAAACTAATAGTTGGTAGACTATAAGAGAAACTAACACTGATTTGATCAATACTACCATTCCTGTAAGACTAAGCCAACTAATAATGTAACTATGTATCCTCCTAACCATCTTATCCAATATTGGGATCTAGTAGTCTGAGGCTTTGAGATGGAAGGTCATGGGCACTCCTAGATATTTGAAGTACTTTTCTGTGGCAGTCCAAAATCCTAGGATAGTACAAATGTTTTGACCTTTATTGCTACAATATTTTATATATAGAATTGACTCTATTGAGTCTTTATATGAGCCTTGGTAGCTTGTTTGAATGAATCTAGTTATTGCTTGAATTGTCTAACATTTTGCTTGGTGGTTTCACCTAGAAGAATGATACATATGCAAATTGGGCATGTGTTACAACTTTACATCTTGGTATCACCTCTATCCCTATTATTTTTGTTTCTCTTTGAAGATAGTTAATTAATATTCCAAGAGTCTCAACTAAAATTATGTAAAGGTACGGTGATAGTGGACACCCTTGTCTAATTCTCCTTGTATAATGAAAGAAATTTGTTGGTTCTCCATTTATTAAGGGGGCTATCCATGGGTTTTTTATGCATACTTCGATCCACTTGTTGACGTGATATGGGAATCCAAACTTTTGTAGGACCTGTTTGTCAGAGAATGCGATGGAATATTATTGAAGGATAGGAAATAAATAATACATATGCACTCCTAGATTAGCCCAAAGAAAATGGATCTCAATAGGATGTCGCTTCAACAAAAGGCTAATAATGTAATAACTGAATAATGAAATATACCTATAATGTAATATATGCTAACATCCCCCCTTATTACATTATTTGGGTAATGATATAACTACTAGCTATGCTAATATCCCCCCATACAACAATATTTGGGTAAAGCATATAACTGCCCCAATATAGTGAAGAAGATGTTGATATGTTGGCTCTTGCTCTTACTCGAGCTTTGTCACAGTACTCTGGCTGCTCCTAAGCAAAAAGTGGATCATTCCTTATTTTTTCTTCACATCAATGAATGTCCTTATTGTACTCTTGTCATCCAACCGAATTGCATGGGTAACCAGCCATTGCAACCGCTAGGTGTAGTAGAGTAGATCACGTCATACGAGGTTCATTCGGTTACAATATGATTTTGTAAAATTTTTGAGAAGGTAGCTAAGGTGTCGGTTGCTGCCAAAAATGCACCCTTATAATTTTCCCCCTTTGTTGCAAAACATGTTGTAATATCTACAAGAAGTGTGACTAAGGTGTCGGTCTTGCCGAAAATGCACCCTTATAAGTCATCCTTCCTTTTTAGCAAAAATAGTGTGAAGTAAGAAATGTGTACCCCCATTAAGTGCAAAAAATATGCAACTCATGAAGCTTGTTACAAATATTGCCTCTTAGGCAAATCTACACCAGAAAAATCCCCTCCTTTTAATACAAGTACTTCAAACAAAAAGATTTTGTTATTTATGAAGCCTAAAAAGAAGTTTGGGAATGGTGCTTGCCTAGGATGACAAATTTGTGTCCCTTACAAAGTGATATGAGCCATGAGCACTTTGTGTGCTCTTTCTGAACCAGAATCAGAAGTGAAATGAGACACTTCACTAGCAACATGGCCTTTGTGATGTGCCTTTGCCATTTTAGTTTTTCTTGTTTGGAAACTAACACCGTTTGGTGTCATGGTTGTCCTTGTTACAATGTGTGCATAAATTTAGACAATTTTCAAACAATGGCACCACAAAAAATCCCCCCTGAATTATAAGGACTTCAAACAAAAAAAATGCTTTTTATGAAGCCTAAAAAAAAATCCCCCCTTTTGTTATAAGGTCTTCAAACAAAATAATTTTGCTATTTATGAAGCCTAAAAGGTGGTGTGAGGGTTGATGAATGGCTGCCTTATCTCACCAAAGAGGGTCTCTCTTTGTCAGTAGAAAAATTGCACAAAATAAGCCTTTTCTTTTCTTTTGATTTTTGTTGGCTTTATAAGGATGCTCTAAAAAAATAATATGCAACTTTGTCAACAAGCAAATTTTAATCAAAAAAAAATGTTGCCATGCCAAAACAAAAAATGGTGTAGCAATTTTACCATTTGTTGTGTAATTGGGTGCAACAAAATTTGATATCAAAAAAATAAATTGATATTTTGGCATGGGCTAGGTTCGATCTCTGGACCTCCCAGTAGCAAGCACCTTAGCGTCGAGCGGGCTACCACCCCGACTACCACTGTTGGTGGTGAGGAGGGGGTAAGATCCCCTAATTGTAGAGGCATCATATTTTCACTACCTCCAATGGGCGGCGCGGCCTCCTCCGTAGTCATTCAAAATAATCGACAAATTTAGGTAATCACTTCACGGTAATACCTCTAATCAATGATTTGTGCAAAATTTTTGAGCAGTGCAGGCTGGCAACCAAGCCTAGGCATTGTGCAATGGTTATAACGCATCTGGGATGTACACAATAGAAACTACCATGTCACAAATCATGTGCTATAATTTTCTTCGGTGATTCTGCTACGTCATTGGCCACTATAGCGTCTGCAAACTAACAAACAAAACAACAAGGTATAAATTTACTCCATGACCGCTGTGTAAGTTGTGTTAGTCTCACAATGACACTGAGAAGGGGGGGTGAATCAGTGTAGCTCTTTAAAACTTAAATCTTCAACACTCAAAGCCAAAACAATAAAAACATAAAACCAAATAAAGCAAGTATAACAAGAGAACATCACACAACACAAGATGTACCGAGGTTCACCGATTTGGCTACATCTTCAAAAATGACTATTTGGACTCCCATCCAAATCCAACCTTTGCAAAGCACCAACTTTACAATCAATTTACCAGCACCCACTGGAAGGAGCACCAACCCCCGATTTATCTGCACCAATAGAAAGGAGCACCAACCCCTGATTTATCTGCACCAACATAAAGGAGCACCAACCCCTCTACCAAGCACCCACTTGATTTTGATATTGATAATAAAATGACATATATGATTTTTTTTTTTTTTTTTTTTTAAATGTCTTCACTGAAACCAGAACCCTCTATGGTTTGTAAGCTCAAAATCTAAAACTTTCTATTTCACCTAGTATAACATCCCTCTCTCTACATTACTTAGAATTTGAATCTTCTCTTCTCACAAAAAAACTAATTCTTCTCTTAGCTCATTCTACCAATTGCTAAACACTTTCTAGGTATTGTGCAGTACTTTGTCTGCGAACTCCTCTCAAAATTTCAGCCAAAATGGATATCATATGAGAAAGTTATGCCAAAAATACTGAAGTGATGTTTTTCACCACTCTCCAAAAATCATGGATTTTCACTCTTTATTTTTCTCCACACACACTTCTCTCTTCATAAAATAAAGTCCCCACTTTTCAATAAAATCCCTTGTCACTTAAAAAGCACACACTTGCATTCTTTTTCCCTTTTCAATTTTAAAAGGATTTTTTTTTAATGAAGCTTCTTAAAACAATATAACTTCATTTTTTTTATTTTGAGAAGGCATTTCGTCAAACACGTCATATGCAAAGAATTGACACCTTACTCGTTCTCTTACTTTGGAGCCATGTGACACCTCAAACCAAAAATGAAAGATACTCTATTTGATGCCTTGAAGGTTTAAAAACATTGAAATTGAAACTCTGGTGACTCTGCAAGGTCGAAATGACCAACTGAAGGATTTTGCACAAGTGGAACAAATTGACATAAAAGTGACCTGTACCATTTTTGCAACAATCATAACTCTCACCTCGTAACTCTGTTTTCTATGAAATTTGAACGTAGAATATCTATAATTCTAACTACATTCAGTATGAATATCACTTCATAACTCCTTACGGTTCACCTGTACCACCTCCATGAAAATTGCTACTGACACACTTTTTCCAAAAAGAGCATTTTTGTGACAGTCTTGCAATGCTTGTAACATTCACCTCGTTTCTCCATTTTGGTGGAAATTTGGAACACATGTTATTGAAGATAACAACCACCTCTAGTTTGAATTTTGCTATCAAATTCTTCTTTGTTTTCTCACAGTGCTTATTACAAAACTACCCTTTTTTGGCCTGTACAACCACTTGCTAAATCATCTACCAAGATACCGAAAATGTCACCGATCAATCCAAACACTGTGCTGACACCTCCAACACTGTTATGGACTATTTCCTAACATGCTGGCATGTTCCAAACTAATCCATCCTATCCAACTGTACCGGTGATGACTTTTACAAATTTTTGACAACTTCTTGATGATTTTTTCAACTTTTGCAAATTTACATGAACAACCTGTAACAACTTCACCCGAATATCAAAAACATCCTCATAAGAATTGAAAATCACTGTACATACTCTGAATAACCTCTGAACAATTGTCCACTACATCAACCTATCCATCTGAGTGTGTTGACAACAATGACAATATTATCATTGCACCTTACTCAACAATATCCCCCTTTGGAATTGTTGGCAACACATGCACAATTTCTTGTAACTCTTATCCCCCTTTGACAACAAGACCAAAGGGCTATTGAAAACTCCCCCTGAGTCCATGCACAACATTCTCAGGCAAAAATTATTACACTTAGCAAAAATCACAAACATGAGCAAAAAGATAAACAAATACACAAATGCTCCCCCTGAGAATGTGGCCCCAATAGCTAGTCAATTCTTGGGAAGTGTGACCACTCCCAATTTCTTGTAGAGGTACTTAAAGACTTCCTTGGGCAATGGTTTGGTGAAGATATCCACTACTTGCTCTATTGTTGGAACAAAATCCAACTTAACCTCACCTTTCGCAACTTTCTCCTTCAAAAAATGATACCAGATAGCAATATGTTTTGTGTGAGAATGCATAACCAAATTCTTTGAGATGTTAATGGCACTGGTGTTATCGCACTTAACTGAAATTGGCTCACTAAAATTAATGCCAAGATCCTTTAGAGTTTGTTTCATCCATAACACCTACATACAACACGTTGTCACTGCAATGTATTTTGCCTCTGCTATGGATAAGGAGACCTACCCAATCTGCATCTAAATACGCAATAAGATAGAATGCACATCCACTGGTACTCTTCCTATCATCTACACATCCTACCCAATCTGCATCTGAATACGCAATAAGGGTTAAGTCCTTACCTTTCGGATACCATAACCCATACTCCATAGTACCCTTGAGGTACCGAAGAATCCTCTTCACTCGTTGTCACATGAGTCTCCTTGGGACTAGCCTAAAATCATGCTACCATGCATACTGCCTGCAAAATATCTGGTCTGGTAGATATCAAGTACAATAAGCTCCCAATCATAGATCTATACATAGTTTGATCAACATGTGGAGATTTGTCATATTTCCTCAACTTGCAACCTGTTGTCATGGGAGTGCTAACTGGCTTACAATCCTTCATTGTGAACTTTTTCAGCATCTCTTTCATATATTTAATTTGAGAAATAAATATGCCCTTCTCCTTTTGATTAACTTGCAATCCGAAGAAATACGAAAGTTCACCAATCATTGACATTTCAAATTATTTCTGCATCTTATTTGCTAAATCTTTACACAACTCATCTTTGTTGCTGCCAAATATGATATCATCTACGTATACAACAAGAAAAATATGATGACCATTTTCTGTTTTGACATACAAATTACTATCCACCATACCTTTCTTGAACCCTTGCTAAGTAATATAATTGTCTAGCCTTGCATACCATGCTCGGGGTGCCTATTTTAAGCCATATAATGCTTTATTCAACTTGCAAACCAAGTTGGGATCATCACCAAGTTGGAAACCATCTGGATGCTCAATATAAACCTCTTCTTCAAGTTTCCCATTCAAAAATGCTGATTTCACATCCATTTGATAAACTTTGAAATTCTTGTAAACTTCTAAAGCTAGAAACATTCTAATTGCCTCTAGTCTGGCCACAGGTGCAAATGTTTCCTCAAAGTCAATACCTTCACCTTGTGCATAGCCTTTGCATATAAATATTGCTTTGTTCCTGACTTCTTGTCCGTCTTCATTCAATTTTTTCCGAAAGACCCATTTAGTACCGATTACATTTTTATTTGTGGGTCTTGGTACTAACTCCCAAGTCTTGTTTTTCTCGATCTGATCTAATTCTTCATTTATTGCCTTTACCCAACTTTCATCTTTGCTTGCGTCAACAAAATTTTTGGGCTCAATGTTGGATAATAAAGAGTAGTTACTTACTAATCTTCTTGTCTGAACACCAACTATGGGGTCTCCAATTATTTTCTCTCTAGGATGATCTTTTTGCCAGCAGCCTATTTTGAATTTCTTGTTTTCTTCCACTTTTGAATCACTGTTTGAATCCTCTAAGTCAATTTTTGGTTTCTTTTTCGTTTCCTTTTTCCTCATCTCCTTTAATGACCTCTTCATAAATTGGGTAGTTCTCTTCATAGCTAATTACTTGTTCCCTTCCTTCATCAACTTTAACATCGACACTATCCATAATTTTTCTTAGCCTCTTGTTGTAGCATTTGTAAGCTTTGCTTTTTGGTGAATAGCCAAGAAAAATACCTTCATCCGCTCTATCTTCAAACTTACCAAGGTTTTTTTCAGTTCTTTTGATGTAACACTGACTGCCAAAAACTTTAAAGTATCTTTTTGTTGCCTTTTTACCGAACCACAACTCATAAGAAGTTTTTCTTTCATGCGTCCTCAACATGCACCTATTTTGGATGTATACCGTAGTATGGACTGCCTCTTTCCAAAATTTGTCTGCTACTTTGCTCTCAGTCAACATAGTCCGTGCCATTTCCTAAACTGTCATGTTCTTTATTTCTACCACACCATTATGTTGAGGTGTCTTGGCTGCTGAAAACTGTCTCCTAATGCCATATTTTTCATAATACTCTATGAAATCCTCTAAAATGAACTCTCCTCCTCTGTCTGACCTTAAACATTTAATCATTTTTCTTGTTTTATTCTCAACTTGGTTTTTGAAAACCTTGAACATCTCAAAAGGTTCTGATTTATGCTTCAAAAACAATACCCATGTCATCCTGGAATAGTCATCTATACACAACATGAAATATTTGTCATCGTTTATGCTTTGCATTCTCATGGGTCCACATAAATCAGTATGTACTAGTTCCAAAGGTTTGCTTGTGTAGTACTCTTTTGTTTTAAATGAGACTCTAGTTTGCTTCCCCTTTTGACATGAATCACAAATGCTATTTGATGTTTTTCCAATGGTGGGAATAACTCTCATTGCTTTCTTTGAGCTGATTTTTACTAGATTGTCAAAATTGATATGACCGAGTCTCTTGTGCCACAACCAATTCTCTTCTTCCTGTCCAATCAAGCAAGCTCCTTCTAAATTCTCTGAGAAAGTGTACAGGTTTCCATATGTCCTTGATCCAGTTGCTATCAACTTACCATTGTTTGCCTTTCTGACTTCACAACCTTGCTTCTTAAAGATCACTTCATGACCTCTATCACAAATCTAACTTACGCTCAACAAGTTATGCTTTAGACCAACCACAAACAAGACTTCTTTTGACCTAATTTTTCTATCACTAATCTTAACTAAACCTCTACCAACTATCTTAGCTCCATAATTGTTTCCAAACTTTACTGAACCACCTTCATATTGCTGCAACTTCTCAAAATTTTGTTTGTCACCTGTCATATGACTAGAGCATCCACTATCAAGTATCCATGATGCGGATTTATTCTACGCTTTAAATGTCATCTATACGATCAAGGATTCATTTTCTTCCTTAGGTTGCTCTTTTTCTTTCCACCCAGGTTTGATTACAATTTTGGGCTCTTGTTTTGGCTTTTCTTTTTAAGTAGCTTGTGCATGTTTTTTGAGAAATTTTCTATTTTGTATTATTCCATTTGGTTGAAATTTTCTTCCCTAAAATTGATTTGATGCAAATGTACTTTGACAATTTCTTGTAATATGCCCAAAATTATGACAATTATAACATTCTACTGCATAATCCATCAAAGGTGAAAAAGCATTTCTATTGGTAAAATTCCTTGGTCCTACATTATACTTGCAATCTGAGATCTTATGTCCATAACCATTGCATTTAAAACAATAACTAGAAAAGAGATGATTGAACCTGGGTGGTGGTCTTTGCCATGTTGTCATAGGAGCCATAAATCTTCTTCTTCTTTGATGTGTGATATTGGTGAAGCCATCATTGTCAATTCTCCTTTTGTGCCTTGCATTATTGCTTTCCTTTGCATGATTCATTTTTGCTTGATCAACCTGTTTCTTCTCTTCATTCTTTAAGGATTATTCATTTATGGCCTTTGATCCATTTGACGATTTTCCTTCATTAAAACCTAAACCAAATTTGATACCCGTAGTCTTTTGGTTATTTATGATCTTATCCAGCTTCATAGAACTTTCTTCACATTTGTGATAACAACTAATTTTTTGATTTATCTCTTCTAGCTGCATTCTTAAACCAACAATCTCTTCTTCTAGCTTGTTGCAATAATTCATTTTCATGGTTATTTGCACTTCGATATCTTTGGATATTTTCTTGGATTCTTCTATCTGTACTTTCAAATTTATTATGATTTCATTTGCATCCTCAAGATTTCTTGAAATTTTCTTATTCTTTTTTCTTTCTATCTTCAATTCATCTAGAGCTGCAATTAGTTCCTCTTCCAAATTCACTTCTGCGTCAATTTCTTCTTCATCACATTCGTGTTCTTTTTCTGGTTTTTTTTATTTGAGTGCCATGAAAAGAGATTCACCTATTTCCTTTTTAGAATCCTCACTGGAGCTATCTTCTGATGAACTGACATTCTTAGAGATGAAACTTTTCTTCTTGAAGTTACCTTTTCCAAAATTTGTTTTTTTTCCAGTCACTTCTTTCTTCGTGTTATCCTTCATCACTTCTATTCTTCTCATTAAGTGGACATTTAGCTGCAAAATACCCAATGCCTCCATAGTTGAAATATTTAAATGGTAACTTTCCTCTGTATTTTCCTTTTCCCCTTTTTAGTTTTCGAATAAAGTTTGCTTCCATTTCATCTAATGTCTCTTCTTCCTCGAATTCTTGTTTTACTTTCATATTTTTATGGGCTTTAAAAGCGGCTTCTCTGTCTGTGGGTTTAGATTTTCCTATTCTCATCTCATATGCAATCAAAGAACCATGCATCTCATCCATACTAAAAGAATTTAGATCTTTAGCTTCTTCTATAGCTGAAAATTTAGAATCAAATCTTTGGGGAAGGGATCTTAATACCTTTTTCATGATGATAGAATCTTTGATTTCCTCGCTGAGTCCTCTAATCACATTAATGACTTCATTAAATCTCAGCATATATGCCTCTATATTCTCATCGTCATTCATATTTAATACTTCAATTTGAGCTCGATGTGTTTGTAACTTGGCCTCATTGATCTTAACGTCTCCTTCATGAATGCTCTTTAGTTTGTCCCATATTTCCTTTGTCGTTTTACAACCCATAATCTTTACTAGTTCGTTGTCCACTAATCCACACATGATAGCATTATTTGCTTTTGAGTCATTCTCAAACAGTTACTTACAAACATCATTGGTTGGAGAAGTGGTGCGTATTGTGTATCCACTGTCTACTGAATCCCAAATGTCATATCCCAAAGAACGAAGATATGTCTGCATCCTGAGTTTCCAAAATACGTAATTAGTTCCATCAAACAATGGTGTTTTGTTTGATGAGAAGCCTTCACCACCTGCCATTGTGTCACTTCCAAGATCATCCTAGTTGGTTAAGACTGTTCAGGAACCTCACTCTGATACCAATTGTTAGTCTCACAATGACATCGAGAGGGGGGGTGAATTAGTATAGCTCTTTAAAAATTAAATCTTCAACACTCAAAGCCAAAATAATGAAAACATAAAACCAAATAAAGTAAGTATAACAAGAGAACATCACACAACACAAGATGTACCGAGGTTCACCAATTTGGCTACATCCCCAAAAATGACTGTTTGGACTCCCATACAAATCCAACCTTTTCAAAGCACCAACTTTACAATCAATTTACCAACACCCACTGGAAGGAGCACCAACCCCTGATTTATCTGCACCAACAGAAAGAAGCACCAACCCTTGATTTATCTGCACCAATAGAAAGGAGCACCAACCCCTCTACCAAGAACCCACTTGATTTTGATATTGATAATAAAATGACATATATGAATGTCTTCACTGAAACCAGAACCCTCTATGGTATGTCATCTCAAAATCTAAAACTTTATATTTCACCTAGTATAACATCCCTCTCTCTGCATTACTCAGAATTTGAATCTTCTCTTATCACAACAAAACTGATTGTTCTCTTAGCTCATTTTGCCAATTGCTAAACGCTTTATGGGTATTGTGCAGAACTTTGTCTACAAACTCCTCTCAAAATTTTAGCCAAAATAGATATCATATGAGAAATTTATTCCCAACATATTGAAGTGACGTTTTTCACCACTCTCGAAAAATCACGGATTTTCACTCTTTATTTTTCTCCACACACACTTCTCTCTTCACAAAATAAAGTCCCCACTTTTCAATAAAATCCCTTGTCACTTAAAAAGCACACACTTGTCAAAATAAAAAAAAAAGGAAGTTATATTGTTTTAAGAAGCTTCATTAAAAAAAAATCCTTTTAATATTGAAAAGGGAAGGCATTTCGTCAAACACGTCACATGCAAAGAATTGACACCTTACTCGTTCTCTTACTTCGGAGCCACGTGACACCTCAAACAAAAAATGAAAGATACTTTGTTTGATGCCTTGAATGTGTAACAACACTAAAACCAAAACTCTAGTGACGTTGCAAGGTCGAAACGGCCAACTGAATGATTTTGCACAAGTGGAACAAATTGACATAAAAGTGACCTGTACCATTTTTTCAACAATCATAACTCTCACCTCATAACTCTGTTTTCTCTAAAATTTGAAATGTAGAATATCTGCAATACTTACTATATCCAGTATGAATATCTTTGTATAACTCCTTACGATTCACCTGTACCACCTCCATGAAAACTGTTGCTGACACACTTTTTCCAAAAAGAGCGTTTTTGTGAGTCTTGCAACGCTTGTAACATTCACCTCGTTTCTCTGTTTTGGTGGAAATTTGGAAAACATGTTCTTGAAGATAACAACCACCTCCAGTTTGAATTTCACTATCAAATTATTCTCGGTTTACTCGCAGTGCTTCTGACAAAACTACCCTTTTTTGGCCTGTACAACCACTTGCCAAATCATTTGCCAAGATACCAAAAACGTCACCGATCAATCCAAACATTGTGCTGAAACCTCAAACTATGTTATGGACTATTTCCTAACATGATGGAATGTTCCAAACTGATCCATCTTGTCCAACTACGCCCGTGATGACTTTTGCAATTTTTTGACAACTTCTTGACAATTTTTTCAACTTTTGCAAATTTGCACGAACAACCTGTAACAACTTCACCCAAACATCAAAAACATCCTCATAAGCATTGAACATCATTGTACATACTCTGAACAACCTCTAAAAAACTATCCACTGCATCAACCTATCCATCTGAGTGTGTTGACAATAATGACAATACTGTCGTTGCACCTTTCTCAACAAGTTGATGAATGGAGCTTTCAACGACAAATTCAAACTACTGCGATAAGCTTTTCCAAAACAACCTCCAACATCTACAGTCAACATCACACGCAGTGGGGTAAAAACACTAGATGTGTTTGGTGGAGGGAGTCACTGAATTGTTGGCAAGGGTGTTACCAGAACAAATCTACGTACACCCTTAGTGTTTGTTGGTAAGGGTGTTTCCAGAACAAATTTGTATTGTGTTGTATAGGGAAATATCCACCTACTTGCTAAAATAGTAACAGGTTTTAAATCTGGTAAAACTGCCTGTGATCGTCACTACAATACTTTGTCATAGAAAATAGCATAAAAACAAAAATTACTACAATCCGCTTCTAGGAATCTTTCAATTCCTCACAACAAATGGGTTTAAGGCTTCGTTCTTCGTTTGGGACCAAAGCTGCTACATAACCTATTACAATTTGTTGTAACAGTCCTCAAATTTGGCAATAACTGGTGCTACCGCAACGTTATGCACTTCCTCAAACTTTTTTTGATGGTTATTTTGGAAAATGATGATCACAGATATCTGTATTGCATATGAGCATGGGATGAATTGTCCCACATGAGACCTGCACAAAGTATCAAGATGTTTATAATGAACAATGATCAAAGAGGATTTCTATTACCTTCAAGTAATCAAGTCTTTCCTAAGCTTTTCCTTGTGTGATCTATCAATTTGCCAAATAGTCGTTCTGACCTCCATGTATCCTACCGTGCAGTTTTAATCACCCATGTTATAGTCTAGCCCAACGTTAGATGGGCAATTTTGTGTTCAGGATCCACTCTAGGTCCAGTTTGCGTAGTCCTATTTGTCCCTGATCTGTTTAGCCATTCAATTATGGCTAGCCATCACGTGACCCCTTAGGTTTAGGTTGGCCCAATCAGGTCCAGGTCCTACCAGTGGTAGTTGTGTAGGTTAGTGTCTAGGTTCTAGCTTAGGGATTCGATACCTGACCAGGTCACCTATGATTATAGGTCTTCGTGTGTCGTACAGTCATTTTCCAGCATCCAATGACCATGAGGGGTCCACCGAATACCTAGTGTAGTAATTCACGAGATCCACATTACATCATCCTATTGTCAATAGGTCTATGTAGGTACTCGTTTCCACGTTTAGTCCACTAGGAGCCTCTCATGAGAGGTCCACATAGGTTCAGCTTGGTGGTAGCAGTCTCCCAAGTCTGACCATAGTCAAGATCATGACTCAGATTTGATCTGCACCAACCTTCAATAGCCAGCATCTCATCCTAAGTTTGGCAGTGCCTAATGCAACGAAATCAGGAGTGGAGCCCACACTTTTTATGGAGCCCACTCTCCAGCTCTGATACCATGTCAGAGAATGTGATGGAATATTATTGAAGCATAGGAAATAAATAATACATATGCCCTCCTAGATTAGCCCGAAGAAAACGGATCTCAATAGGATACCGCTTCAATAGAAGGCTAATAATGTAATAACTGAATAATGAAATATACCTATAATTTAATATATGCTAACACTATTCTACAAATTGCATATTAACTCAATCAAAGGCATTTGCCATATCAAGTTTTATAACAATTTGTTTCCTTTTGTATTTTCTACTACTATGGAGGGCTTCATGCACTATTACGATATTATCATATATTTGTTTTCTAAGCATGAAACCCCCTTGCTCTTCTGATATTAGTTTATCAAGTTTCTTCTTTATTCTATTGGCCAATAGTTTGGTAATAATTTTAAAGGAGGAGTTACATAGAGAAATTGATCTGAATCTAAAGAAAGTAGTGCCATTTTTTCTCTTTAGGAATCAATTCCAGAAAGGTGGAATTGATGGCTCCAAGAAGCTTACCTTTTACCCTAACATCCTCAATCATGCATAGCAAGTCTTCTCTGATGATGTGTAAGTATTGCTGGTAAAATTTGTTTGTGAATCCATCAAGTCTGAGAGCTTTATCCTTTGGTAGAGCTACTATAATCTCCTTAAGTTCATCTATAGTGATTGCTTGACTAAGATCCTATTTGTCTTCCAAAATTAATATTGTTGGTATATGTTCTAGAAGTATTCCCTAGAAATATGGGTTACCATTTTCTCTAGAGAGCAGAGCTGAGTAATGTTGATTGGAAAGTTCCTTAATTTTCTCCCTGTCTATATAAGTGGTTCCTTCATGCTCTATCTCCTTTATTGTGTTCTTTTGGTAGTGTTGCATGGTTTTCAGATGAAAATATTTGGTGTTTCTATCTCGGTTGCTTAGCCAAACCATTCAGGATCTAAGCCTTCAATGCATTTCTTCTTCAATGCTTAATTTATTGAGCTTCTAAATCAGGTCATTGCTTAATTGGTTGAGGAGGATGATCCTCAATTTTTATTTATAGATGCCCTAGTTGTTGTATCAACTAATTCTTGTCTAGTTTGACTCTCATTTTTTTTTTCCAACCATTTCTTATCATGTGCTTCAATTTTTGAATTTTGCTTTTACACTTTTCTTGTGGCTTGGTGGATTTGACCTATTGGTTCCAAGTGCTTTCCACAAGTTCACTAAAATATTCTTCTACCACCCATTCAGAGTTGTACTTAAAAGGAATTTTTTGTTGTATTATTTGGTTGCTATCCAAGAGAATTGACTTATGATCTGAGATAGAGTTTTGAATGATGTGACTGGAAGTGAGGGGAAAGTTTATTAAGAGATTTTCACTAATAAAAAATCTAGCCAATCTTTCTGTAATATAGTTTACCCCTACTCTTTTATAGCTCCAAGTGTACTTTCCTTTGGTCAATCGAATGTATTGTAAGCTTTCATTTGCTAAATTTGATTGAGTAGATCTCTATTTGGATCCCTTGATAAACTTCCTCCAACATTCTCCCAATGGTAGAGAATCATGTTAAGATCTCCACCCAATATTATGTTGTCAAACTTATCATTGTCTAACAATTGTGCTAAGTGTTGTCATGCTTCTCTTTTCTAGATAGGATGATTTGGACCATAAAAATTTATTACTGCTACACTAGCTCCATTTAGTAATACGAATTTTATATTTATCTAGTTATTGTGCTTATTTTGTAAGCTACAAACTAAATATTTTGGGTCCCAAGCCAAAGCCAATCCCCATGAAGCTCCCATAAAATCAACAGTTATCAATTTTTATTGTGCCCATATCTTATACCATTCTATACTCAGTGTTGTCTCTACTATTTTTGTTTCTTGAATACAAACTATTTTTGGCTTTTTCTCATATATTAGAACTTTGTGATAGTTTTTTTTCAGAGGATTTCCTAGGTCCCTACAATTTTATGACAAAATTTTCATTTTTTGGATTGTTTCTTATTTTTTATGAAGCTCTCCTCAATTTTGACTTGTGTTTTGGATTGTAAGTCTTTCTATGCTTACTCATTTCTGAGTTGTTGGTTTAATTTTATTCCCTTAGCTATATATTGTGTGGTCGAAAAATCACTAGGAATAACTATTTCATCCACTTATGTTTCTTCTACCTCTTCCTTTGAATTCCTATCAGTTTCTTCTATAGTTGTTATCTTCTCTAGTGTATCTCCTAAGATCTCTGGTGAGTTATTAGCTTCAGTTGTAGGTATCTTCTATTTATATTTAGGAGCCATCACATATAGAGAGGTGATTTCCTTTTCTCCT
This sequence comes from Wollemia nobilis, assembly GCA_028583015.1. Taxonomy (NCBI): domain Eukaryota; kingdom Viridiplantae; phylum Streptophyta; class Pinopsida; order Araucariales; family Araucariaceae; genus Wollemia; species Wollemia nobilis. The sequence continues at coordinate 3,704,656 of JAQPPZ010017241.1, read as the reverse complement.
TCATTAAGACTTGCAAATTTATTTTTATGCTAGAATATTTTTTTATCATGTGGTTGAGGTTGTCGCTTCTTGCTTCTTGATCTGCGTGATCTCCTTTTGACTTCTTGGAATCCTAGTTCTTCCTTTTTTATTTCATGTGCTTGTTTAATTAGGTATTTTTGGGAGAAATGCCCATGCTCATGGTAGGTTATACACTTGAATGGCATATGCCTGTAGTCCAAGGGTTGGTTATGTATCCAATCAAACACCTTTATTTCAATATGCTCAGGCAATCCCTTTGTAAGATTGACTTGCACATATATACATGTGCATATAGTATTATTGGCATTTGAAGGATCCCAATCAATGAATGTTCCAATAACATTATCTATTAATTCTATCAAAGGTTTGTTCCATAGGTGTAGTGGCAAAAATGACAACCTCGCCCATACATAAACTTCTTTAGACTTATCTTAGAGATAAAATGTTGTGCTCCACAAGATCATGTAGAGAGGGTTGTATCCCAATAACCAGGGATATCCATGAAGTATAGTGCTCTTTTCCTCCATAGAGAAAAATGTAATGATAAAGTATCCCCTACCTGTCATCATGAATTCATAAGAGGAGACTTTACCCCCCAATGTGTGTTAATCCATTTTTAGATTGTGATTGGACTTAGGTCAGATTCCCACAAATTTACATGCAAGGGCTTGGGTGGAAAGCATGAGCAGAGACTGTTGGATGAGGGTTGGAGACACCTCAATCATAGGAGACTCATCTAACTTGGGCATAAAGGTACCATTGTTAGAGCGAGTTGTTTGTTTTGGATGGGGTATTTTCCTCGCTTTAAGCACTTGATGCATATGATCCAACTTCTCCTCATCAAAGGGAAACTATTATGAAAATATGGAGAAGGCCTAATTGCCTGCTTATTTAAAAATTTAGTTTTTTATCATCATTGCAACCAATAGGCTGCCAAAAATCACTTCCCAAAGAAGAGATCCCTATTTTTAAAGCCTTAGTCAATGAAAGATTTTCAAAGCTAAAGCTAAATAAGTACCATACCTGAAGTGATACTCAAGATATCTCCTAGAAAAGTCAATTGATGCTAGGATTTTGTCTTCCCCCAAATTCGTTTCTCCTCTAGCTAATGAAATATTTTTCCAAAAATAATAATTTACTATCACTTGTATTTTTTTCTCTATGCTTCACTTTGCAAATCCTAGCTTTGTTGTGTGCACTCCACGATTCTACCCAAATAAACTTCTTCAAATTGTTATTCACATGCACAAAAAATTATAGATGGATCTTTAGTTGTCACCATTGCCACTCCCTACCAGGGATTTGATTGCCCATTTTCATTTGTACATACTCAATTTTACCAACATAATCATTAATATTGATTTTCACTAAAATATTAAAGTTTGCTAGTCAAATTTAACTTGGAAATTGAATTTAATTTATCCAACATTTGATTGAATTATATTTTCAAATCACTCCTCCCATTAAGATAAAATGTATCCCATTACATCTAACTATGGAAACATATGATAAAACTTTTGTTGAACTTGGTTCCTAGTGCCACTTCCACTTGTGCAACAACTTGTCTTTCTTGACCACCCAAAACATAAAAATTTATGGTTGCGTAATCTAATTTACTTTAATGTTAATGGTATGATCTATAAAAATGGTGTTATAGAGTTTAGATTGTGATTAATAATCTATAAATCTTATGCCATCACTACACCAAAAAAGGGCTTTAATGACAGCTAAAATAAGGTGGTTTTTTACGACGGTAAAAAACCACCCTAATAGATCCTAAGAGAGTGGTTTAAAACCACCCTCTTAGGGTCACCCTAAGATGATAGTTTTAAAATACCCTCTTAGGGTGTAAGAGGGCGATTTAAAATTGTCCTCTAAGGGTGACCCTAAGATGGTAGTTTTAAATTGTCGTCTTAGGGTGACCTAAGAGGGTAGTTTAAAACCACCCTCTAAGGGTCCACTTAAAAAATAAAATAATGGACATGCAAGATTTTTCCTGTGCATATTTAGAATGTCATATTTTTTGCCCTACATTTGGAATGTCATCTTTTTTATCCTACATTTTGAATATCATATTTTTTGCCCTGCATTTGGTTGAAAAAATAGGATCGATGTGTTAATATGATGGCACAGTTATTCAATTCTCTATTGAAGAAGGGTGAGTATGCAATAGGATTTGGAACTATTGGTTCTTCTAAAGCAATAATTCTAGCAAGGCTTGCATTCAAAAAAAGGTGGCAGAAAAAGTGAATGGCACAAGGAAAACCCTGTGATAGGGCTAATATTGTAATCAACTATAATCTCCAAGTATGATAAATTTTAGACTATTCATTTGGGTCTCTCATTTTTAAAAATGAAGAGTGATACCTCCTTTTCCATATTTACGGCATTAGAATCCTGTTTGAATTATTTATGCTTTATAATTGATTAAATTTTCTGAAATTTTTCCTCCCCTTTGAAATTTTTTCCCTATTTCAAAATACTTGTTTTTGATTCATGGTGCAACATAGGTATCTAGCTATTAAGGTTGTATTGAAAAGTGATCATATAGATACATTATAACCTTATAAACAAGCATTTTAGATATTATGGTTAAAGGTGAAATGAATTTTATGAATTATAGTTAGGTTAAGAGAAATTCTATAAACAAGCATTTTAGATATTATGGTTAAAGGTGAAAGGAATTTTATGGATTATAGTTAGGTTACAATAAATTCTATGTGGAAAAGGTTGCATATATGTGACTATTTTGGTCTGGTGAGCATGTTCCTTTAACTTGTTCATTCATTATTGTTATCAGACTTGATTCACACATGGATTAACCCTTTTTAAGGTCTACCGAGGGAAATTTTGATGTTACTTTGAAGTAGAGATGAAAGCTATGAAATTGAGGGAATATTACTTTGTAATGGATCCTTACAAGGCAGGTAAGGAATTTTTTTAGTCTTTACTTAGGATATTTTTTATGTTGGTTTTGGATTGAAGAGGATATCTTGCAATTAAAAACTTTTAAGTATTTGAGTCATCAACAAGAGTTCTGATTCTCTTTTGAATATATTCGTATAGAAGACACCACATGTGACTCCGTCCTTTGATACCCTATTTTTATTATTATTTATCTTCTTAGATGATGAAAGGATATTCCAAGTTTAACTAAATAAGAAAAATGTAATTTACTATACCCATAGAACGTAAACCCTCATGAAATATTCAAGATAATTTTGAAATGAGGGAGCAACCAAAGAGAGGATAGTTGTACCTATATGGGATATTGGAATATTCAATATTATATTTAATAAATAGTCCCCTTGAGACTAAAAAAACAAGGGGAAAAGAGTCATTGTAAACTAAAATTAACTTGTTCTACCATTCAACTTCAGGCATAGTGAGGGAAATCATTCTTCCATAGACAATGAAGGAAATTGTTATTCCAGAAAGATAATGAGGGTAAGCCTATTTTACTAAGCTATTATAATCCAGAGCATAGATATCCATCAACATCTTATCCTACTGCAAAATGAAGAGGGCATTCCCCCAAAACAATACTTACTAAAAACTCACTAGCATAGATATAGATGAATGCAATAAAATATTAGCAACTACAACCATGAAGTTATATAAGTCAAAACTAAAAGTACATTCCAACATAATCAATTAAGACATAACATAGAAAACATTGATTTACCTGCAAAATGATGTAGGTATTTCAACCCCTCCAAATCTTTGATGCCTTTTACATTCTGCAACTTTGGACATAAATTAGTGATTACACTTTCTATGTATTGTAGACATGGGATACTTATTGTATTGTGCAAGTTTCTTCCATACTCAATGGTAATCCTCTTAAAGCAATACAAATGTGAAATATTTGGTATCTCTTCTAGCTCTAAAAATCCCCTTATCTCCAATGTTACAACCTTTGAGTGATCAAATTCCCCTAAAATTCTTTTCAATCTATGACATCTTTGCAATGAAAGACGCTCAAGTGATGTCACCCATAGTAAATCCAATTCAATCATATCTTCTATTTTTAAAATTTGAAGCTCTTTCAACTGGAGAGTGACTTGAAATTCACAAATATTTTCTTCAAACATCTATTTTAGATTATAATAAAGAACATTTAATGAAGTAATATTCTAGATTGGCATTGTCTATCATGAGTTACTTTTCTATATATGCTTATAGTGTTTCCAAAACAAATTGAGATTTTCATTGTGTATTCCTAGATATTGTAAATTTTGTATAGGAAGCCATGAAAGTATGATTATGCATCTTCAATACTCAAACTGAAGATATCACAATGCTATTGATGACCCTAGATAGTCAATTGAATTCCCTAAAATATAAGTAATTTTATTTGTCATGTTCAATTGCAAAATGGAAAAGATACACCTGACACTACTACCATTGACTTGGCTAAGGATATATTGATATACCTACATTTAAATATCTAGGTCAAGTTAAAATATTTTGAACAAACCCTCACAAAATAATATGTTGAATGAAAGGCTTTTAAAATTTTGAATATAGAAAACGTAACATAAATCATTAAGCACACCATATATTCAAGAAATTTGGGGTGCCACCTTCCATGTGTTCCCATATTACCCTCTCTCTTACATGTGTCCCCCTTCCCTTCCCCTTCCATGCATTCCCCCTTCCCCTCCCTCTTCCATGTGTCCCCCTTTCCCTTACCCTCCCCTTTCCACATGTCCCCCCTTTCCCTCCCTTTTCCACATATCCCTCCCCGTTCACTTACTTTCTTCTTTTTTTTTATCAGATGTCTACATAATTATGGCTATGACAATTACCATGAGGAATAATTTTATCAATTTAAGATCAAGAAGAGTTAAATGTTTTCACAGGCTTGTAGCCTTGCATTCGGCTGTTGGGATTGCAATGTTTTGCTTGTGGAATTTAGTTTGACATCATCACTTGAAGCTACAATGATAGAGGTAGAAATTTGCAAGTATTGTATTTTGAATTTTACATTGTTACTACTTTTTATACCGGTTTTGGACTAAAGAGGATATCTTGCAATTCAAAACTTTTGAGTGACTGGTCTACAATTGCTCTAAAGGTGGGATATTTTATTCATATTTTAAGTCATGAAGAAAATTTTAAAATAAAATTGATTAAAAACATCTAGTTTCAAAAACATCATTCTTATATATGTCAATGACCTTGTTTAAGATTCTTCATGCGGGATTTGTTGTTAGGCATATTTTTTTCTTGGGTGAAGGGCTCAGTCTGTACATTGCTTACATTTATTTTCTAGCACTGATTCATCTTTAAGATTTTAAAATTTCTCAAAAATTTCCTAAAAGAAACCATTGATATGGCCATTTTAGTTTTTGGAATCCTTTTTACTATTTATGGTACATATTGAACATGTCCTGAAGTCTTTATTAATCAATATGTATTCCCAAGTAGTTCAGTTTTGAACAAATACATGCTATAAGTCACATGTTAATATTCATAGGGTCAACTTAGAAAAAATTATTTTTCATTTATATTTTAGTTAATGGGGAGATTGTGTTAACCTTATTTTGGTATTGACATCACTTACTTTCTTCTATATTTTTATCATATGTCTGTAAAATTAAGGCTATGGCAATTATCATGAGGAATTATTTATGTCATTTTAAGGTCAAGAGGAGTTTTTATCAAATGTCTACAAAATTATGGCTATGGAAATTATCATGAGGAATGATTTTATGTCATTTTAAGGTCAGGAGGAGTTAAATGCTTTCACAGGTTTGTAGGCCTTGCATTCTACTATTGAGGTTGCAATGTTTTGCTTGAGGAATTCAGTTTGACATCATCACTTGAAGCTACAATGATAGAGATGGAAATTTGGAAGTATTAGGTTTTGAATTTTAAATTGTTACTACTTTTTATGCTAGGTTTAGATCGAAGAGGATATCTTGCAATTCAAAGCTTTAAAGTGAAATTTCTCTAGAGGTGGGCTATTTTATTCATATTTCAAGTCATTAAAAAAAATTAAAATGAAATTGATAAAAAACAATTGGTTTCAGAAAACATCATTCTTACATATGCCAATGACCTTGTTTAAGATTTTTCATGTGGGCTTTGTTGTTAGGCATGCAATACTTGCATCATCTATTCCTAGATTCAACATATTTGTTTCTTAAGTGGAGAGCTCAGTCTATACATTGCTTACATTTTTTTTCCATCACTTATTCACCTTAAAGCTTTTAAAATTTCTCTAAATTTTCCAAAAAGAAACCATTGATATGGTCATTTTAGTTTTTGGAATCCTTTATATTATTTATGGCACATTTTGAACATGTCCTGAAGTCTTTATCATTCGATCTATATTCTAAAGCAGTTCACTTTTGTACAAATATATGTTATAAGTCAAATGTTAATATTCATTGGATCAACTTAGAAAAACTTATTTTTCATTTATATTTTAGTTATGGGGAGATTGTGTTAGACTTGGTCTAGCATTGACATTGCTTACTTTTCTTCTTTGTTTTATCAAATTTTTGAACAATTATGGCTATGGAAATTATCATGAGGAAATATTTTGTTATTTTAACCTCGATAAGAGGTAAATGCTTTCATAGGCTTGCAGGCCTCGCATTCTACTATTGGGATTGTAGTGTTTTTATTGAGGATTTTAGTTTGAAATCATCACTTGAAGCTACAATGACAAAGAGATGGAAATTTGGAAGTATTGGGCTTCAAATTTTACACTAACACTAATTTTTATGCTAGTTTTGAATGGAAGAGAATATCTTGAAATTCAAAAATTTTAAGTGACTGGTCTACAATTGCTCAAAAGGTGGGATATTTTATTCATATTTCAAGTCATGAAGAAATTTTTTAAATGAAATTGATGAAAAATAGTTGGTTTTAGAAAACACCATTTTTATATATGCCAATGACCGTGTTTAAGATTCTTCATGTGGGCTTTGTTGTTAGGAATGCAGTTAATTGTTACCATAAGTTAACTCTTTTTATCTTCTACTTTGCTTGATATTAATGCAAGTATATTGATTTATTCTCCCATCATGTTTGTGAGCATTTAGTATTTCACATGGCTAATGCCTTCATGGGACACAATGTTAAAATTGATTTCTTCAAGGACCTTAAGGATTCTATTGATATTCAGGTTGGTGAGACCTATTTTCAACAATGGGTGGTCTATATAAATCTCCTCAACATTTGTTATCATTGTCAGTCTATAGCTCATAAGATAAAATATTACCCTCTTATGGAGGGTTGGTTAAAAAATCAAGCTATAATAGAAGCATCAACACCTTTGACTGTAGTTCAATCTACCCCTTTTGCTAATGGAGGGGATGAACAAATATTTTTCAATATAAAAAATGGTAAAGGCAATTGATTGTAGCCTTTTTTAGGAGCTAATAAAAAGGAGTCTCAACTAGGATCTCAACCATGGAGCTCTAATGCAGTTACTACAAAGGAACTTATATTTCTCCTCTTGTAGGTACCTATAATGGTAGTACCAAAAAAGTCTCCCTGACTCCTCAAGGCTCCTAGATGGCTTAGTCATTGGCTATGCCAAAGTTTCTCTCCTCAAGCAAATGCCCTATCTCTCCTCCTAGTCCATCTAGAAAAGTTCCTTCATGGAACCCTCATTGCTCTCATAGTCCAATAAGGGAGTCCTCGAGTGTGCCTTTGGAAAAACAAAGACAAATTATTTAAAAAATATGCTCTAAGGTCATCAAAGAAAAGATTCTCCTCAATTAGGTCTCATGAAGTGTATGTATTAGAATATCAGGGTTTGATAGATTATGTATACAAGTACATTGTGCATCAAAGTCTAGATGACTTCAATATTAGATTATGTAGTATTGATATTTTATGCCTTCAAGAAGTCAAAGTCACTAACTTCATTCTATCAAGTACTTGCTCCTTTTTTGACCTCGAGGCTACACCTTTCATACTATGCATGACATAAATAAAGGAGAGGTAGTCATCTACATTTTAGAAAACTACCATTCTAAGTTAATATCTTAGGGATGTGACCCTTCTAATCATGATGTCTAGGTTATAATGGAGATTGATGGCCATCTCCTTAGTGTGTTTAATATTTGTGCACCTAACGATGCTAATGGCCATTGTGCACTTTGGTGATGGGTAACTCTCTCTCTTCCCCCTATTATTTGGTTGCTCTATGGGGACTTCAATATGATTGAATTCCTACATGACAAGGTGGGTCTTCTTCCCATGTGGTGGGATGTTGGGAAAAGAGAAGCATGGATTTTCATGAAAGAAAATTTGGGGCTCTATAACCCCAATAGTTGCTTCTTATCCTCTTTATTCCCTGCTAATACTTGGTTCATGTGGTTTAGCAACCAATAGGGCAAGATTCATGTGTTGAAATGATTGGATAGAGCCATGCTTTCAGATTCTAATATTTTCTCCTTTGAATGTGGCTTGTCCTCTTCTCCCTTTGTTTCTATCCACCCTAAGCTCTATTTGTTTGACCATTGTCATATTTCCTTTTCCATCCTAGTTTTTTCCATCCCTCTCCTCTTTCTCAATCGTAATTCTACCTTAATACTTATATTTTGCACCACCTCATGTTGAGAGCCTATGTCATCAAAATTTGAAAGCTAATTTCCATACCAAAAGGGGCCTTTGGTTGTATTGATTGGTGGAATGCTAATATCTAACACACTACTAGTTTCTTATGCTCTCTAGGGTGCAATATTTCCAAGCTTCCAACACTGCTCTCAAGTGGGAGTTGGAGGTGCCCTCAACTCAGCTATATTCCAATCCTTTTAATGAGGAGCTTTAGAGGTACTTCATGACTATCAAGCATCAACTTCTAATGGTAGAGCACTATGATGCCAAAGGAGCACAAGTCAAGGTAAGGTTACACTAGTTTAAAATTGGTGATAGTATAACAAAGGAGTTCTTCCAATATTTGTCTCTTAACAATCAATATTGAGTATTAAAACCCTTAACATTAACGGAGAGCATGTTTTTAGTATTCCTAATATTATCTCTTATTTTGAATGACATTACCATACTATGTTTGTGGCTTAGTCTTGCTTTCCTCAATGTGACCATGCTCTTAACTCCTACCTCTCTATTATCCCAATTAGCTTTTTAAGTCTCAAAGAGTTTTCTATGAAAAGGCCCTCTCTATAAAGGATCTAGAGGAAGTTATTTCCTAGATAGCCAACAATGAATCCCTTGGTCTTGATGGTCAATAAAAAATCCCTTGGTCTTGATGGCCAAAAATAAATCTTTTGACTTGATGCTCCACTAGCTTAGTCAATATTACTGGAGGATCATTTAGGAGAGGGAAATATTTCACTTTTTAGGTATTCCTTTTGCCTTTAATAGTTCAAAATTAGATCTATGGAAGTACATCATTAATAGGGTGGAACATAAACTTATTTACTAGTCCACCAAGAAGCTCCCCCTTGTTGGTAAATTCTAAATTTGCTCAAAAGTCCTTATGGCCACCCATGTTTGTTATTCTTATTGTTGGATCTTGTTCAAAAATTCCTATAAGAAGCTTGATAAGCTTTTGCAAGACTTTATGGTAATCTTTCAGTAATGGTTCAATATTCCATCATGTTGCCTGAGAGTATTGTTGTTTCCCTAGAAGCCATGGCATGCGAGCTTGGTATTCTCAATACCCAACATCAAGGTTGGGTCCTCTATGTTAAGTGGGTCATCAGATCCCTTACAAGTAAAGAGACCTTGAATATTTTCATACATCATTGTATCTATGAACTTTCCCTTCTTTGTTGTAAGAGTTGGAGGGTCATGGGTTTCCCTTCCCTTCTTATTGCTCCTATGCCTATCAAAGTGACAAGATCCTTTGTCATTAGGAGCATTTGGAAATATTGGGAGAGTGTTATACCTTAGCTAAGATAGAATGATCAAAGCTTCTAGCATGGCCTCTAAATCAACCATATGAATATCTGGTGGTCATTTTTCATCACCTACTAGGATTATCCACTTACACAGGTTCCCTAGGTTCATGCACTTAGATTTTTATGCAAAGGTGTGCATTGCATCATTGATTTATTTTCTCATCCTACTAGGGGTTTCTCCCTTAGGATGACTTTAGAGTTAAATTTGGAATTAGGCACTCTGACAAGGATACATTTGAGGTCATCAAGGCTACTCTTCCTAACTCAATATTTCATATTTTTTGTGTGTTTGCAACAACCTTGGTGGAAGGACTAGAAGTGGTATCCAAACACTCTACAAAAGTACAAGGCCAATTTGGGGTATGGATGGCTCTCTACTTTCCTTCCCATGATTGATAAGTTCAATCAATGGTGGAATGTCTCTTCCCCTTAGTTTGTTTGGTTACCCAATTTACAGATCATCTAGGCTCCTTTCTTGAATCCCAAGAGCTTCTTGTTGGGGAGCATATCTAACATTGAGGCATCCCCAACCCTTATTTACCTTTCTATATTTAGTCTAAGGACTTTATCCATATTTTTTGGATCTATGCTCATGCTCATTCTCTTTGGAAGTGGTTTTTCCTTTTGTAATCCCTATTTCTATGCCATGCTTGAGTGGAAGCATATCATTCTAGGAGACCTCCTACCCTTGTTGATTTTTTTGAAGTGTGGTATTTGTTTCATATGGTAACACTATACAACATATGGAAAGCTAGAAATGATTGTATCTTTGGTAAGTTTTCTTCCTCTCTTCACATCTTTGATTTTGAGAAATCTAATATTATTTTATCTATGTATATTTAGATTGTTTTTCATGCTAGTAAGGTGACTATGGAGCTCTCTCATCTTCAAGAGCTTATTGATCATTAGAGGAATGCTTTATGCATAGTCAATTAGATTTCGCCTAAGCAATATTATCCATGAATTCAATCCACGTCCAAGAAACATCATCACTTGACCTAAAATTACACTCCTATCCTAACTGAAAGTCCCCCTTCTTATAGTGAAAGCATGAGATTCCGGAAGTTTTTGAAAGGAAAACTATTTTGATGCATTCAAAATCAAAACTAACGCTTAAGTCCTAAAATGTGAAATGCATTAAATGAAAGAGGCAAAATTGAAATGAGATACAAGAAATTAGAGAAATCATAGCCCTTTTATTTAACTCTCTTAATCTCGGTTACAAAGATGCCTCCTCCCTTTTCAGGGGCTAGGAGCATTAAATGGATTTTGGTTACAATCGTGACTTAGTATTCCTCCTTCCGCGTGCCCACATTTGAAATGGGCGGGCCAAAGTGTTGCCACCGCTTGCGTTGATGAATCCTTGATTCTTGCTGCTCCTCCTGCATTCAAAGAAACAACAAAGGCATTAGTAGCACCTACTACAAATATGAGGCATTTGTTTTCTAAAATTATTGAAAGATGCATGCAAAAGATTAGCTAAACCGATGAATAAAATGATTCCAAATGACCTATACATTTGATAGAGACCAGGAAACATTACTAGAGGGCCACTGCCATCGAAACAGTCGACCAATTTGCATTCAACTGAAATTCATCCCTGGTCAGGACGAATTCTACTGTAATTCATCCCCGGGTAGGACGAATTCGCCTGTGATGAAAATCCGAAGTGATGCCGTCCAAATGTCGAACCTCGGGATCTCCAAAAGATCTGCAAACATAGGGGTTAGCTAATTGGGGGCATTTTGGGACGACCCAGATGGTCGGATTCTCCCAATTTGACCTCCATCAATGGGAATTTGATGTTGTTACCTGCAAGTTAGTGAGGAACACAAGATCGACAAAACATGATAATATTTGATAAACGTCTTCTGAAATCAAAATTGTAAACTATCTAAACAGCATAAAGTGTAATGTAAGATAAACAAGTGATAACATAATAGATTAAAATGAAACTAAAAAAAGTGCGGGGTGCCCGAGCGGGCCACCCACCGTTGGAACTTGATTTCGGCACCAATCCACTAGGGATGGGCCCAAAATCTCTTGGGATGGGTTGTCGACAAATTGGTGGATTAATGTGGTCAAATGTCGGGTTTTAGGGTCCGGATTCACACTTCCAATAGCCACCCAATAACCTCTCTTGCGAAAGAGATCACGGATGTGGAATAGATGAATTGAAAAAGGGTGCAATGGGGTGTTCAATTTGGCAGCACTTCGTTGCTTGAAAATGCCTCCAACTTGTCCTCTTTATGGGTGGGAAAGTCCACCATTTTATAGACCCAAGGGGTCTCTTTGGAGGGGCATGTAGGGATGCCATGTGGTGGCCATGCCTTCCCAAGAGGGAGGAGACTCCTCCCTGACTTGGGCTTCCATGATTGCCTTTGTGACAGTCCTCTAACGCCCAATCTACCCACCTACACGCGCATGCAAGGCAGGAGGCAATAATTGACTGTCTTTGGCTGCCACTTGGTGGCATTCTTCTTTTTGCCCGTTAAACCTAGAATTCGTCCTGACCAAAGATGAATCTAGAATTCGTCCCTGGGTGAGATGGATCCCAGTTAGAATTCGTCCCTGGGTGAGATGAATACTGAGCAAAGTGCCTAAATGTGCCAAATTGCCTTTTGACCTTCCAAAATTGCTATAAAAGTGGTTAGGACCATTGTTTAACCTCTGAGGGCTGCCCTAGGGGCTGTGTGTGTCAAAGTGATCAGTGTTTGCAGTCACATAATCGGATTGGTGCTATTTTGGTGTCTACAGATGCCCCTTTTTGGGATGCGTTGTGCATGGCACAGCGTCGAGCAAAAATAGATAACCAAAGCACTAATGATTAGGGTTTCTTGGTAACCTAACCAACTTTTGATGCCCCAAGCATGGAAAGGGCATGCATTCTTGAATCCTTGCTTTTGACGAGCTAAGGAATTTGATTTCAAGTATTAACCTGTTTTGGTGAGGTGTGACTTGAGCTTGGACATTGATCAATCATGAATAGGCAAAGGGCGCAACCTTTTGTCCATGGGGGAACCTTGTGTTCATGCTTCGAGAATGCCAAGTGTTTGATCAATTTGTGATTATTGCTTGTTTGCTGCCCCAAGCAGGAGCGTGATTGTCTTTGTCAATGATTCTTTGAATGCATGTCATTTCCTTGATTGGGTGTGTGTTTGTTGATTGGTGACTAAGTGTGACTACCCCCTCAAGCGATGAATCGATGAGGGAATGACCTTCGTGAGAAAAGCGATGAGTCGCTTGACCCAAGATGACTTGTGCAAGGGTGTCTTCAGATGTTTTATCATTAAGCATGTGCAATTTTTCCAACATTTGGACCTATTTTTGGTGGGTAAAATCCCTTTTGGTGATGCCATAATGGGGTGAAAGTGTCGAAATTCCGTCTTCCCGTGGAGCGGTCCGGCTATGGTAGCCTTCTTGGGGAAGTAGGAGAGTGACAATTTGAGCCCCAACATCGATTTTCTATGCCAAGAGGTTAAGTGCAAGAGCACTTGTGTCCGGCAATGCTTATTGCTTTGTGTTCGTTTGTGTTGCATTTATTTGTTTTTTTTTTTTTGGTGGTTTGTTGTTTTGTTGTTTTTGAGTGGGTTTTGACCCTTTTGTGACGTCATTTGGGGGTGAAATTATCGAAAATCCATCTTCCCGTGGAGCGGTCCGGCTATGGTAGCCTTCTTAGGGAGTAGGATAGTGACAATGTAAACCCGAACATCAGTTTTGCTATGCCAAGAGGTTAAGTGCAAGAGCACTTGTGTCCGGCAATGTTTATTGCTTTTTTTTGTTTTGTGTTGCATTTTTTGTTGTTTTTGTTGTTTTGATTTTCTTGTTGTTTTTGAGTGGGCTTTGACCCATTTGTGACGTCATTTGGGTGTGAAATTGTCAAAAATCCGTCTTCCCGTGGAGCGGTCCGGCTATGGTAGCCTTCTTAGGGAGTAGGATAGTGACAATGTAAACCCCGACATCAGTTTTCTATGCCATTGAATGTCAGGCGCAAAGGTGCCTTTGTTCGGCAATTTTATTGCTATTGTTTGTGGATATTTGTTGTTTTTGTTGTTTTGATTTTCTTGCTTTGTGTATATGTCATTATTTTATGTTATGCACAATGATTGATGTTGATGGATGCATGCTTATGGTAATGGATGTATATGGTATGATAAATGCAAATGTTTTTGATATATATGTGATATGCAAAATGTAATGGATGAAATGAATTTGTGTTGTTTGGTTAGGGCACCATAGACTGTTTAGGACTTTGTGATTTTGTTTTTATGCGATTGTTGTGGTAGATGACTTTGTATGTATGCATGTGGTTTTTTTTTTTTTTTGATGGTATTGTAAGGATGAAAAGTAGCGCAGTTGGTTTAGAAAATGTAGCTAAGGTTTTCTGAGACTCAGACGGTTTTAACTCACTAGCCATGGCTGTACTTTATCTTACAAGACTTTTGAACAAGGTATGAATCGGACTTGTTTTTGACCAAGTTATTTCACATCCCTGTGTGTGCAATTGAGTTCATTTATGTGGTATTTGTCAGGATACCGCCAATGCCAGATAGGCTTTCAACCAAACCTATACTGAGGATCACCTAATTAGCTCCACTAACTCCTTTGTTGTATTTAGTCAGATTAATCTGCGATGCTATCTAGGATACCATAAGCTAGCTCATCCACATGCAAACATTGGTCTGCACACACGCAAAGCTAATGTGACGGACATATCGTCATGCGGGTAGGATACCACCATTGCTAGGTAGGCTGTCAACCAAACCTGTAATGAGGATCACCTAGATGGTTTTTGAATGCTGAGAATTCCAAAGATTCAAGTTCAGGTTATTTATTGGCTGAATGATTTGGGAGACTTGCTCGTCTATATAGTGATGAAAATCACTATTTATTTTTCTATTTATTTTTCTTTTTGAGCAAGGATTTTGAATAGTGGTGATAACCACTGTTACTTGATTTTGTATTTTGAGCGGTGTGAGTTTGAGCTTGTGAATGGCCTTGATCCTAGTGGCCTTGGGGATGACTACCCATCCTGGTTAGGGGCGGATAGTATGAATCCTTACGACGTTAGGAACAAAGGGGATGATGGAGATTATGAAGTAAGGGCATTGATCTTTTAGGCCTTGGGGATGACTACCCATCCTGGTTAGGGGCGGATAGTACGAATCCTTACGACTTGGAGACCAAAGGTGAATGGAAAGTGTTAGGATGATGATTTGTTGGAATTTTGTTTGTGAATGGCGTTGATCCTTTTAGGTCTTGGGGATGACTACCCATCCTTGGTAGGGACATGTAGTACAAATCCTTACAACTTTGGGGACCAACTATGATTGGGATTTGGTAGTGGTAAAAACCACTGTGAATTAAGGTGAATGGATAGGGAAGAGCTCGTCCTTTTATCAATTCTCAGCATTCTAGAACCATTCGCACAAGGGGATGAGCAAGATAACCATTTCATTCATGGTGACTTGGATTACTTTGCAGGTTTCATCTTTCGTTCACACAACTTGGGAATTTTATGTGTTTTAATTTGTGTTGGGATGCTACGTAACAAGGTGTGATTTCAAGTAGAACTCTACCTTCGTAAAATATGTCTGACTTGGTACATTACACAGCTAAAGAGCAAAATAATGACTGAATTATGAAAAATCTTGATACATTATAAGACCACTGACTCGATTGTGGTAAACAACAGTGAATGGCATTTGTTTGCTATTTTGTAAAATGGAAAAGTGTGGAACAAGATGGACTAGCAGAATAATTACAGTCTATGGTGCCTTTGACCTTTACGACCACAAATATGCAATGTATGGGTGCGATGCTTAATGCAGCTACATATTTTTTTGTATTTTTGATGGATTGATTTTTTTGTGAATATGAAGATGAGATGCGAGAAGAGCTCTCTATTGATGAATTTGAGCATGCCTAGAAATGAGATGCAAATTTTTGTTGTTTTTGATGATTTTTGTTGTTTTTGATGATTTTTGTTGTTTTTGAATTTTCTTGATGGTGACCAAGGGATTTTGAGAATCCTTTGGGGCTTTTTTGGGATTTGACCAAGCGATTATAGGAATCCTTGGAGCATTTTTGGGGTTTTGACCAAGCGATTGCGATAATCCTTGGAGCTTTTGGGGTGACCAAGTGATTGCTATAATCCTTGGAGCTTTTGGGGTGACCAAGTGATTGCGATAATCCTTGGAGCTTTTGGGGTGACCAAGTGATTGCGATAATCCTTGGAGCTTTTTGGGTGACCAAGTGATTGCGATAATCCTTGGAGCTTTTGGGGTGACCAAGTGAATCAAAGTGCGGAATGGACATCTTAAAGAATAGACATAAAATAATTGAACATCAATCATTATCTAATCAATTTGAAAACTGGAAGCTCCACCATAGGATTATTAATGAAACTAAATCAAATTGGTATGGTGAGAGGGGCAAGTGGAGGTTTGTTTCTTTGTTTGGTTTGATCTTGTTTTTGTTGGATTCCTACAAAACTTGGTATGTGTATCACGTCATATGTCTTTTAAAGAATTCTAATCAGGTTTGGGATCCAAGAAAATGATAATCCAAACTTTTTGTACATTTGTATATACTTTTGGTTTTCATGTTTTGGTTTTGGAATGGGTCTCATTTTGGTTTTAAGTTTTGTGTGTTGGTCCTTTGGACATTTTTGGTTTGTCAACTTAGGTCCTTATGAATTTTGACTAAGACTTGGAGAATATGAAACATCGGAATTGTATTGCAGAAAGCTCCACGAATACTGCAAACACATTAAAGAATATTGTTTGGAACTTGTGATGCATGAAGTTGTCAGTTTTACACATTATGGAAAATTAGGTGATATATTCCATCCGCATTTTAAAAGGAGCAATGCATTCATATCTCATGTTACATTCCGCATTGCATATACATTTCATCTCAGTTGCATCTTCATTTCATAAATAATCATTGAAAAAGTGTCAAATCCTCTTAAGGTTATTACATAACATATATTAAAAGGATCCTAAGGTTGGGAACTGATGCCTAAACTACCTTGAATCAAGCACGTTCTACGCATATTAAAGAGAATCTTGAGCAAAATGGTCAAAACCATACTTGGAAGAAAAGGTGAGGTGAAAGGAGTATTTCGTGTCTATCCTATTATGCAACATAATCCTTAAAACAATGGTTTTTACCACTCCCATAGTGCTTAAAGCCTAAAATCATAGTAGTAAGGATAGGGTTAAATCCCCATCAAACTTAGGTTGAGGATCTAACTCCCCAAAGCTCTGATTTGACCTTCATGGAGTAGTAAGGATAGGGTCTAATTCTCATCTTGCTTAGGTTGAGAATCCGATTCCCCAAAGCTTCTATTTTGGCCCACTCAAGAACTTGAAATTCCAAAGAAAATATTTTTCATTCTTTTTTCATTCTTTATTAATATTGTTGGAATGATCGTACTACTGTCCCTTGCAAGGATGGGAGTCCCGTGCCAACCTGTGGGGGTTTTTTTTGTAAGGATAGGGTAAATTTTTGGGTGGTTCTCCCAAAGCTCTGATTTCACTTACACCCGCACATGGGTTCAATAAGGTGGTGACACATAACCAACTTTGGGATCTAGTAAAATTAATTCAGTATACATATGTTTGGTCCTAAGAGGGTTTGATAGTTTTAATATGTTTGTTCATGATGCTAGAAAGTCTGAGCCTTTGCAAAGTAGGTTGTTATATCTCTAACATAGTTGTCATACATCAAATCCTACACAAATCATTCATAGCCTTGCATGCGAATCATAAATGAAACTGGAAATGGAATGTTGATCAATTTCAAATGATAGGGAATGAAACACATTGCACACACCAAGCTGATGCTTAATAATTCTAATGTTTCATGTATTTTTTGTCTAGTTTCATTCTTGGGATATTTTCTAACGCTTGTATTTGATTCTATGTGTTTTTAGGTTGAGTTCTCACTGAAATGCTCAGGAGCATTTCCCAGTAGAGTCACCATTTGTTGTGGCTGATCCATAACATACCCCAAAATTGGGGACCCACTTTTTTTTTGCATGTGTTCCAAGAAGACCGAAGTGGCCCATAGGCTAAAGATCAAGGAAAAAGGCAAAATACCACAAGGAGGAAAAGTGTCGCGATATCATGACATGTTGCACCATCACGACCAAAAGAGAAAAAGTGTCGTGATATCGCGACATGTTGCACCATCATGGCCAAAAAATAAAAAGTGTCGCGATATCGTGACATGTTGCACCATCACGGCCAAAAAAGAAAAAGTGTCGCGATATCGTGACATGTTGCACCATCACGGTCAAAAGAGAAAAAGTGTCGTGATATCGCAACATGTTGCATTTTTGCGACCAGAACAGAAGAAAGAAAAATTGTCGCGATATCATGACATGTTGCACCATCGTGGCCAAAAGAAAAAAGTGTCGCGATATCATGACATGTTGCTTTGTCACGGTCAGAGGAGAAAAAGTGTCGCGATATCGTGACATGTTGCTTGATCGCGATCAGAGGAGAAAAAGTGTCGCGATATCGTGACATGTTGCTTGGTCATGATCAAAGGAGAAAAAGTGTCATGATATCGTGACATGTTGCTTGGTCATGGTCAGAGGAGAAAAAGTGTCACGATATTGCGACATGTTGCATTTTCATGATTCAAAGCAAAGAGAGAGGGAAGAAAGAAAAAGTGTCGCAATTTTTTTATCGTGACATGTTGCATTTTCGTGACCAAACAAGACAAGAACGAATAAGAAAGAAAAGTGTCACGATATCACGACATGTTGCGTTTTCGTGGCCAAACGAGAAAATGTGTCACGATATCGCGACATGTTGCGTTTTCGCGACCAAAAGAGAAAAGGTGTCGCGATATCGCGACATGTTACATTTTTGCGACTAAAAGCAACAAAATATGGAAGGGGCCAAAAGTGTCGCGATATCATGACATGTTACATTTTCATGATTCAAAAGGGGTAGGCAAACAGAGAAACAATAAGTGTCGTGATATCGTGACATGTTCCATTTTTGCCAAGGTAACAAACCTACATAGTGATGCGGCCATAAGGACAAAATCCAATAAATAAGACAAAGTATTACATAAGAAATTTTTAATGATTGGAAATCATTTAAGATGGTCGTTACACATGGAGGGAAATAGATGCAAGCCCATGTGGAGAAAATGCAGCGAAGGGCCACAAAATGGAAACCAAAGCACACGCATACAAGGAAAGGTGAAACGAATAGTCAGGGAAGGTGAAGCGAACAACCATCAAAAAATGAAACAAACCATCATGGAAGGAGAAACAATGTTTTCACAAGTTTAAATACGCCATTCAAAGAGGCTAGAAGGGGGTGGAAAACTGCTACAAGTAACATTGCAAACTTGAAGGCAAGATAGCCATTCTGGACCTAGTTGGGTTGTTTTTCTTCCATAGATTGGTTTTTCTTCTTCATGGATGGGGTTGGAAACCGTAGCAAGCAAAGTTGCAGAGTTGAAGGCGAGAAGGCCATTCTGGACCTGTTTAAGTTGTTTTTCTTCCACATACTGGTTTGGGAAAACCATAAATTCTGCTATTATAAAATGACATATTTTTAATGCAGAAGTTTTCAGAAATTTGCATCTTGTGGGCAAGAAAGGAGGAGTCATTTTCTGCATGCTAGATTAAATGTCTATTTTTTCCCCTTTTCAGATTTTAGGCTTGTAAATGGAGTTTATGCAAGTTTTCTTGGTTGCTTCATACGAATGTTTAAATCTAAAAAATCTTATTTAAAACCCTAGGAGCTAGCACTTAGCTTATCCGGATTGTGCTTGTTTGCAGGTCCAATAGGTTAGGTTGCATTCATGAAAACCTCACATATTTGGTTTTTTTGAAATAGGATAGCATCATACTGAGTGCATTTTATTTTCAGTTTTCTGCATTTCATTTTCATTTTTCTGCATTTTATTTTTTTTCCAGAAATTTTAACTTATTTTTAGGCATTAAAAATAAATATTTAAAAAAATTTCAAAATCCAAAAAACAATGAACAATCACTAAATTTTCATGATGAAATAAACCAATATTGCCCCTTGTTTACAGTTACTTGCAATCACTAAGGTGTTCTAAGCATTCAAATTGAATATCTTTATTTGAGATTACTAATACACATTTGCAAATGCTAATACAATGGAGACCTTGGAGAAGTTGTTTGTTTAACTTCTTTGCAAGAGGGGATTTGGAACCCAAATCCTAAAGGAGAGTGTACTTTCACAACTGGGTGAAAATATAACTCAACAGGTAGTTATTTTACTTTGCCTTGCTCTCCAAGGTTTTCTAGTGTTCATTGCATACTTTTCACTATGCCAAAAATATTAGGGGTTTAAAATGATGTCATATTAAGAAGATCTAGTTTGATCCCCTTCTAAAATAAACATTTTTGTTTTACTAGCTTGGCACTATACTAGAGGATTTTGTGGGATTTGCTTATATTAGCAAACAAATTTCTAGGATGCTTATTTTCTAGCAATATTATGGCTTTCAAATTTGCAAAGGCAACAGGTTTTTGACCAAAATTTAAGCTTTTGAATTTATGCTTGGTCTGGATCTTTTATATTGTATGCTTATGCTCTCTCTTAAAAAATATTTGTATTGCTATCTTTCATGCTAGAACACTCTTTTCTTTGCCAACTCTTTACCTTGCTAGAGGTTTTGAGGTGCTTTGCTAATGTTGGAAGAAATATTTTTGGCTTAATCAATTTTGAGGCATTCTATGTCCCAAAAATTTGGACTCTATAAGGAAGACTTGAATGAATGATAAGTACAAAATATCTCTATATACTTTAGCAATGAAAAATTTTACAATTCAAGCATTGCATGATTGGCTTGTGAAGGATATTTACAATGAATAAAAAATCTTAGCTACATTATTGGTGCCCTCTTGGAAATTTTGCTTGTCAAAATTTTTAAACCTAGATTATATTATCCTTGGGTTGTTGAGTATGGATACTCTCCTTCTACAACTAGGTATTTAGTCTTTGTGTTGGGACCTTCTCCTTCCCTTATGTTAGATGTAGAATATTCAATTTGCACATGTAATATTTGCTTGGCTTTGTCCCATTCCTCTTGTATTAGGGCTTGGAAAAATTTAGAATTTTGATGGATAGACTTTAATCTAAATGCTATCTAGTATGAGGGATCTTTGTGTTGCTTCCCCAATTATACCACCTTAGTATCCAATGAAGCTAACTTACTTGAGAAATAAATAAAAAAATTCATTAGAATTACTTGACCAATCAAACAATTTACCAGTATTGCATGATTGGCTTGTGAATATAGATAAGAAGTTTTACAATGAATAAAAAATCTTAGGTACATTATTGGTGCCCCCAAGGAAATTTTACTTGTCAAGAATTTCAAATCTAGGTTATATTATCATTGGGTTGTTGAGTATAGATGCCCTCCTTCTATAACTAGGTCTTTAGTATTTGCATTGGGGCCTTCTCCTTCCCTTGTGCCATTTGCAAAAATATTCAATTTGCAAACCCAATATATGCTTGGCTCTGCCCCATTCCTATTGTATTAGGGTTTAGAAAATTTTAGTTCTTTTGATGGATAGAATTTAATATAAAGGGTATCTAGTATAAAGGATCTTTGTGTTGCTTCCCTAATTCTACCACCTTGGTATACAATAAAACTAGCTTACTTGAGAAATCAAAATAATTATCTTCATTACAATTACTTGACCAATCACAAAATTTAGTTAGGTATTTTACTACTTTATCAAAATTATTATTTAACTCATTCATAAAATAAATATGGTCATCCAGTTTTCCCCAAAGGGATGGGAGTACTTTATCAATAATTACATTTATTTTACTCAAAATTTGGTTCCTTGCATCAATGAGTGAATTGAAAGTCTCTTATCACTACCTCAATATGTGCATCCACTCAATGATCTCTACTGTCATTTGTTATAATACTACCCTATTCTTTATTGAAACATATTCCTAGCTAAGGGATTTATCTAGTGCCCTTATGATGGCATATGCTTTTGGATCCTTTCCATCAATATTATTCTCTATGACCTTGAAATCTACTTGTACTTCTTACTTAATTTGTTTGAAATACTTGATAAATGCTAAGGTTGGTGACCATACCTTAACTCAATCACTTTTCCCAAAGATTTGATTCATGTGATCGCATTTATTCATTTTTTTTATTGTCAATACCATTTTTAACCAATGACCATTTAACAACTCGAATTTTATTTAAATACCACTTATTTTAGCATAAACATATAGCTTACCATATGCAAATACTAGAACATCTGATACTTTATCATGAATGGTATTCCCCTATTTATAATTTTCACTAAGCTAAAATAAATCTAACTACTACATACAATAATAAGAAAAATTGAATCTACCTTATTGGGGATGAGCTGATAACACTCGACATCTTTAGCCTGCCTTCTATCAAACCTTCTATCAATAATGATCTATAAGGTAACCATCACTTTCTGGTTCTAACACTTGTGATCGCGAGCCAACTTTTAGTATGTCATGTTTGGCA
This sequence comes from Wollemia nobilis, assembly GCA_028583015.1. Classification (NCBI taxonomy): domain Eukaryota; kingdom Viridiplantae; phylum Streptophyta; class Pinopsida; order Araucariales; family Araucariaceae; genus Wollemia; species Wollemia nobilis. Next base: position 3,682,202 of record JAQPPZ010017241.1, on the reverse strand, counting down.
TATTTTCCTTTTGAAGTAGTATGTAAGGTATTTTATATGATGACATCATATACTATTCTAAGAATCTCTAGTTTGGGTAGCTAGTTTCTTTTGCCTTGCTCTCCAAGGTTTTCCTATATCCTTGCATGCTTTTCACTATGCCAAAACTTTTAAGGGTCTGAATTGATACCATCATTTAAGAAGATCTAGCTTGCTCTCCTTTTGGAATTAGAACTTTTATTTTACCAACTTGGCACTAAACCAGAGGTTTTGGGTGGTTTTGCTTATCTTAGAAAAAATCTATGATGCTTCTTTTCTTGTTATCTTATGGATTTTGGATTTGCAAATAAAATAAGATTTTGATCAGACTTTGAGCTTTTGATTTCATGCTTAGTCTTTCTATTAAAAATAATATTATTAAATTATATTAATTTTTTTTTCTACCATTTTTTTTTTTTTTTTTTTTTTGGTGTGGGTGTGCTAATTCCACCCACCCTTCTTTTGTATGATTAAGTCATTTTAATATAAAGTTTTTTCATCCAAAAAACAAGTCAAATAATAAAAATATTGTGATGATTAAAAAATTAAGAAAAAGTACAATTATTTAGATAAAGCTAATTAAAAGAAAAAGCGTACTTTGTTATAAAATTATAACACAAACCAAAAAATTAAAAGAACAATATAGTTTTTAAAATAAATCTAATTAAAAAAAATAAGAAACAAAATTTAAATAAATTTAATTTAAAAAATAATAAAAAAAAACTTTTAATATTTAAAAATAAATCAAATCATTAGAAAATCACAACAATTAAAAATATATAATTATTTAATTACTCTAATTCTAATTCTAATTTTAATTTATATATATATATATATATATATATATATATATATAGTTGCAATACAAAAGGTTTCACACCATGTATTCAAGTATTCAAGAAACAAGCCGGGTAATACAAAGTTATGATGATTAAAAAAGTAAACAAAATTCTTGCAATCTTAGCAAGTTGAGTTCTAAAACAACCTTCCAATGTTTTGATTCTTTTTGTGGGATGTATGAGAGACTGTCTAATGAAATAGTATTCGGACAAGTGGACCGTGGACACTCCCATTACGTCCGTTCTAAATAACTCTATTTTGTGTATTTTATTAGTATAACCTTTCCTTGCCATGACCAAAAGAAACATGCAAGTCAAAGATAATATTAAATATGATGCCATTCACTTTATCCCGAAGAAAAGTCTTGATCGCATACAATATATATTTTAATTTTGGAAATAAATATTAGTTATAGTGATCCCAAGTTGAATGGAATGTTGGCATCGGCCAAGAATATTGACAGTTGAATTGGGATTAGGACACTGGTTGAAATAGACACTTTTTCATAAACTCCTTCATCTCTTTTTCGGAATTCAAGAAGCCATCAATGTTCCTGTAAAACAATTGCATAACCCTTGCAGTGTTGAAAAGAAGTGCTCTGTAACACTTTGGTATTTTGCCATGCTTTAAAAACTCGTAATTCAATTTAGTGAGGGCTTCTTCATTCACATGGTACATATAATTCAGAGCTTCTTCTTCTATGCATCCGGGATGGTCGTTCATGTAACATTGAACGCACGAAGCCAATTCACCTCGATCCCGCTCCATCTTTCATATTTCATTGTCAATTACGATCGACGTCAGGTGTTGCGCAACAGATAATAAGTTTAGAAAACTATTTCATACATTTAATATAATGAAAAAGCCGCATGTACCTAATACTCACCTTGAAAGTCCTGAGGTCGTTTATGAGACGTCCGGTGAAACCTACAAGACTAAGGAAATCGGCTCGAAAGTCAAGCTGGTGGAGGAGGTCCTCGGGAAGAAGCTCTCCTGTGCAAAACATAGGCGTGAGCGTCGTTACTCCCAGTGCAATGGAAACGATGGCATTCTCCCAATACTCTTCTAGCGACGGCGAATGCTTGGCTTCCGCCCATTCTGTTTCTTTCGTGTATTTCAATAGAAGAGTCCACCACTGAAGCCACCAATGCCAACAATTGAAATTACTAACAACTTTTGCTTCGATTTAATCGAGCTGTAATTTTACGTATGTATATGACATCAGACAGACAACTACTTACCGCTTCGCGAAGATAGGGAAGCACGTCACGCCCTTGTAATTGCCGCGCTTGTTCCCCTATATCGTTTAAACTATTATACAGTCCCAGGAAACATATTTTCATGTCTTCTGGCAGATTGTCTGTAAGAGATGGATCCCATCTGCAGAAAGAGAAAGCACGTATGATTAATGAGAGTGGAGTAGATACGGTGGTGATAAGTACCGTGTCGAATTCAGGAGTTGGCGTTTGGGAATGGGGAACCTTTTCACAGCTTCGTTGAAGAGATTTGCTTGATGGACAGAAGCATAGGAGTCGTAAAGATCGTCCAGGATAACTGCCAGGATACCGGCTTTTGCGTACGCGAGTCTGCATGCGGCGTATTCTGGTTCAGGCATCACAACCGAAGCGGTCCAATAGATTGCCACGTCTCGATGGCGAGTGAACGTCAACTGTGGGAAACCAGACTCCTTGTACCATCTACGCCACACGCATTGACCCCAAATTAATAATTTTCTGCGCATCTATCCAAAGATTCCTAAATAATCAGTAAAGTCTCATTCGTAAGAAAATTACCTCTGGATTTCTGGAATTTCCGATCTGTGAAGAGCCTGCACGCTGTTGAAGTCCAGTTTGGCCAATTCTAAATACTTGTCGTCGCTCACATTTGGCATACTGAAGAAAGTGCATTATATTTAATTGGATTAGTTCGATAAGTTTTCTACAATTATGAACGTTAGAGAACGTGATACGAAACCTTTAGTTTGGGATATTGTATCTTACTGATATAAAGTCTTCCCCAGCCACAAGTCGTTGGAACTATAGTGGTCTATGTAATTTCGGGACATCAATCTTGGCATATTTCTATTCCAGGGATAAGCCAGGGCATCCTCAATCTGGGCAATAGACATAACAAGTTAAATATACTCACAATAGCCATTGTCAAGGTTATAGCACTATTTAGTTATATCCATAAGGTAGCAAAGACAGCAGAGGGGTTCACCTGTGCGCGAAGGTTTTCTTTGACAGCCAAAGCATGAGAAAAGTCGTCGTTCTCTACAACTTTGACCAAGTAATTCTTGGTTAATGTTCTTATCTCTTGCATGTTTTCACCCGGAAAATTCACCTGTGAACATCTGTACAGACTAAATTTCTCTAGGAGCTCTCCCAAGTCTTGATCATCAGAGAGGTTAAGAAGCACTTCAGCATCCGTTTTAATATTTTCGAGAACGTCTGCCATTCGAAAATTTTATAGAATTAGAAAACTATAACGTTGGTTCGTGATAGGTCCATCTAAAACATTTGAACTTGAATGCATCTATTACCTGAAGGTACATCGTACCCGTACATTCTTAGAAGTCTAAGGCCTGTGGCCGTAACATCAATATCAGGAACGGGACTATCCCTTCCGAATCCGAGGCCTCTGTCGTGCCAATATCTACGAAACATGTTTATATAAGATTAGGACTATCCCACGATTTAATAGCACCCCAGAGAGAGAGACACTCACCTGTACACATAGTCCAAGGCTTGTTTGATCTCCGTTTGGAAATGGCGTTCTAGCCCCAGACGTTCAACCGTATCTACTGCCCTTAAACGTTCAGAGATATCCACTGGATACATGCATGGCACTGCCAACCCGGACATTTAGTTTTAAATATCCCTTACTTGGTGAATAATAGCACTTGAGCATGCTTAAGAGAATTAATTAGAATATTTACCATGATCTTCAAACTTTGCAAGAAGGCCAGTCAAGAATTTCAGACACTTGTTGTCCCCAGTGTGCATGTATACACAAGCGGTAGATGCTGGCGAGCCCAGGAACGAACCATCTTTGGATTGCATTTTAAGGATCTTTTGCCAATCGACTACCTCTTGAATGCCCTCCAGGTAGTACAACATAGCCGTAGGAACTGTTTGCAAATGTTCAACAGAAATCCTGAATCACAACGAACTTCTTCAATTAGATAGATCTTTTGGTTTTTAAATTCGCTTAGAATCAAAGATATCATAATAGCAAGAGAAACGCAGAGTAGGTAGAACTTCACTTTTTAAGGTGGGCGTCCCGCTTTTGGTTGATTTGCTTCATAACAGATGACTCAAAATCAGGAAGGTCCAAGTCCAGCAGCTTGGCTTCCTTTAACATTGCAGGAAAGACCATCTGAAATCCTTTTAGAAAATCGTGATTGGCTAGTGCTTCTCTCCAGATTGATTCTGCATGGCTTTTTATGAAATCGAGACCTGGAACAACCCGAATGTAAAACCAACTGGCAAAGATGGAGGATGAGGATATCCAAGTAATAAGAGTAGGCTTTAGTGATAATCATATTACCTCTTTGCACTTGAATGTGGCCAGTGTTCCATTGGGTGAGTGCAGTTAGGCAGGCGAGAGTATTGAGGATTCTATCAGAGGGCAAGAAGCGACGGGGTTCTCCCCAGGAACCATCAGGTAACTGATTGTGAAGAATCCACTCAAGTGTTTGGGGAAATTGGGGTTGACCAGAGCCATCGATAGCGGGAATTCTTGCCACCCATGCGGTATCATATGCAGAGGGGCTTATCTCCCCATCTTCCATGGATTCAAACATTTCCTTGATCTCTGCGATCAATTTGTCCATACGCGCACCCTTGTCATCCGAGGACACCTGAAAAAGCCACAGTCAATGAATGAGTCATCCACAACGATACGATTTTGAGAATCAATAATAACGAAATCGATCAATTTTTGTTGTACTGGAATTCAAATAGAATAGAATAGAATTCCAACCTCAAATGTTGCAAGAGAATGGTTGGAATCTGGATTAGTATATGATTTTGACTCCGTCAGCGTTGCCGATAAAGCTGCAAGGACATTCATGCCCGTAAATATAATGACCTCATTATGGGATTAAAGAATACGCACAGTTTTAGGCATAATGTAGTACGGACCATTATGGCTTTTCTGATGCGCATCGCCATGAAGAGGTTTCGCGTCCCGATCAGCAGCCATTGATCGGATGCAGCTATGCCAATCTGCATACAATCAATACATTACATAATCCATTACAATCATATTCTGTTTATGAGTGCGGGAAATGAACAAGTAGGAAGGCAAAAATACCTAATCTGTTTGCATGGGGATGCCTTCTGTATAGCTGAAGACCATCGACTTTCTTTACCTTGCATGAAAACCATCCCGAAGACTTAGTATTGCAAACTAAACGTAATGGCGAGCAGAAAGCTTGGGCCATTTTCACAGAATAGATATGAAATAAAGACAATTCACGTGCCTCACTTTCTTCTGCTTGGACTCTATCTACGCGCACATATATATATATATGTAGTTGAAAACTCCTTTAATTTAGTGACAGTAGAAATAGTTGCCGTTTGTGCAAAACATCCCCTCGTCTAAGTGTTGAAGGTGTACCTTTATGCTTTTGAGAAGACAATATCATCCAAATTAATGATAACAAGACATTTCCTAAAAATGTCATTATCATGAATGTGGTGGGTGTATTGGTGAGCCCAAAAGGTATTACATGCCACTCAAAAAGACCTATTTTAGTTTTGAAAATTATGTTTCATGTGTCTTCTTATAAATGTGGTAGAAGTATTGGTGAGCACAAAAGGTATTACAATGCCACTCAAAAAGACTCAATTTAGTTTTGAAAATTATGTTTCATGTGTCTTCTAGAAGACAATATCATCCAAATTAATGATAACAAGACATTTCTTAAAAATATAATTTATCAATATCATGAGTGTGGTAGGTGTATTGGTGAGCCCAAAAGGTATTGCATGCCACTCAAAAATACCCATTTTAGTTTTGAAAATTATGTTTCATGTGTCTTCTTATAAATGTGGTAGGTGTATTGGTGAGCCCAAAAGGTATTACATGCCACTCAAAAAGACCCATTTTAGTTTTGAAAATTATGTTTCATGTGTCTTCTACCTAAACTTTGACTTAGGGATTTCCACCTTTGAGATAAATTTAAAAAACGAATCGTGCACCTTAAAGTTGGTCTATCAAGTCACCAATTACAAACAAGTGGATACCATTTTTTATTATGATTTTTTAACACCTAAAAATCTATGTAAAAAAACCATGCCCCATCTTTCTTTAGCACAAGCAAAATTGGAGAAGCACAAGTGAATGTATTTATCTTGATGAAGCATTTGTTTAACAAATCTTAAATTTATCTTTTAATTTCTTCACTTTGTACTATTGATGGGGGGTACAATGAGGCATTAGGAAGAGAAACAATAGGTAGTAGCTCAATTTAGTGATTGATTGTTTTATTTTGTGGAAATGCTTTGGGATCATGAAACACATCAAAATAAGATTATAAAAGTTGTCGAATAACATGCTAGATGGAGAATGTGATGCTTTCTTTCTCTAGATTAGCTTATGGTATAAAAACAACCAATGCTAATGATGTGGATTGATTGACTACTTTTCATGCTTGCTTATAGGTCTATTAAATTTATCATTTTTGTACTACTTTTTATTAGGTACTCTTTTTCATCTTTTTACAATTTATAGATATTGTTGTATGCATCATAATAGGTTTCTCTACCATACTAATAAGATTTTCCAAGCAATAATTCACAACAATCTAGATCACTCACATTACAAGATACCTTATGCATGTACTTGTGACAAAAACAAAGGATATAGTGCATGTATGTGTGATTGATGTGGATGAACCACAATCCTTACATATAAGAGCATATGAATGAGGATGAGGATACATTCACAAATAAAATTTGTTGACTATGGATCTTCTAATTAAGTTTTTTTGTAAGCCATTGTCAATGACACAATCTATTAAGAAGTCATATTTGATATGGGTATGAGTGATGAAAAACTATCTTGGTTTCCCAAAGTGGAATGATGATAATCTATTCCTCCACAATAGTATTTTCTATTTTTCTTAAATAAATGGAATAGTTAAAAAGGAAGTTTTACCCATAAATTATATTGTAAATAATAAAATAGTGAATTTACATATTTGATGGACATTAAAATGAATAAAAATTAGGTAATTAATTTTTTTTTATAAGTAACTAGAATTTTATATACAAACTAGGTTTTTTAAGAGGATCCCAAAACCTTATAACAAAAAGGGTCGTAGCATCGAGATTTAAATCAATTCTTTAGTACATGAAAATAAACATAAACTAAAATGGAAAGGGCCATAAACAACCCTTGATCCAACAGAAATACTAGATTCTAGTACCAACTAGTGAGACCCACTTCACCAAAATATCATCCTCCCATTGCTGGTAGTCTGGGATCCTCCCAGGGGTGGATACAATAGTTTGGGACACACCTAGGTGTGGATACAACAGTTTGATATCCTCTCGAGGGTGGATACAACACACCTACCCAGACCTGCATAGGGAGAGTGGGAAGGCCAAGAATAGCCTACAACCAGAAATCCTACCCAAAAACTAGAAGTAGAGAATTTTTAGAAAACTGGAGAGGATCCTCACCCAGGGATGACTCGGGATGCAACCCAGGGTGTAGCGGAGCAACAAGCAACCACACGAGCAAATCATCAAGCAACATTAGGATACAGACCAGGGATCAACTGCGGGATAGTCTAGGAAATGGCATTAGGATCCTCAAAGAAAAAAATGAGAAGCCTCCGCTTGAGCCTGTAAAGTGGAACAACACTACTAGGGATATCTACAGGCTAAGATATCCTTGTGCATAGCAATATGAAATATGAGGAATCTAGAAGGATCTGGGGATAATAGCAGTAGGCATAAATATAGGATCTTAGAAGCCAAAACTAAAGGAGGAAGGAGGGACCACAACTACAAACACACTGATATCCACCCCCAAACTAGAGAATATAGAAGGAAGCCCCCACCACTCTAGCATAAAGGCCTAGGAACCACCATCCTTGCTCACGAACAGATCCAAGGAACTAGGACCAGAAGCCCCTAAACAGGAACTAAAACAAACAACCTAAGGATCCCAAGCGAGAAGTGGTAATAGGCACAAATATGAGATCCTCGAAAGCCTAACTTAGGGGAACTAGGGTCTGCATGCACTGATCATGGGTCCCCCCAAGATCTAGACATGCAATAGAAACCCTAGGAACCCCAGAACAAGGGACCAATATCCCCCCATCCTTGCTCATGAAAAGCTTCAGGGAACTGGGACTAAGATTGGGAACAACCTAGGTAGAGGAAGAGGCCTGCCCCGAAGGCCAATCAATGCCCTAGGTGTCCACCAAATCGTAGATCCAACAAGAAGAAGCCTCCAAACATGAAACAAAAAAGGGTCCTCCTCAATGGGATAGGACCAGCAACAACCATAAGCATCCTAGAGTGGAGTCACTAGTAGAAGAGAAAATTGACCCCCCAAACCAACCTTGAAGTAGAGAGGACCTCACAGGATGCATTAGGAAGCAATCGAAAACCCAACCTGCCACCACCACCGATCGAGGAAGCCCTGGGAACTGAATCCAAGAAAAAAAACTACAAAACACTCCAGGGAAAACCCTGAGGGAGATCGAGGAAGGGATCTCAGAAACATGCACGAAACCCTAGGAGACCCTTGGGATGCACCAAACCATGGGATCAGGCAGGGAAACCTTGAAACTACTGGGAAAGGAGCAGAAAGTGGAGAAGTATCTCCCCCTAAGGAGATCATCTGCTACAAAGCATTCCCGGAGTGGGATGACCCAATATGAGCCAGGGACTAGGTAAGAACCAGGAGAGGGGGAGCAGGGAGAGGGAGCAGGACCCTCCCCCTCCCCTTGAGGAATAACATTTTGAATTAGGTAATGAATTTTAAGATATAAGAATTTGAAATATTTATACATTTTTTCTTAAATTGTTCTTTAAACTTTTTTTTGATGAAAAAAACAAATTTACATTAAATTAAGATAAAAGCCTTTAAAATAAATAAAAAACATGGGTAGGTTAACACACCCCATGGGGAATCAAACTAACCCTCATTGACAAGGGTTAGGAAACAAAACCACCAACAAAATACAAGTTTACCAATCATGATTATTGATGATCATTACATCAAAGAAAGCATATCATATGGAGTAATGTGCCCTAGCATGTTGTGTTGCATAAACTTCTAGTCATTATGGGATGGGAATCCACACATCTACATCGAGATAATGGTGTTCAGTACCCGCATCGCTCCAACCAACAACTGGCCCAAGTGAAATTGGTTGAACATAATCCCACCCTTCAACCTGGTGGGAGGAATAAGCAATATCAATATTAGATCACTTCTTGATTGGCGAGGGTTGGAATCAGTGACTGTCTATATGAGCACTTCTTGCATATAACGAAGGCCAACGATGAAAGCGGGATCAAAAACACTCCTAAGAAGAGTACATAAAGCATTGGCCTAGTGAGCTAGCATAAATATTCTTAAAACATTTAAAATTTTCTATTTTAGATTAAAGAAAAAAAATTTATAATTTATGTTTGAATATAATATATGTTTAAAATAAATTTATTATTCTTCTTTCAAAAAAAACTAGGACAAACTTTTAATAATGTTAAGTAATATGAATCATAACATAATTTTTTTAATATCTATTTTTTACAATGTATAATCAAAATAAAGTTATTAAATTTTTAACTATAAATTTGTAAATTTTTATCTACTTTAATTTTAATTAGAAAAATATTAGAAGGGATACTATAATGGTAATTCTTAGGGTTTTAATCCAAGAAACCCATGTTCAAACCCCAATACAATACAAGGGATATTGGTCCCTTTCAAAAACTTGTATTTTAAAATCAAAATTAAAGTCCCAATAGGGATACCATAGTGATAAGTTCTTGGGATTTCATCGAGGAGATCCAAGTTCAACCTTGATACAATGAACTAGTGGACCCTTTCAAAAATTGATGTTTTTAACTCAAAATTTAGCCAACCATACTTTTTTTTAATGTTTAGGAAAAATAGATGATGTAGCCCACACCAAAGTATAAATCTTGGTGGCACCAAATATGCTATATAGCTCAATGTGACTAATTTCATGTAAATGGAAAAATAAACTTTCAAAACCTTACTTAAAATAAATAAATAAATAATTAAAAAATATATTAATTTTCCACTTAATTTATGAAAAATAATAGATGTTAATATTGATGCTTTGACATATTTGTATTATTTTGGTAGAAAAATTAATGTGTAGTTCAAATTTCTAATATATTTCAAAATAAATTATTTTCTTTCCTCCAAGTGAAAAAGATGGATATAATAAAGTCAAAAAAGATTTTTTTAATAAATCTACACCTCAAATCTACCTCTTTTGAAGAAATAAGGATATCAATGACAAGTTTTAATATGGATATTTATTTCAAAATAAGTTATTTTCTTTCCTCCAAGTGAAAAAGATGGATATAATAAAGTCAAAAAAGTTTTTTTTAATAAATCTACACCTCAAATCTACCTATTTTAAAGAAATAAGGACTCTTTTGAAGAAATAAGGATATCAATGACAAGTTTTAATTTGGAGATTTTTTTGTAGCTCAAGATATTATATTTAATTTTAAAGGAAATTATGATAATGATGACAACCTGTAATATGAAAAATATACAAGTAGACTTTTTAACATATTTGTTAGTATGTTATTTTATTTTCTCCAAGTTAAACAGATGATATATTAAAGTCAAAGATGATAATATTTAATTTTACATCTATCATTTTAAAGGAAATTATGATAACAGTGACAACTTTTGAAAAAAATTTAGTATGAAAGTTTATATACAAATCAACTTTTCAATATATTTGTTAATAACTTATTTTCTTTCCTCTAGGTGAAAATTAGAGTAAAAAAACGATTTTCCAATATGTCAGACCTTTTTTAGAGCAAATTATGACAATAGTGATAACTTTTAATATTTTTATAATACATTGACACAAAATTTAATATTATTATTTTAATATTTGATAAAACATTTTTGATCTTTTGGTTTATTTAAAAATATATATATACATAAAATTTGAAAGTTATTTTTGTAGTAAGTCACACCTCAAGTCTACCCGTTTGGAAGAAAAATATGGTAACCACAACAATCATTATTTTTGAGATATTTTCTTTAATTCAAGAGCTCACATCTACCATCTTAAAAGAAATTACAATAAGGTTGACAACCTTTGATATCTTTGCATTACTTTAGAACAAAATTTAATATAGAAATCAACTTTTGAATATGTTTGTTAATAAGTTATTCTCTTTCCTAAAGAGATGGATGTATTAAAGTCCAAACATATTTTTAATAAGAGTAACAAGCTTTAATATTGATTTTTTTTATATTAAAATCTCACACCTATTATTTAAAAAAATTATGATAATAATGATAACCTTTAACACTCTATATATATTACTTTAATATCATTACTTTAATATAAAAAATACATAAATGATATGTTGTTTTCTTTCCTCAAATGAAAGAGACGAAAGAGATGATATATTAAATTTAAAAGAGAGATTTTTTTAAAGTCAACATCTCAAATCTACTTTTTGCATAAAATTTTTTTTTTATAAAAAAAAAAAAAAAAAAAAAAAAATATTTTTTTTTTTTTTCTCAAGAGAAAGAGAAGAGAGAAAGGATATAAAAAAAATGAGAGAGAGATATTTTAAAAGTCAACACCAAATCTACTTTCCGTATTTCCCGGGGGGAGCCCCTCTTTTTATAAAATTTTTAATATTATTAATGAAAAATAAATACACAAATGATATGTTATTTTCTTTCCTCAAGTGAAAGAGATGATATATTAAATTTAAAAGTAGGATTTTTTAAAAGTCAACATCTCAAATGTACTCTATGCATGGAATAAGGATAGGGTAGATAAGGCGTGCTGGGTTCCGATTGGAAATCTCGTGCTAGGCACGAAGAGGACAAAATTCGGAATCAGAAACAATATGCAATTCGTTTTCTCTTTTGCTTTAGGATCATATCTCATCCTTAGCTTAGGTTAACTGTATATATATGGACATACACGTCTTCTCTAGCTTATTGCATTGTGGAGGTTCGAAGGACAGTGGAGAAGTATTAAAGTGGAACGAAATTCCAACATAGGGAGAGGATCGAATGAGCATGGATTCTTGGGTGGTAGGCCGCAGTTGTGGTGCTGATGTGGAGGTTGATATGGGGCGTAACCTCCAAAAATCATCACAAACTTCCCCCAGGGAAGGCCGGATGGCCTTTAATTGGGGAGAATATCAGCTTCCTCCGAGCCATTAATTCCCCTCCCCCGCAACATCCTCGAAAGTTCATTGACGAACATGAGTGCAGGTAATATTGCTCTACTTTTCACTGCACTAACTCTATTAGTACCTACCTTGTTACATTTTTATTTCAGTTGAAGGATAGAACCGAACCATAATGGAAATTGAATTGCAGGTACGGCCCTGTTTTCAGGAGTAATTTGTTTGGAAGGTCGGAGAACGTGGTGACGATGGATCCAGAGTTCAGTAAATACGTGCTGCAAAATGAGGGAAGGTTGTTTCATACCTAAAGCAACTTAACTACTGAAGAAAGTTTTTCCACTCTCTCATTGGGGTCCACTATTCTTCCAATTTTTTTGATGGAGTCCATTATTCTTCTAGACTTCTTACTAGAGTCCATTGTTCTTCTAGACTTCTTACTAGAGTCCGTTGTTCTTCCATACTTATTTCATGGATATCTTGTAGCTTCCTCCTACGGAGTTGACCATGCCTTCTTGGATGATTCTCATCTCAAAACAAGTGTCATTTCCTATTCACAAAAATAAATTGGATAAATTATAATTTCTTCAAAATTGTACTTACAAACAGTTAGTTTCATCTCTCCATGAACTAACCTAAACCATTATCACTCACCTAATAATTATCATGGTCACACTTACCTACCTACAAGGTGCCATCTCAGGTATATCCATTATCACTCATTTGATAATGATCATGGTTACACTTTCCTCACTACAAGGTGCCATCTCCAATAAACAATTGTACTCTCTAGGATTTTTACACCTTGGTCTTACCAATCACTATGATGTGCAATACCTACCTTATCCCAAATCTACTTGAGATCCCTAGAAGAGTAATCCTCCCCAAAGTAGCACATAAATTCAAGGACCAACCTAGGTTCTCTCCATTGAATCTTCTAGTCCTATGATCTAGGCTCTGATACCAACTATAACAACCCAAAGAAGAGAGATTTTTTTCATTTTCACAAGGAATAACTTACAAAGAAGTCCCAATATTTTTCATCATTGTATGGCATAACCATATTTTGAGTTTAAGATCATTGTAGATGACACTCAAGTGGAAAGGAGTGGCCAACTTATTGTACTTCTAGAGTTCACCATTTTTCAAGGTTTACATGGGCCTAAAGGACTAATATGAACAATATAATACATGATTTAAGAGAATCTTAACCAACACATGTTCTAACATCCCTACTTAATTTCAACAAGGATACAAAGAGAGACCCTTGTCATACTCCTTAAGGGATACTCTCCTACTGTGAATAGCTCCCACATGCATACAAAAGTAACCTTGGGAATGATCTGGGTTAGAAAGCATAAAAATTAAACTAAACATTTCACATACATGAAGCCATCTCACAAAGTGCATCAAAATCTATGTGTGCTTCATCTACAAATGAAACACTAGATCATAGACAAGTTGTATGGTGCTCTAATTATCGCATCAAAGTGTATTTGGAAAACTCTAAAATATTTCTATCTCCTCCAAAATTATGAGCATCCACCTAAGATGCTTAACTACCTCATTGGTACCACAATGTCTAACCTTCATAGAAGACTAAGATATAATAGATTAGAATCTAGAACACAAAGAAATAGGTCCATATGCATAGAACATAAATCATGTGGTGGACCATTGCTCATTCAAATCACTAGCCCAATCAACATCTAAAAATATTTCCAACAATAGAGAGAAGTCAATATGGTAGTGAATACCCATTTTATGAGTCCCTTCATTGTATCTAAAAATCCTCTTAGTTGTTGTCCAATGAATCTCCTAGGGTGCTTGCATATACCTAGAATAATAATTGATATTAAAAGTTATATCGGGTCTAGTGTAAGATAGAGAAGTCCATCCACAAGAGACCCACATAATGTAGCATTCACCAAAGAAGTGGTACAATAAACCTTAAGCTTTAGGCTTGAAGCAAAAGAAGTTTGAGCAAACTTCCAATCCTCTATCTTGAAATGTTGAAGAATATCCAAAGCATAGTTGGGCTATGACATAGTGATGCCAAAATTTGTCTAATCAATTTGAATCCTCGAAAAGTGATGTAGAAGTCCCAAATCTATCATCTCAAAAGTGAAATGAAATCATAATTTCATATCCTAGATCAAAGTAAAATATTTTCTAGTGGTTAGAAGATTATCAACATAGAAAACAATCATAAATTTTATTCCATTTTGTTTTTACATCATATTTAGCTTGACATTGTTTTTTTTTTTTGAATTTACATGGTGGAATCGGTAGCCACCATGAATCCGGGCAAGCTGTCCAGACTTTTTATGGCCACCATAGTATTCTGCGTTGTCCACCCTAGAAGCCGCCACACAGATCTTCGCGCAGTTCGCCCCTATAATCACCATGCCATAATCATTTTAAACCTTTTACGTCGTTGAAAGCACCAAGAAAGGGACAAGCGTTCAGTCCGACGAGGCCCGAGATTTGAACCTTGGAGTTTAGCCTCACATTGTTGAAACCCACATCTAAGAAAAAAAATTAATCTTCTCATACCATGCATGAGGAGTATGCTTAAGTCCATATAAGGAACTAATCATATAATAAACCAAATAAATAGGACCCTCAACCTCAAAATTAAGTTGTTATTGTATGTAGAACTCCTCCTAAAGCTCCTCATGTAGAAAGGTGTTATTCATGTCCATTTGGATCTTATAAAATCTTCATATGCACTAGGCCCATATAGACTAGTATGTTCATGTAAAATTTATCTCATATAGGTGCACTACCACTCAATTTCTAAAACTACTAATACCACTATATCACATCCTATCTGAGGTTGTATGAAGGTATAAGAACTATTGGAACAATTTCTTGCATCCATAGGATTCGATTGTCATGCTACAAGAAATCGTTTAGGACCAACGAGCTATTACAGGCTTTGGTCAACCTGCCTCTTTATTATGATAAAATATATTGCTAAAGAAACATAATCAAAATGGGTAAGGAAACCCCATTGATAAACTCAAGAAATTGTAAGTTTAAGCACTCTAGATTTTAGTTACACTACTTATATTAAAATGACCAAGCAAAGACAACAACTATTATTATACCTTATGTAGACCAGTGCCTAGATTCATTGGAATGTTATAGCCATTTAACAACGTTTATATAAGAACAGGAAGAGTGGGAAAAAGAAGAAATTGTTACTATTACATTCATTCAAATATTGTAACAAATCTAATAGTAGGCCAATAAAATAAAATGCTTGTAACACATTCAAATAATGTAATCTACTACAAAGTTACACTCAAAACTAAAAATAAAGATGACAGAATTGAAAACCCATAATTGTATTAATTTTCCATGAATATTACATGTAGAGTTGTAGAATGCCATTAAACTCTGTTAAATATCTTAATACAATGAGAAAATCTTGTTCAAATAATGTAACAAGACTTCTTCAATTCTCCTATTCCAATCTGGTAACAGGAAGAATCTCTGGACTTTAGGCTCAAAAAGAACTGGAAATGTTCTCAGCTTCTCAAGCACAATTCTACCAAAACCTGCATAGCAAAGGGGAAGAATGAGGGGTGAACATAAAAAGACACAAAGGGAATACAACAACACAACTCATAGGGCACTCAAGTATACCTCTTAGCAAAAAATGTTATCTCTAAATCTTGAAGTCGATTCTGAACCAGGATGCTTCCTTTTATAGCTTTTAGATTCTTAAATCTGTTATTTTTGGCCTTGTCTGGGCCTTACACTTGTCACTCTCTGGTTTAATATTCAAAAAATTGTACAGTTATCTTCCATTATCCCTTTTTGTTTATACTGTATAATCTTGTTAAGACTTTTCATTTAACTGTTTAATCGGTGATCTCAGTGCTTGAAGAATATTTTTCTTTTGTCCCTACTTCAACCTCTGGCTAACTTCTCACTTCTGAAGTTTCTCCTCCTTGAGTAATCTTTATTTCTTTGCCTGGAAGTGTATTTAGCTTCAACTATAAACCGCCTATTCTGGTTTCTTTCTCTCTCTTATTCTACTTAAACCTTTTGATTTATTTTTCAATTAGCCTCCAAGCATAAGTATTAAAGGTTACTACAAACTTCACTATATTCATTTCTTGTAGGATTCTACTTTTTTGTGAGCTAATGAAAACTTTGTTCTTTTCATACTGAGTAACAAGAGAATCTACAGTATTAACCAAAATAGTAGTCAGTCTGGCCATTCCTTTGTCATCATCAGGTTCACAATCAAACTCTTTAATCTTATTCATGAGAAGGTCTTCTATACTAGCAGTTTCCAAAAAATCCTCTAATTATAACCCAATATCTGTCAGCTTTTCTCTTATATCATTTATCAGAGCAAACATTTCTGCAGCATCATTGTACCACCTTTCTCTATTGCTTCAAATATTGTTGCTTTCATGAATTCAATATTGTTTTTGAATTCAGAGTCATCCTTTAAGATCACTTCTTTACTCTGCATTTCTTCAAAATATTCTACCATTAGACGAAGAGTGGGATGGATGACTTCCAATTCTTGTTCTTTATGGTATAGCAGGATCTCCATTTCTTCGGTAGTAAATTGGATCACTAGGATCTATCTGAACATCTCTGTGATCCCATCGATCATGTCTCAAATTTTAAATGATATTTCTTTTCTAATTTTAGATAAATAGTCTGCATAGTTTATTATTTACACAACTAGAGGGGATTGTATTGGCGTGGTGGTTGTCTTAGATAACTTTTCTTGTAGGTATTTGATAAAAGCTTAAATTTATACCTTCTCCTTATCACTCATTTCTAATTGAACCCTTAATTCTTTATTTGTCTGGTGCAGAAGATCTATGGTTTGTGCATTCATAGCCTTATTTATTCTGACCATGTCATCTTCCTTCCCATGCATTGAAATATTCCCTATTTCATCGTCAAATTGGAGAATGAAAGGTTCTTGTGGAGCAGGTATGTTTATTTTTGCCATGGATTCTCTGTACATGTCTTCCCTTGCTCCCGAAGTATGAATTTCTTCTATGCTACCTATTCCAGCTATTATTTGTAGTTCTCTCTCATTAGCAACACTGAAAACTATTTCTTCCTCGACCCTTTCTAATGCAACTTTTGTCGAGGTCATATCCAACTTAGGCTTATTTGCCTTAGGGACAGATACAACCTCTTACCTTTTTACCTTATGATCTCTCAAGGTTTCCCCAAAACCACCTACTTTCCTCATATTCATTTGTATTACATATGGAATTGATATTTCTTTGTCATTAATCTTCAGTGAGGTGGGAATGGCCTGAGGGACTAACTTCTTTACACTAGTTAAGGCCAATAGTTGGTTAGAAACAGGAGCTTCAACTTGTTTTCCTGAAATACCAATCTCTTAGGATGACACTGTAACCATTTATTTCCCTTTGTTTGCATCAGGCCCTATGAGAGTTTGTTGTGAATTACTAGGCGTTGCTTCTATGTAGGGTTGAGAATTTTTTGGAACTTGTATTTGGTGTTCCACTATATCAACAATACTCACTGTAACCTCCATTTGATCGATGCCTTGTTCTTCTATAATTTCTAACAGTGCATCCTCTCGGATGGCTTGAGTGGGGGTAGGGAAAATTGGGGCTACTGAATCTACAGTAATCCTCCTTATTGTATCGAGCTCCTAAGGGTATTCATATGGTCTATGAATTTGTGAATTTCCCCTCTTCTCAAAAGTAAAATCATCCCATACTTTTCGTAAATCTTCTCCTTTCTCTATGGCTTCTAATAGTGCTTCCTCATATTTTTTTTTTGTGTTCGACCTAAGCATATTCATGATTCATCATTTGCCTATATCTTCTATGGGAATCAGAGGGTCTCCAAGTTATCTCTTCGAAATCCAAGTTTTCCAAATCATACATGCCTTTGAATAGGGTTGGGTATCTTGCAAAGGTGTGATATCCAAATTTGTAGGGAATATTGAGCCAGGGGACTCGGCCATGCTTCTTCGCTTGCCTCATTTTAGCTTCTTCTGCAACTTGCCTTACCAGTTCTAAAGCGGCTAGGGAGAAAGGGCAATACATAGGTAACATTTTAGGGGAATTTTAACCCCATAAAGTCACATATACGTGAAACCTTCTGAGAAGAAGTAATCCCCTATTTCTTTTTCTTTCATGAAAGCTTTAACCCCTAGCCCTAATCTCTCAGGCATATTGCTTGTCAGAATCCAGTGAATTTCTACCATGAAGTTGTCACAAAACCAACCTAAGTGGATGCATCCCTCATGTATCCTCCAAAATTTGTTCAGTACATATGGGTTGTCATTGAATCCTAGTCTACACTGACTGTCATCTCCCAATTGTCCCGCCAACAGGTGCATGAGAATTGAATAATGAGAAAATTAGAGCATCTATTTCCTCTGTTCCAAGATTACCTTGCATTTGTCTACTCAATTCCTCCTCCTAGGCATAGATGGGGGTATTTATTCTTTTGTTACTTTGTGTTACTAAGTACAGAGTATCTCTCCCTATCGCATTGTGTTCTTGTACCCCCAAAATAATATTTATCATGTCATAAAATCCCTGACCCAAGGTTTGAATGCGGTCTTTCTAATGGAGAATTCATATTGTACCTCCTCATATGTATCAAAAAGCATTTTAAAGGAATCTAAATTACTTAATTAATGAGATTACCTTTCAATTACCTGGTAAATTAGTCAGGTGTTTGAGGGCTCCAGATGAAAGACTTCTTTGATGTGCCTGGTTGCTATGCTAAAAATTGATCGTCCTTTATTATCTTTGAAAGTCTTGGTATTCCCATTGTAGGCTACTGCTAGCCATGCCATTAGGTCTGCACAGTAATACACTCTAGGGCATATTAATTTCCCTACATTGTTGGTCCATCTATTTCTCCTGGGGGCTCTTTTGTTTTATGATTTCTTTGCTTTGTAGAATAGATTAGCTAATAACCAAGGAGAGAGCTACCAATTTTCCATTATGGCCTCAAAGCCCTAAACACACGTAATCTCGTATTGTTGGGCTGGTGTGAGATTTGTTTTCGTAATTTTTTTTGAAAAATCTATTAAGATCCTGCTATAAAATAAACTCAAATAACACACTCTCACACAATTGCTTGGAAATAACTCACATAAACATCACATTAATATAACAGAAATTTGCATAAAGAACAATCTCACAATAGAAGCTGAATCGCGAGGCCTCTTCGAGGGGGCAACCTCCTTCAATACTTCATTAATTTTGCAAAAGATGGTTACATTGGTGCCCTTTCGGGTATTTAAGGAGTTTCCTTCCAAGGTTGGCTTACATGCAAAATGCCACCTGGATTACATGCATAATGCCACCCGAATTACATGCATAGTGCCACTTTGAATTACATGCACAATGCCACCCGAATTACATGCACAATGCCACTCGAATTACATGCACAATGCCACACGAATTACATGCACAATGCCACCTATCTACCATGTGTTACATAAAAAAGGGTGCCATTTGTCATAGGCACTACCTAAGCTAAAACTTAGAACATTACAAAATATTAATCATGGGTACTACCCACGTTCACTAGGAATTATTACATCAAGGAAGTTATTACATTAAGGGTTAGGATGAGATCCTAACATGCCCTTCTCCTTGAAGAAGCTTTGTCCTCAAAGCTAAAAATGAGGAAGCTATTCTTTGGAGTTGATGGAGGGACTCCCATGTAGCATCCTCGGGTTGAAGTCCACGCCCACTGAACCAGGACCTCTGTGATGGTACGGTTGCGAGTTCGACGATACAACAGCTGCTTTGGTGCAAGTAAGATGGAGCCTTCTTCATCCAATTCGGGAAGTGTTGATGGAACCTGTACCTTGGAGCTGCCCGAAATGTAGGAGGGAGGCGTGAGTGGAGGGTGCCCGTACTGCGCCTCCGGTGGCGGTATGATAGGAAGTGTTGTACCACCATTCGGCCAAAGAAAGCCATTTTGCCCAATGAGTAGGATGATCGGAGGCAAGCAGCGAAGGTAGGTTTCCAAGCGGTTATTAACAACCTCTGTTTGACCATCCGTTTGCGGATGGTAGGCTAAACTCATTGTGAGTGAGTCCCTACAACTTAAACAACTCTTGCCAAAAATTGCTAGTAAGGGTGGGATCACGATCGGATACAATGGAGGTTGGCATGCCATGAAGGCGAAATATGGAGTCAAGGAAAATTTGGGCAATAGTGAATTTTGTGTAAGGATGGGTTAGGGCACAAAAGTGAGCATACTTTGAAAGGCGGTCCACTACCACAAAAATAACGAGACTTGTCTCCAGATTTAGGTAGCCCTTCTATGAAATCCATAGAGATGTCAGTCCACACATGATCTGGTATCGGCAAGGGTGGAAGAGTGTCCGAAGAGTGCATTGTTTCTATTTTCATCCTTTGACTTGTGTCGCGATCTGCCCACAAAAGAGCGAATGTCCTGTTTCCTACCTTTCCAAAATAAGGTGCGCTTGAGTCGCTCATAAGGTGGTATGATATTGGGAGGTGTACTATCCGGCAATAATGGAATGGCATGGTCGTGAGAGCGATGCAGTGGTAGTGTGATGGGTTCTGAAAAGATGGCCTCATGTTTGTGGAGAATCTGTTGCATGTCTTGTGGGATTTCACCCATTGGAGATGTGGATGGCTGGATGGAGAATAGTTGTGCAATGACCCCACGTGATGATTTCTTTAGCAATTTCTCCATGCCGTTTGATCTGATAATTTGAGGTGTTCCTGTCGGGGAGCCCTTGATGATGTGTGTTTGTCCGTTACGGAAGAAGCTGCATCCAAAGTTTAGCAAAGTTCCAACCGATAGTGCCCAACGTACTCAACCATTGGCATCCCAAAACAATATCACATCCACCCAAATGGAGGGCAAACATGTCTGCTTGAGTTCATAGTCCCCTATCTTGATTTTAACATTGTGACACTTTCCTTTACAAGATAAGGTTCCCCCATTGGCTACCATGACCTCAAAGGAATTACAATTGTGGATATAGCAATTTGCCCGTTGAGCAACTCTAGGGTCAATGAAGTTGTGCGTGCTTCCCGAATCCAAAAGGATGGAAAGACGTTGGCCCTTGAAACATCCTGTAACCTTCATGGTTTGAGGAGTAGTAATGCCTGCAAGGGCATGGATTGTAATTGATGTCTCAGGTTCTTGTTTCCCTTCTTCTTGTGGAGGAGGTGTTTTTGGAGGGTCCTCATCCTCATCACTCTCGTCAACGGTATCAGGTTCTCCAACATCTATCAAGAACAATTTTTTGTGTGCACACTTATGCCCCTTGAAAAACTTTTCATCACAATTGTAGCATAATCCTTGGGCACGACGTGCATCCATCTCTTCGGTGGTGAGGCGCTTGGGTGCAGCGGGTTTATTATCATCTGGGTGTTGGGCTCTCGGGGGAAATGAAGGTCTATCTTGAGAAAACTTTGATGGGCGTCTTTGGGCGAGAGAGTTTAGATTCGGCCGAGACGGGCCAAGCGATAGCTTCCATCATAGTTCGTGGTTTCAACATTTTGACTTACGCTTGGAGTTCCATCTTCAACCCAGCGATATAACAACTACGGAAGAACCCTTCACTCAATCCTCTTGTTCGATTGGCCAATTTTTCAAATTGAGCTTGGTACTCTCGAACTGACCCTATTTGTTGTAGTTTGGATAAGGCTCTGTGAAGTCCTCAAACTCACTAGGACCAAATCGAGTGAGTATTTGGGATTCAAAATCCTCCCAAGAGAGATTTGGGTAGGTAAGACGCAACCATTGAAACCAGTGTAGAGCCTCAGATTCCAAGTTAAAGGAAGCCATCTGGACTCGATGAAATATTGGTACATTATGAAGTCGAAAGAATTGGTCAACCCGACATAGCCACCCATCAACATCCTTCCCACTGAATTTGGGAAAGTCCAACTTGGGCATTCTAAAGGGTGTATCATGGTCACGATTCCTTGTAGAACTCTCAGCTTGGTATTTCGATTTGGGTGGTTCTCTTCTCAGTTTGTTGTCCACTTCAGTCAATGCTTCTTCTAAGCGATTGCTAGTGGCCTCATGCTCTAGGCGAAGACCTTGGACTTCTTCCCTTATGGAGTGAAAAGCCGAGTTCAAGTTCTCAATGGCTTTTGTTAGGGACTCCAAGTGTTCTAGTTCTTTCTGGTGTCCACGGGTACCCTGGGCCATTTTTTGACCTTTTGTGACCAGTTACTAAAAATAGAATTGAATTTTTTGACTTACTATTTTTAGTAAGTGCCCAAAAAAGTGCTTGGGTGCTATATATCAAAATGATCAGCGAGGAGGAGGTGGTCACAATGAGCTATATCTCTCAACACTACTTTTTGGCACCCCAGACTTTTTTTTTTTTTTTTCTCTGTTTCTTGAGTCTAACGGTGTTTCTGATTCGATTACGAGCTGCTGAGCAAAAGTTGGGTCTTTGGAGCACTATCTAAAGCGGCCGTGTTTCACACTCAAGATTCTCTGTATTTTGCGGGTGGCGATATGACGAGTTACGTTCGACTACGAAGGCTGTGAATTCTGCCTTACTGTGTCTTGACCTCTCGACTTGGTCGACCTATTGTGGCGCCACTTGTAAATTTCTTGTTACTCTCCAGACTTTCAACTTAAGTGTCACCCTCATGGCTTATCCCGAATGCATGTCCCTTCTGTTATTTTTTTGGTAGAGGACTCCTTTCTCATATGCTCACTTTTGAAATGCGGGTTTACGAACGGGGGTGTTTGGATTCTTATTTTTATTTTTATTTTTGCATTTTTTACAGGTTGCAGTTTTAACAGAACCAGGGAATGCTAAGTATAGGAGTATGTACCACCCATAGGCCCTCTAATATACCGACAGTGACGAACAATAGTGCTCGGACCAATATTTCGAGGCCACTACTCAAGGAGGATTCCACACATACCCTTGAGCACACTACCTGCCTCTCCGACAATACGGGAGGGTAATCGTCCGAGGATCTTGTGTCCCGTAGACTATGAGTAATACAAGGCCGAAGAGCTTCCTAATGGCTAAAAGTTTGTTTAATCCTAGATGGTCTCCCGATATACCCGAAGATACGTGGGAGCTCAAGTCCGTGCGCGAGTTACGTACGAGGCACAGGGTATTGGAGCACGATCGCCCCTCACTTCACTAGACGCTTTATGGGCTATCTAGCTTAGCCAATAACGACGGATCCTTCGCGATATTTTAAAACCCCCGGTACGGGGTTTCTACCTACTCAACTAATAATATATTTTTTTGTTTTGGTGCGGAAAAAAAAACACTTGTATTTTTTTTGGATTTTTTTTTAATAAGGAAAAACGGAATGGAAAAAACACACAGAATTTATACCTAACGGGCGGATTGGATGGCAAGAATCGTTGCGGTTGCGACGAGAACTTGGCCCTGGAAAGCGCTTTGATACCACTTGTTAAGATCCTGCTATAAAATAAACTCAAATAACACACTCTCACACAATTGCTTGGAAATAACTCACATAAACATCACATTAATATAACAGAAATTTGCATAAAGAACAATCTCACAATAGAAGCTGAATCGCGAGGCCTCTTCGAGGGGGCAACCTCCTTCAATACTTCATTAATTTTGCAAAAGATGGTTACATTGGTGCCCTTTCGGGTATTTAAGGAGTTTCCTTCCAAGGTTGGCTTACATGCAAAATGCCACCTGGATTACATGCATAATGCCACCCGAATTACATGCATAGTGCCACTTTGAATTACATGCACAATGCCACCCGAATTACATGCACAATGCCACACGAATTACATGCACAATGCCACCTATCTACCATGTGTTACATAAAAAAGGGTGCCATTTGTCATAGGCACTACCTAAGCTAAAACTTAGAACATTACAAAATATTAATCATGGGTACTACCCACGTTCACTAGGAATTATTACATCAAGGAAGTTATTACATTAAGGGTTAGGATGAGATCCTAACAAAATCATACATCCCTATCGTATCCATTACTCCTTTGGGGAGCTCTGTGTATGGAGACTAGTTAGTAATGAACTTTATTGCCTCATGACTGTCGCGACATACCCTGACTAGTCTGTCACGATGAAGTGCACCCTGGCGCAAAGGTTTCAAAGTGCACTTCGTCCCGCGGTGAGACGAATTTGAAGCAGAGTGTCTGGAGCTTCCAAATTACTTTCTGACCTTCCAAAACTACTATGTAAGTGGCTAGGACCATTGTTTGACCTCTGAGGGCTGCCCTGAAGGTTGTGTGTGTCAATGCGATCAGTGTTTGCAGTCACATAATCGGATTGGTGTTGTTTTGGTGTCTACAGATGCCCCTTTTTGGGAAGCACTGCGGGTGACGCAGTGCTGAGCAAAAATAGATAACCAAAGCACTAATGATTAGGGTTTCTTAGTAACCTAACCAACTTGTGATGCCCTAAGTATGGAAAGGGCATGCATTTTTGAATCCTTGCTTCTGATGAGCTAAGGAATTTGATTTCAAGTATTAACCTATTTTGGTGTGACTTGAACTTAGACATTGATCAGTCATGAATAGGCAAAGGGCACAACCTTTTATCCACGGGGGAACCTTGAGTTCATGCTTCAGGAATGCCAAGCGTTTGATCACGTTTGATCGATTTGTGATTGTTGCTTGTTTACTGCCCCAAGCAGGAGCGTGATTGTCTTTGTCAATGATTCTTTAAATGCATGCCATTGCCTTGATTGGGTGTGTGTTTGTTGATTGGTGACTAAGTGTGACTACCCCCTCAAGCAACGAATCGATGAGGGAATTATCGCCATGAGAAAAGCAACGAGTCGCTTGACCCGAGGTGACTTAGGTTAGGGTGCCTTTAGATGTTTGTCCGTTGAATGTGCAAGCAGTTTTCCAAATTTT
Organism: Wollemia nobilis; assembly: GCA_028583015.1. NCBI lineage: Eukaryota > Viridiplantae > Streptophyta > Pinopsida > Araucariales > Araucariaceae > Wollemia > Wollemia nobilis. Next base: position 3,657,060 of record JAQPPZ010017241.1, on the reverse strand, counting down.
GGACCTATTTTTGGTGGGTAAAAACCCTTTTGGTGATGCCATAATGGGGTGAAAGTGTCAACAATATGTCGTCCCGTGGAGCGGTCTGCTATGGTAGCTTTCTTAGGGAGTAGAATAGCGACCATTTGCACCCCAACATCGATTTTCTATGCCAAGAGGTTAAGTGCAAGAGCACTCTTGTCTGGCAATGTTTATTGCTATGTTTTTGTGTTGTATTTTTGTGATGTTGTTGTTTGTTTGGATTTTCTTACTTTGTGTATATGTCATGATTTTATGTTATGCACAAGGATTGATGTTGATGGATACATGTTTATGGTGACGAATGCATATGGTATGATAAATGCGTATGTTGTTGATTTATATGATAAGTAATAGAATGGATGAAATGATTTGTTGATAACCTTACATTGGCACCATAGACTATACATGACTTATGGCTTTATGTATTGGGTGATTGCTGTGGTAAATGCTTTTTGTGTATATATGTTGTTTCTCCCTTTTTTTTTTTTTTTTTATGGCGATATAGGAATGGATTATATGCAATGGTTGGCGTAGAATGTAGCTAGGTTTTTTTGAGATTCAGCTGTTATAACTAACTAGCCAAGACTAGACCATTATCTTACAAGAAGTCTGACCAAGGTATGAATCGTGCTTGTTTTTGACCAAGTTATTTCGCATCCTTGTGTGTGCAAGTGAGTTTGTTTATGTGGTATTTGTCAGGATACCGCCAGTGCCAGATAGGCTTTCAACCAAACCTGTACTGAGGATCACCTAATTAGTTCCACTAACTCCTTTGTTGTATTTTATCGGATTAATTTGTTTTACGATCTAGGAGACCATAAGCTAGCTCATCCACATGCAAAAATTGATCTGCACACAAGTAAATGTGACAGATATATCATCATGCGGGAGGTTTGCCACCAGTGACCGATAGGTTATCTACCAAACCGGTACTGAGGTTCACCTCATGACCTTTTGAATGCTGAGAGTTCCAGGGATTCAAGTTCGACTCCCTTCTTTTCTTCATTTGTATTGGGATACTTGCTCTTCTATAGTGATGAAAATCACTGTTTATTTTTGTTTTTTTTTTTTTGAGCAAGGGATTTGAATTTGGGAGTGATGAGAATCACTATTGCTTGTGGGATTTGACGTCAATGTTTGGAGTATTGACTTTGTGCAACTTTTTGATGTTTTGCAACGTTTTGAGAACTTGGGATTCTTGGGAATTGGGTAGGGAAGATTCTTGTCCTTTTGCCAACTCTCAACATTCCTGGGGTCATTCGCACAGGGGGATGAGCAAGATAATTTTTTCGCTATTTGGTATCCTGAATTGCTTTACAAGTTTCATCCTTCATTGACACAACTTAGGAATTGTTTTTATGTGTTTTTGAATTTGTGATGGGATGCTACGTAACAAGGTGTATTTCAAGTAAAACTCTACCATTGTAACATCAGTTTGACTTTTGTACAGTTTTGGCTAGAAACCTAAAGATAGCTGAACGACAAAAATTCTAGATATGTTTAGATGACAACTGATTTATGATTTGGTGAAATGGTGATTGGCGTTTATTTTGGTGTACTTTTGTTCAAAGTGGAAAATGTGAAAAGGTGGTGGTTTTGCCAAGTAATGATAGTCTATGGTGCTTTTGCCTTGTGTGATCAACAAACATGGATGTGATGCCTAATGCAACTATTTTTTTTTTTTTTTTTTTTTTGTATTTTTGATGTATGTATGAAATTGAGATGTAGATTTTGTTTGTTTTTGATGATTTTGTTTGTTTTTTTTTTTTTTTTTTTTTGTTGGATTTTCTTGACCAAGCGATTGCGATAATCCTTGGAGCTTTTGAGGTTAACCAAGAGATTACGATAATCCTTGGAGCTTTTTGGTGGTGACCAAGGGATTTAGAAATGGTAGATATGCAAATGCTCGAGAGCATTAACACGTCGTTCATCAAGCAACGTAAGCTGGTCTAACCGGGCCTGACGCGCGGTGTCATCATTGATGAACTCTTGCATTGATATGCGTAGGGAAGGAATTTCCAACTCGAGAGGCATGACTGCTTCGGATCCATATACTAGTGAAAACGGAGTTGCCCCAGTGGGTGTCCGAATACTAGTGCGATAAGCCCATAGGGCAAGTGGAATCTGTATGTGCCAATCCTTATGATTGTTTGCGACTATCTTTTTGAGGATGGCAACTAGTGTTTTGTTTGACGCCTCTGCTTGTCCATTTGCTTGTGAATAATAGGGTGTTGAAAAACTGTACTGAATCTTGTACTTTGTGGTCAAAGCACGCACGTCTTTGTTCTTGAAGGGTGTCCCATTATCCGAAAGGATCTTAGATGGAATACCAAAATGACATGATGTTATGCAAAATGAACTCCGCGATGTGGGCTCCAATCGTAGAGGTAAGCGGAATTACTTCCACCCATTTAGTAAAATATTTAGTGGTCATAATCATAAACGTGTGGCGGCCAGATGATGCAGGGGAGATTTTTTGATTAGATCAAAACCCCACTATGAAAAGGGCCAAACCGATTGGATCGGCTGCAAGGCTTGAGAAGGTATGTGTGTGAGATTAGCATGATATTGACACTTTACACACTTCTTGACATACGCACAACAATCTCGCTCTAAAGATGGCCAATAATATCCCATGCGAAGAATGCATTTTGCAATGGCCATACCACTGAAGTGGCCACCATAGGTACCATCGTGTGCTTGGGCAATCACCCAAGTGGACTCTTGCTGGTCCAAACAACGGAGGAGGATCCCTTCGTAGTTGCGACGGTACAAAATTTCCCCTAATAAAACATGTTTTGCCGCTCTTTGTTTGAATGCTCGTCTTGCAGCATGCGTCAAGCCAGATGGAGGGGTACCTAACTTTAGGTAGTCTCGGATAGGTGAATACCAATCTTGCTGATCTAAAACCTCAATGGTATGAACAGCCAATCCCTCTTGAAGTTCCTCTCTAGCGAAAGCTGAGTAGGAAAGCATCTGCAAAAATAGCATCATGTTGCTACTAATGGGAATAGGGGAGAATAAGGACCCCCAGTCGACATGTTTTAGACGATCGAGGAATCGAATGAACTTATCCGAAGATGGTTCAATCTGAATTGAATGGACTCCTGGCGTTGAGTCAGAGCTTGCACGCTCCATCACGGATTGCGATAGAGTTTTGACTTGAATAGTTGTCATGTCACCAGAGAGGTCTTGCAGGATAAGTGACCCTAAGGAGGCCATAGTGTCCGCAAAATGATTTGATGAACGGGGGAGTGCCTCGATGTCGTACCATTCAAGTTTTGCCAGGAGTTTGTCCACAAGGGCTTTGTAGGCCTGCAAGACTGGGCATTTACATTGAAATATCCCTTTCACTTGGTTGACTATTAGTAGCGAATCACCAAAGATGTTCAAGTGTTTAATGTTCATGGTGATTGCTGTTTGGAGACCTATGAGCAAGGCTTCATATTCAACGTTGTTATTGGTGCACGGGAAGTCAAGTTTAAATGACAAGGGGATTGGAGCCCCTTGCGGTGTGAAGAATACAATTCCTGTGCCACCTCCTTGCTCACATTTAGAACCATCGAAGAATAGGGTTATGTCGGCCTGTGACTCAGGTGCATCAAAATCTGGCGATTCTGAGACATGGAAGACCCCATCATCGGGTAGTTCTATTGTTAGAGGCTGATCGTCTTCAAGAGGAGCCTCTGCTAGTTGATTGACGATGACTTGACCTTTAATGGATTTTTGTCCGATGAACTCTATGTCAAACTCCATCAACAACATGATCCATTTCGTCGTGCGGCTACTATGATAAGTACGACTCATCATGTATCGCAATGGATTCTCCTTGGACACAACATACATCGTGTTGCCGAGCATGTAATGGCGTAGCTTTTTGGTAGCAAACAACACTGCCAAGCAGAGCTTTTCGATGTATGCATAGTTAATTTCGTAACTAACCAGGGTGCGACTAAGATAGTATGTAGTCTGTTCTTTGTGAAGTTCATTCTTCTAGGCTATCATGGCACCCAGTGCTATCTCAGTAGCCGAGATATATAGATAGAACGGCACTCCTGGTCTGGGTGGTGCCAATACTGGTGGTGAAGCCAAGTATTGTTTTATGTTGTCGAAGGTTGACTGGCACTCGTCATCCCAATGGAATGCTACCCCCTTGTGTAATAATTTTTTCATGGGTCGGCACTTGTCAGATAGCTGCGCTATGAAGCGCTTAATTGACGCGACTTTTCCCTGTAGGATTTTGAGCTGCCTGATGGTAGTTAGGGGCATCTCAAGGATTACCTTGACTTTGTTTGGGTCCACCTCGATTCCTTGCTTTGAGACTATGAAACCCAAGAGTTTTCCAGATGTGATGCCAAAGACACACTTCTTGGGGTTTAGTCGGACCTTGTGTTCTATGAGGCGATCGAGGATTTTGCTCAAGTCAACGAGGTGATTTGGGCGCAAGAGGGATTTGGCCAACAAATCATCCATGTAATATTCCAAAGTTTTGTGCATGTAATCATGGAAGATGTACGTCATGGCACGTTGGTAGGTGGCACCAGCATTTTTAAGGCCAAAAGGCATGACCTTATAATAAAATGTCCCCCAAGGCGTTGTGAACACCGTTTTGAATTGGTCTTCGGGATTGATACGAATTTGGTTGTATCCTGAGAAGCCATCCATTAGGGAGAGTATTTCATGACCCGTTGTTGCATCTACCAATGCATCAATGCTTGGCAAGGGAAAATCATCCTTAGGACTCACTTTGTTTAAATCTCAAAAATTAGTGCATATGCGAATCCTCTCGTCAGGCTTTTTGACGGGCACCATGTTGGACAACCATGGCGGATAATCCACGCAGATGACAAACTGTGCATCCAACAGCTTTCGTAATTCGTCTTTGACCATTAAGGCCACTGTCGGGTGCATCTTACGTAGTTTTTGCTTCACTGGCTTGACTTTCGGATCAAGCGTCAGGTTATGCGTGACTAGCTATAGATCTAGCCCCGACATGTCTTTGTATGACCATGCAAAAACTTCTTTCTTCTCTTTGAGAAGTGTAATATAGTCGGCTTGCTCTCCGAGGGATAGGCTTACTTCCAGCTTGAGAATCTGTGGATTCATTAGATCTGAGCCGATGTCTACGTCAGTTGTTTCTTGAACTAACATGTGCGATTCGTCTTCCAACTGATGTGGAATTGGGATTAAGTGGATATCATCTACTGAATTGAGATTTGCATTGGGAACCTCGGGTTCTTCTTCAACATGAAAAATATCCTGAGTTGACCCTGGGGTAAAATGACGCATCTCACTGAAGGGCCAGTACTCTAATGGGGATGGTATTGTGTTAATGCGATCCCAGTCGATGGCATCCATGTCTAGATGCAATGACTGTGCTGGATCGACTGTATTGTAGATGGGGGCGGTTAAGTCAATGGAGATCATGTTGATGAGATGAATTTGATCTCCATTACCACAGGTGTGATGTTTCTGACATCCTGGATGATCTCTATGTATAGGATCTGGCTCTGGTGGTATGGGCTCACGTGGATCAGCTCTATGAGCGGATAAAAGGATAGGGTCTACCATTGGTGCTGATAACTCAACAGGATCCCTAAGCGGAAGTTGATCCCTATACGCCTCTTGTGGTGGATTCAACATTTGGTCCCATTGCATAGGGTTGAGATTCCACTCATGCCATGGCACTATGTTCATTTGTTCGAATAGGTCATTAATGTCCAAAGGATGTTGTTGCGATTGCATTTGATTAAGATGGGTCACCATCTCAATTTCGTCTTCATAGTCACTATCGAAAATCAACAAACTTTCGTTGATTCCTATAGCAACCGATGATATGTTAGACTCGTCCTGCTCGATCAGATTGACATGATTCCAATGGGGCTGTTCCATGATTTGTAGGGAGACCTGAGTTTCTTGTAATGGCATGGGCCCAATAGGAGCCTCCAAAGGGGGAGGGCTGTTAAGGCTGACAAGGTTTATGACTAAAGGGAGATAATCTCCTAATGTATATTGTGTGTTAGGGTTGGTGTATGGGTCTACTGCTATCCCAGCCTTGTTGCCTATCCCTAAGCCTTGCATGTCCTCGACCAAGATGTCTAGTGGTAGGGGGTGGGTACACCTTACTCCTGAATTGTCATATGGCATTTGGTATCTAGGCTAGCAGAGGACATGCATTCCTTGTTCATACCTGCCTAACCCGTATCCATGCCAATTGCATTGGCTAAGATAACGTAAAGCGAAATCCGGGTTTGATAGGTAATTGACATCTTTCATAAAAGGGTCTTCGTCTTCTTCTTTTTTCTTGGAAGGTTCAGTACCATGATCAAGGCCCCCATACACAAAATTTGTCTGGTTAGGTGGGTAGCCGAGAGGAACAATACTGCCAATGGGAAGGTGAGGTCTTCCCATGTCCTGCATGGACTCAAGTTTAGGTGTTGCAATAATGTTTTGCACTAAATACTCCCCCAAGCCCATGTTGGCTATTTCAACAGTAATCGTTGGCGATTGAGGGAGAGGAAAAGCAAGTCCTTCCTGAGTCCACTCTATGTCAGTTGGACTAGGCATCTCAACTTCTGTTTTTCTAGGCATCTCTTTAGCAGAGATGGTTGAGACTGATGATGGTACTTCCTTCATAGGTTGCTTTCTTTTGTCCTTCGTCGTGGTCATCATAGATGGCGATGTTGATGAAGGACTGACCGATGAAGATGGACTGGGTTGAAGATCCAAGGGCCTTGACAATGGAGATGCTTGTGACGTCAAACCCTTCTTGGATGGATTCAATTGGAAATCCACATGTGTTGATGGCAAGGTCGACTGCGGTATTAATTGCACCGAGTTGCAATACTTGAAAGGTTCCAGGTCTGCGGGACATGCACTTCTCCCTCAAAGGTGTACTTGAGACACTGGTGCGCTATCGAAGGGACACACTTCATGTCCCTAATCCATGGGCGGCCTAACAAGATGTTATAAGCCATCTCACCTTCCAAGATATGGCATAATGTAGGAATTGTCTTTTGTCCTACTTGAATGGGTAGGACAATTGTGCCAACGGTTGAGCATATTGCATCATTGAATGCTCGCAATGTATATGTGGAGGCTGTTATGTGAGATGCAGGCAACTTCAAGTGTTTTAGCACCGCTGTCATGATGATATTACTGGACAAACCAGTGTCTACCAACACTCTCTTGTATAGAATCCCGTTAACCCGCGTGATGACGTGTAGGGGTGGATCTGCCATATCACCAGTTACTGATTTGATCTCATCATCTCTGAAGGTGATAATCGGTTCAGTGCACTTTTGGACGTGCCCCACAAAATTGTTGAAAGCGTTTGCCTCGTGGGGCTGCAACTCGATGGTTTTTAAGATATCCATTAGAGCTTCGCGATGAGGTGACGATTGTTGTATAAGCTCATAGATGGAAATCCTAGCTGACGTGGTCCGCAAGCTTTGGGTAAGCTTGCTTCGAATCGTGACCACTGGTCTAGGTGGAGGAGGGTGTTGTTGAGGTGGTAACGTTGTCGATGCCTCTCCTATAGCTATTGCAAGAGTAGCTGTGCTCGGATATCTCTTATTTCAAGTCACTATGTTGATCATGTCGACATATCCCTGTATAGGGTAATCTTGTGTGACTTCTTTAACTTCGATATGCTTTGTTTGTGTATCATGGGCTGGTAAGGGGTCCTTAAAGACTCCCATCTTCTGGTTACCCAGTGCTACGGGATTGTCTACCACTAAGGTCTTGTTATCGATCAAATCTTGCACCAGGCCTTTGAACATTCAGCAAACGTTAAGGTCATGTCCTTTTCGTTGATGAAATCGACAATACAATTCTTCTCTATAGCCTTTTGATTTTGGCACGTTGGGGTCTATAGGTTGGACTTCTGGAAGGTTGATCAAATTTGCTACAGAAAAGCTATCAAATAGGGAATCTCGAGACTCCATATAGGGTGTGAATTGTCAAGGATGACGTAGCTGATTTTTCTTTTGCCAATTGTTTTCTTGGTCATAATTATTGTGAGGGACCGCCTGATAATTAGCCTTTTGAGGCTGTGCTGCTTGGGTAGGCGTTGGTGTGTTAATCGCAACTTGATTGACCACGGCAGGTTTCTGTTGCATTGTCCCTGTCTTGCTGTTATTCTTTGTCCATTCTTTCTTTTTTGGTTTGGCAATTTTGCCCTCCTAAATTTTGATCTCTTCGATTCTTCTGGCTTGTGCCAGGGCTTCTTCTAAAGTGGCATATTGTTGCAGCTGCAATAGCATAGAGATCGATCTCAAACAGCTTTTTGAGAACATTTGCGTGAGGTCAGACATAGGAGGGAGGTAAGGTAGCTTTGAAAGCAAAGCCCTCCATCGGTTCCCATAGGCAACCATAGTTTCTTCCTCGTATTGCCTGAGGCTGGCTAGGTCACTTAGTGATGCTTTCTTCTTGGTGTTGAAAGCGAAACGTTCAAGGAACGCGTCCACCAATTGATCTAAATTATGGATGCTATGCTTTGGCAGTTGGGTAAACCAATCCGAGGCAGGGCCTGCGAACGTGGTTATAAATTTTCTTAATAGCAAAGCATCATTATCCTGAATACCAAAGCATTGACTCAGGAATCTAGTAACGTGTTCTTGGGCGTCCTCCTCCCCTCTAAAGAGTGCCAACTGGGGCAGCTTAAAGTGTTCGGGGTAAGGAGGTGTCGACACCGATGGATGTACTGGATGACTGCGTAGTAAGCGTAGGGTGGGCTTTTGGTGCCCTGAAGTTTTAGTTTCTACCGATTCTAAACGCTCCAAGAGCACTTTGTATGCAGCAGAGGACTTAATCTCCTCTTTCGTAACTTGTTCCTATTGTGCGTTACAGGTAACTGGAGGCCTATAGAGGGGTGGTCGGATAGCACCTCCTCTGCCTTGATAGGGTGTTTTGGCCCGTTCTTCTTGTTCATACTCCTCATAAGATTCTCGAGGAGTTACTGGGTGAGCTCGATGAACAGGGGTGGGTGCCCGCGAAGGGTACCCATCATGGTTCCTGGGGGTGGTCTCCCACTCATATCTGGGGTGTCTTAGAGGCATCTCTTGGCGAGGTCTTGGAGACCTATCATGCACTATGGGGTTGTGCCTCTCGTACCTTTTTGCCCTCTATGTTTGGGGGGTCTGAACCTTTTTAGGCATAGTGGTGCAGAGTAGCTCATTTGTTTGGCGTCGAATGCGCTCTTTATTAAGGTGATATAATTGTTCTAGCTGCTGTTGATCTTGCTCAAGCTACTTGATCTGCACTTGGCAGGCGACATGTCTAGCAAATGATAATTCAATTTGCTCTGTCATTTTGATTCTAGGAGGCCTAGTCGCCTCTTCGATGTATCTATCTCTATTTTGAGGATCCGAGACTTCTATGTGGCACTTCCCTCTGTCGAGATCAACGGCATTTACTTGAGGCTCTGGCCTTAGTGGGTGGCCCTAACACCTAGCGGGTGCGGAAATGCATTGTTCCCGTGTTGTATATTGTTCTTGAGGAAGGTAAGGGTCTTCCTCGTGCTCCCGTTCATAGGTGAAAAGGGGACGGGCAGAGTTGGCTTGCCCTGCTTGATGAGCCTTGTGCTCTAGATTGGTTCTTGTATGATCCGAAATTATTTTTCGGATAAATAAAATTTTAATAATCATGGTGAGTAAGTAAACATCTGAGTGGAGTTATTTGACATCATACTTCAATTTTGGGTGTTGTTAGTACCACCAAATCTTGTAAAATTTGGCAACTACATACTCTTTTGCAAAACTGGAATGCACATTTGACAACTGGAAACAGGGTAAAAATCAGCCTCAGTGGCCATATTCGTGGACATGCTGGGAATGACTCATAATGAATTAGGACCTCAAATTTTAACCAAATGTATTTCTAATTATTGAGAATGCATGGTAAAATTTTCAGGTCGATTGGACAGGTAATCCGAAATCTGTGCGCGGCTCCAAAATGACAATCTGGCACTTTTGACAACTGGAAACAGGGTAAAAATCAGCCTCAGTGGCCATATTCGTGGACATGCTGGGAGTTACTCATAAGGATTTAGGATCTAAATTTTTAACCATATGTAGTTCAAACTATTGGGAACACGTGGTATAAATTTTAGGTCGATTGGATATGCAATCCAGAAGTTGTACATATTCCAAAATGGCAATCCGATGCGTTTGACAACTGTAATACCAAAAAACAGTTGGAGACCAAAAGTCACGCTTGGTAGCCAAAAGGCCAGGAGTTATTGGAATGTTTATTTATGTCATTTTTAGCATCTATGGCAGGGTTAATGAGGGATTGGAGAGTATGTACGTGAGCTTTGTTTATGGTGAACAATTTGCAGACTGTTGGGTAAAATTTCTTGCTTAGTATTGGCTGTTTCAAAAAAGTAGCAATGCTTGGTAGCCCTTCGAAGGTTGCAATGTAATGTTTGTTCAGTAATAAAATAATGAGCTCTCTTGTACAGTGGATGTTTCCCCACATTGGGGTTTTACCACTATAAATTTCTGTGTCAAATTTGTGTGAATGTTTTTGAATTAGATTTTAGCAATTGCATAGAGATTTGGTAATTGTTTTCAATCCTTAAATCTGTAATTGTGAGAATAGTCAGGTTTGGCTACCATTACGGATCAAGTGGTATCAGAGCAAGTTCTTTCGTAAGGCCTGTGTATGCAAGGTAGAAGGTCTCAGAATTCGGAGTTAGTTCCTTATAACCCAAAAATTGGGAGAAGGCAAAGAAATACTTCCATGGCTGAAGAACAACGAGCCCGAATGTCTGATGAGGAATATGAATGCAAATTCCTCAAGATGGAAAACACTCTCGCACAACTCACCAAAATGATGGAGATGATGCAATTACAGCTGAACCAGTCTAGAAATGAGGAGCAAGCGATTTCTGTGGGAGAGGATGAAGGTGCTTCGATTTCTAATAAGGTACCATTGGTATCTGATCCATTTAAGATGGAGGTGAAGCTGGACATACCTTTCTACAGTGGAGAGTTGGATCCTAAGAAGTTGGACAGCTGGTTGAAGCATTTGGAGGTATACTTCAATATCAAGCATTATACGGAGCCCCAAAAAGTGAGTTTTGCTAGATTGAAGCTTGGAGGACATGCTCTCACATGGTGGGAGGCATATGTTGCTATTTTGGCTCGTAATAGGCAACCACCTGTACAAACATGGGCTCAATTTGTGGCTGCACTCAGAGCTCAATTCTATCCGGTTGGATACCAAGAAAGGATGGAGGAGAGGTGGCAATTTTTGAGGCAGAAACAAGGACAAGATGTTCAAGAATACACCACTGAATTCAGGAAGCAAGCGGTGTTATTGAACATAAATTTGCAGGACCCATCAATTCTGAAGAAGTACAAGGGTGGATTGCACTACCATCTCAGAATAGAGTTGGCACTTTTCAATGTCACAAGCATAGATGAGGCATGTGTCAAGGCAATGTACTTGGAGATGAAGAATAGGAAGCCAAATAAAACGCAGCAGACCTCTAATCAGCCCAGTGGTAGTAAGAATGTGGCAAAACCACAAAAGCAAAGCAAAAATCAGACCAAAAAGGCTTCTACAGCAGTGCAAAAAGATGAAAAACATTGTGACCATTGCAAGGTTGATGGGCACACTACAGAGAAATGTTGGAAATTGCATCCAGAAAAGAAGCCCAAATGGTTGAACAAAGGTAAAAAGAAAACAGCCAATGTGTGTCAACAAGATGAGGATTGTATTAGCACTGCAGAGGTTGAAGAAAAATTGGCTTGTGTAGCCAAGCAAGGGCAAAAGAAACTACAGACTTTGGAGGCTCATGGAAAAACCCATATTCAAGCTACAAAGGAGGAGATAGTTTCAAAAACCACAAAAGAAGAATTGTTTTGGGTGTATATCCAAATAAAGATGACGAAGGTAGTTGCATTGTATGATTCTGGATCACAAAGAAATCTGATCTCAGAAAAATTAGTACAGCAGTTGGGATTTGAGGTAAAACCTCATCCTCAACCGTATCCATTGGGGTGGCTACACAAAGATGTAGAATTGCAGGTAACTAAGCAATGCACATTTAAATTTTCTGTTGATGAGAAGTTTAAAGATGAGGTAGTTTGTGATATTGTACCTCTGGATATATGCCAAGTTGTCTTTGGTAGCCCATATTTATGGGAAAGAGATGTTGTTTTTTATAGAAGGCTGAACCAATGGCGCTTGGTGAAAGATGGCAAGGGATTTAGAATTCATGCCTACAAAGGGCAAAAGAAATTTCAGCTTGTTACTGCTCAACAAGCAAAACATATGGTGAATACTAGCAAGAGGTTTGTGCTTCTCATGGTGAGACGTGTGGGTGAAGACTTGCAAATTGATGGACCTAAAGTAGAGGCAGCTGATTGTACTCCTAGGCAAAGGGGAGAGTTGAAGAAGTTGCTTCAAGAATTCCAAGAAATTATGCAGGCACCTCGGGGCATCCCACCAAAGAGAGATGTAGAACATGAGATTCAACTATTACCAGATTCACCAGTCCCAAACATTGGGTTGTATAGGCAGTCAATATTGGAATCTGATGAGGTGAAGAGACAAGTCCAAGAATTATTGGAACAAGGGCTTGTGAGGCCTAGTACATCACCAACAGGTTCTCCCATTGTGTTGGTTCCAAAGAAATATGGGACATGGAGGATGTGCATTGACTACCGGCACTCAATAAAATCACCATTAAAAATAGATATCCACTTCCTCGCATTGATGATTTACTTGATCGCTTGAAGCATGCCCGATATTTCACCAAGTTGGATTTAAAATCTGGTTATCACCAAATCCGGATGAAGGAGGAAGACATTTGGAAGACAGCTTTCAAGACTAAGCAAGGTCTTTTTGAGTGGCTAGCTATGCCATTCGGTTTAACTAATGCTCCTGCAACATTCATGAGAATGATGAACGATGTACTACGTCCATTTCTGGATAAATGTGCAGTTGTCTTCTTGGATGATATACTTGTGTATAGTGCATCTTGGGAGGAGCATATGCAACACTTGAGAGAGGTATTGGCAGTTTTGTAGTAGTCACAATTGAAATTAAACATCAAGAAATGTGAGTTTGGAAAGACTTCTTTGGTTTATTTGGGCCATGTGATTGGTGGAGGAGAGATTCGAATTGATCCAACGAAAGTTGCAGCCATCTTAGAGTGGGCCCAGCCAAAATCTCAGACTGAATTAAGAAGCTTTATTGGAGCAATTCAGTATTTGAGGAAGTTCATTAAAGATTTCTCACATGTGGCTGCACCACTGTAGAAAATGTTGCGAAAAAACAGCAGTATTATGTGGGGTAAAGAAGAAGAACAAGCATTTCAGAAGTTGAAGGATAAGGTTTGCAATGCACCAGTTCTTGCCATGCCAGATATGAGATTACCTTTTGAAGTAGAGACTGATGCTTCTGGCCATGCTATGGGAGCAATTTTACTCCAAGGAGGTAAGCCGGTATGTTATCATTCTCGAGTTATTTTCTCGGAGCTGTTCTTAATTATCCTACATATGACAGAGAATTGTATGCTTTGGTGCAAGCGGTTAAGAAATGGAGGCACTATTTGATGGGTAAAGAATCAGTTATTCATACTGATCATGAACCCTTAAAATATTTGCAAACTCAGAGTAAATTGCAGCAATCAAGACATTTTAAATGGATGGGTTTCTTGCAACAATTTAACCTTTTGATCAGGTATAAGAGGGGTAAAGCTAATAAATTGGCTGATCTATTATCCAGACCTCCCATGAAACTTGCTTCAGTTGTTATGGAGTTAGAGCCTTTTGCTTTTGATAGTTATAAAGGTGAATATGAGGAGGATAAGGAATTTAAGGAAGTGTATCTCAGTCTTGGAGCAGGAAAAAATACCTCGATGGAAGACTATCACTTGGAGGATGGCTTACTGTTCAAGGCTGGCAAGCTTTGTATTCCAGTTGGTAGTATATTGCAACTGATTAGAGAAGCTCATACTTCATTGATTATTGGTCACTTTGGGGTGCATAAAACAATAAGCAAATTTGCAGCGTTATGTGCACTGGCCAAATATGCAAAATGATGTTTCCAGATACATCCGTGGGTGTGCCATTTGTAATACAAGTAAGCCAAGTAACCGGAAATTAGGATTGTACACTCCCCTACCAGTTCCTAGCCGGCCTTGGGAGAGCATTTCAATGGATTTTGTGGGTGGACTGCCTACCACTCGCAAGGGGAATGATTATTTGTATGTGATAGTTGATAGATTTAGTAAAATGGCTGTTATGATTCCATGTAAGAAGAATATCACAACTAAAGGAGCAACTGATTTGTTCTTTCAATAGGTTTTTGTGAATTTTGGTCTACCCAAAAGCATTATTAGTGACCGTGATACCCGGTTCCTTAGCAAGTTTTGGACTGCACTTTGGGGAATGTTGGATACAAAGTTGAAAAGATCTACCGCATTTCATCCCCAAACTGATGGTCAAACAGAAGTTGTCAATAGGACCATTGTTCATTTGTTGAGAGGATTTAACCAACAAAGACCAAAGACTTGGGATGACAATCTGCCTTATGTGCAATATTGCTACAATAGGGCTATTCATTCATCAACTCAGCTATCACCATTTGAGGTATGCTATGGTTTCCTACCACATTCACCTTTTGATGGAGTATTTTCAAGTGGTTCAGATGCAGCAGGGAGTAATGAGCCAAAAGGTAGCAAGGCTTGAGGTTCATCCATAAAATTTAGCTTATCCATGAACGAATTGAGGATAAGTTGAAGAAGACTCGATAAGCAATACAAAGAGCGCCATGATAAACACAGAGTTGCACATCAGTTTCAGATTGGAGATATGGTGTGGTTGCATTTGGGTAAGGAGAGGCTTCAAGGAGCTGGTAAGAAGCTAAAACCCATACGTTATGGACCATTCAAGATTGTGGATCAATATGGGGATAATGCATTCAAACTTGACTTGCCTAGTTATATGCAAATGTATTCTGTTGTTAATGTGGAGAATTTGAAATTGTTTGAGCCTTCATTATTGGATGCCAAAGAAGATACTCCAGTTCTACCACATTGGGATGACCTGACTTCATCAACTTTTGAAGAGGTTGTAGAGGATGTGGTGCTTGAAAAGAAAATTCGTACTTCAAGAAGGGGTGACCAAGAGTTTTGGTTAGTTTGTGGAAAAGGTAAAAGACTGAACAAAGCAATATGGTTACCTTTGGCTCGGGTGAAGGATTTATATCCTCACCTAATGGCTTAAAGCTTTTGAGGGACCAAAAGCTCCCCAAGTAGGGAGGCCTGATCCGGAATTATTTTTCGGATAAATAAAATTTTAATAATCATGGTGAGTAAGTAAACATCTGAGTGGAGTTATTTGACATCATACTTCAATTTTGGGTGTTGTTAGTACCACCAAATCTTGTAAAATTTGGCAACTACATACTCTTTTGCAAAACTGGAATGCACATTTGACAGCTGGAAACAGGGTAAAAATCAGCCTCAGTGGCCATATTCGTGGACATGCTGGGAATGACTCATAATGAATTAGGACCTCAAATTTTAACCAAATGTATTTCTAATTATTGAGAATGCATGGTAAAATTTTCAGGTCGATTGGACAGGTAATCCGAAATCTGTGCGTGTTCCAAAATGACAATCTGGCACTTTTGACAGCTGGAAACAGGGTAAAAATCAGCCTCAGTGGCCATATTCGTGGACATGCTGGGAGTTACTCATAAGGATTTAGGATCTAAATTTTTAACCATATGTAGTTCAAACTATTGGGAACACGTGGTATAAATTTTAGGTCGATTGGATATGCAATCCAGAAGTTGTACATATTCCAAAATGGCAATCCGATGCGTTTGACAACAGTAATACCAAAAAACAGTTGGAGACCAAAAGTCACGCTTGGTAGCCAAAAGGCCAGGAGTTATTGGAATGTTTATTTATGTCATTTTTAGCATCTATGGCAGGGTTAATGAGGGATTGGAGAGTATGTACGTGAGCTTTGTTTATGGTGAACAATTTGCAGACTGTTGGGTAAAATTTCTTGCTTAGTATTGGCTGTTTCAAAACAGTAGCAATGCTTGGTAGCCCTTCGAAGGTTGCAATGTAATGTTTGTTCAGTAATAAAATAATGAGCTCTCTTGTACAAGTGGATGTTTCCCCACATTGGGGTTTTACCACTATAAATTTCTGTGTCAAATTTGTGTGAATGTTTTTGAATTAGATTTTAGCAATTGCATAGAGATTTGGTAATTGTTTTCAATCCTTAAATCTATAATTGTGAGAATAGTCAGGTTTGGCTACCATTACGGATCATTGTAGTTCTAACAAAAATAGGGGGTAAAGGGAGGATGGTGTAATCATGTGGGCCCTCCTGATGGACCCCCTGCTGTTCAGGCGCCTCATTGCGCGGTGACCACTCATAGCGAGCTTCTAAGGGAGGCTTCCTACGGATGTACCTTTCTTGGAAGGTTATGTGCTGGGTATTTATGGGATCTCTCCCA
Source organism: Wollemia nobilis (assembly GCA_028583015.1). NCBI lineage: Eukaryota > Viridiplantae > Streptophyta > Pinopsida > Araucariales > Araucariaceae > Wollemia > Wollemia nobilis. The sequence goes on along the minus strand of JAQPPZ010017241.1, from coordinate 3,640,545 downwards.
TCTATAGTAGGTGCCACATGTATGGAATCTTCCTAAAAGGGGCTATGTTGTGTGGGTGTGCCATTATAGCCTCGTTCGGTCAAGGCACAAAGTGGGCTGTTGTGTGTATCTGGCCGCCAAGGTGGAATAACCAAGTCCTTGGAGCTGTAGCGGAGACGACTTGTGCCCCCTTGGTCATTCTCCGTAGCGTCCGCCCATGAGTGGGCTTGGCTACGGGTGAACACCATGGTGGTGCTTCTTCTACTAGCTAAGCAGATTTTATCTCTTTTATGATTTTTTTTTTTTGTTACACTAAGCAGAAATGAACACACACATACGCAAACGGTGATTATCTCTTTTAAAGATTAATGGTGTGTCCTAAACTGGTTTTAGTGCGTTTTGATGATTTTGTTTTGTTTTTGAAAGTTTTGAAGAACGTTTAAATGCGTAATGAAGGCTCATATGACTCCCATAAATGGTCGCCCCTTCAATATACCATTGCCAGGCCGATATACCAACCTCTCTATATACCCGCCCTTACGAGAGGGAGACTATAGGTATGTGAGAGCAGATGGTACGTGGTACGTAGACAGTACAAAAGGGGGATTGTCCTGTTTATGACACTTACCATAGAAGACTTATCCTCGCGTTTTGGGAATCACCCCAACGACACTCGATCAGCTTTTGTCAGGATTTACGTCGAGCAACAGTGACAATCAGGATAAATGAATCCAAATATCCAAGCCAACGTGGTGATGAAATCCACTATTGGTCTTGCTCAAGGGCTAGGGTTTTACGACCAGCTCCTTGGTTTAAATAACCACCTGATGTGTGGGGTTCATTTTAATTTGCAAAAATTGAAACAGGCCAACAAAAAGGAAACTTTCCCTAAGCCATACAAAAACTGAAAATCAGAAAATAGCAAACAGAAATTTGATAGAAGCTTTTTTTTTCTTCTTTTAAAAAAAAAAACCGTACCTCTTCTCTGCCCAAAAGGATGTTCCTGATCGGCTGCTCTGGAAAATGCACAAAAAGATACTTGTCCTTCTTTTTCGTCCAAATCGGTTGTTTCTGATTCTCGGCCCGGTACCTCTTTTTTTTTTTTTGCCCAAATCAACTGTTTTTAATTCTCAACTTGGTACCTGCAAGCAACAAAACAAGCAACTTTAATCAAAAATTTAATCTTTAAAAATAAAAGGACACAGGTCCCAGCGTGATCGACATTGAAAACACGAGATTTTGAAAGAAAAACAATACTAAGATGCAATACAAACAAAGCTAACTGGATGCATGAAATACAGCGAATATAATCGAATCAACACCAAACATAAAAGGGGAAAGCAGGAGCACAACCCTTTTTATTAATATGATTCCAGATTCGGTTACAATCCATCTCCTCCCCTTCCCGGGATTAGAAGTGTTAGCATGTTTTAGTTACAATTGTCTTTAGTAGTTCTCCTTTCGCGTTCCCACATGTAAAACGGGCGGGCCAAAATGTTGTCGCCACTTGTGTTGAAGAGTCTTCGATCTTTGCTGCTTCTCCTACGTTCAAAGAAACAACAAACAGAGTTAGTAGCACCTGTGTTAAAATAAAGCATTCGATCCCTAAAAACCAATGTAAAATGCATGCATAAGATTAAATAATATCAATGAACAAACTAAGATTAAGTAAAACCGATTCCGAATGATAATATGTAATCTGATTTGGCAGCACTTCGTTGCTTAAAATCTCCAAAAACCTTCCTTTTTTCGGTGAGAGAACTCTGTAATTTATAGAATTCCCAGGATGCAGTTGTTATGGGCATGCGGGGATGCCAGTTGGTGTTCATGCTAGTGCGTGATGGGGGAAATTCTTCCTATCTGTCCTGCCCATGCTTGTCTACGTGACAGTTCGCTGGTCGTCCACTTGTGCGCATGCGAGGTAGGGAGTCGTAATTGACTGACTTCCACTACCAATTTTTTAATGCCCCTTTTCAATTGTTTAATGTCTGCTTTTAATGTCCACTTTCGTTTGTTCAAAGTCCACTTTCATTTGTTTAAAATCCACCTTTAATTGTTTAAAATTCACCTTTAATTATTTAACGTCTGCCTTTAATTATTTAATGTCCGCTTTTATTGTTTAATGTTCACCCAGGTGTAAAGGCAGAGTTTTATCGCGATATCGCGACACCAAAAAGGAAACAGGGCGCAAGGTAGGAGTTGTTGTGATATCGTGACGTCGCGACATCACGACTATCACGATGTCGCGACGTCATGATATCGCGGCATTGCGACATCACGACGTCACGATATCGTGCGACATGGCACAAAGGCAGAATGGTCGCCAAAAATGCACCCTGGTGCAAAGGTTTCAAAGTGCACTTCATCTCGCGGTGAGACAAATTTGAAGCAGAGTGTCTAGAGCTGCCAAATTACTTTCTGACCTTCCAAAACTGCTATGTAAGTGGCTAGGACCACTGTTTGACCTCTGAGGGCTGCCCTGAAGGCTGTGTGTGTCAATGCGATCAGTGTTTGCAGTCACATAATCGGATTGGTGCTATTTTGGTGTCTACAATACCGTTAAAAAGAGATTGTTATTCTAGGGATCAATTGTTAGATCTACTCATTGAGGCTCGTGCCCATCCAAATTCTTTCATCATCAGATATTTTTTATTACACTCTCCATCGTTTGATGCCTATAAACTTGCATAATCGTTAGCCATACAACATAATAGATGTATGCTAAGGTAGTCACATGTATTAAGTTGAAAACCATGGTTAGCAGCAAGTCAATCACAAATACTTAGGCTCAAAAATATAATCGTCAATTTGATCTTATCAATGTATTAATATTCATATAATCCTAATTTATTAAGGTTAACAAGGTGATTAGAAATATTAATAACCTTTCATTAAAACATAATCTTTTATACCTTGATCACGCCTCTGTGCACTCATCGTTAGATCAAAAATCAGATGTGCACGCTCATTGATTTCTCCATACATGTGCAAGGGTTAGCAGAATGAAAAGGGGGAAGATTAACAATGTATTAAACCCTCATAAATATTGATTAAGTGCTCTTTCTTAGCCTTAATAATATATTTAATTAATCGCTTGGCCAAAACCTCATGTAATTTACCTTCGATCATCTTGATTAAAGCGTCGTCATCTAATTTGGGTGAGTTGGAGCACTACCGTTAGATCATCCAAAAATTGCACACTGATAAAATTTACATCATTATTTGTCAGTCACTCCAATGAAGTGTTGTCGTTGGATCTAGGTGAAATGTGTGCTATCGTCGAATCTTGATTTGACTATTACTCCGTTGTTGACTGCTTTGTTAATTTCAATCACTTTCGGAGAAGCACTACCATCAGATCTGAGTGAGATCAAGCGCTATCATCAGATCAACTAATGATGTGTACTTTATATCCCTTTGATTCTTTTTATCAAGTGTAGTCATCGAATTTGGTAGGATCAAATGCTGTCATTAATTTTCTTTAGCCTTTGATTATTCTGGAAGAGTGCTGCCATCAGATTTAGGCGGAATCAAGTGTTGTCATTGGATCAACTTGTGATGTGCGCTTTTATATTCCTATATTTGACTTGTCAACATCTGATGACTTCATTGAAGCGCTATCGTTGGATCCAATTTGGGGCGTGCACTGCCATCGAATCTGGCAAAAATGCAAGCTCTTTTTTTCCATCATTTGACTGGATGTGTTCTTCATCGATCAACTCCCTGTATGAGAGGTCGTCGTATTAACTCAAGAGAAAGCGCATATGTTGATTTCTTCATATCTGTAAGACTAATAGCCAAATGGGTGCATACCTTTTATTTTTTAGTAATATTTAATTAAGTGAAGGGGGAAAAGCTTATCAATCTATTAAGACCCTCGTTAATTTTGATTAGCAGATTGATTAATTTTTGGGCTCTTAACTCGTTCAACACTAAACTTTGATATTTCGAATGACACACGATCATTCGATTTCAATGCAATTGAGCATTACCCTTAGATCTTTTGGATTTACCTGATATTTAATCAAACCGGAGCATGACTTAGGTCTAACTAATTTTTAATATGACCATTGTTGACTCTTTAATATGTTGACTTTTTGGAGAGCGTGCACCCATTGGATTGGGCTTAGATCAAGTGCAACCGTCCAAATTTATCAACTCGCTCATTATTTACCTAAAGGGGGTGCATGACCCTTACTTGACTTTAATCAATTAAGTGGTCTAAGGCCTTAGGTTATACACTTTGGACCATGGTTTTCTTTGAATTATCCTTCTAATTGGTTATGCGAGCGCATCCATTCAAATTTCATAAGATGAAGCGCTACCATCCAGATCTTTTGGACTAGCATGACCTTTAATCACGAAGGGGTGCATACTCTTATTTGCCCATGTGATTAAAATGAGACCTTGGATTTATTCATTTTTATTTAGGTCCGAAAGCTTTGATCGATTTTATTATAAGGTCCAAGGTCTTTAGGGGAACTTTTAGTGGATATTACACTTGATTTGCAACTTATAATCACTTTAACAAATCATATAAGGTTAACGGCTAGTTTTTCAATGGTTAAAGGCAGCTACTTGATTGGCTAAGGTTATGATTTTATTTTTGATTAAGATGAATGCTTTTAAAACTTCTAATTAGAGTCAAAAATTAAAATCAATTTCTCAAAGGGGAAACCAATAGAGACCAACAACATTTGGTGAATTTATTGAAGCCAAAATTTTAAATTAGGGGTATCTTATGTTAAGTCAAATTTGGCTCCAACATAGGCTCTAATTGGGACAATGTGCTAAAAACCTGAGGCACTTGAGAATTCTAGAATCTCCTGGTTTTATTTTTAGCTTTAAACAGAATCATAAACCATCAAGCCTGATTAGAAAAACCAAAAACATAAACAAAGAAAACTTAAACTAAACAGATAAAATAAAATAAATTAGCAACAAACATGATATCAACGCAATACAGTATCCAAAAACTATTTTCCTCTGTAGTCAAATTTAAATCAAAGGATCAAAATTTTAAGTTCAGATGAGCTTTTGGAATATTTTTATGATTGTTCTACAAAGTCCTAAGATATGATTATACATAATGCATCAAAGTCACTTGCTCCATCATGCCTTGGCCTAAGTGTGTGTTAGTGCATTCATTTTAATTTTTGGGCCTACCAGAACTTCATCATATTTGGAAAATGATCAAGCTTAATAAGTAATTTCACTCCTTAATATTTTTGCCATTTGTAGGGCTCCACTGCCATTCAAGTGTCTATAGCCCTGATGGAGATGTTATTGATCCCATCTGGTTTTACTCTATTACCAACCAGGCGTCTATAGCCCCGGTAGAGGTTTTCCAAGATATCTCAGATACAAACTCAATATGCATCATTTAATTTTTTTCTCTTTTTGACAAATATTTGGATATAAGCAAATTATGCAATGAGTGTACCTGAGTTGAGGACCAACTTTTGGCTAAAGGATAGAGTGTAATGATTTTTAGCTCAACCATATTACCAAAGATAACTCTGTCCCTTGGACCCTAAAATTTCTTTTAATAGTATTTGGAAAGTGAGGATTTGTCAAGATGGACCAACAACTCTGATTTACTCTGTTTTGTTTCATACCGTATGATAGTTGCATGAACATTCAAATTTAAAAATTGTAAGCATCATCAAAAACTAAAATAAATTTCCTCTTCTATGTTTATCTTTAGGAAAATAGACAGTAAGGAATACTCATCATCCTATGATAATCATGAAAAACAACACAATTAAAACCACACAAAGCAAAACAAAACAAATAAAGAAAACTTGATTGTCAAAAACATAACATCTTAACAAAAAAAGCACTCTATTTTTGGATTTTTCCTTTTTTATTATTTTTTTTCTTTTTTTTAGGGCTTTTACTCCCTATTGACCCCATGGCAGAGATTATAAATCTTGAGATGTATACCATTGATGGAGATTTTCATTAGTTCTTCTTCTAATGTTTGTAACCTGTAAGTGTTTTGACCAACAACTTGAGCTATTTGGTAAGGACCAATCCACTTGGGTTCAAGTTTTCCTTTATCACCATGCTTATCATTTTTGGGATCCCAATAGATTACTATATCACCTTCACAGAAGGGATTACCCTTTGCTTTCTTGTTAAATGATTTTACAGTTTTCTGAGTTTGATCAATTATTTTGCTTAAAGTCTCTCTTCTTTGTTCTTGTAATTGGACGATTTGGTCTAATCTCCTTTGCAAGGCATCAGGGTTCTCATGATCTTGTAACAACAGGGATGGTGCTAATTTCTCTATTCTGGTAGGTATCAAGGCTTTTTCTCCATACACCAGTTCGTAAGGAGTTCTCCATGTATTCCTTTTAAGCGATAGTATATCTGCCCATAGAGCAAATTTTAATTCACTGTCCCAACTCCTCTTATTTTTACCCAATGATATCTTAATTCTGGTGATTAAATTCGTATTTGATGACTCAGCTAGACCATTACCTTGTGGGTAATAATTTGTAGAGTGGGAGAGTTCTATTCCATACTTGGCATAAAATTCTATCATCTCAAATGATACAAAATACCATCCATTATTTGTCACTATCTTTTGAGGAACCTTAAATCTTGTTAGAATACTTTCTTCTAAGAAATTTATAATAGTTTGAGATTTAGAACTTCTAAGAGGAGCAGCTTCTACCCATTTGGTGAAGTAATTTGTTGCAGTTATGATCTAATTATGTCTACCTGATGAATTTGGATTGATTTCCCTAATTAGGTCGATATCCCATTGTTTGAATGGTCCTTCTATTACTACTGGCTTAAGGGGCATAACTGCCAGATGTTTCTTACCTGCAAAAACCTAACAATTATGACAATTCATAACATACTTATATACATATTTAAAAAGTTGAGGCCAATAATATCCTACTCTCATTATTTTATTGGCAGTGGCTTTTGGAGCAAAATATCCTCCACATAAACTGTCATGAAATTCTTTAATTATTTTTGGGACTTCTTTATTGAATAGATAAATTAACAATATGCCATCAGGGTGTCTCCAATAACGGTCACCATCTTGCACATGATATTTTTGTACCTACAGTTTTATTGATATTACTTTATTAGCTGACATGTCTTTTGGGAAAGATAGAGTTTGTAAGTATGCTGATATTTCATCATACCATTTACAGTTAGCATTCTTTGCCCTCCTGATGTCACATGTTTCATCTACTGTAACAACATTATTTGAGTCCTCTCCTTTATAGGCCAAATATTTTTCTAAACCCTGCCCTCTTACAGTTTTAACTATTTTGAATTTTGCATCATATTATAATAGCTTTACCATCCACCTTGCAGGCCTTCCTAGTGGTTCAGACTGGGTGAAGACATATTTTATTGTTATGAAAGGGATACAGTGTTAAACCTTATTTGAATTGAATATGCCTTTGAAATGTTTTAAATATTGAATCATTGCATAAGCATGTTTTTCCAATAGGGTATACTTAATATGTGCTCCTTTCAATCCTAAACTCATGAAGGCTATTGGCCTTTCATTATTTTCATCATCTTTTTGAGAAAGGACTACAACAATGGAATTTTCAGATGTGAATGAATAGGTATTGAAATATTTTGAGTAATTCGAGTAGGTTAAGGCTGGGGCATTAGTAATGGCCTCTTTTATCTTTCTAAAAGATTCTATGTTTTATGTTGTCCATTTTATTTCTCTAGTATTTTTAACCATATCATTTATGGGTTTAGTCATCTTTGCAAAATTGGGAATGAATCTTCTAACAAAATTTATTGTTCCAAAAAATGACTTGACTCCTTTTAGGTTTTTAAGAGGGGGAATTTTAGAAATAGCTTGTATTCTTTATGGATTTATACTTACCCATTTTTCTAAAACTATGTGTCCTAGTAATTTCCCCTGAGTTGTTCTGAACATGCACTTTTTGGGATTTAGGAAAATTCCAAATTATTTGCATCGAGAAAAGACTATAACAAGATGTTCTAAATGATCTTCTAGATTTTTGGAAAACACTGTTATATCTTCCAGCTACACCACTACTATTTTGAACATCAACCCTTTGAAGGTAAAATCCATTGCTCTCTTAAAGGTAGCACCTGCATTCATTAGACCAAAAAGTATTCTCAGGTATTCAAAAGTACCCCAGGGTGTGGTGAATGTTGTCTTATGTCTGTCTTTTGGATTAATCTATATTTGGTTACATCTAAAAAATCCATCTAACAGGGACATTCTAGATGAACCAACTATCGCTTGCAATAGTTGTTCCATATTGGGCAATGGATAATTATCTTTTAGAGAGCTTTTATTCAAGTTTATAAAGTCTACACAAAGTCTAATATCCCCATTTTTCTTTCTGAATGGTACTAAATTGGATATCCAAGATGAAAATCTTACCTTTCTGATGATTTTGGAATTGAGCAATTTTTGTACGTCTTTTTGCATTATTGGGTGCAAGGTAGGATTATAATTCCTCTATTTCTGTTTGAATGGCTTGGAATCTTCCTTTAGAGGTATTATACGTGACATTACATCTGTTTTGAAGGTTTTAAGATTTTCATAAGTCCAAGAAAAATGTTCTTTATTTTTCTTTAGGAAACTTATATACCTAGCTTTTTCTTTTTCTGGTAAAGTTATGTCTATTTTTACTATTTTGGGATTTTTAACTGTACCAATGTTAACATATTCAGATATTATTTCTTTCAAAAGTGGTTTGAATGCCTTATCAAAATCATTAAATAAACTCTCTAGTGAAACTAATCCTTTTGGTATTCGGTTTGTTCTTAGTTGGATTACTTCTACCGGTTCACCTATTTGGTCCTTTAGCCTTTCTTCATCTTTTTGTTAGTCTCGCAATGACACTGAGATGGGGGATGAATCAGTGTAGCTCTTTTTACTTAAATTTTCAACACTCAAAGCCAAAACAATGAAAACATAAAACCAAATAAAGCAAGTATAACAAGAGAACATCACACAAAACAAGATGTACCGAGGTTCACCGATTTGGCTACATCCTCGAAAATTATTGTTTGAACTCACATCCAAATCCATCCTTTGTAAAGAACCAACTTTATAATCAATTTACCAGCACCCACTAGAAGGAGCACCAACCCCTGATTTATCTACACCAATAGAAAGGAACACCATCAACCCCTCTACCAAGCACCCACTTGATTTTGATATTGATAATAAAATGACATATATGAATGTCTTCACTAGAACCAGAACCCTCTATGGTCTGTAAGCTCAAAATCTAAAACTTTCTATTTCACCCAATATAACATCCCTCTCTCTGCATTACTCAGAATTTGAATCTTCTCTTCTTACAAAACAAAACTGATTATTCTCTTAGCTCGTTCTACCAATTACTAAATTGTTTCTGGGTATTGTGCATCACTTTGTCTTTGAACTCCTCTCAAAATTTTAGCCAAAATGGATATCGTATGAGAAATTTATGCCTAAAATACTGAAGTAATTTTTTTCACCACTCTCCAAAAATCGCTAATTTTCTCTCTATTTTTCTCCACACACACTTCTCTCTTCACAAAATAAAGTCCCTACTTTTCAATAAAATATCTTGTCACTTAAAAAGCACACTCTTGCATTATTTTTCCCTTTTCCATTTTAAAATTTTTTTCTTTAATGAAGCTTCTTAAAACAATATAACTTCTTTTTTTTTATTTTGAGAAGGCATTTCGTCAAACACGTCACATGCAAAGAATTGACACCTTACTCGTTCTCTTACTTCGGAGCCACGTGACACCTCAAAAAAAAATGAAATATGCTCTATTTGATGCCTTGAAGGTGTAACAACACTGAAACCAAAACTCTGGCGACTCTGCAAGGTCGAAATGGCCAACTGAAGGATTTTGCACAAGTGGAACAAATTGACATAAAAGTGACCTGTACCGTTTTTACAACAATCATAACTCTCACCTCAAAAATTTGTTTTCTCTAAAATTTAAAACATAGAATATCTACAATGCTAACTACACCCAGTACGAATATCGTTGTATAACTCCTTACGGTTCACTTGTACCACCTCCACGAAAATTGTTGCTGACACACTTTTTCCAAAAAGAGCATTTTTGTGACAGTCTTGCAACGCTTGTAACATTCACCTCGTTTCTTCTTTTTGGTGAAAATTTGGAACACATGTTCTTGAAGATAATTACCACCTCCATTTTGAATTTCACTATCAAATTATTCTTTGTTTGCTCGCAGTGCTTCTGACAAAACTACCCTTTTTCGGCATGTACAACCACTTGCCAAATCATTCGCCAAGATACCGAAAATGTCATCAATCAATCCAAACACTGCGCTGACACCTCCAACATTGTTCTGGACTATTTCTTAACATTTTGGCATGTTCCAAACTGATCCATCCTGTCCAACTATGCCCGTGATGAGCAATTTGTTGACAACTTCTTGATGATTTTTCCAACTTTTGCAAATTTGCACGAACAACCTGTAACAACTTCACTCAAACATAAAAAACATCCTCATAAGCATTGAAAATCACTGTACATACTCCAAAAAACCTCCGAACAACTGTCCACTACATCAACTTGTCCATCTGAGTGTGTTGACAATAATGACAATACTGTCGTTGCACCTTGCTGAACAATCTTCCCCTTTGGAATTGTTGGCAACACACACAATTTCCTGTAACTCTTCTCCCCCTTTGACAACAAGACCCAATGACTACTGTAAACTCCCCTTGAGTCCATGCAAAACATTCTCAAGTAAAAATTATTACACAGCAAAAATATAAACAAATACACAAATGCTCCCCCTGAGAATGTGGCCCCAATAGCTAGTCAATTCTTGGGAAGTGTGACCACTCCTAATTTCTTGCGAAGGTACTCAAATACTTCCTTGGGCAATGTTTTGGTGAAGATATCCACTACTTGCTCTGTTTTTGGAATAAAATCTAACTTAACCTCACCTTCCACAACTTTCTCATTCAAAAAATGATATCGGATAGCAATATGTTTTGTGCAAGAATGCATAACCGAATTATTTGAGATGTTAATGGCACTAGTGTTGTTGCACTTACTAAAATTGGCTCGCTGAAATTAATACCAAGATCCTTCAAAGTTTGTTTCATCCATAACACCTGCGTACAACATGTTGTCGTTGCAATGTATTCTGCCTTTGTTGTGGATAAGGAGACTGACTCTTGTTTCTTACTATGCCATGTGACCAACCTGTCTCCAAGATAGAATGCACCTCCACTGGTACTCTTCCTGTCATCTACACATCCTGTCCAATCTGCATCTAAATACACAATAAGGGTGAAGTCCTTAACTTTCGGATACCATAACCCATACTCCATAGTACCCTTAAGGTACCGAAGAATCTTCTTCACTGTTGTCACATGAGTCTCCTTGGGACTAGCCTAAAATCATGCTACCATGCATACTGCCTGCAAAATATCTAGTCTGGTAGCTGTCAAGTACAGTAAACTCCCAATCATAGATCTATACATAGTTTGATCAATATGTGGAGATTTGTCATCCTTGCTCAACTTGCAACCTGTCGTCATGGGATTGCTAACTGGCTTACAATCCTCCATTGTGAACTTTTTCAGCATCTCTTTCACATATTTAATTTGAGAAATAAATATGCCCTTCTCCTTTTTATTAACTTGCAATCCGAGGAAATACGAAAGTTCACCAATCATTGACATTTCAAATTCTTTCTACATCTTATTTGCTAAATCTTTACACAACTCATCTTTGTTGTTGCCAAATATGATATCATCTACGTATACAACAAGAACAATATGATGACCATTTTCTATTTTGACATACAAATTACTATCCACCATACCTTTCTTGAACCCTTGCTGAGTAAGATAACTGTGTAGCCTTGCATACCATGCTCGAGGTGTCTGTTTTAAGTCATATAACGTTTTCTTCAACTTGCAAACCAAGTTGGGATCATCACCAAGTTGGAAACCATATGGCTGCTCAATATAAACCTCTTCTTCAAGTTTCCCATTCAAAAATGTTGATTTCACATCCATTTGATAAACTTTGAAATTCTTGTAAACTGCTAAAGCCAGAAACATTCTAATTACCTCTAGTCTGACCACAGTTGCAAAGGTTTCCTCAAAGTCAATACCTTCAACTTGTGCATAGCCTTTGCATACCAATCTTGCTTTGTTCCTGACTACATGTCTATTTTCATTCAATTTGTTTCGAAAGACCTATTTAGTACCGATTACATTTTTATTTGCGGGTCTTGGTACTAACTCTCAAGTCTTGTTTTTCTCAATCTGATCTAATTTTTCATTTATTGTCTTTACCCAACTTTCATCTTTGCTTGCGTCAGCAACATTTTTGGGCTCAATGTTGGATAATAAAGAGTAGTTACTTACTAATCTTCTTCTTGTCTAAACACCAACTATGGGGTCTCCAATTATTTGCTCTCTAAGGTGATCTTTCTACTAGCTGCCTGTTTTGAATTTCTTGTTTTCTTCCACTTCTAAATCATTGTTTGAATCCTCTGAGTCAATTTTTGGTTTTTTTTCTGTTTCTTTTTTCTCATCTCCTTCAATGACCTCTTCATAAATTGGGTAGTTCTCTTCATAGCTAATTACTTGTTTCCTTCCTTCATCAACTTTAACATTGGCACTATCCACAATTTTCCTTAGCCTCTTGTTGTAGCATTTGTAAGCTTTACCTTTTGATGAATAGCCAAGAAAAATACCTTCATCCACTCTATCTTCAAACTTACCAAGGTTTTCTTCAATTCTTTTGATGTAACACTTAATGCCAAAAACTTTAAAGTATCGTGTTGTTGCCTTTTTACCGAACCATAATTCATAAGGAGTTTTCCTTTCATGTGTCCTCAACATAAACCTATTTTGGATATATACCGTAGTATGGACTGCCTCTTTCTAAAATATGTCTGCTACTTTGCTCTCAGTCAACATAGTCCATGCCATTTCCTACACTGTCCTATTCTTTCTTTCTACCACACCATTCTGCTGAGGTGTCTTGGCTGCTGAAAACTGTCTCCTAATACCATATTTTTCACAATACTCTGTGAAATCCTCTAAAATGAACTCTCCTCCTCTGTCTGACCTTAAACATTTAATATTTTTTCTTGTTTGATTCTCAACTTGGTTTTTGAAAACCTTGAACATCTCAAAAGCTTCTAATTTATGCTTTGAAAATAGTACCCATGTCATCCTGGAATAGTCATATATACACAACATGAAATATTTGTCACCGTTTATGCTTTGTGTTCTAATGGGTCCACATAAATCAGTATGTACTAGTTCCAAAGGTTTGTTTGTGTAGTACTCTTTTTTTTTAAATGAGACTCTAGTTTGCTTCCCATTTTTACATGAAGCACAAATGCTATTTGATGGTTTGCCAATGGTGGAAATATCTCTCACTGCTTTCTTTGAGCTAATTTTTACTAGACTGTCAAAACTGATATGATCGAGCCTCTTGTGCCACAATCAATTCTCTTATTCCTGTCCAATAAAGCAAGCTCCTAAAGTCTCTGAGAGAGTGTATAGTTTTTTAGATGTCTTTGATCCAGTTGCTATCAACTTTCCATTGTTTGCCTTTTTGACTTCACAACCTTGCTTCTTAAATATCACTTCATGACCTTTATCACAAATATGACTTACGCTCAACAAGTTATGCTTAAATATCAACCACAAACAAGACGTCTTTTGACCTAATTTTTTTGTCACTAATCTTAACTAAACCTTTTCCAACTATCTTAGTTTCATCATTGTTTCCAAACTTTACTGAACCACCTTTATATTACTGCAACTTCTCAAATTTTTGTTTGTCACCTGTCATATGACTGGAGCATCCACTATCAAGTATCCATGGTGCGGATTTATTCTGCGCTTTAAATACCGTCTGTACGATCAAGGATTCCTTTTCTTCATTAGGTCACTCTTTTTCTTTCCACTCAGGTTTGATTACAATTTTGGGCTCTTGTTTTGGCTTTTCTTTTTCAGTAGCTTGTGCATGTTTTTCGAGGAATTTTCTATTTTGTCTTATTCCATTTGGCTGAAATTTTCTTCCCTGAAATTAATTTGATGCAAATGTACTTTGAAAATTTCTTGCAATATACCCAAAATTATGATAGTTATAACATTCTACTGCATAATCCATGAAAGGTGAAAAAGCATTTCTATTGGTAAAATTCCTTGGTCCTACATTATACTTGCAATCTGAGATCTTATGTCCATAACCATTGCATTTAAAACAGTAACCAAAAAAGAGATGATTGAACCTTGGTGGTGGTCTTTGCCATGTTGTCGTAGGAGCCATAAATCTTCTTCTTCTTTGATGTGTGATATTGGTGAAGCCATCATTGTCAATTCTTCTTTTGTGCCTTGCATTATTGCTTTCCTTTGCATGATTTATTTTTGCTTTATGAACATGTTTCTTCTCTTCATTCTTTGTTGATTCTTCATTTATGGAATTTGATCCATTTAACGATTCTCCTTCATCAAAACCCAAACCAAATTTGATGTCTATAGTCTTTTGGTTATTTATGATCTTATCCAGCTCTATAGAACTTTCTTCATATTTGTGATAACAACTAATTTTCTGATTCATCTCTTCTAGTTGTATTCTTAAACCAACAATCTCTTCTTCTAGCTTGCTACAATAATCTATTTTCATGGTTATTTGCACTTCAAGATCTTTGGATATTTTTTTGGATTCTTCTATCTATACTTTCAAATTTGTTATGATTTCATTTGCATCTTCAAGCTTTCTTAAAATTTTCTTATTATTTTTCTTTTTATCTTCAATTCATCTAAAGCTACAATTAGTTCCTCTTCCAAATTCACTTCTGCGTCAATTTTTTCTTCATCACATTCTTGTTCTTTCTCTGGTTTTTCTTCTTTGAGTACCATGAAAAGAGCTTCACCTGTTTCCTTTTCAGAATCCTCACTAGAGCTATCTTCTGATAAACTGACATTCTTGGATATGAAACTTTTCTTCTTAAAGTTGCCTTTTCTGAAATTTGTTTTTTTCTTCCAGTCACTTCTTTCTTCGTGCGATCCTTCATCACTTCTATTCTTCTCATTAAGTGGACATTTAGCTGCAAAATGCCCAACGCCTCCACAGTTGAAACATTTAAACGGTAACTTTCCTCTATATTTTTCTTTTCCCCTTTTTAGTTTTCGAACAAATTTTGCTTCCATTTCATCTGATGTCTCTTCTTCCTCGGATTCTTGTTTTGCTTTCATATTTTTATGGGCTTTAAAAGCAGCTTCTTTATTTGTGGGTTTAGATTTTCCTATTCTCATCTCATATGAATTCAAAGAATCATGCATCTCATCCATACTAAAAGAATTTAGATCTTTAGCTTCTTCTATAGCTGAAACTTTAGAATCAAATCTTTGGATAAGGGATCTTAATACCTTTTTCACGATGACAGAATCTTTGATTTCCTCACCGAGTCCTCTAATCACATTAATGACTTCATTAACTCTCAACATATATGCCTCTATATTCTCATCGTCATTCATCTTTAATACTTTGAACTGAGCTCGATGTGTTTGTAACTTGGCCTTCTTGATCTTAACATCTCCTTCATAAATTCTCTTTAGTTTATCCCATATTTCCTTTGTTGTTTTAAAACCCATAATATTTACCAGTTCGTTGTCCACTAATCCACACATGATAGCATTCTTTGCTTTTGAGTCATTCTCAAACAGTTTCTTACCGATAGCATCAGTTGAAAAAGTGGTGGGTATTGTGTATCCATTATCTACTGAATCCCAAATGTCGTATCCCAAAGCACAAATATATGTCTACATCCTGAGTCTCCAAAATGCGTAATTAGTTTCATCAAATAATGGTGCTTTGTTTAATGAGAAGCCTTCATCACCTGCCATTGTGTCACTTCCAAGATCATCCTAGCCGGTTAAGCCTGTTTAGGAACCTCGCTCTGATACCAATTGCTAGTCTCACAATGACACTGAGAGGGGGGTGAATCAGTGTAGCTCTTTTTACTTAAATATTCAACACTCCAAGCCAAAAAAATAAAAATATAAAACCAAATAAAGCAAGTATAACAAGAGAACATCACACAACACAAGATGTACTAAGGTTTATCGATTTGGCTACATCCCCGAAAATGATTGTTTGGACTCCCATATAAATCCAGCCTTTACAAAACACCAAATTTACAATCAATTTACCAACACCCACTAGAAGGAGCACCAACCCCTGATTTATCTGCACCAACAGAAAGGAGCACCAACCCCTGATTTATCTGCACCAACAAAAAGGAGCACCAACCCCTCTACCAAGCACCCACTTGATTTTTATATTGATAATAAAATGACATATATGAATGTCTTCACTAAAACCAGAACCCTCTATGGTCTGTAAGCTCAAAATCTAAAACTTTCTATTTCACCCAGTATAACATCCCTCTCTCTGCATTACTCAGAATTTGAATCTTCTCTTCTCACAAAAAAAACTGATTGTTCTCTTAGCTCGTTGTTCTAATTTCTAAACTATTTTTGGGTATTGTGCAACACTTTGTCTTTGAACTCATCTTAAAATTTTAGCCAAATTAGATATCATATGAGAAAGTTATGCCCAAAATATTGAAGTGACTTTTTTCACCACTCTCCAAAAATCATGGATTTTCTCTCTATTTTTCTCCACACACACTTCTCTCTTCACAAAATAAAGTCCCCACTTTTCAATAAAATATCTTGTCACTTAAAAAGAAAACTCTTGCATTATTTTTACCTTTTCCATTTTAAAAATATTTTCTTTAATGAAGCTTCTTAAAACAATATAACTTTTTTTATTTTATTTTAAGAAGGCATTTCGTCAAACATGTCACATGCAAAGAATTGACACCTTGCTCGTTCTCTTTCTTCAGCCACATGACACCTCAAACCAAAAACAAAAGATGCTCTATTTGATGCCTTAAAGGTGTAACAACACTGAAACTGAAACTCTGGTGACTCTGCAAGGTCGAAACGACCAACTGAAGGATTTTGCACAAGTGGAACAAATTTACATAAAAGTGACCTATACCATTTTTGCAACAATCATAACTCTCACCTCGTAACTATGTTTTCTCTAAAATTTGAAACGTAGAATATCTGTAATGCTAACTACATCCATTCCGAATCTCACTGCATAACTCCTTATGGTTCGCCTGTACCACCTCCACGAAAACTGCTACTAACACACTTTTTCCAAAAAGAGCATTTTTGTGACAGTCTTGCAACACTTGTAACATTCACCTCATTTCTTCGTTTTGGTAGAAATTTTGAACACATGTTCTTGAAGATAACGACCACCTCTAGTTCTAATTTCACTATCAATTCTTCTCGGTTTACTCGTAGTGCTTCTGACAAAACTACCCTTTTTTGGCATGTACAACCACTTGCCAAATCATTCGTCAAGATACCGAAAACGTCACCGATCAATCCAAACACTATGCTGACACCTCCAACGTTGTTCTGGACTATTTCTTGACATCCTGGCATGTTCTAAACTGATCTATCCTATCCAACTACACCCGTGATGACTTTTGTATTTTTTTGACAACTTCCTGACGATTTTTCCAACTTTTGCAAATTTGCACAAACAACCTGTAACAACTTCACCCGAACATCAAAAACATCCTCATAAGCATTGAACATCATTGTACATACTCTGAAAAACCTCCGAATAATTGTCCAATGCATCAACTTGTCCATCTGAGTGTGTTGACAACAATGACAATACTGTCGTTGCACCTTGCTCAACACTTTTTCATCACAGATTATGTCAGCATGTTGATTTTGTAAATTCATGAAATCTTTTATGTCCACATCATCTTAGAATACTTGTAGGTAAATAATGTTATCTGGTATAGAGGGCTTATAGACTGAAATGGTTGGAAACCTGTCTATATATTCTGTAGTAATTTTTGGATGGTCCAGGCTTAATGCATTTACAACTAAAAGGTCTGCAACATAATTTTATTCTCTAGGAATGTATGAGATGTTGAAAGCTAAAAATTTATCAAATTTTTCCTATACTACAGTTTTATACTATTTTAGCCTAGGATGCTTGGTTTGATACTTTTCTCTTATCTTTTGGATGATTAGTTTTGTGTCTCTAGTTACAGTCAGGTAGTTAATGCCCAACTCTTTAGCTTTCCTCAATCCGAGCAACAAAGCTTTAGACTCAGCTACATTATTAGTGCAAGAGAATTCTAGTCTATAAGGTATACCAAGGTAGTTTCTTTTGATGTCATTCAAATTAACTCCTACACCTGCTCTAGATTGGGATTTAGCCTCGTCAAAAGTCATGGTTCATATTTTTTGTGTCAATACTCTATCTAATTCAGCATCAACCATTTTCATAACTTCTTGATCCATTTTTTTGGCTTCTAGTACTTTTGGAAAGAATGGGTTATGCCATATTGAATAAACTCCCATTCCTTTATCTTCTACTGAGTTTACTAAGTTTATCATGGTTTCATCTATTTTGATTAATTCTATAGAATATTTGTTAAAAGGTTATCTTCGTAGAGTTACTTTTTCTTTATCTGGCATTGGAATGGTAGCATAAGACTAGTCCAATTGAATTGAACCCCCCAATTATTCTGCCCAATGTCTGATTAGTAGTAATAAAAATAAATGGTCAACATCAACTACTGCAACGTCCATCACTATACCTTTCTTGGGGTGTTGGTCTAGAAAAACGAATAGTCCAGTTATCACTCCAATGCAAGGTACTTGCCTACTATCCATGACTGATACGGGAGCAGAGTCTCTTGTACAGATTAAACCCGTTTGGTCAGCTATCATCTTGGGCATGATATTGTGTGAAGCTCCACTATCCAGCATACAATTATGGATTGCATACCTCTCTCCTTCATAAGAATTATATCTTAATGACACATAAAAGGGTTTGATTAAGGATGGTGATCTTGTATCATGCTAGTTTTATCTAGCAGCATGACCAGTTTGATCTTATTTTTGTTTGATTAATCCAAATACCCTACAGACATGTTCTCTTTACTGTTGAACTTTCAGAAGCTCACCAAATGTAATATTAACTTTCTGTTACTAAGTTCTAAGTCAACATCAAATTCTATCTTTTTTATATTAAGTGGTTTGTTGCATTCTTCTTTAGGTGTTTCCTCTTCTAACTCTACTAGATCATGGATTACCTTTTTGTGGGCTCTATCAGTTTTCTCTTTACTAATATTTTTGTTTGTGAAGGATTTTTTTCTTGTTTCACTAGTGGAGGCTTTCTCTATTCTATCAGGAACTATTTTGTTTCTTAAGTTCAAAGTATTGGTAGGTTCTAATTCTTCCACTTCTTTAGCAATGGGGATTAATTTCCCTTGCTTCATTTTATCATATCTCGACTCATGTGGTCTTTGTAAATTTTGGTACCTTCAGCTACTAATATTTGCGGATGATGATTTGAAGCATATTTGTCCATGTTCTCTTCAAAAAGCCTTTCTCTTGACTCGTCTTCTAGAGATCAACATGCATTAATCCTTTTATCTTCTTCTGAATCATCATTAATATCTATATTGTGTTGTTTACTTAAGTAAATACCACATCCTTCTGGGTTATGGGGGGCATCACAGGTTGAAAAAAATAAGGAAAAACTTTTGCTATGTTAGCAAATGGCATGGGGTTTGGAACATTGTTCTGATCTCTGTCAGATTCTCTGTTTTTCCAATTATTATTTCCAACGTTCCTATTCTTATTTCCTTCATCAGAGCCATTGTTGTTTCCCCAATTCCTATTAAATTTTTTTCTTGAAGGGAGGGTGATTATCAACATGTGGTCTCTTTGGTTGGGATGGCTCACCATTATTCCCATTGTTTCCATTATTTCTTTTTATTCTTGCTAACATGTTCATGGTATTAAACATCCCAACCATCTGATTTGTCAATTTCTCCATTGGATCTACTTCAGCTCTTATTTGTAAATCAAAAGCTACACTTTTTGGTTTTCTATCTGGTTTATTGGTTTCTAGAGAATAAGGCTTCATCTTACCACTATCAAGCATGTTTCTTTCAATATACATTACTTTTTCCATACATCCATCAATAGTGGTGGCTTGTTCTTGCCTTAACTCATAATTGAATTCACCTTGGAAAGTGTTTTTATAAAAACAAATTGACTGGATGTCACTAGGCCTGAGTTTTAGTAGCGATTTTGTTCCTAGTTTTGGAAAACCTTCTGTTAAAATCATTGACAGCTTCATTTTCCTTTTTTTCATGGTGGCCAACCCAATTAACAAGGGTTGTTCATTTTTTCTCTCTCCAATTTTTTTTAGGAACACAGTTTCCATTTTAGCAAAATCTGGAATGTCATTGGCTGGGAGGGAGTTAAACCACTCCCTGGAATCATTTTCTAAAGTTTGCATAAATAGTCTTAGGACTACATCTTCATGTTCTACCTCTAAGCTATCCAAACGGTATAAAAAACTTTTGATGCGATATTCTCCAATTACTTCATTATTTCCTTGAAACTTGGGAAGATACTTATGGGCTTTGTTGGGTAAGGCATTCAAATTTGCAATCAAAGCAAAAGGCTTGTACCTATTAGTTCTCCATAGTTGAACATTATTTTGATTTGGCTGAGCCATTGTTATTGCAGGTGCAACAAGATTTGGATTTATAGTAGCACTGCCTACAATAATATAGGGTTGGGTAACCTCAATATAATATGTTGTATTACCTATCATAGTATTACTATTAATTGGGCAATGAGAATAATCAAATATATCATCTATAGTAAAATTTAACTCACTATTAACAAATATTCCTTTAGCAGTAGTATTCTGATTTCTAATTTTCTTTATGTACTTTCTACTTGTAGGACAAGATTTATTTTCATGCACAGAACTCTTAAGAAGTGGTACTTTTTGATTGTGAGTAAATACCTCTGGATTCTCGCTCATTATTTACCTAAATGGGGTTATGATTTATTAGGATTCGATTTCATAGGATTTTAGCAAACTTTCAATCCTCTATCTTGAAATGTTGAAGAATATCCAAAGCATACTTGGGCTATGACATAGTGATGCCAAAATTTGTCTGACCAATTTGAATCCTCAAAAAGTAATGTAGAAGTCCCAAATCTATCATCTCAAAAGTGGAATGAAATCATAACTTCATATCCTAGATCAAAGTAAAAGAGTTTCTAGTGGTTAGAAGATTATCGACATAGAAAACATTTAGCAATTTTTTTCCATCTTGTTGTTTTATGTAAACATCATGTTTAGTCTCACATTATTGAAACCCACATCTAATAAAAATAATTAATCTTCTCATACTATACGTGAGGAGTATGCTTAAGTCCATATAAGGAACCAATCAGATAATAAACCAAATAAATAGGGCCCTCAACCTCAAAACCAAGTTGTTATTGTATGTAGAACTCCTCCTAAATCTCCCCATGTAGAAAGGCACTATTCATGTCCATTTGGATCTTATAAAATCTTCATATGCACTAGGGCCATATATACTATTATATTCATGTAAAATATACGGCCCATAATGACTCAACATGGTCGAAATTATCATCTTTTTCCTCCTGCCTGAAGCACCTTTTTACTTCCCCCGTCCAAGGCTATTACTGTTTGGATTCCACTGGCAATATTTGTCTCTGTCTCTTTTTATCTAATATTCCTATTGGAAGGTCTCCCTTGAGATTTAACAGTACCTACATCAATTTCTAACTTCTTTTGATGTCTAGTTTTTGGAGTTTGGGAAGTTTTTTTTAATTAGCTAAATTTCCTTTTCATCTTCCTCATTTTCTAACTAAATATTTCCATCATTCACCTTTTCCAAGATGCCATTACCTTCGTCTCCAAAAGTAATCTCTTGAATCATATCAAAGGAATTTGGAGAAAGAACATTATTCATTTGTGAGGAGGGTAAAGTATCACATACCTTCATATTATCTACTATAACTTGATTCTCAAAGGAAGAATCCTTCTGCATATCAACTTTACTTACTTCATTTTCAAGGATCTTAGCTTCCAAGATATCTTCCTTTCTAGAACCCTCTAAGGATGATACCTTTTGCTTTTCACTCAGGGTTTTTAAAAGGAATGATGGTGAGATGCAAACATCAAACCACAAGCCTCAAGGATCAAGGCATTAAAGATACACCACATTAACCAGAAAATAAGAGACTAGAAATAATAGTAACAAGATAATGGAAGCTAAACAAGAACTACAATATCATATATCAGAATGAAGTATAAAATACAATGGATAAGCCTTGCTTAAATAGGCAAGGAAGATCCACCACAATCGTAGGATCAACAAAGAGATAAGGATCAATATCCACCGTACAAATAGGGAGGTGTGATATGATCCATAGATTTGTAACTGCCATGGGGAGAAAATATCTCAACCCTCCAAAAGTAATCAATGAGTGTAACTCCCTAGGAATCTAATAAATTCCAAATATCCCCATAATATCTAAATAAGATAAAACAAATATCCACACATAAAGTGGGTGGAGAAAAATAAACTAAACTAATATAAAAATAAAGTACCTAGGTGAGCATGAGCTAGAGTCTAAAACATCTACTCTAACACCCCCCTCAAGCGAAGCTAGGGGCCAAAAATAAGTGGCATATCCATAGTATGAGTCTCGAAAACAAGGCCTGATCAGGTACTCATGTACAATGTGTATCCAGAAGCTCTCAAACCAGAAGGTGGAAAACCATGTGGGAAAAAACCATCCTACTAGAAAGAGAGAAGAAGTAAGAATGGAGCCAAGGAGTGCTCCCAACACCCCCTAGGATGATGAGCTCCATGAAGAAGTCCTATGAAGAAGTGGATGCCTCTGCGATGAACAATGTGTCTCCCACGAGGAAGAAAGTAGCCATGAAGCATCTATCAAATGTCTTCCCACTCCAAGTGAGTGTGAGAAGATGGGAATAAAATATAGAATGATGACATAGAATCCTTCGAAGAAATCCAAAGTGAAGAATATGTCACCAATGAATTATGAAATGAATCTCCAAGAATGTAGAAGCCCAAACCAACACCAAAATGGGGCAGAATATAGTCCCAATCAACATCCAAAAGATCAATGTGCATAAAACCATGAGTGTGCAAAAGTGGAAGAGATGTGTGAAGAGCATCCATCAAGGAAGAATCACCAATGTCCTACTGCATAAGTGATGAAGAGCCCATGGAAGCAACAAGAGAAAGAAGTGGAGGCTTAGAAGCCTCAAAATAATCAACATGGTCTTTGGGATCTCCAAGTGAGAGTCCAACCAAAGATAAAATCTTTGTATCCAACTCCTGTAGGAGTACATCATCCAATGTGAAAGAAATAGGAGAAGAAAATGGTGGACAAGGTGGCTCACTCAAAGAAGGAGGGCACACCATAAAAGGGTCCTCAAAGGAAGAAGTACATGGAGGAGATACAATGTATACATCATCATCAAATAAATGAGTGAGCTCCTCATACATGTCAAGAAAATCACATGTGTGACACTCAATGAAGAGAGAGGCAACACCATCCAAGAAGTCATCCATATGTAAGGATGTAACATGCCATGAAATATCTATTGTATATGCTACAACATCAACATGATCATCCACATAAAACAAGTGTGGAGATGTGTCTTGTAAAATATCTAAAGTAGGTATTGTAGCATCAACCTCATCATCCAAAATATCATGAGATAGTGACTCCAAAAACAAAGATGCAATGTCACAAATGATGTCCTCCATGCAAGCAATTGTAAGAGAAGGTGCCTTGGGTAAAAACTTTCTTCTCAACATATGATAAGCAAGGTGAGGTGTGTTCTTGTGAACTCCAATAAATTTTTGAAGCTCCCCACAAAATGAATAATAAAGCATGCTAGAGATCCTTAAATTATTCATGAACCATGTCCTATACTCCTTATCCTTCACCATTGGTTTGGGTTTTGGAGTTATGAACAAAGGATCCAAACCTTCACTTTTACATAATGAACAAAGTACCTTAAACCATGCTTCAAAAGTTTCAGCATTTGCCTCTATGCTAAGTTTAAAAAAATAAGTTTCCAAGATGTCCTCAAAAGTAGAAGAGCCCCCCAAAAAAATCAAATACCATTATAATGTAAGAGGTCTAGTGTGATGTCACAAGGTGGTGCAAAATACCATAAAATCACACCAATGCACAAATGAAGCCTCCGAACTCTGAAAAATCTCCAAAGGAATTCCCAAAAGAATCCCCTCCTTCAAACTAAGTGCCTCAATGAGGAATATTGACACAAGAGGATGCACCACAAAAAAGCAAGGGAAGTCAAAGACAAAGGACTCCTCAAGCACAACAATGTGTAGGCTCCACCAATACTGAACACCAAGTAAGATGATCACAAAGGTCCAAACTAAGTGGACAAACAACAAATGAAGGAAGATGGGACTTTATAACAATAGTCCATATACAAGGTTCAAGTGCAAAAAATAAAAATACCTTTTCACAATGCAATATAATGAGAGTGCATCATAAAATCATCATAAATTTCTGAATACAAATCCAAATGATCTAAAATTTTAGAAATAAATCAAAAACATGATTTTATAGTCCTAGAAAAAATTTAGCCAAGCAACTCCAAATATTTTTCCCAAAAGGACGAGTTTACTAAAAATAGTAAAATCATTGTAACATTCTAAATACGACTCCAAATGCACTAAAATTTTAGGTGAGTATCTCCAATGGGATTCTCCAGTAATGTTTAAAATTTTGTAGAAAAATTCCTAGCCATTATTAATATATGATCAAAATAGCATATTTGTACCTATTTTACCAAAACCCTTATAACTTTCAAAATATCCAACAAAAAATTCTAAAATTTTATAGAGAGGTTTATATGATAGATCTAAAGAACCTCCTAAAATTTTGCAAAAAAATTCATAGTCATTTGAAATATATGTTCATTTTCCAGATGGGCTAGGGTTTTGAGAGAAAAAAAGGCAAAAATGATGATTTAAACCCTAAAAAATATTCAAACCCTAAAAAAAATGTTGCAAAAAATGAAACTCCAAGAAGATCTTTGAGATGGAGGGTGAAGCCATGTGAGGAGAAGAGTGTTGGTAGGTTGTGGTTGATCCACAAGAAGAAGGGTGAGCAAACAAAGCCCAACAAACCCTACATGTGCAATCCACCACCAAGAGATCCTCCAACCATGTCTTCAAACCCTTGAAAATGGAACACCAAGGAACCGAACAACAACAAACCCTAAAAAATGAATGCCTTTATAATTTAGGCTTTTTAGATCTGATTTTTACAATAGAGAATTTTGCAGATCTGAGAAATTTGGAGTCACAAAAAATAATCTTTTACAAAGTTGTATGCAACTCTCCGAATCTGACACTTCTCAGTTTAATTAATGCAAAACTGACTTACATAAAATTGAAAGCCACTCTAATTAATGCAACAACTCTTCCACTCAAATATTAATGCCAAATATTTATCCTCACAAACACATGAGTTGCATGCAGGGAAAAATTACAGGTGAAACCAAAATGAAGAAAAAAATTGCAAATCTCCACTCCACTAGATTGTAGCAGTAATTTTGTGAACCTTCAGACAATCAAATTTTTAGATATGTGCAAAAATCAAGAAATTTGCAAACTGTGTGCAAAAACCCAAATACAAAAAAAAATGTAATCTGTAGGGATCGATGGTGTTCATGAGGATAGATCAATGGTGATCCATGATCTACGGTGATCCAGAGCACTAGATCGACGATGATTCTACAACTTTATACCAACAAGCAAAAAACCCCAAAAAACTAAAACTTTCTGAGTAACTCCATGGTTAGAGGGGTCAACCAAGATACAATGAAGGGCCAAAATATATAGAAGCTCTTTGCAAAACAAATAGAAGATAATTTTTTTCACCTTCTAGGGCTTAGAACCTCCAATCTCCAATTGCAAAACCTTCAATACGATCTGATTGCATGATCCTCAACAATGGATGTCTTCAATAGTCCTTCAAGATCTGATACCATGAAAGGAATGATGGTGAGATGCAAACATCAAACCACAAGCCTCAAGGATCAAGGTGTTAAAGATACACCACATTAACCAGAAAATAAGAGACTAGAAATAACAATAACAAGATAATGGAAGCTAAACAAGAACTGCAATATCATATATCAGAATGAAGTGTAAAATACAATGGAGAAGCCTTGCTTAAATAGGCAAGGAAGATCCACCATAGTCGTAGGATCAAAAAAGAGATAAGGATCAATATCCATCATACAAATAGGGAGGTGTGATATGATCCATAGATCTATAACTACCATGGGGAGAAAATATCTCAACCCTCCAAAAGTAATCAATGAGTGTAACTCCCTAGGAATATAATAAATACCAAATATCCCCATAATATCTAAATAAGATAAAAATAAATATCCACACATAAAGTGGGTGGGAAAAAATAAACTAAACTAATATAAAAATAAAGTACCTAGGTGAGCATGAGCTAGAGTCTAAAACATCTACTCTAATAGTTTTCAGCTTCCAAGATGTCTATCTTATTAGAACCCTCTTCTTCAATTTGCTTTTGTTGCTAGAATTTATGACCTTAGGAAGGAGGCTTCTGGTTTGGGCATGCCTAAGTAAAATACCCTAATTTTTAAAAACCCCACATTTAATAAGAGGATTCTCATATTCTAAAGGTTGATTCCAAACACCCAATCTCAAAAGTAACTGAATCAAATCCAGTAAATTTCCCCCTAACTCCACATTAACACATATCCTGGCATAGACAAGGTGAGATTTAGACTTGGTGGTTGGATCCACAACAATCAAATGGTCCATTTCCCTAGCAATACTAGTAAAAACCTCCTCATTCTAGTAGGGAAAGGGGAGATTTGGTAATCTCACTCAAACTAGGGTCTGTAATTTTTTTTGGGTCTTTAGATTGAAATCAGGTTCCTATCTCCTTAGGAAAAGGCCATGCCTTCCAAAGAACTAGCCCCTCCCATAAAATTCTCTCTGAATCAACAAAATATTTTAGCTTCACCATAAAAAAACTCTTAGAGAGGGCAACAATCTCCATATGACCATTTGACCTCCACTTGGCAGAAGCCCATTTTTTATCACACCTAGGTTACGCCAGGGTTATGCATAGTGGTGAATATTCGCAAATTGGACGAATATTAGGATTTTCAAAATTAGAAATTGGCGAATATGAGGACCCTCGACGTCGGCCCATTCGCCTAAAATTTTTAGGACCAATTTTTTCTTAGGGTCAATTCACCACAATATATATCCAAACATAGGCATATTTGTACTCGTTGGAACGATCTTTTCAAGACTGATTTAGTGGTAGTGGTTTTAGAAAATTATAAGATGATTTAATAGGTAAAAAGTGGCCCCAAATATGACCTTACATTTTAGGGCTTCAAATACCCCCAATTTTGGTGTGAAGATACTCGATTTGATTTTCTTAGGATTCTCCATGATTAACCTTGATTTTGATTAGGATTCACCATTTTTTTACAAGTACATTTTGAGTCCAACCCCTTATGCATAACCCTGAGGTTAGGTCTAGCCCCTATAAATCTACCTACCAAGTGATGGGAACCTTGTTCAATGGCCATATTAACCAAGTCATCCAGAATAAAAAGTTGGCCATTTTCTAGAAGTAGATCAAAATTGATCTTTGGGAACTTAGGCTTACCCAAAACCACTTGAGACCAACACTATTTTCCCTTATCTTTTGGGCCCAAAATATTAGCATCTTGAAGAGGTTCTACACTATCTGACTCTGCCTCATCATTCTTGATGCTATCAAGACTACAATTGCTACTAGTTTCAATATCACTACCAGACCTGTTTCTGCTGGCTTGTTCTTCGAAAGAAGCAACTCTAGTCTGAATTTGATCCATCGCATATTGCAATATCTCCTTGTGCACTTTAAGCTCTAGATTGCTCAAGTCCTTCATAAATAATTGTAGCAATTGCCTCGACACCACCAATGGCATGTCATTCGACATCATGTGATCAATGAAAGCCTTAGCATTATGAACATGATTGTTGGATAGAATGGATGTGAGTATGAGTTTATATTGCTCGAATTTATGCCTTTGATCAATAATGTCTACCTCAAATTGAAAAACATTCATGATTTCACCCACCCTTTCCTTATTTTACCATTTTAATCCTTCATGAAAATCCTAGTATTACCAAACCCCATTCAAGCTAATTAGTAACCAAACCATTACCTTTTTGGATGCAAGAGTCTACATCCCTTATCCAAACCATAAGGTCTATGGGGTCGATGATGTTTGTATCAACACTTGGAATTTTGAAGAAGCCTTCGTGGATGGGTTTGTGTGCTCTCACCACTCTACATGACCCTATAGGTTAGCCAAAAACCATTAGGAGGACCTCTAGGGCCTCTTGGACATACAAAATCTTCTTATCTTTTGTTGGACATATAACCTCTAAGCAATTGCAATAGATCTGGCCCCATTAACAAAGAAGAAAAAGATGAATGGATGTGGGTTTGTCTTACCACCACATAGGCTACAAAATACCAAAGTTACAACTAGGAGAGTATTCAAATCTCTCTCTTTGTAGGTACATATAACTTACACTCTTCTTAACTGGCCATAAGCTCCATCAATTATTTGAAAATGTTTGTATCATCTTGATGCACTTAGATACCTCCAAGTTAGTATAATCATCATAATACCTTTTGCTTTTAGGGAGAAAAGATGAAATTGGTATTCAAAACATATAGTGCTTTTCCAAACTACTATCTACCATTAACAACAATGAACATGCATGAAATATAACATTATATTTATGATAGTCTTGAACATAACATTTTTTATATATAAAGATAAATTATAATGTAGCCTTTGTGTAGAAATAAGATTCAAGTCGCATACTCACTAGAGGCCCTTGGTTATTTTATCGTAGAAGCCTTTTTTTGCGACGATGGGGGGAGAATTTTGATCCTAAGACCCAAAGTATAAATATGAAACCAATCTAGGTCAAATTACCTGGTTTACCATCTTAGTTTTGGCATACTGGAATCCTCAAAGGCATGGCCTAAATAATTGGGGATCTAATAGCTATAGATTCAGTGACTAAAGCAAGATCTTACCTGACCTTCACCCGCATTTGTGTCACAGCTATCCTGGACTCTGAGCTTCCCACATATATTGACCTCGTTTCAGGGTCCTATTGTAGGCATCAAGTTGTCAAATATGAGAATATATTAGCTTTTTGCATTGAATGCAAGAAGCAAGGACATCTTAGAGCTTAGTTTTTAGTTTTAAGGAAATATTTGAAGAAGGATGGATCTTGAAGCCATAAGGATTTAGGTAGCAGCCTGCAGATGCATTATTTTTAGAAAAAGAACCAAATCCATAAGGGTAGGCAACCAATTTCAAATCCTCATGTGCCACCTCAATCCAAGACCTAGGTTCATTCTCTTTCCACTAGTAAAGTCGTAGTTAATCCTGAAGGTTTAGAAGCTACTACTACTACAACAAATACTAGACGCTTAGAAGCCCCTGTTAATCCTATTGAAAATTTGGGTATCAGATTTGATGATACTCTATCCTCCAATAGTTTGGGACCCTCACGCCTTCCCTGTCTAATGATTATGGTGTTCATCTTCCTAATATTGGAGAAGGTGCAGATATGGTATGACATTCTAGTCTCACACTCTAAAACACTTTCGATTACCTTACCATAGAAGAAGTTGTGATTCAACAAATATTAGAAAGTACAATAGTCTCCCTTGGTCCTGTTTAGGAGATGGGTTCCCTAGGTCCTAAATTTGGGAGCTATTAAAAGTCTTGTAGTGATACAGGGGTAAATAAAAAAGTGGGAAGACCTAGGAAGAGGGATTTTGACTCTGAAGCAACCAATGGGACCCATCATGGTTTGTGTCTAAAAGAATATTGGGTATTAGTTCCAGTAGCAGGCAACTCAGACTGGATGCTTTCAAAATATCCCCACTCAAGGGTGAGTGATTTGAAGTCCATATTCTAGGTCCTTGAAAAACTCCTCTTTGTGGGGTTTCTATTGGAAATTACGGGTGGTAAAAAGTGTTTTACCACGGTAAGTTTTGGACCTTACCTTTTTACCTCATGGACAGCAGAGTTTGGACGGCATGGGCAGCAAAGAAAGTTCAATTTCAATTTCCTTTCCTCTTTTCCTCCCTATTTTCTTTCTCTCTATTCTCTTCCCCTAAGTTAGGCTTATGGTTTATTTTATCTTTATTTAAACCTTGTAACCTATTGTTTTATGTTAATGATTAATGAATATTATTTTCGACTCCTTTGGTTTCTAACCCTAAGCTCCTAATTTCAATATCTGGTATCAGAGCAGGCTGGAAGCGAGGCTGGAATGCGTTGCATAGGCAAGCCACGGATCTCGAGGAGGAGGTCAACCTGCAGCATGTGAACTGAGGTAGGCATAGATCTCGAGGAGGTTAGCTTAGCCCATAGCTTGTGAACCGAGGTGACCTTAGAGGCATGTAAATAGAGGAGCAAACTAGAGGAGGACACATGGCAGACTGGACACGTGGCGAACGGACGACGCGTGGGAGGCAAAAGGCGGTCCCGATTGCCCGTAGGCAATCGAGAACATACTTGCACCCAAGGGTTTTTAAACCCTCAAAACATCATTCGCACTGCGGATGTGGGACTAAAGTCTCATGATTTTTTTTATAAAATCGAAGTGTCGGGCGCTTCAAATACATTGTAGCTCCTTGTGGCCTTCGGATCAGCCACAGGGGTCGACTGGCATTTGAGCGCCAGCTAGGGCGCTCTCTCCTGCGAAGACGCGGGATCGAATCCCCGTGGGAGTATTAAATTTTTTTTAAAAAGAAAACCTTAGCATCTTTAAAAAATATATAAATTTTTATATATTAAAGTTTTTTTTAAGTTTATTTTTTGATAAATTAAAGTTTTTTGATATAAAAATTAATTTTATTTTTTATCAAATTAACTTTATTATAAAAAAATACTTAAAATTAATATTTTAATACATTAAAATTTTATTTTAAAAGGGGTTTTTATTTATCAAATTTGTGATAAAATTATTTCCTAAGAGGAAATATATGTAAAAAAAAATCACGCTTTGAAAGGTGAAAATTTAGAGAAGTTTTTAAAGATATTGTTGTAAAAAGAAAATTTCAAGGAAATTTTCTACAAGGTAGCTAGATGATAAGGTCGAATGGATGTTATCATGCTCTCTATAATTTTTTACTAAGAACGGACGCCGAAAACTTTGATGAACATGTACGTACGCTTGGCCTAAATACTGTATTTTCTCAGTTACAAAATGCAGTAATATCACATCAGAGGAATCCTGATTTAGGCTACAAAGCAGACTCAGAAGATAATTCTTTTGGAAGCAGATTTGAACAATCTGAATCAATCCCAATTGCTCTAGAAGAATCGAAATATACTCATTATAGTAATTATGTAGAAATCCTTGAACCCGCATCACCATAAATCATCTTGATCAGTGACGACGAGGAAGAAGTTGCTGACAATTTTATGAATCTAGAAATAGCAGAGTCTCATCGAGAAGAATAATCTATTTGTGAACGAGTAAATCAAGCAAGGCTTGATCTTTGTAATTTCCTTTATTTTCTTGTAATTGCACAACAAAAGTAGTTTTTTGTTCTTGATTGTAATGACATCAAACTACAATCTACCTATCCCTGAATTTGATGGGGATGATTATGAGTACTGGTCCATAAAAATGAGGACATTACTCATTGGAAAAGGCTTATGGGACATAGTAGAAGAAGGCTACACAACTCCAACGGATTGGACTACTTTGAGTGCAGCTGACAAGAAAATCCTAAAAGAAGCCCAAAAGAATAATTCTTCTGCCCTATCCCTACTTCAAGCGACATTAGTTAAAAGTATCTTTCCTGGGATTGCATCTAGCACAACTGCTAAAGATGCATGGAAGGCCTTGCAATAAGGTTTTCAAGGAAATGATAAAGTGAAGCAAGTCAGGCTTCAAACACTGAAGAGAGATTTTGAAAATCTTAGAATGAGAGAAAATGAAAGAGTCGCAGATTACTGCGTGTGAGTCAAAGTCGTAGTCGATATGATGCAAACCTTGGGTGATGACACAAAACCTGAAACAGTGGTGAAGAAAGTGTTGAGAACACTTCTTCCTAAGTGGAATCATATAGCAATCATAATCGAAGAATCAAAATACCTTGCTATTCTCACATTTGATAACTTAATAGGATCATTAACCTCTCATGAGGAGAGGTTACAAGGGGCACATTCAACAAGCTATGGAGGTGAAGACAATGCCTTCACTTCTAACGAAGTCGTAGGGCGAGGACAAGGAAGAGGCAGAGACAGAGGACAACAACAAAGAGGTAGAGACCGAGGCAACTCAATAGGAGCTAACTCCTACATAGGAGGTAATCAAAACAGAGGAGGCAACCAGAATCAAGGAAAAAATTCAAGCCGTGGTGGAAATCAAGGACGAGGAAGTACCAAGTCCAAAATAGCTTGCTTCAATTGTGGCAAACCAGGACACTTCGCTCGTGACTGCTGGTCAAAAACTTCACAAGGGCAAAGCAGTCAATATGGTTCCTTCTATGGAAAAGAAGAATACCCATCTAATCTTTTTCTTTCTTATGGACAATCAGATCAAAATCTAGATGATACATGGATTTTGGATACTGGTTGCTCCAATCATATGAGTGGTAAAGAATAACTCTTTGCTACTTTAGATTCAAATTATAAATCCCATATTAAGTTAGGGGATGATAAAACATTGCAAGTAGAAGGCATTGGATCCATGGAGGTTCCAACAAAAGAAGGCCTTAAAAAAGTGAATGACATTTATTTCACTCCAAAGCTCCAACACAATCTGCTAAGTGTTGGGCAAATGATGGAGAAGAATTACAAACTTGTTTTTGATGAAGGCAGATGTACAATACTTGATAAAAACAATTGTAATAGAGTCATTACACAAGTACCCATGACCAAAAATAGGTTATTCCCTCTGAAATTTGGTGAGCCAGGGGGAGCACAACTTGTGAATGTTGCTATTTCAAATCCAAGTGTATTGTGGCACTTGCGATATGGTCACCTTAATTCTGCTAGCTTGAAATTGTTCACTTCTCAAGCTATGGTGACAGGACTTCCAAAAATTCAAGATCATAAGAAAGTGTGCGAAGGATGTGCTTTGGGAAAGCACTCAAGATCGAAGTTTCCAAAAGGACAAGCCTGGAGCGCTAGTTATCCTCTTCAGCTAGTGCATTCAGACATCTGTGGTCCTATGCAAACTAAAAGTCTAGGGAACAATTCATATTTTCTTACTTTTATTGATGATTTTTCCAGAATGTATTGGATTTATTTTCTGAAACATAAAGATGAAGCATTTGATTGCTTCATAGATTTCAGAAATAATGTAGACAAACAAAGTGACTACTATGTAAAATGTCTTCGTATAGATAGAGGAGGTGAGTACTCCTCCAATGAATTCTTGCACTATTGTAAAGAAAATGGGATTAAAAGGCAGTTCACCACTGCCTATACTCCACAACAGAACGGTGTGGTAGAGAGAAAAAATTGCACCCTTGTTGAGATGGCAAGAACAATGCTTCAAACTAAGCATCTTACAAACACATATTGGGTAGATGTAGTTCGAACAAGTGCATATATTATAAATAGAAGTCCAACTTCTAGTTTAGATGGTATCGCTCCTTATGAAGGATGGTACGACAAGAAGCCAAATGTAAAGCATTTCAGAGTCTTTAGTTCTTTAGCCTATGCACATATTCCAGAAGAGAAAAGAAAGAAGCTTGATCCCAAGAGTCAAGCCTTTATATTTGTAGAGTACTGTGAATCCACAAAAGGATACATACTTTACAATCCCAAGACCCATAAAATAATAATCTCAAGGGATGTAATTTTTGATGAAGGGGGAGAATGGGGTCACCAAAAATTTGTTGATGTAGGATCTAATTCTGAAAGTTCCTCACAATTACAGCCAAAGAATAGCAGTGGTACCCCACCACAAAGTTCTCATAAGGAATTTTCTTCGAGTACATCCAGTGGTACACCAAGTCCAAGCAAAACTCCTTTGAAGGCTCCCCCAAATTCTCCGAAAAGATTTTAGAGATCTGTTAGTGCTCCAAGTCCTATGGATATTGATCCATATTCTCAAAGGAAAGAGACCAATAAAGGAAAGAGAACACTACAAAGTCATCCATCTTCTCAAATTTTGGATAGGAATTTCCAACGAAGATACACTAGAAGTCAAGCTAGTGAGATGAATGACATATTATCCAGACTTGAAAATCTACACATGTCCAAAGATGATGAATCTCACGAACCAAGAGGAGATGTAGTCAATTATGCTTTATTGGCTACTGCACGGCTAGAACCATCTAGCTATGAAAAGGCATGTACAGAAAATGTATGGCAAGATGCCATGAAAGAGGAGATATCCTCTATAAACAAGAATGATACTTGGGAGCTTGTGAAGCTTCCCAAAGGTAAAAAATGTGTTGGTTGTAAATGGGTCTACAAGACCAAGTTCAATGTTGATGGAAGCATTGAGAGACATAAGGCAAGACTAGTTGCAAAAGGTTTTACTCAAAAATATGGTATTGAATATGAGGAAACCTTTGCTCCTGTAGCAAGACAAGAGACAATTAGAACAATTCTTTCCTTAGCTGCTCAACAAGGATGGGCAATACAACACATGGATGTTAAAAGTGCATTTTTAAATGGATACTTAACAGAAGAGGTGTATGTTCAGCAACCTCAAGGTTTCCAAGAACAAGGAAAAGAGAACCTTGTTTATAAATTGAAAAAAACACTTTATGGCCTCAAGCAAGCACCAAGAGCTTGGTACTCATGCATTGATGGCTATTTTAATGAGTTTGGATTCACTAAAAGCAAAAGTGAACCAAATTTGTACTACCTCAAGAATGGAACAGACATCCTCATAGTTTGTTTATATGTGGATGATCTCATATTTATGGGTAGTAATAATAAAATGAATATGGAGTTCAAAAACTCCATGATGAATCAGTTTGATATGAAAGATCTCGGGTTAATGCGATACTTCCTAGGCATGGAAGTACACCAATCAGAGAAAGGGATCTTCATATGTCAACATAAGTATGCTCGAGACATGATAAAGAAATTTGCCATGGAGCAGTGCAAATCACTTGCAACTCCAACAGGACATGGAATCCAGTTGAGCAAAGATGATGGAGCACCAAAGGTTGACATGACCACTTTCAGGAGCATGGTTGGGAGTCTGATGTTTCTTACCAACACAAGGCCTGATATACAATATGTTGTTTCTCTAGTTTCAAGGTTTATGGCAAGTCCATCTTAGCTGCACCTTCAAGCAACTAAAAGAATTTTACAATATGTAAAAGGTACATTGGATTTTGGAATCCATTACCACAAATGTAACTCAGTGAAGTTAGTTGGTTTTAGTGACAGTGATTGGGGCAGCAATATAGATGACAAAAAATCTACATCAGGGAACTGTTTTAGTCTAGGTTCAGGACTAATAACTTGGAGTTCCAAGAAATAATTTGTTGTAGCATTATCATCTACTGAAGCAGAGTATATCGCCATTACACATGCTAGTACTCAAGTCCTCTGGTTGAGAAAAATCCTTGAAGAGATTGGTGAAATTCAAAGTGGTCCAACAAAACTAAATTGTGATAATATTAGTGCCATTCAATCGGCATATAATCCTATCCACCACAAAAGATCAAAACATTTTGATATGAAGTATCACTTCATACGAGATATGGTGGAACAGAAGATTGTTGAGCTTAAATATTGTAACACTTTGGATAACATTGCTGACATATTCACCAAAGCAATGGATAAAGCTCAATTTATAAAGTTGAGAGACTGTATAGTCAGTCCTCTCAACTTTAAGGGGGCGAATGTTGGAAATTATGGGTGGTAAAAAGTGTTTTACCATGGTAAGTTTTGGACCTTACCTTTTTACCTCATGGACGGCGGAGTTTGGACGGCATGGGCGGCAGAGAGAGTTCAGTTTCAATTCAAAGCATGACAGGTGCTTATTTCTAGTATCCAGTTGCCAATTTTTTGGGCCCCTCCTGGGCGGGTTTCTTCTTTTGATGGATAACATTTTTCATTTTCTTGTTTCCTATTTTTTGGGCCCTCATGGGTTGGGTTGTGTTTGTGTGTTATAAGTTGTTTCCCATACCTTGATTGGGCGGGATTGTATTTTTCAAATTTACTACCCCCGAGCCCTTCCCGGGAAAGTTTGTAACTTCGTATTTGTTTCTCTAGGTTTGGTTCTGGTTTTTTCGATTGTATAAGGTTTGGGGTCCCTTCCAAAACCCCTTTTCAACCAATAAAAAAAACTATAAATTGTTTAATTTTTTAATATATAATTTAAAAAATAATTTTTATATTATATTTAAATGTAAAATCTAGTTGCGTAGTGAATAATCCAAGCTCAAAGGAAAGGGAGTTGCTTAGTGAATATCATAATATTTTGAGTAAGGAAGATAAATTTTGGAGATTAAAATCAAGATAGACTTGGTTAAAAGGAGATAAAAATACAAAGTTTTTTTATAGGATGGCTATAGTACAAAGATCAACATCCAAAATTAGTAGAATTAAATCAATAGAAGGGATTTGGATTGAAGACCAAAGTAAAATTAGAAAAGAGAAAGTCTTTTTATCATAATATTCTAGGATCAGAGGAGACTAAAGTTCTTAATGATAAACTTCTTCAAGATGTTCCTTTAGTTATAACAAATGAAGACAATAGGAAATTGATGGAGCCTATTACTCTAGAAGAAGTTTGTTTAGCTCTTTTATCTTTTAATAAGGATAAATCCCCAGTTCCATATGGGCTCTTTGCAACTTTTTACCAACATAATTGGGATATAGTAAAGGAATATTTATTGGTGGTAGTGGAACAATCTACGGTAAAATAATACATACCTTATAAAATAAATGTAACATATCTTACCCTAATTCCAAAAAAGAAGGATGTTGAATTGTTTGATTCTTTTAGACCCATAAGCCTTTGTAACATGGCATATAATATTATCTCCAAAGTGATGGTAAATCGATTAAGATAATCATTAGAAAAAATAATTTCAATAGAGCAAGGAGGATTTGTGAAAGGGAGATAAATTTTGGACGGGATCAAAGTAGCTCATGAAGTTATACATTCAGTAGCTTCAAGAAAAGAGAAAGCATTGATCTTAGAACTTGATATGAGTAAAGCCTATGATAGGGTTAAATGAGATTTTCTTTTTGCAATTTTAAGTAAGAACTATGATCCTCTATCTCCTTATTTGTTCATTATTATGGCAAAGGTTTTAAGTAAGAACTTAAA
The DNA here is from genome assembly GCA_028583015.1 of Wollemia nobilis. Taxonomy (NCBI): domain Eukaryota; kingdom Viridiplantae; phylum Streptophyta; class Pinopsida; order Araucariales; family Araucariaceae; genus Wollemia; species Wollemia nobilis. The sequence continues at coordinate 3,603,191 of JAQPPZ010017241.1, read as the reverse complement.
TAAGGATTACAAATATGGGCTTATAAGTGGACTTAAGATTAGTAATAACATTGACAACATCACCCATCAACGGTTTGTAGATGATACAACCCTTTTTGTAAGGGCAAGGATTAATGAGGCCAAAGCTTTGAATAACTTTTTAAAGGAATATGAAAGAGCATCAAGGTAAAAAGTTAATAGAAAAAATCCAAAATTTACTTCCTTAAAACTCCTACTAATATCAAATTAAGCATTTCTAGGTTGCTTCAAATGGAGGAGGCAAATTTACCTGCAACTTATCTAGGTATGTCTTTATTTGAGGGGGGAATGAGGAGAGAATTATGGAATCCAGTTATTAGTAAAGTTCAAAATAAACTTCCAGCTTGGAAAGGTAGATGGTTATCATTAGCACGAAGAGTGTAGTTAATTAAGTCGGTATTTTAGGTCATCCCAACATACTATATGTCATCGTATTCTATGCCAAAATCAATTGAAATTTTTTAATCTATATTATGCAATCCTTTTTATAGTTAGGTTTACATGATAAAAGGAAATTCTATATGGTGAAATGGAGCAAGGTGTGTGATGATAAAACTAGGGGAGGTCTTGGTTTAAGCATTATTACAGATACAAACATAGCTCTTAGGGGAAAAGTTATCCGAAGATTGTACAAAGATAGTGAAAGACAATGGGCAAGAATTATTCTAAGTAAGTATGTTGATCTCAATGACCCAAGTTTAATATTTATTGCTTTCTCTCTACCAAATGCTTATGTTCTTTAGAATGGTTTAAAAAAATTTATTGATCTTATGATTCAAGTTTTAAGATGGGTGATGGGAACTGGAGAAAATTTTTCTCTTTGGATGGATACTTGGTGTGATAAAAATCACTCAATTTAGATCCAATTTTGAAACCTTGTATGATATCGCTTCAAGACAAATATGGTGATAGGGTTTCAAACATTTTGTACAAAGATCAAGAAGGAAGATACAAATGGGAAGAAGATTTTTTTATGAGTATACAAGATATTGATGCTACGAGACATTTGAGTAGAAAGATAACAACTGTGATTATTCCGAAGGGAGCCAAGGATAAAATGATTTGGGAGTTGAATAGCTTAGGAGAATATACAACAAGAAGTGGATATAATGTTCAACACCAACAAAATAATAATATCACTAGAATATGGAGAGATATTTGGGATAGCCCAAGTATTCCTAAAGTCAAAATGTTTGTTTAGCTAGTAGGTCATAGAAGAATTTTATCCTAGGATAACCTTATGAAAAGGGATTTTCATGGCCCCGGACGTAGTTAAAATATTTCATTTCATTATAGAATAATTATTTCAAAGTTTCTTTGTTTTTTCTACATAGGGGAGTTGGTTACATCCACTCTATTTTTACTAACTATCGAGTGTAGGGTTCAAACCACAGGGGCTGCTCTCAACAAGCCTACACCACCTCATTGTTGTTGAACCAGCATGAAGGGAACTACAGATCGCTCGGGGTTCATAATGTTCATCGGTCTAGCACACACTCAGAGAATTCATATCATATTACTCAAACATGACCTATGAGACCCCCAAACATGGAAGCACAATTACTCAAATTCTATGACCATTAATATCCTTGAGAAGGTTGTTCCTTCTCTTGTCGATTTGGGTTATCAACTCCCCAACTTTTTTTATTTTACTGTCTTCAAATAACTCTGTCGTAGACCCTTTTCCAAGCGTTTCTTTGTATTTGCCACAGATGTCCGAAAAACTCGATCATTCATAGATGAAATGTTCCTCTATCTCTATTGCCCCTGTGCTGCATAAAGTACATATCCTTTCTTCCCATTGTTCCTTGGGCAATGTCCATTTCCCTGTTTCACATCTAAGCCTATGAGAGCTAGTCCTTATTTGAGCAATGAGGATTTTTCCCCTCCACTTGATTTCAGCATCTATATACGCTTTTTCCTTGTGTTCATAAGTTGGGTTAAACTTTACAATATAGTTTTGTCTTTTCTTGCTTGCATTTTTCCACATTCCACTTCTAAACTTTTCATTCATATAGTTTTTTGTCTTTTTGGAAATTTGGGCATTCATTTATGTTGATTTCTCTATATTTCATCCATTTCTAATTTTGTTTCATCAATGAGTTCTTCCACCTATACAACTCTTCGTCCCTAGCTGCCTTAGATCATTTGTTTTTTTTGAAAAATAATTTGAAAAACTTATATTAAAACAAATATCATTTACAAGTTGGGATGAGACTTCTCCCAACCTTAGCCAAAGAGAATACATGTTTACAATAGTAAAATAAGATTTGCATTGGAGCCAGATCTCCTAAACCATATCTCTACAATGGTTGTTCACCTGTTTACAACTGTAAAATAATATCTACATTGGAGCCAAATCTCCTAAACCATGTTTCTACAATGGTTTTCCAAATTATCTAAACACTAGATTTGCTCACCAACCTGCCTAATCATCTCATCCTCAATAGTTGTGTCACTATGCCCCTGAACCCCTACCTCCTTCTCAGTACCCATCTTAACCAGGAAGTCTACCACTTTATTTAGATCTCTACTCACATAAACTGGAATCACATCATCTAATTCCCTCCACAATTCCTTAATTTGAGTGACAAGAATCCTCAACCTCCATGTCTTCAAAGCAAAGTTCCTCATGCAATCCAAAGCTCCTACCATTATTTGAGAATTTGATTATAGGATTATCCTCCTGTAACCTTGTTTTACTACCCAAATAAAAGTAGATTTGATAGCTAAGGCTTTCGCTTCATTGTTTGTGGTCTTTCCCAGACCTTGGAGTTTCCAATAGAGCATTGTCTCAACATGATTCCTGCAAACCACTCCAATTCCAACTCTACCCAGATTGCCTTTTGTAGCTCCATTAGTATTAATTTTAATTCAATATTTTCGGGGTGGTTTCCAACTAGCTCTGTCCTACCCCTCTTGCACTTCAACTTCCTTCTTCATTGTCCCTATAACAACTTGAGTTTCCTCTTTAGCATGCACTGCCACAATTTTTGTGACTTTACTCCAAATGACCTGCCAAACTCCATCTAAAGATGAAAAGTTTTCTCTAAAAATTTTGCCATTTCTCTCCAACCACACTTGACACTAAATGAAGTTTAATCCAAGCTCCCAACTGATACAAAGTGCTTTAGATTTAAATCTACCCCTCTTCCATCTTTTCCAAATATTAGTTTGGTTTAAATCACCATTAACTCAAATTTTATAAGATAAAAACCATCTCTTCCAGATCTGGCATGTGAATGGGCACTCAAACATCAAGTGGTCAAACATTTTCTCATTCTTGTAGCATAAAACACATTGAGATGGACCAATGATTCACCTACGTCTAAGATTATCAGAAGTAAGAATTCTATTATGCATGAACTTCTAGGCAATTTTTTTTACTTTCGGTCAACCCTTGGACTACCAAATCTCTCTCCAATCCTCAACCTGATATGCATGATGAGGAGGCTTTGGAAGGATCTTATCATATCCATCCTTCATTGTGTAGACACCAAGGCTCCCATAGCCCCAAGCTAATTCATCCTCCTCATCTCTACCTGTGAGAAATCTTTCTGCTAAGATTTTAATCATGATGGATCTCAATTTCGAAGGGATTGAAATTGGCCACTCATCCAACTTCTTAAACTGTTTAAACTTATAATCCCCTAGTTGACTAGTGTTGAAATAACTTTCAATTTTAACCCAATCCCTAGTTTCCATGGTTGTTTTTATTGGTTGTAGTTATGGGAATTCAACAATGATAGGTGGGTATTGATCCCATGAATCTGTCTAAAATTGTACCTTCTCCCCTCTTCCCACTTTCCAAAATAATCCATCTTTCACTACTTGAGATCCTAAATTTAGAGCCTACCACACTAAGGACCCATTACCATCCAAAGGGAAATGACCCACCTCATTTGGGTTTACCTGTCCCAAATATTTACTAGTTAAAACTCTACTAAATAAAGAAGTTGGTTGGGAAATCCACCTCTAGTAAAGCTTTCCAACCAAAGCTTTATTATTTAACTTTGATCTCCTTAGTACCAAACCTCCTTTTACCTTGGGTTGGCTTACTTTCTCCCAACCTAATAAGACCCATTTCCTCTCTCCTTTTACTCCTCCCCATAAAAAATTTCTAGCCATCTTGTCCAACTCTTTCCATATGGTATGTAGGGCAGCACGGATATAAATTTTTTAAATTGGCATGGCCTGAATGACTGACTGCAAAAAGGTTAATCTACCCCCATAGCTTAACCATTTGTGAGACCAATGATTGATTCTTTCCTTGGTACAATCCAAAAGATTCCTCCAGATATCTATTTTTAGTTTTTTAAAATGCAAAGGGACCCCCAAGTATCCCACTGGGAGAGAAGTCCTTGTGAATCCCAAGATCTCTAAAATTTTGTCCTAAAGCCTCTCATCGAGATTGAAAAAGACCACTTTGAATTTTTTTTTTATCATTGATGACTTTGTTTGTGGCCCTAAGGTAGACATTAAGTGTATCTCTAATCATTTTTGCTTCCTTGAAGTTGGCCACTCCCACTAATCCTATGTCATCCACAAACTGTAGGTGAGTCAAAACTTCCTCACCCATCTTGATACCTATTAACAAACCTTGTTGTCTTCTTCTCAAAATAAGTATACCCAAACCTTCGACCAATATGAGAAAAAGATAAGGGGAACAAGGATCTCCTTGACAAAGGCCTTGAGTAGCTCCAAATGGTTGTGAGGGAAGACCCTTGATTAACATTGAGTATGTCGAAGTAGAAACACAACTCATGACCCATTCTATCCAATCCTAGAAGAAACCAAAGGCTCCTATCATCTTTGACAAGAAGCTCCTCTCCACCCTATCATAAGCCTTTGACATATCTAATTTATGAACATTCCCCTATTACCATATTATTGCATTGAATAGATTGCCTCCTAAGCTAGAACCACACCATCCAAAATCTGCTTGCCCTCTACAAAACCCCCTTGCTACGAGGAGATAATGTTATGTAGAAGAGGTTTTAGTCGCTCAACCATTACCTTTGTGATTATTTTATATATGACATTGCATAAAGCAATAGGTCTGTAATTTGAAATATGCACCCCTTCAGCTACCCAACTGATGCTCTAATTTTCTCTTCCAAAGCTCTTGAAAAAAAAAACATTCACCCTAAGCCATCCGTTATTTTTCATGTTTTTTGTTTTTTTCCAAGGAACATAACAACTTAGTCATAGTAATTGCCTCTAAAAATAACATTTTAGCTAAAATAATTTCATAAAAAACTTTGATCTTAATTCTAAAAAAATTTGTAATTAAACGTTTTTGAATTTTTTTTAATTTACCTCCGTTTTATATTTATCGCTGACCACACCTCACAGTCATACAACACAACCCTTGTGACAAGTGATAAAAATCTACTAGATCTAAAAGTTAAGACTTGCTTTAAATAAATAATTTAAAATAAAAAACCAACAAAATTATATATGAGAATTCAATATAAATAAAAAAACACGTATCTTATAAAATATAATATTTATAAACTAATGGATAATCACATGATGTAATATTTGTAAACTACCTACTATAATAGAGGCAAGTGCCCTTAAAAGGGTTTCTTTGTGGCTCATCCAGTTTAGGGGAAAATTAAATACTCGTTTCCTATTCCCACGTGATTTAAGTCATGAGCTTCTTGCGGTAAACCGCGGCGGTGACTCGTTTCTGGTTCCTGGAGATATACAGGAAGTTGCACCGGCGCAGAAGCGGACCTGCGACCTCGCGCATCCCCATTTTCAATAATTTACATATTTGTCTTCCAATATACATATACCTACAGACTGGCTTAGGCTGCTGGAGACACAATGGAAGAGCCGGATAGAAAAAAAACAGGGGAAAGGAAGAAACGACCACTTGGGGACAATACAACTTTGAAGGTATTATTTTAAAGTTTGTTGCAAATATTTGTTATTAAAAATGCAGAAAGAAACTCATTTTCCTTTAAAATATGTCTGCCGGATAATCTATGAGGCACAATTACAGAGTTAAAAATCAACAACTGGAAAGTTGAAGAGACGGAGATGTTTAGTTCGAAGTAAATACCACATTTGACATTAAAACTGGCGAAGTTCAAATTCCGTTGTAATTTGGACTTCGCCAGTATTACTTGTGGATTCGGAGCGTTAAATACATAAGTCTATAAGGTTAAAATGTCAAGATTTTAGGTCGGCATCGTATCTGTGATCATATATATTCATGTTATCTGTTTTCTTGATTGCAATTTCGGTCGGAAACGCTTAAAAACATATTGCGTGTAATTCAAGTTTTTGGTCCATTATATAAGATAGATTATGAGTGTTAGAATTTGCAATGGATAATCTGTGATCCCAGCGATTTAGCAATGAAAGGGAAAAAATAATATGATTCTGGCGGCTTTCGTTTATAAAGTTTGCAATTTATGGTCGCAAATTTTTTGACATCCGAATAATTCTACTTCACATGCACTCCACCAGGGAAAAGTTTTTAGATGCTAGAATAAAATTTGCAGCCGCCTGGGACAATAGGTTTCAAACTTATTTCAAAGATGTTTCTTTGAAAACCTTTTTTCTCTACTAGGAAGTTTTCAAGAAAGCACATAGTTTTAGAAGTATAGAAAATTTGGCAGATATATGTATATATTGCATTTTGAATTTCCGACGCTAGGTGATAAGTTAATATTATTTAGGTTTTTATATTTTTATTAAAAAATCTGTAAATCTTCAAAAGGAAAAAATTTATTGTTTTATGATCAAAGTTAACTTTCATTTTCAACGGGTAAGATTTATGGAGAAAAAATTTAAGAAATAAGAAATTGACAAATATTCCCCACAAAATTTTTCCTTGTGACAAGCCAGGTTTCTTTGTGATTGAAATGATTTTAGATTTGTGCCTTGTCTTAAAAGGTAATTAGGAACTTCAAATTTGTGCTCAATGTTTGGTTATGCCTTAAATTCAAGTATTTGGTTCCAGTCAGTAAAAAATTAGATATTGAAAATATTTTAATAGCATGAATATTCGTTAGATAGCCAAAGGTTGTTAATGAGATTTTAAGTTTGGAGTTCCTCGGTACAAAATGTTACATAACAAGAATGGTACTAGTTTTGTTAGAAGTCCTATGTATGTTTGGAACTGATCATACTATTTCAAGATGGACGATAGCATGGGTTAAGGTTGACTTTTAGTTTGTAATATCTTGTATACGGTCTTTCCAAAGTTTCAAATGGATAATTTCTGATCTGCTTTCTTTGTCTTCTTCAAGTATCAACAATATCCAAGTTAAAACTTTTTTGAAATGGTGAAGTCGTTGTTCTGAATAGTTCACACTTTCTCTGTATATTGGGTGTATATGTATAAATATTTATTTATGTGTTTGCATTGTTAGCTGATTAAAAGTGAATGTCTTTAGTCTAGTGAGAATGATTGATGGATTACATTTATTTGACTAACTCTGCACTTCATAGCAGAAGGGTAGATATACTTTTCCAACAACTTGAAGAAGAAGCCCATCAAAGGAGTAGCTTCCAGCGTTCTTTCTCATTTAATATTTAAATTGAAATGGAAATATGAATCTCTTCTTATGTTTTATATTTCATTTCTAAACAGTAGCTTTGACTTTCTCTTATCTTCATTTGATTGGGTGAGTAGATGGCCTATCTTCTTTTAAACAGTGAATGACATCTTATTTAGATGAACTATTTAAGTGGAGTTTCTCTTTTCTTTATTTCCTAATAAATAATTTTAGTAATCTTTTATCCTACTTTTTTTTGTGAAATTTCAATTTTCTTTACTTTAGTTGTTTTCTGTTGAAGTAGAGCAGCTGCAATGACACAGAAGAGGATTGATGCTTCTGTTGATGTCGTTTTTTGCAGCATGTGGAGCAATTTCGCAAGCATGCTCGAACATTGACTGGAGAAGTTGTACGTAACATTGGTCAAATACAATTTTTGTTTATGTACATTCCTGTTTAAATGACTCTTGTATTCATGCATATAATGTTTTAGACAACACAAAGGAACCACGCAATACAGGAAACTGGCAGTGAGAGATGTATTAATGCTATTACTTTTCTTAATTTCAAACTCTAGGCAATGAGAGAAGTAATGCTCCAGTACTTTACAATTGATTGTTGTCTTCAAGATATAATCAATAAGAGGCTAGGGCTGCAATGAAATCAATTAGAGGAAAATTTTTGAAACATTTTTCAAGCATTAGTTACCCCTAAGAACTTAATATTCATTTGAATTTAGAATCCATCTGGTCATTGTGATACATTTCTTTTTTCCTGTCAGGAGAATAAAATTACTAAAAAGTTAAAACAAATTCAGATTTCTGTGTGTCTATACTTCTCACTATTTCATATGTTAAGAGTATTTAAATTTAAAAATGTGATTTCAACTCATCATGACTCTAAGTTTGTCTCTTCTTTGAGGGACTGTAGCTTGTTTTCATGGGTCCTTTGTTGGTGCTATACATTTGAGCAAAAGAATATGTGCTTGCATTGGGTGATTGGGCTTTTTTAATAGTTTGTTGTGATGGTGGCACAGAATTTTGAGCAAGAGGATTTGGGCTTGGACACTACACGTGTTAGATGTAAGTTTCTTGGGACTTGGTACAGTACAACTAATTTATGTGAACATCCCCAGCTGAAGTATTCATGTCCTTTATAATTGTCTTCCAATGCTAGTTTATGGCTGTTTTGTTTACAGTGACTGGTATTCTTAGAAGGCATGAACAAATTAAGGAGAACTTAACAAGGTATGCGTGATTCAGTGCATTAACTGAACATTTGGAGGATTGAATGAAGCTTGTTTTCCTACCCACTACTGGACATGTTTAACTTAAATACTTTTAGCTGACCCTGATTAATTAATATTTTAATTTGGAAATTTGCTTATGGTTTGAAAAACTTTGTGAAGGGCAGGAGTACTTTACAATTTTTCAGCAATATTGAGACAGGGTTTATTCTGTCTTCAATATTTTTCTGTTTATTAATTATGTTGATACGTCATTGTGTAAGTTGGAGTATGATGTTCCATACTAGGGAAGACTGTTTTCTTTTTGGATAATATGGAACAAAGGATAATGTGTTTATCTATCATGGGAAAAGAGGATATATGCAACTGTACTATAAAGACATGTGAAATAATATGTAAAGGATTGGAATAATACTAATTTTTTGGTTACTACAGCGCATTATCACAACTCTTTTTGGAGAGTCCCATTGCCCTACTTTGGTCATCCATGGACATTAATAGAATTATCTTATTATATATATATTTTCATAAGAATCATGTTTTTTTAGTTTTCTTAAGTACGAGAAGGACACGAATTAGGTTAGAGAAGAAAATGTCTCAGTATTGAGTAGCCTATATATAGACATACATGGACGCATAGTTGAGAAAATCTGCAAAAAATCCCGATTCGAACCGATTTTTCCTGATTCGAGCTGATTTTTCCCGATTCACAGCCTGGCCGACTTTTTTCAAAAAATTGTGATATGCATGAAAAAAGTTTTTTTTCAGTGAAAAATTGCATTTTCTTCAATTTTTTTTAATGAAAAATTGCCGATTTTTTTGCTGATTTTTTCCAATTCTTTTTCCATTCCGATTCCGATCCAATTCCGATTTTCTCAACTATGCATGGATATATTGTAAGTGAATCTTTAAGAATTCAATGCATGCTAGTAATTCTTATAAACACCTAGAAGGTGACATGCATAAGAAATGGATGATATTGGAATTCATTGTTATGGTCTTCTTCCTGAGTTTCCAATCAGTCTTAAGTTTGATCTTACTTTAGGGGAAAATGAGCTGAGCCAACTTTTGCAGGGTTATTGCCAATTACAGTCTATTGCTACTTTTGAGGTTTGCTGAGTTCTTCTTGAGTCCAAGTTGTATGAATGTGCTTCAAAAACACCAAAATAGGAAAATACATTTTCGTTGATGACATGTATTCTATGAAAATGGTTTTCATTGATCCCCTACTCAAGACGTGTTTTATGCACATTTTTATGTCTATTAAGTAGATATTTTCATAAAATGAGAAATATCCTGTCGTGTTGAAGATTTACATTTACTTGATTTTTGTCCCGTATTGATTTTTGTCCATGTTTTGGCCAAGTAATTGTTGAGTATGAATCGACTCTTACTCTTTAGCTTTATTGAGTCATTGTTGACTATGAATCATGTGACTTTGATGGAATTATACAATTTTTCTTTGTATTTAGTATAATTTGCTGTCACTTAAGAGTTACATTATGTTCTCCACTAAGATAATGCAGCTTTGGTATGTTCTCCTGCTTTCTTTTTGAGAATGGTGGTCACTAGCTACATGCTTCATTCAACAAATTGTTTTGAAACGTATCCTCATAATTTAAATGCATCACATCTGACTTGTTTAGTTGCCCTTCTTAGTAAACTTATATCCTGACTTTACTTTTCTAGTAATTTTATACGTTTGAGAGTCTAAGTAATTATTAGATCAACCTAAAATAATCGTAATTAGTTTCAAATAACAACTTTATGTTTTTTTTCTTGTCTTCATGTGCTATATTTTTGGTTATAATGTAAATATGTAGGGTCTGGTATGATCCCAATACCGTAACAACCACCTCATGAATGGGAGTCTCGTTTCAAGACTCTGAGTTTGTATGGTCACAATAGTTGGGAGTGACTCCTCATTTATTATTTATTGACAATATTAAAATATTTGCATATAACAGGCCCTGCTTCCGTAGTGAGGTCTAAGAAGTTGGAATGAGGCAAAATACTAAAAAGTAAAATCCAAACACCAGTAAACTTTTAACCATGTAAAAGGCCTGATCCAAAACCAAAGTCTAAAATCCCTTAAGGTTATAACAAATTTGAAGGTTCATCAATTAACAGATGGAGCTCTTAAGTCACAATAACTGAGAAACTAAAGCTATAGAAGAAACTTCAGGAACTTCTTAGAAATTCTTAATGATTCTTGTGTATTGCGCTTCCTTTATACAATCGACAATTGTTTCTGTTCAACCTCATCCAGGTGCTCCAGTGCCATCTCCAGTGTTGCCTTTGTTGCCTGGTGATTTTTCTTGCATTGCTGGCATAAACTATAATCTTTACCTACTGAATATTTGGAAAAGTATCTTATTAACTGTGAAGCCATTTTGAAAATACTCTGACTGGACCTTTGTGAGGAAGTACACTTGCATCTCATCTTTCTAGATTCTCCTTGCTTCACCATCTGTTCTTCTCGATCCACCTACATTGCTCCATATTGCTTATCATCTCTTTGAGAGTTCATTAATGTTCAATGCCTTTAGGCATTTCTCCTTTTTCCATTTTCTGTTCTGTAATTTCTTTCTTTCTGGCCCTTTCGTATGCTTCTTGAGCAACAGTTGCAGTATGTTTTTCACTGTTTCAGGTTCCTCTTCCTGCTTTTGCTCTTTCTACCTGGTCAGTGCCTTTAATGGACCATTCTTTACCTTATGTTTTGGAGCTTTCTCCATGTATTGCCTATATCTGCAAAGAGTGATGCCTGCCATAGGATTTTCCATCTTCTGCATCTCTGTGAATGGCAGCAGGGAAGAGTTAAACTTCAAACTCACAACATTGTAATGGAGGACACATGACCTGTAACCTCCCTTAGTTTGCCTGCTACCTGGGCTGTAATCACTATGACCATTATGGTTTACAGCTCAATCCCTTTGGCCTGTTAAGAAAATAAAATTTAAAACGTGGAAACAATAGTTTTGGCCATTGCCATGGGACACCCTAGAAACCAAATCATTAGCCTTCTTCAAGTATTATATTGTTTGATCAGATAAGAAATTCATGGCTTTGTTCTCTCTGTAACAATTTTCAGATGATCGAGATAAGTTTTTCTATAAGGATACCGACTTCTTCAGTTAGACCATATAACTTACAGTACGGGTATCATAATTTGCAAACATCACGATTTTTGAATCTCTTTCTATTTAAAGATTATGGAAGTTGCGATATGCAGCTTATATAAGGCCTTCAATAAAAACCTCTACTTCTGCTAGTTTATTGGTGGCTGACTCTAGGTCTTTTGCACAGAAATTTGTACTTTTCCAATGTGGTCTGTAGTGGTTCCTCTACCATATTTGCAGCCAGGATCCCCTTTGGCTGCACAATGGAAGTTTCATTTCAGGTGCCCCTTCTTTTGTGGATTACAGATACCAATTTTTGCAGGCTGTGCATGAACTATTCTCAATTACAAGTCATTTGCAAAATTTTAAATTAACTAACTTAAAATTGCCTCACATTTTTTCACTCAGCCATGTTTTGGTTAATTGACATGAAATTCTTTGTAGTCATCTAAGATAGTGAAGTTTGGGTCAACTGACATAAAGTAAAACTTTTCATCAGTCAACATAATGTAAACTTCTCGATGACATATGGTGATCATCATTGATCATAGGACACTTGAGAGTATTATTGGCACTTGAAAATGTGTTTTCAACATATTTGTTAAGAAACGAACCCACATACCTCCATAAAGAACACAAGATGACTAGGAACTAGGAATGTAATGGACTTTACTTGAATCAAAATTTTTACGTTGGAACAGATTAAATAATTCTACTGAACAGTTGTTGTGGTTCGTTCTGACTAGAATAAACAATTATAATATGATGTGGAGGAATCTTATGAGTTAAAATTTGCAAATGAAACTGAATGACAGCTGTTATTGGATGCTATTATTTTTTGAAAACAAATATTGTGTATTTGCTCAAACTCAAGATGCCTACTTGTGGGGAAGTGACAAATCTCCTCCATATGAACTGGTTGACTACTGAAAACCATAGTTCCCAAGTAAGGGAAATTCAGTTTGAACAAGGGGAAAAAAGTTTGGAGGTTTGGTTTTCTCGAAAAGGTGGTTCAGAAAAGTGCAAATGATTAAAAAAGATGTACATTATATTTTTAAAAGTGCATACAAAAAATCATATGAAAAATGACAAAAAATAGTACAATTAATTCCTGTTTATTCATTTTAAACAAATCAGTTTTTTTTTTAATATACTTCTTAAAGTATCTATGTAAAATGAAAAAAAAAATATCATTTTAAAACATCCTTTTTTTTAAAGGATATTTTTGTTACTATTTAAAATGGTTATATAGGATTCTTATTGACCATATTACCATGGTATTTCAATAAACCACATAGTGGTATTACAATTCACAATTTTGCACATATTGTCTAGCAATATGTGAACTAGGGTCTCCACATTCGGAGCCCACATTTTTAACCACTTGAGCTCATTCCATTTGATAAAATGTTAAGATTCACCCATGGAATTACAACCTTGGCTTATAAACTCTTTTGGTCCTAATTGTTTGCCTAAATTCCATAAGCAAAATTTTAAGGTTCACCCACTTGGCTTATGGTGTGAAACTCTTCACTCCCAAACATTTGTTCTAACGCCCATGGGCCAAAATGTTAAGTTTAACCTATAAAGTAAAATAAAGTTGTTTTTAATGTCCACAAGGTATAAACTTTTCTGGTCCTAATTGTTTGCCTAAATTCCATAAGCAAAATTTTAAGGTTCACCCACTTGGCTTATGGTGTGAAACTCTTCACTCCCAAACATTTGTTCTAAAGCCCATGGGCCAAAATGTTAAGTTTCACCTATAAAATAAAGTAAAGTAGTTTTTAATGTCCACAAGGCCATAGGCCATATGGGACGATCCTCATGGAGAATCTGGTTTATCCAATATGTGTTTATCCAACCAGACTCTGAGTACCGTAGCATGGTGTACAACCCTATTGCTTGCTCAATTTGAACCATGGACCTCCTATTTGAAGTTCCCAAGTCTTTGCTGTTAGGCCCATGATGTGGAACTCCTCACTCCGAACCATTTGTCTTAAAGCCCAGGGTTGGATTTTTTTTCATGTTACAATTGTTTTTTTTTTGAATATTTGATAGAGATTTCAAAAAAAGGTTGAGGAAAACCTTTGTTTCCAGTCAGCCCAAAAAGTTTGTTTGGGACCAAAACTCGTTCACGTTAGTAGAACCTGGTAACTATGCTAACAACATATTAATCTTCGACCTTGTTTCAGTTTGCTCCTTCGCATTCATTTTGTTGTTTATAGGTCTTTCATATACCATTTATTGTTTCATTGTAGATTGAGTGATCCTAATTATACAAGTCTTTTGCTATGTTTTCTTGCACTTTGGTAATTTTGAAGGTTGTTAAACTCCTTATGTTGAGATATCTTAAACTTTTGATACCCAACACATAACTAACATCCTTCGTATAAATCATGTTTAACTTGCAATGTTGAAATCTACCTAAGGAAAATAAGGCCATGGATGCTTTTGACCACATTGGGGTTTCCATTATCGTTTACACATTCTACTCAATAGTAGTGCCAATCAACCATGGCCAAATGTAGGTCAAACCATCTTGTATTGATAAACATACCATAAAATCCTCGATACATCACATGCAACTCGTACCCTATTTTAATGCAATGTAAATTCAATCAATGCCCATGCTTCATCCTTCTATCAGGTCTCTTAATCCTTGAGGCCAATTCAATGTCTCAACATCTTTATTTGTTAATAGGAAGGCCACACCTAGTTGCAACTATGGTAAAGATGAGGCCATTTGAAGAAATTTGCAATAGGAACCAAACCATGTGCCATCGAGGGATTCAGGGGCCATCTTAGAGACGTGTCTTGGCATCCAAAAATGCATTTCTCTGACTTGGAAACATGTCCTGCTATTAAAAATGATGTCTTGCCTTTCCCGTCTTGGAATTTAGTGGAACATATAAACCGAACCAAATTGAATCAACACATCACCTAGTTGCTTAGCAATGGAAAAGAAAGATAAGATTTATAGAAGAAAAGAACACTAAAAGTATGATGAGATGACCTTAGACATCAATAAGCTCCCCCCCTTCTCTCTCTCTCTCTAACAAATAAAAAATATTGAACCTTGATACAATGTACAAATCCTACTGATAGCTGAATTGACATATCATTGGATCTCATAATAATATAAGGATTGCATGTTAAGGTGAACATAGGCCCAAGGGGCAAATATAAATAACTGCAATACAATGTCGGTTGTGGCCTCAAGTGAAGATTAACCACATCTTAATATCCCCCCTTAAGCTGAATGGGGGCCATAGAGAGAATCTTATTGAGCATCCCTCTTAAGGGAAACTCCCCTACACCAACTCAATCCCATAAATTAGTAAGAGTCATTGCGTACATGACCTGGGTCAAGATATTTGCAAGTTGATCCATTCAAGAGCTTTTGTGAATGAAGCCAATGAATGTAGTGTATCAAAAGCTCAATATGCTTGGTTTGTTGATTCTCCATTAGTTGACTGTTGGCTAACCAATTGAATAGTATTCCTTTTATCACAAACCCTAATGGTGGGGCCTTTCTAAAGAAGACCCATATGCTCAAGAACGATTTGCATCCATTTGAGATGCTTCTTGGCATGGAGAGCACTACAATATTATGCTTTCATGGAAGACAGAAATTTGGTAGTCTGCCTCTTGGAAATTTGAGAGACATATCCTAAGTTGAGAGAAAACAAGAAATTGGAAGTGGTTTTGAACTCATCAAGATCACGAGTCCAATTTGCATTAGAATAAACCTGAAACATAATAGCATCTCCAATAGAATAGTGGATGCCCATATGAACTAAACCCTTCATGTAGCACAAAATCCTCTTGGCAGCCTTCCAGTGACTCATGGTGCTCTTGCGTGTATCTAGAACTCAAACTGATGACAAATGCTTTGTTTGGTCGAGTGTGAGGTAAAAATTGACTCTTCATCAAGGACCGATAGACAATAGCATCAAACGAAGGAGTTAAGCAGTTAGCTTGTAGCTTCAACCTACAAGCAAAGGGAGTGCGAGCTGGCTGACAATCCTCCATTTGAAAATGCCACATGATATCCAAGGAATATTGAGGCTAAGAAAGAGAAAAGGATTGAACTTTGAATATCTAGAAAATAGTGAAGTAGGCCAAAGTATATCATCTCAAAGGAATATTGTAGCCTTAGCTTCATTTCTCGAATCAAGGAAGGTGAACTTCTAATGATGATCAGATTGTCAACATAAATCAAAATAATGAGAATTTTTTGATCATGATGCTTAATATAAATATCATGCTCTGCCTCGCACCACTGAAAACCAAAATTTAGAAAGAAAGTGTGGGTCGTCGCATACCATGAACAAGGTGCTTGTTTAAGCACATACAAGGACCTCCTCAATCTACAAATCAGAGGTGTAGTTCCATCCTACACAAAAAGAGGCGGTTGTTGGATATAGATCTCCTCGTGAAGGTCCCCATGGAAAAATACACTCTTGACATCCATTTGATGAACTCCTAATTTTTGATAACCAACAATGGAAAGAATCATGTAGATGGAGTCTATACGAGCCATGCGAGCAAAAGTCACTATCTAGTCAAACTCTCTTCTTCTAAGATGACCTCTTAGCAACAAGTTGAGCCTTGTGCTTCTCAATTTGACCATTGGCACCAAAATTGGTCCAGTGGACCCATTTGCAATTGACCATGTCCTTCTCCTTGGGCAAGGGAACCAACTTCCAAATCTTATTCTTCATGAGAATCATATTCTTGCCCCATAGTTGCCTCCTACTTGGGAGATCTCTTTGCTCGAGTGTATGAGGTGAGATATCTAGCATCACCCACATTGTTGAGCAAAGGATGGATTGTGGGGGTCTTTTGATGACATTTCAGGTGTAAAATGGGCTTGACATCTATGAGAAGGTTTTGATGAGAAGGCATGGGGTTTTGTAATAACTTTCTTATTGTAAAAAGGGGCCTTCTAATGACTCTCCTACATAATGGCCTCTACATTTTACAAATAGGACGATACGCAAGAGGAGTCACAAGGGTTGGAAACGCTTCAACAAAACCAACATTAGGAACTGGAAGTACCTTTATACTATCATAATTTAAAGTAATGTCCAAAACAAAAGCACAAGGGGAAGGAGGATCAACCTCGTAAACCAAAATCTAGGTGAAGGAAGATTAACTGCAATATCCAAACTAGCTAATTGACTGGAAGCTATACCATGAGCATCCTTTAGAAATGGAGGAATAACTTCAGCTTTTGATGAGGAACAATGTGTGCCAGTTTGTTTTTCTGTTTTAGGCTATTAATATTTTTTTTTGTTTGAAGTGGTTTGTTATAACTGCATAAGCCACTTGCTCCTGTTGTCTCAAGTTTGTTAGTCCCTAATTGGGACATGAAAGTCTTTTTAAAGGCCTTCTCAATAATGGAAACTCAACAAGAATATTTCCATATCATCTAGTATCAGAGTAGCTCCGCTCCTTGGAATGCAAAATCCAGGGTGCTCTGACTAGGGAGCTGTAGTTTATTTGTTACAACCATTGAAGGTTATTGGCACATCCCAAGTTTGCACTTTCAAAGTGCTTGGTCTCCATGTGGTGATCTGCATGTCACATTTTATAGCAAGTATACGATGTTCATTTTGCTCTAGCCTCCTCTCCTCCTTCGAAATCCAGCGTTGATCTCAATAGTGGATATCACCAACTTAGAGTTTGGGAGAAGACACATGGAAGACAACTTTCAAAACTAAAATGTGTCTCTTTGAATGTCTGATAATGCCTTTTGAGCTCACCAATGCACCTGCTACGTTCATGAGATTGATGAATGATATTTTCAGGTAATGTGTTGACTAGTTTGTTGTCATCTATTTATATGATATATTTGTCTTTTAAAAAACATTGAAGGCACATCTTCAACACTTGGAATGAGTTCTTTATATTCTTGAGCAAATTAAATTGTAGGCCAATCCCAAACACCAATCCCAATTCCATACCTTGGATTTTTTATTGATGCACAAGGCATTCAGGTGGATCCTACCAAAATGTAAGTTTTGCACTAATGCCAACTTCTTCCACCATCACTGAGTTAAGGAGTTTCCTTGGTCTTGCAACTTCTACGAATTCGAGATGAACAACCATCATTACTCAATTGCAAACTGCACATACCGAACAACCTCATGAGAATTTTGTGAATTTACACTCTGAAAAGAACAGACTATTCGATTTGCTAAACAGGAACGTCTCAAGGAAGTGTCAACTCTACAAAGTCAAAAATTAGCCGACCAACAATCTTGGGTTTAGGTTGTTGCTAGAAAGAAGAACCCGCCCCCCATAGTTGAGTTGGCTGTCCAGGCTAAATTTGAAGAAGAAAGGATCCGTAATGCAAAAGCGCTCAATCTCAGGGTTCGTGGGGTGCCCAAAGCTATTGATCCGATTCAAGTTGGAAATGCTTTCATTCACAACACTCTTGAGTTAACAGATGTCACTCTCGAGAGAGCGTGGTTCTCTCGACTCCACATTGGTCCTATGCTTCAAAAATGCGGAAGAGCGTATGAAGGCTTTGAGGGCCAAATGAAAATTATTTACTCTTCAGGATAAGATTTACCTTGATGAGGACCTTACCGACTCTAGGTTGAAGAATTGAAGAAAGCTAGGGAAAATATAGTCGCAGCCAGGAAAGCCAACAAATGGGCAGTTATTCGTAATTTGCGTGCAGTGATTAGGGACTCTCCCCCACCTGGGTGGTCCAAACCCTTGCCTAGCAAATAGCTCCATCGACACGGAAGGGGGTGGCAGATAAGCTAGTTGTAGCTTGCTGGAACTGCAATGGTACGATGTGGTCTACCCCAGGGTCCCTTTTTGATGTGATTGGTAGACATGACATCATTCTTATTTGTGAGACGCACGAGGGTCTTGAGCGGGCCCTACCAATTATCTCAGGTTACTTCTGGTGGTCCAAGTTACTCACTCAGCGCTTTGGGGGGGTTCGAGGTTCAGGAGGTGTTGCTGCTTTTATTAGGGATAGGCTCCAGAGTTCGGTATCCTTGGTTTCGACTGACCCCCACTCCAGGTTTTTATGGATTAAAATCCACTGTCACCCACCTCTTTGGGATATATACATTGCCATCTGTTACTTTCCCCCCACCATGTCCAATTTTGCTATTCACACAAACGGGGACCCTTTCCAAGATCTCTATGAGGACATTACTAGATACTCAGCTTCAGGGGAGATACTTTTGCTAGGAGATTTCAATGCTTGGACCGGACCTATGCAGGTTTCTCTTCATGACCTCATAACCGATGAGTTGCAAACTCGGGAATTGGATCCTAAGGACCTTGGTTTTGCTCAAACATCCAACGACACAAGTTACTGCTTACGGTAAGCATCTTATTGAGTTGGGTGAATCCAATAGGCTAGTGCTTCTCAATGGCATATCTTGTTTTCCGGATTCCGGTGGGTTTATTTGCTTTCCTCATAGTGGTGGAGCCAGTGTCGTCGACTATGCTATTTCCTCTACCACCCTCATTCCATTCATTTCGTAGTTTAGCATCTCTGATCACCCTCCTCCCCTTACCGATCATTCAGTTCTTTCTCTTACTTTATCCGTTGTTTCCCTTCCTGTTACTCATCCCCCTCCTCCCTCCCCTTCAACCCCTCGGGTCATAATAGACTTTGACTATTATTATTCCTTTACCTACATGGATCGGTTGCATCAAGTTCTCCCCAGGGTGTCTTCTCTTCCCGATGTTTCCGATCGTTCTGCTTGCTTGGTACAAACTATTTGGAAGGCTGCTTTGGACTCGTACCTCCACTCTATTCGTCCTCCCCCTCGTCCTCGCCCCTTGGTCATTGCCCCATGAACATCTGGTATGATGAGGAATGTAAGTCTACCCACCAAAGGTTGAAATATGCCATTCAAAAGCCATTTCCCACAAAGACTACAGGATGCTTCTTCGAAAGAAGAAGCGTCTCTTCCTCTCTCAACATCGACTTGATCTTATCCACTCCCTTCAGCAGTCTCCTAAATCCTTTTGGCGCCTTATCCTCCCCCGTGATCGGATTACTCATGGGATCGACCTTTCCTCTTGGACCATTCATGCCTCTTCCCTCTATACCATCCCTAATCAGCCTCCTATTACTATTTCCTCTCCCCCCTCTTCGTGCCACCTCTTTTCTATTGGTCTTGTTAGGTAGGCTATCAGGAAACTTTGTACGAGCAAAGCAACAAATTTGGATGGGTTACAGGCATAATTTCTGAAGCATGGTATTGACCCTCTTGTTGGGCCCCTCACTAATCTCTTTAATCTCTCTGTTTGTTCTGGGTTTCCTGATTCTTGGACTAAGCATATCATTCACCCCATTCATAAAGCAGGTGATCCCCATGAACCCAATAATTATAAGACTATCATGATTGGGCATATCTTTGCCAAGCTTTATGCCACAACATTGGATGTGCTTCTCTCCCGAAGGTTGGAGGAGGAGGGTTTTAGGGCTCTTGGCCAAGCTGGTTTTCGAAAAGATCACCAAACCACAGATCACATTCTAGTCCTCAGAGCTATTATTGAGGAGGCACGTTCCAGGTCCTCGAAGGTTTATTGTTGCTTTGTTGACTTCAGGAAAGCCTTCGACACGGTGCCTCGACATTTACTTCTTGAGAGACTACGGTTAGTTGGCATCTCTGGGCAACTTTTGACAGCGGTTACACGGTTATATGAGACCGTGAAAGGTCGGTTTCGCTCCCCTCACAGGCTTTCGCAAATATTCTTAGCACCATAGGAGTGAAACAGGGGTGCCCCCTTTCCCTGACACTTTTTGGGATCTTTATCGACGAGCTTGAGACTTTTATTAAGGAGAACGCTCACGTAGAGGATGGTTGCCTTCTTCACTATGTGCTGATTTCTATTCTCCTCTTTGCTGATGATGTTGCTCTTTTGGCCTCTTCTCCTGAGGGGCTTCAGCGCCATCTGGACAAGCTTGCCGCTTTTTGTGACTCGAGACAGTTGACGGTGAATCTTTCTAAGACCAAGGTTATGGTATTCAATACTACCAAAGAGGCTCTATCTCATCTCCACTTCTCTTTCCAAGGTTGGGAGGTCGAGATCACCACCTCTTATGTGTACTTGGGGGTTCTTTTCACCGGTCCCACTTTTAGTATGAAACCCGCCGCCCAGGCCCGAGTGTGTAAGGGATATGCAGCTCTGTCTTTGCTAGAGAGGAATTGCTTCAAAGCACATTTTCAGGATATACTTGTGAAGATGAGGATTTTTGATGCCTTGGTCAAGCCAACTATTACTTATGGGTCAATGGTTTGGGGTCCTAGCCTTGGCCCGACTGAGTGGTCACGGGTTGAATGAGTCTAGACACTCTTTCTTCGACGATTCATTGGTTGCAAGGGCACAATCCCCCGCTCTATTGTTATTGTTCTGGCAGAGTTTGGGGCTTCTCCTCTCCAGCTTGAGATTATCTTCTTGATTATCGGTTATCTTCACAGGATCCATACTTTCGGAGATACCCCCGAGGGTTGCAGGCGGTACCCTTACCTCGCCCTTTGCTCCTCGATGGAACTCTCTCCGAGTTCTCGGGGAGGCCGAAGGAGTTGGTATTTTCAGGTTTTTGCCCTCTTGGCCAGCATTCAGATATAGATAGACAAGCTCCCCCTTATTCTTTGGGTGTTCTCCCCCCCTCTCGGCTTAGTAAGGAGAGGATGCTCCACGAGATCCGAAAGGATGTTAGTCTCCAATACACCAGATGCACTTGGATCTCTCCTGTTGCCCCTCTTTCCCCCAAGTTGTCTTTCTACCATGAGCACTTCTTACAGATACAGGAGGGCAAAATAGTTCCTCCACAATATCTTCAGCAGCACACAATGCATAGTCTTCGGATCACTATTGGGCAGCTCAGGGTGTGTTCTCACCAACTCCGGATTGAGTCAGATCACCATCTTCCGAGGGAGGAGCGGATTTGCTTGTTTTGCCCCTTGGGTGAAGTTGAAACCCTTCATCACTTTATTTTTTGTTGTCCCATTTATTATGAGATCCGGGGTAGATTCCATTGCCTTTTCAGGGACAACTCTCAATCTGTTTCTACCTTCTTTAGATACCCGGACCAGCGGTGTCTCGCACTCTTTCTTAGGGAGATAACTCAGCTTCGACGACATAAAAGTTCTCCTCCAGATGGATCTCACCCTCCTCAACATCGGCTCATCGCAACATACTTCACTAGCTCTAATGGACCAGGTGACTCCGGACGGAAACGCCCCACATCATCCAGTTCGGATGGAAGCAGGGTCACTAGACAACGCACACACAGTTTGTCAGGGTTCCGAACTAGCGCTGGTCAGAGACATATCAGGGACTTCTTTAGCTCCAGTACTTCGGCCTCGATTGTTAGGAGAGTTTAGTTTCTGGGGGGTCCTTGGAGCTTGCCCCTCCTGGGCTGCTCCCTCCCCCCTCCTTCTCTCTCTCCGTTCTTCTTGGTGTGCACTCCTCTCTTTTGGATTACAGCCCTCCCTCCCTTTGCTCTCCCTTTTCTTTTCCCTTTCTCTTTGGCCCGGTTGTCGAGTTTTGTCTTGTATTATCTTCTTTTCTTTGTTGGGCTTTTTAGCCTGCTAGCTATGGTAAATATTACATCTTACTACAGATTAATATTGGCGCTTGGATCCATTGGAGCTCCTTTCTATCTCTGTTGTACCTCAACTTCTAGTTGTTTCTTAACCATTATTTATTTTAGTATGTTTTGGTTTATCCATTTTGGGTAACCCTCGAGGCTGTAATTTTATGCCATATAGTTGTTTCGCATTAGAGTAGTTTACACTAGATTCTTTACTCTGGTTTAGCTTATATGTACTTTGTGGTTACTACAATACCTTGTAATTTGTAAGAGTTCTTTTCAATGAGTCCCATTGGCTTACTTTGGCCATCTATGGACATTAATAGAATTATTTTATCTACAAAATTCAGAAGCTGTCTGTGCCTCATAGTCATAACACTTATCTTCTCAAGGAGGCCCAATTTACTCTCTATGGTAGTCATTTTAGTAAGTAGAAAACACTTGCAACGTTTCTTCTATTGGCCTTACATGTAGCATGATGTCCTGCACTTCTTGTGCCAATATGTATTTTCTTGCCGCTCAAAAACCAACAATTGAAAGTTAGGTCTGAGTTGTATTTTCACCATTACCACTTGTCCTTGGGAAAGCATCTCTATAGATTTGATGAGTGATTTTCCAATGACATTTTGGCATTATGATTGTATTTTTATGGTTGTCCATCACTTCAATAAGATGGCTAAATTCATTTCTTGTTGCAAGACTAGTTTTACAAGTGACTTAGCCAATTGTTCTTTGATTTAGTTTGGCGACTATTTGGTCTCCCTTGCAGCATTGTATCTGATCGAGACTCATGTTTTGTGGGCCACTTTTGGCTCTTCTTGTGGAAATGTTGGTGAGTTTCTTTCAATTTTTCGAAGGCTTTTCATCCACAATCATATGGCCAAACAAAGGCAGTGAATCTCAACCTTGTGCAAAGTCTCTAGATATATCATCACCCTTCTCTAGCAAAATGGGATTTGAGCTTGACATATATTGAGCATGCTTACGACTGAGTAGTTCACTCTTCCACAGGTTACTCACCTTTTGAAGCCTGTCTTGGTTTCCAACCTTTGGTTCCTTATGAGTTGCCTTTATCTTTGCCTTGTCCTTCCACAATACATGTTTGAAAAGAATAAGATAAGAGCATGCCATTTGTCCAATAGTGCAGTCTCTTCAAGCCAAGGTTATTCAGATTCTTTAGAAGACTCGAGAAAAACAGAAACAACTCATGGATCATCGTTGTGCCCCTCATCGTTTTTAGGTTGAAGACAAAGTTTGGTTGTACTCGAACAAATGTCGTTCCTATTAGAAGGCACATAACAAGGTCATGCCTCTTCGCTATGGACCTTACACTAACAAGGTCATGCCTCTTCGCTATGGAGGCAAATAGAAAGGATTCAAAAATATCTAATCACAAACTTTCTCAAAATTAAGGCCACAACCCCTTATGAAATTATTCTAGCTGAAACTAGAATGTTCCCTTTAGAAGCAATTGCTATGACCAAGCTGTTATGTTACTTGAAAAAAACAGAAAACATGACAAATGATAGATGGCCTAGAGCAGTTAGGGACGAAGAGTTGCATAGGCGAAAGAATACGTGGATGAAACAAAATCAGAAATGGATGAAACGTTGGGAAATCAACATAAATGAATGCCCAAATGTCAACAAAGACATTAAAAATTATGTAAATGAAAAGTTCAGAAGTGGAATGTGGAAAAATGCAAGCAGGAAAAGACAATATTATATTGCAAATTTTAACCCAATGTATGACCACAAGGAAAAAGGGTATATAGGCACTGAAATCAAGTGGAAGGAAAAAATACTCATTGCTCAGATAAGGACTAGCTCTCATAGGCTTAGATGTGAAACAGGGGAGATGGACAACGCCCAAAGAACAATGGGAAGAAAGGATATGTACTCTATGCAGCACAGGGGCAGTAGAGACAGAGGAACACTTCATCTATAAATGCCCGAGTTTTTTTCAGATATCCGTGACAAATACAAAGAAACACTTGGGAACGAGTTTATTACAGATTTATTTGAAGACAGTAAAATAAAAAAAGTTGGAGAATTGCTAACACAAATTAGCAGGGAGAAGGAACAACCTTCTCAAAGATATTAAAGATCATATGATATGATTTGAGTAATTGTACTTCCATATTTGAGGTCCCATAGACCATATTTGGGTCTCGCGGACGTAATTAAAATCTTTCATTCATTCATTCATTCATTCACTATCCTTCAATAGGTGTTCGAGAATGCTTTCTGACTTGATCTTCCAACTCACTTGGGGATTTATGATGTTGTAAATGTTGAACTCCTCAAACCATATCATGAGTCAACATTGCACATGGAGCTTCCCATTAGCCATCATGTAGTTGTTTTTCTTGATTTCCTGCTTTTGCTTGATGCAAATCGAAATTTTGACACATGCATTTATTAGACTTGACATGGCTCCACTACCTCTTACCTTGTAGCCAAACAAGTACAACTTCCTCATTAGGGCCGATGGCTTTATTTAGCATCAAACGTCTCAACTATTCCCCTCTGTTTGGTGAACGTTGGAGTCTAATGCTTCTATTGTTGGCAGGGATGCTGAAGAATGTGCTAGTTTGTTTGTCAATTTCGTTTTCTATTTTAGGTTTCTATTTTTTTGTTTGAAGTGGTTTGTTGTAACTACATAAACCACTTGCTTTTGTTGTATCAAGTCTATTAGTCCCTAAATCGGGACATGTAAGCCTTTTTAAATGGCCTTCTCGATAATGGGAGCTTAGCGAGAATATGTCTATATCAACTTTTAAAACCACTAGATGATTGGAAGATGAACCACAAATAGGTGGGCGAGAGCAAGTATCAACAAGCACCAAACAAGTTGGAGGATAATCAACAAGAAGATCTAGGAGAGGTTCAAAAGTTCCCAAGCACGAATCTCATCAAACTTAACATCTTGTCCAATGATGACATCTTGAGTAGCTAGATCATAGAGTTGCTATGCTTTTGACTCCTCACAATACCCAATGACTTTTTAGCTTAAGTTTGTTTTGCTTCTTCTTAGGAATGTGTGCCCAAGCAACCAAACCAAATATCTTGACGTGCAAAATTGAAGGCTTTTCTCTTAACCAACACTCATAGGGTCATCCCCTTGACCACATTCAAGTTGCACAAAACATTGCTTCACCCCAAAAATTAAGCTCCATCTGCGTTGCATGCATTACACAACGAACCATTTCTGTGATGGCCATGTTCTTCCGTTTAGCTACTCCGTTTTATTGAGTACAGTGAATGGTTTGTTGCCAACATATGCCATGAGAAGGAAGAAAATCCTCAAAGGCATGACTAGTGAGCTCTCCACCGCGATTGATCGTAATGCATTTGATCTTTTTCCAACTCTAATTTTCCACTAATGCCTTGAACTCCATGAACTTCCCTAAGACTTGATCCTTGGATTTGGTGGTATAAATCCATAGGTTCTTGAAATAATCATCAATGGAAGTGAGAAAATAGTTGTTCTTAGCAAGAGAACAATTTTGTCATAGGTCAGCAAATGTCAGTATGGACAAGCTCCAAATGTTGAGAGTCACAATCAGCTTTCCCTGAGGAAAGGACTCCCTATGATGCTTCTCCAAAACACAACCCTTACATATTCCACTAGATAGATTAAAATTTAAATGATGGAAGATCATCAACCATACAAATACAACTCATATGCCTTAGAGATCTCTATAAGTGGTGTGCCTTAAATGTTGATGCTAAAGTTCACTGATGCCATCGACCTTGGCCACTATAGCACAAATCCGTTCCGATTTGAAGAAGAGGGCCTCACCAAGATTATACATCTGATATGATTTATCATGTTATCTTGAAGCATCTATCTTCGTTATTACCAATAGCTTGACAACCTATTGGTCTAGCCAAAATTCCACCACCTTGTTGGTAGAATATGATAAATGGAAATATGATTGGCATGAAACTTGGGACATGAAAAACTTCTCCAAAAGTGGAGGAACCTCTAGTTGCATTACCACAACTTGAGACTTGGAAGGCCGAATTTTCACCAATCACAACTTTCTCTCCACTGTGTTGCTCAGTATATTCTTAAAGAAGATAGCAATGCTTAGTCATATGCCTTGTATCTTTAGAATAAACATTCCACTCTTGAGATGATTATAAGACCAATATGCTAGGGATAGGGCCATATATGCACAATAAGAAGTGTTTCCATTTTCTTCCTGTGTAGTTTCAAGAAGTGTTTTGTTGCACCTAGAATTTCTACCCATCTCCTCAAGTTGTTGAATATGTGCAAGACTAAATAGGGCCTTGTGAACCAACTTCTTACGTAACCCACAAACTAACGCCTTAAGGTTTTCCTTGAAAAACCTCTGCACTTGACCTCAGGTGAAAGCTTCTTCATCCTCCCCAAGGAACTGGCAAGTATCCTATCATGTGATGCCTATTTAGGCGTCTCACTAGGCTTCTTCCAAACCAATGAAATGCTATGGAAGACAATGCAGGAAATTGACAACTCTGAGTTTATCAGGTTCCTGTGTAGATTCAGCTTTAAGGCAGAAAAACAACAATTCACTAGTAGCACCAGTGTGTAGATCTCAAAAAATTGTGCAATCCAAAGAAAGGGTGAATTCTGGTTCTGTTCCAGAAGTTTACTGTCTATAATACTCTGAGAGTGACGCTAAACATCCAAATTCTGAAATTTTCCTCTAGTTGTTCGTGAAGTGGCACTTGGCATGATTGGCTGTCATGCGAGACTACACCCCTGTACCAATAAAAGAGTGACACCTGTGCAAGCAGGTGAAAAAGATGCTAACAATTGTGGCTTTTGACTGGCCACATGTGAATATAAATACTAAAAAACTGTTAATTTTTCATCCATTAGTGCCACATATGCTATAGGGAGAGGCAGAGCAATGTTGGCCACCACGTTCCACTAGGAGGGGTGAGAAATGCCAATGCCACACAAGCTATAATGATGGACAAGAGTTTGTTAACAAAGAGGACAACCTGTTGCATCCTCAATTCATGCAGAAAATCACTTGTACACTCTTTCAACCTTGAAATTGATGCCCTAGAAATTTAACAATATTTTGAATTGAGACCCTCTACAATTTTCTGCATCATTTAAAAAATAAAAAGAAGATATTTTTCCATAGTTCTTAAGTAGTGGTCCTATGCAACCGTTCTCTAGAATACAAAAGTTTGTCAAATTTCCTTCGTCTAGGCTTCTTGAGAGTCGAGGGAACTCGCAAGTGACTCCTCTTTGAACCTGGAACCTGGAGAAATCCGTTGTACATTTGATTCCTCCATAAAATCGGTTAGGGATGACATTATTTTCAATCCTTCAAATGCATAAAAACAATGCTCTTCTAACTATAGTGTTCTTGTACCAAAAACCTCAAAGGAATGAATGAAGTGGGTTTTTTGAGAAAAGCCCCAAATGTGGAATAAGTTTTTTTTTAAAACCCTTAAAAAGGTAATTTCAATCCAAGTCCTTGCTCTATAGATGCCTTTTTGACAAAAGCACACACCTTCTTTGGAGCATGTCGCTGCAAGAGATGAAGGAAATTAGCTTTTATTAAAACCCTATAAGGCTTGCTAGATTTTAGAAAAGCCTGGAAAATATAATGCTTGTCTGAAAAGCCCTTGTTCGGCAACCGCTCCTATGAAAGCGAGATCACAATATGGTGACGAACCAAATTCCTGAAAGACAGACTATGTATTTTAGAAACCCTAGAAAGATAATGCTGGTCTAGAAATCCTTGTCCGTCAACCACTCCTTTGGAAAACACAACTCCTTTAGAATATTTTTGGCAAGAGATTGGGAACCAAACATCTGGATGAAGTAACGGTGATTCACACTTGCTTTCATACCATGTAAACATTTGCAATAAGAATTTAGACGAATGGGATCAACACATTACCCAAATGCTTAGCAATTTTAATTAAAGATAGCAATTGCAGAGGAGAAGAACACGAAAGGTATGATAAAGTCCACATAGACACCAATCATCTCCATCACTAACGAATAAAGAATAATAGCGAACTGATGTAGAAATGATTTGGTGAGTGGGGGTATACATATACACCAGGATATAATGCACCAATCCTAATAATAGTCAAACTCACATATCATTGGATCTTGAAATAATACAAGGATCACCTTGTACGAAGAACATGGGTCCAATGGGTAAATATAAATAACCACAACACAATGTGTGCTGTGGCCACAAACGAAGATTTGCCACATCTCAACACTACAAGTGGCATCAAAATATAGTTGTTAACTTTTGATCATACCCACCGCCTCTATAATTTTATACGAATGTTTTGTTGGATGATTTTCTAATGCAACATAAGCCTTTCTTAGTGCACTTTCCACTATTGGGGCTTGTGTAGGTTCCCTTTTTGAACAATTCCTTTGATAATGGTCTTGTTTATGCATGAAACGTCCTGTTTGTTGGCATATGTGCTTATCTGTACTGTTGCAATCATGTTCCGTTTCATACATCATTTGTTCCTAAACCTTAAAGTATTTTGCCATTGCAATCGAAGTCCTCATTGCTACGCTTTCTTGGCAATGACCCATATCTCACATGGGCTCTTGCATCACCTAAATACTTGATATAAGGCAGTTGGGAAGTAGGAAGAGAATAACTTATGATAATACAAAGAATGTACTCATTTCTATCAATAAAGTGCGTTATTAAACTTCTTGCACATTTCTCTTTTATTCATGTGTGCACTAAATAGTAAAGATTAACAAATGTCGATGCAACTGATCTGAACCTAAGGATTTTGAATGAAGAAAAATCAAGAGAGTGCAATTCGAAAATAAAAGAATATAGCAAATTAGAACACAAACATATGAGAAAAATAACAGTGTGATTTAATTACTCAGAAAACAAAGTACAATGGAAGCAATCTCTAAGAAGAGATTCGAGGCTATAAAATATGTAATAACAGAGTGCTTTTATTGCCCAGAAAACATAGTACAATGTAAGCAATCTCTAAGATAAGATGTGAGGCTATAAAATTGCATCCATAACTTATATTCTTCATAGTCAGGGGTACATCTCTTTATATACAATATTACAATGTTTGATGGGTTGGGATTCCAGTAATGTGGTGGTTCACCTTCCATGAGTTATGGAAATGGGGTGCTTCACCTTCCATGAGTTACAAAGTCAAATTTACATACAAATGACTTGTTCTTTTGTTTTTGTCCTCAAGTGAGGTAACAGCATGACTAGAGATGCATTGTGGCTACAAATATCTAAAAATGTAAACTGACTATTTTTAGTAACTATTTTAATTTGCATTTTTGAGGGCCTCTGAAGTATTATTTTGCAAAAGCGCATAGGCTTGGTGCATTGTCAAGACTTCTTGTCCTTTCTATAAGCTTTCCAACGCATTTTGAATGGATCAAAATGGAGTCCTGATCACAAAGTTATGCCTCCGACAAGGTGGATAGGACCCAAAAAATAGGTTTTCATTCAAAAAACCATGCCTCTACAAGGTCATATGCCTGGATCATTAACTTATGTCATACTTAACAAATATACTTTTGTCTATTTCATTAAAAATTGCTCTCCATATCTCCTCCTCTAACACTAAATTGGCAGGACGGTTTCCAAACAACATGGGTTCTATGGAAAGAGTGGATACTGAGTCAAATCATCCCATCTCAATGTTTTAAGAAAGGAGAGATGCTATAAAAGGAGAGATGCTATAAAAATCTCTATGCACAATCAAGCAAATGTTGCCACAAAATGCATTCTCCTCAAATGCTAAATACCATAACGTTGAGATAGCTCAGTTTTCTAGACAATCATTCCTCACTGCCAACATGGCTTTCTGAAGCTCGCATGCATATTTGGGGAAAAATAAAAAAAGAGCGAGCCTTTTCATTGAATAAGAAAATTTATTTTCAAACAACGATCCTTTCCTCCGCATTTACTGGGTTCTTATCAACACTTTGCAAGAAACCATTCCGAGGAACCTAAGGTGGAGGCTGGAGGCTGGAGGCTGGAGGCCTTTCCTTAAAACCTTAAAATCGACTTTCATCCAATTGGGTAAAGACTCTCAAATATCCTATAGCTGAAATAAATGAGATGGGGGGCTCTCGCAGAAGCACATATGCTTTAGCTTGAACTTGCTTTATTTTATAAATAATTTAGAAAGATTTTTATAATAATCCTAATTATGTTGGGAATTTTATATTTTTATCTTAAGACTGAATTGTTTTCTGACAAACAGTGCTTATTTTCTGACATATACTGCTTGTCAATTATTCTTGTTTTTTCTGTTTTACAAGTCAGTGCAGGTATTCTAAAGTTGTTATTATATTATTGTCTTTTAAAGTATTGATGAAAAAAATTCATGAAGCTGATTGATGGATTTTTGGTGTGAAGGGATCATCGGAAGAGTCTCAAAGAACGTCTACGTCGAGATTTTGAAGATGCAAGGCTTGTAGAGACTCGAGGTTAGTTTCTATTTTATGTTTTTGCAATCATTTGCTAATATTGCATAGCTATACAAAGAAGCAAAGCTGCAACAATGCGCAGCCAGAGCAAACTTTCTATTTTAAGTATTTCCTAGCATCCAAATAACAGCTATAATTGTTGCAGGTTATCATTTGTTAATACATAGTTTGCTTCAGGTTTTACTTTTGTATGAACTTGAAGTTTTTTGGAGGTGTCAAGTGTGAAATGATGATAAGAGGTTAATTCTTTTCAGGCCATGCTAATTCCATGCACAATAATAGATGCCTTTGACAGTTTGACTCAAAACTCCAAAAACGTTGCTCAGAATATTGGATAGGATTACTATCAGTACTTTTTTGCGTTTGTGTGTTTCTGATCTTGGGTAAAAATGATTACGAGAAGCACAGTCTTAATCAAAACAAATTGACAATAACATGTCAGCCGCTGTGCAACGATGATTAAATAGTGTCCTTTCTATCTGTGAAAGGTTTCAGACAGAGTTCCTCAAGTATTGTTAGCGTACTATATTGTCTGTATTTGATTATTTAGCTCACTGTTACAACCATGTAACAGTTCTGTTTCTTCCGTTCAGCCGGTGACTATTCCCGGCATTGTAACCTGTATATAAACTCTGCTGAATAATGAAATCTTGTTCCGCATTTCTATCATGGCATCAGAGCCAGATTGCTACGGCAGCGCAGCGTGAGAAGAGAGGCTGGGGAGAGTACGTTTTTTTTCTCTGAAGGTAGCTGTGTTTTCTGCTGGGAGGAGGAGCTGCGTTTTCTGTGACGCAAATTTAAAAAAAAAAAAAATCACGACATCGC
This sequence comes from Wollemia nobilis, assembly GCA_028583015.1. Taxonomy (NCBI): domain Eukaryota; kingdom Viridiplantae; phylum Streptophyta; class Pinopsida; order Araucariales; family Araucariaceae; genus Wollemia; species Wollemia nobilis. The sequence goes on along the minus strand of JAQPPZ010017241.1, from coordinate 3,571,406 downwards.
GTGATCATTTAAAAAAAAAAAAAAAAAAAAAAAAAAAAATCGTCGCGCGCAAACGCGCGACAATCGTCGCGCGACCGAGTGCAGTGGGCAGACGGCCTGCGCAGAGGCGTCCAACCTGCAGCCTGCGCAGAGCGCAGACGGCAGCTGCGCCCAGGCTGCGCAGAGCGCAGACGTCAGGACGTCTGCGCCCATCCTTCGCAGGGCGCGAGGCGGTGGACGCCGCCACCCCCCGGTCCGAGGCGGATAGCCCAGTGCGGCTGCGTCGCGGGTGACCAGCCCCCCCGTTGAAGGCGGCCCGGGCGATTTTTTTAAAAAAAAAAAAAAACAGAACCGGGAGATAGCAGTACCAGTGAGCGGCGGGAAGCAGCAGAGCCGCGAGCTGCGAAGCAGCAGCGCACGACCGAGCACGAGAGGAGGACGGGCAGACTGAGGAAGGATAAAGGGGAGGAGCTCCACTGTTCCTTCCGGATCAGCCCGCTAGCTCACTTGGCAGTGAGTTGTGCGGTAAGACTCAGGAAGCCTGCAGGTCGGGGGTTCAAATCCCGCCGACTCCCCCTAAGGTATAATTTTTTTTTTCAAAGTTTTTTTAATTATTATTTTTTTAATTAAAATTTTTAATTTTAATTTATTTTTAATAGTTTTTAAACTTTATAAATTAAAATTTAATTTTAATTTATTTTTTTCATAAGTTTTAAAACTATATAAATTAAAATTATTTATTTTAATTTTAAATATATAATAATTATTAAAATGCTTTGTTAAAGATATTTTTTTTAAGGGGGGATATTTTTTCAAAAAATCAAAGGGGGAATGTGAGTAATTTTCTGAAAAGGCAATTTGGGGAATTGTAAAAGGTGCATTTTCGGCTGTGACCGACACCTTGTGGGTTATTCTTGTGGGCATTTTTTTTGTTGTATGTTGCATATTTCATTTTTGCACTATAACATTAAAAATTAAAATCAAAACACTCCCTAAGTCCCCGGAATAATTAAAACCCATCCGTGCAATTTATTGCACTGTATGGCGATCGGTATTTGTGATACCTCGGCCAGCACTTACGGGTAAAGCTGTCGTGATTTGGCTGTTGTATCCGCCGCCTAATATAGTCTGCTACAACGACGTCTGAGCTTGTTCTCTATAAATCGTCGGGGAGAGATAAGTTAGCCATTTTTGCATTTTTTTACTCCATCCACTACCCTTTATCGCACTTGTGTTTAGGCGTAAATCCTGACGAAGTATTCTTCATAGTGTTTAGGGGAAGTTACGCCCCACGCATGAGAAGAATCTTCTATGGTAGGTGCCATCAACAAGGCGATTCCCTTTCAGTACCGCTTATGTTCCACGTATCGTATGATCTCTAAAACTCACCTATAGTCTCCCTCACGTAAGGGCGGGTGATTTTTGTTGATCTTTCTAAATACCTATAGTTTCCCTCACGTAAGGGCGGGTATTTTGTACGGTATAACGGCCTAGCAAAAGGTATATTGAAAGGGGGACCAATTGGTGTTATAAGGAACCTTCACTATGGCCACTGTTGCAAAGTTGATGATCGATCCGCATCAGTTATTGAAAGGTCCAAATTATACACCATGGAAACATAAGATGAAGGCAATTCTCCAAATGGAAGATTTGTGGGATATTGTTATTGGAATAACAACTAGGCCTTCACCAACAACAGGATCCACAGGTCCTTCCGCGAGATCGGATAGCTTTTGACAAGAAAGACAGTCGAGCAAAGGTGCTCATTTTGTTTGCTGTTTCGGATGAAGTGCAACCTCATATAGCTGACAAAGCAAGTGGTAAAGAGGCATGGGATGCCCTTAGAACCATCTATGAGGGAAAGAATGATTCAACCATTCTTCATCTTCAACAACTTCATAACCTGAGTTTGAGACAGGGTGAAGCAGTTGAACTCTTTTCGTGCGAGTGTCCGAATTGAAAGAGAAATTGAATTCTTTGGGAGATCTTGTGGACGAAAAGCTTCTCATTTCACTTGTGATGAGAGCTTTACCTTCTTCATTTGATATGTTGATCACCTCCATCCAGGTGTCTCAACGACAAATTACCTACATCGAGTTGGTCAATCTGCTTCAACAACGAGAGGCACGCCAACTTCACAAGGATGATTCTTCCAATACAGCCCTATACACCAACAGGCAGGGTTCTAGGAAGAAAGGTAATGGGCAAAAAGGAGGCAACTTTCCGAAAGGAGGAAATTCTCAACAAGATACGAAAGGAAAAGGCAAACAACCTCAACGAAGAAGAGGTGGTGCAAGATCCGTGATAAAGACAACCATGACACCAACAGGTGTTGCCATAAGAACAAGCGAAAAGGCCAAAACAAACCACAAAATAAAAACAAGCAACCCCGGGTGAATGTTGCTTTGTTGAAGAATCGACTCGGATTACGAATGGGCACACAAGGTGCTCATGACTACCACAGATTCCACACGGAGGGATCCTGTTTGGTATGTCGATTACGGAGCTAGCAAACATATGAGCGGCGACGGATCGTGGTTTGAATCATTTGTGGCCAAAGGAAGCTGTCACCATTGCTGATGATAAAACCTACGGGGTTCGGGGAGAGGGTATAGTTTCGGTCACTCTTCCCGATGGCAAGTGTCGATTGACAAAGTCCTCTATGTTCGGGATTGGCTAACAATTTGCTTTGTCGAGTCACACAAATCCTGGATAGAAATATGGTTGTCAACTTTCGTGTTGAGAATGGCAAGAAGTGTTGTATCATTACCGGGAAGGGTAAGCGGATTGCAATGACTTCATATAAGCACGACTTATTTGCCCTAGATGCTATCTCTACTCCACATGTTGCCATGATTGTCTCTACCAAGGAGGCAACTTCCCTATGGCACAAGAGATATGGGCATCTTAGTTTCGGCTACTTACTTGAGCTCAGTAAGTATGAGATGGTAAAGGGTCTTCCTTCCCTTTCTGCCACATTGCCAGTGTGCTTTGACTGCTTGGCAGGAAAGCAACATAGAGTACCATTTGAGAAGAGCTCAACAAGAGCACGAAAACCTCTGGAGTTAATTCACACCGATCCGTGCGGTCCTTTCACACCCAAGAGTTGTGGAGGGAAGAGGTACTTTCGATTATTCGTAGATGACTACTCACGAAAGATGTGGGTTTTCTTTCTCCAACTGAAATCGAAGCTTTCGCATTCTTCCGGCGAGTTCAAGAAATCCGTTGAGAAGGAGTCGGGAGCTTCTATTAAAACCCTCCGCTCAGATCGAGGGGGAGAGTTTACCTCTAATGAATTTTCAGCATTCTTAGATAAGCATGGAATCAAGAGAGCAGTTAACAATCGCCTATACTCCTCGGCAAAATGGAGTTCTTTGAGAGAAGGAACCGTTCTATCATGGAAATGGTTCGTTGTATGCTCACAGGAGCTACTCTTGGGCAACAATATTGGGCGAAGCTGTCACCAGCTGCGGTGTATCCGTTGAATAGGGCACCCACAAAGGCCCTAAAAGGAATGACTCCACGGGAAGCATGGAGTGGTCGAAAACCCTCCATATCTCATCTACGTATTTTCGGATGTCACGCTTTCATGCACATACCGAAAGAGAAAAGGAAGAAGCTAGATGAGAAAACACTGAGATGTATTTTTCTTGGTTATGATGAGCACTCTAAAGGATATCGGTTGATAGATCCTTTGACCAAGAAAATTCATATCAGCGAGAGATGTTGTCTTTGATGAAGCTTTCACATCACAGAGCACATCTAAAGTACACCAAGATGTTGTGGAATCTAAGGAAGAGAAGATTCCTTCGTCAACACGGACGAGGAGGTCCTTCTACATCTTCTTCAACTCCACCGAAGAAGAATCCTAAATGGTGTACAAATACAATCGAGAGATGCAAATTTATCCACTCCTCCCAATTTGAATTTGGATAGACCTCGTACACGGAGTATGGCTCAAAAGGAAAAAGAAGCCAAAGAAAACTGGTGAGGTTGATGATCTTTGTCAATCTTTTGAGGAACTTTCTGTAACTCCAAGTACAGAAGTAGAGGATATGGATATTGATGATGACAGGGCATTCATGTCTACCATAGATGATCTTGAACCTGCATCAGTGCAAGATGCTCTTAGTGAGCCTCAGTGGAAGGCCGCTATGGATACAGAGTATGAGTCTTTGATGAAAAATAAAACTTGGAAGCTTGTTGATCTCCCGCATGGAAAGAAACCCATTGGCAGCAAATGGGTATATAAAGTCAAGTACAAGGCAGATGGAACAATTGATAAGCATAAGGCCCGTCTTGTTGCAAAGGGCTATGCTCAAAAGGAAGGCATTGACTACGAGGAAACTTTTGCACCTACTTCTCGGATGACCACAATTCGGGTTATGTGTGCTATGGCAGCACAATATGGGTGGAAAGTTCACCGGATGGATGTCAAAAGTGCCTTTCTAAATGGTGATCTCCAAGAAGAAGTCTACATGACTCAACCGGAAGGATTTGAAGTGGAAGGCCAAGATCCGAAGGTTTGCAAATTGGTCAAATCCTTATATGGTACCGAAACAAGCTCCTCGAGCTTGGTATATAAAAATGGACAATCACCTTATGCGGCATGGATTTAAGAGATGTCCGTCGGATGCAAACCTCTATTTCAAGAAACAGGGGTTCCGAGATAGTGTTGCTTGTACTCTATGTGGATGATCCGCTCATTACGGGGAGTTCGGAAACTATGATCTCTACTTGTCAAAAGAAACTTGTGCAAATATTTTGAGATGACGGATCTCGGACTTCTCCATTACTGTGTTGGTCCGGAATTCAGCCAGAAGGAGCACTCCATCAAAGTGTCTCAGAAAAAATATGCCAAGACATTGCTGAAAAAATATCGCATGACTGATTGCAAGCCAATGGCAACTCCAATGGAGAATGGACTTCAATTATCGCGATATGATGATTCACCTCAGGTAGATGGTACTCTCTATCGACAGTTGATTGGGAGTCTCATATATCTGACCAATACTAGGCCAGATCTCGTATTTGCTTGTCAACTATCTTTCGAGGTTCATGCGGGAGCCTAAGACCACTCATTGGAAAGCGACAAAACGTGTTCTTCACTATGTCCGTGGTACTATGGAATATGGCCTAGAATACAAGAGGAACAACAAATTCTTCTTGCAAGGATACACGGACTCCGACTATGCCGGATCATTTGATGATCGCAAGTCAACTTCCGGATACATTTTTCATCCGGGATCCGGTCCTGTCTCTTGGCACAGAAGAAGCAACGGTGGTTGCTATTTCATCAACGAGAGGCAGAGTATCGCGCCGCACGTGAAGCCGTGTGCGAAGTGATATGGTTACGTCGCATTCTGACAAGTATGGGCCATCCATCAAAATCTCCAATACACTTGTTTTGCGACAATCAGGGTGTTCTAAACCTCGTCAAGAATCCAGTCCATCATGAAAGAACAAAGCACATTGACACACAATGTCATTTCATTCGAGATGAAGTTCCAAAGCACCGAATTCAGCTTCAACACATTCCCACCGATGCTCAAGTTGCAGACATTTTCACTAAGGCACTTGGACGTGTCAAATTTGAATTGTTTCGCAGCTCACTTTGTATTGCACAATGATGTAAGGGGATGTTAGTAGTCTAGTATAGCTATTAGTTATTACATTACCCAAATAATGTAATAAAGGGGGATGTTAGCGTACTATATTGTCTGTATTTGATTATTTAGCTCACTGTTACAACCATGTAACAGTTCTGTTTCTTCCGTTCAGCCGGTGACTATTCCCGGCATTGTAACCTGTATATAAACTCTGTTGAATAATGAAATCTTGTTCCGCATTTCTATCAAGTATGGTGTCAACTTGCTTCTCCATGAGTAAGATAATGCATTGTAGTCCTTTTTGGTTACTACAGTGCATTCTAACAACTCTTCTTGACAATTCTGATTGGCCTATCTTGGTCATCCATAAACATTAATTGAATTACCTTATCTTATCTATCATGTCATATCATTCATCCTGTTCACATATCAGTAGATACCTTGTATCCAAGTACTTCCAGAATTATCATGATGAGGCCTAGATTTGAAGCTTTATGCCATCTTTTTAGATATGAAACTTTGTGATCAGTTGGAAGAATTTTCATCTTGTGGCAAGAAGGCAACCTGGTTTCAGGAAACAAATTTAGACTACTGAACAGATCTCACTCTTAGGGCCATTATAGAAAAGGTCACAACCGGGTTGACTTTTACAATTGTTTTTCCATCTTATGAGATGTCACAATTTGAGTAGTCTCAACCTTCAAGCTCCGTAATGTTGGCTGAATTTCATCCACAATTAAGAGAAATCCCATAATATTGGACCCAACAGTCTCAACCATTGAGTCCCTAAAACATCACACCTACCTAGGGGTAGGGCAAACATGTCTGCCTTAAGATTATATTTCCCTATTTGTATTTTAACATTTCTACAATTTCCCTTACAAGGCAAAGTTTCTCCATTGACAATCACGACTTCAAAGGAGTGACAAGTATCAATATAGTAATTTTCCTGTTTGGCCACCCTTGGGTCAATGAAGTTATGGGTTCTCTCGTAGTCAATGAGAATTATGACCCATTGCCCTTTAAAGTGTATTATCATCTTCATGGTTTGGGGAGTTGATATTCTTGCTAAGGCATGCACCGAAATTTTTGATTGGGATCCTTTTGGGATGTCAGATTGTTCTATATATTCTTCTTGATGATCCTCTTCCTCCTCAGAAGATTTGATGGTTATTGCCTCATCCACATCCAAAAAAAACAACTTTTGTTGCACACATTTATGCCCTGGTGAATTTTTTTTATCACAATTATAACATAGGTCCTGTGCCCTTTGAGCATCCATTTCCTCCCTAGTCAATCGCTTGATTGGTGGAGATTTATTGCTAGTATTTGATGTAAACTTGGATGGAAATGTGGGTTTGGCTTGTGGAAATTTGGAAGACCTCCTGTGATTGGCAATTATAGACTGGGGTTTGAACATTTTTACTTCTACCTTGATATCATCTTTCAACACACTGATAAAACAACTTTGAAAAAATCCTTCACTCAACCCCTTTGTTCTATTAACCAATTTTTCAAATTGAGCCTGATATTCCAAGACAATAGAAGTTTGTTTTAATTGGGTTAAGGCTTCTGTAAATTCCTCATACTCACTAAGGCCAAAACGAGTGAGTAATTAGGACTCGAAGTCTTTCCAGGAAGGGTCGGGAGTCGTGTTTTGTAGCCATTGATACCATTGTAGGGCCTTAGATTCAAAGTTAAAAGATGCCATGGTGACCCACAAATATCGAGGTACATTATGGAGTTTGAAGAACTGATTTGCTCGACACAACCAACCATTAGCGTCCTTTCCATTAAACTTGAGAAAGTCTAATTCAGGCATCTTAAACGGGGTATTTGTTTCAAAAGAGCATGATGCCTTTCTTTATTGACTAAACTTCTACCCGGTCCTTTAGTGTTAAGATGCTCGAATACCTTTGGGGCTTCCTTTAATTGCTCTTCAACCTCTAGGAATTTTTCTTCAATTTCAGATTTGGATTTAATCTGGTTAGTTCTGATAACTTGCATGTGATCTTTCATCTTTGTAACTTCTTGTCCAATGTGGGACATTTGGCTTTGCAGGTTACTAAGTGAATGCTTTAATTGCTCCATATATTCTCTTTGTTCTAACTCCATTGATCGTCTAGTCCCTCCAGCCATATATGTATGATTTGGACCACCCAAAATGACTTACTAAAAGTAAGTGTTGTTCCAGGAGTTACTATTTTTAGTAATGCGCCAGAAAAAGTGTTTGGGTGTTATATATCTATATGATCAGTTCGAAAAGACGAATGCAATGGGCTAGGTCTCACAATGACGTTTTTTGGCACCCTAGAAAAAGTGCATGGAGGTTATATACCAAAATGATCAGCTCGACGAGACGATCGCAATGGGCTATATCCCACAAACACACTTTTCACCACCCAAGACTTCAATTTAATTTAATTAATTTATTTTTAATATAGGGAATTGCTGTCTTCAAGTGTCGTTTGTTTTTCTCTTGGAGTTTCTGGTCACTCAGAAAATTGACTTTTGTCCGACAACCCCTTAATAGGCTCTGCTGATAATTGTTCTATCTGACTATGTAACTCACTGTTTTTGACGACTATCTTGGTAGACTTTGTTTCTGACAAATACCTTGACTGTTATGATTCCCAGTTGTAACTGACAATTGCACGGTCAGACTCTGTTTTAACTATTACTGACTATGTGACTGACAACTTTATGAACAGACTCTGTCTTGACTGTATTGACTGTGGCCCTAACTGAAATGATACCTGACTGTTACTGGTAGACCCTGTCTAGATTGTTATTTTTACCACTAGTTCTTTTGTTTGTTTTGGTTCAGTCAAGTTTGTGATAGTGTAGTCTCTTTAGTATGCTCACTTATTGTTATCAGAGGAGTTTCTAAGCAATGGATATATTCCAAGAGCACAAACGTTGAACAATGCAGGATCAAATCATTGGCTGGTGTTGGTGGAAGTCTGGAAGATTAGACCCAGTTGTGCTCCTTTTAGATTCTAGCTAATTTTAGACCTCAAGTCCAAATTGAGAACATGGAATTGGGAGGAGTTTGGTGATATAAAGGAAAAGAAACGACATATCTTAACCAAACTTGAGGACCTAAATGAGAAAATATGAACGGATGGCACTATTGAGATCTGATGCAAAGAGGAGGCTAGGCTTATTGCTCAACTAGAGGAATGGGACAAAAGAGAAGAGATCCTGTGGAAACAAAAATTTAGGATCCAATGGCTCCAAGAGGGAGATAGGAACACTAGCTTCTTCCATAAATCTCTCCTAGCAAGGCGGTCACACAATTTCATCTCATCCCTAAAAATAGTAGTGGGTGATTCAATACACACATGGGATGGGATGAAAGATATAGCAAGAGAATACTTTGCCCAACTCTTTAAGGTAGAACCATTGAACTAGGAGGCACAACAGGAAGCACGCCAAGAGATTCCTTATCTCATCACAGAGGAAGATAATGTAATTTTGACTGCCTCAATTATTGCCAAAGAACTACAACATATAGTTTTCAAGATGCGGAAAGGCAAAAATCCAGGCCCAAATGGATTTCCCATAGAATTCTACCAAGAATTTTGGGATATCCTTAAGGAAGAATTGTTGGAAGTGGTAGAAGAGGCTAGGATAGCCAAAGTGGTGCTAAAAGAGGTGAACAAGACATATATAGCGTTGGTTCTGAAACCCGAGTCTGAACACATCTCTGGCTACTGACCAATAGCCCTTTGTAATGTCCTATATAAAATTATCACTAAAATCATGGCAGAAAAGGTCCAACCTCACAAAATTATTTCTTTGGAACAAGGTGGTTTTGTGGAAGGAAGACAAATCTTGGATGAGATAGTCTTAGCTCAGGAGGCCATCCACTCTATGCAGGTACATAAAATATCCTCAATGTTTATTAGGTTAGACCTATCCAAAGCATATGATAGAGTTGATTGGCACTTCCTCCTAAAGATGATGAGACAATTTGGATTCTCGGGGGATTGTGTAGAATGGATCAAGGGATGTATTTCCTTGGTATTCTAGTCGGTTCTAGTAAATGGAGCTCCTATCCAGCTATTTACAGCTTCTAGAGGTATCGGGCAGGGAGACCCCTTATCCCCATATTTGTTCATCATATTGGTTGGATTTCTGGGCAGAACACTAGCTAAGGATAGGGAAACTAGAGCTTTGGAGGGAATAATAATGGCAATTGGAGCTAAACCAGTTGTTCGCATATAATTTGTTGACGACTCTACATTCGTAGGAAAAGCAACAACAAGGAAGGCCTCCAGATTTAAAATGATTCTAGGATGGTTTACAAAAGTGATTGGACAACTTATAAATGAAGAAAAGTCCAAGGTCATCTTTTTCCATTGCTCACCTAGGCAAGAGATAATGTTGTTGGATAAATTGAGGTTCAAAAAGACATCTCATCCAATCACCTACCTAGGAATTCCACTTATAGTTGGGAGGTAAAAAAAGAGGAAGTGACTTGGCTGTCAGAGAGTGAAAGTGAAATCGGGAAAATGGACTAATAGGTGGCTTTCTACAAAAGGACAGATGACCCTGATAAAAATAGTCCTCAATGCCATACCTATTTACGTCTCCTTAGTGCTAGCGATCCCCAAGGCAATTATTAAAGAATTAAATCAAATAAGTTATAGATTCCTTTGGAATGGAGTCAAGGAAGAACAAAAATGGGCACTGGTGAAATGGGGTACTTTATCCTTACAAAAAAAGGAGGGAGGACTAGGAATCAGATTGTTTGTCAAGAATAACAAGGCATTGTTGGCTAAGTTATAATGGAGATTGATAAAATCCCTTGAGGAATTGTGGGCTCAAATTTTGAGTGCCAAATATGCAAAGAATAAAACCCCGACAAAACTTATCCAATTTCTACTTCCTAGCAGAGGATCTCCCATATTAATAGGATTTTGAATATGAGAGGATATGATGTAGGAAAGATTGTTTTGGATTATCCATAATGGACATAATGCTAACTTTTGGACATATTCCTCTAATAACTCAATGCCCGACTTGGAGACTATTGATGGAGAATCTACATAGAAACAATTGGGTTAAGGTAACCAAATACTGTAAGCCTCAAAGCAGTAGTTGGGAGCTAGGAAGACAATGGATTGAAGAACACAAGCTTATACTGAGAGGGGGGGGTGAACAATATAAAACCACGTTTTACTTTTCTTTCCCAATCAATATTATGCAATAGATCAATGTCAATTTCAACAACAGTAATAAAAGCAATGCACAAATCACCACACACAAAAGAGACACCAATTTAACGTGGTTCACCCAATGTGGGCTACTCCACGGAGAAAATATTTCACTAAATTTTCTCAACAAATCTCTTGGGAAACCTTTCCCTATTACAATGTTTATGGACCTCTGTCCAAAGGAGACACCAATCCCCTAATCAAGTTTGTGGATCTCTATCCACAGGAGAACTCCTTTCTCCTCTGCTCTGGTTGGTGATCTTCTAGAAGAACTACTGCCTCCACTGCACTGGCTAATGGATATCTATCCACTGAAGACTCCTGCCCTCACTTAGAAGACCTGTCTTCACTGCCCTGGCTAATGGACCTCTATCCACTGGAGACTGTTGTCCTCTATACTCTATCACCTCCAAAGCTTGCTCTCAACTCTGTCTCAAATCTGTACTAAACATAGTCCTTTGGTCTAGCACAAATCTGCTCAATCTCTGTCCTCAAATCTACACTAAACACAGTCCTTCGGTCTAGCACAAATCTGCTCAATATCTGTCCTCAAATCTGCACTAAACACAGTCCTTCGGTCTAGCACAAATCTGCTCAATCTCTGTCCTCAAATATGCACTAAACACAGTCCTTCGGTCTAGCACAAATCTGCTCAATCTCTGTCCTCAAATCTGCACTTAACACAGTCCTTCAGTCTAGCACAAATCTGCTCAATCTCTATCTTTAATTATGTCCTCAAGCCTTAACACAAAGCTAGTCTCAATCAAAAATCAACTCTGCTAGATCTGCCCCAAACCTTAACCCAAGGTTTGAACAAATCAATCAATCAACTCTGTTCACAAGTCTTCTCAAAGACTTGTCTCAGATCTGCATTGTAAGCTTCCACAAAAGCTCACACTACTCTGTCCACAAGTCCTCTCTAGAACTTGTCCAATCTGCTCAACAAGTCTTCACCAAGACTTGCCTCAAATTTGCTCAACAAGTCCTCACTAGAACTTGTCCAATCTGCTTGACAAATCTTCACCAAGACTTGCCTCAAATCTGCTCAACAAGTCCTCACTAGAACTTGTCCAATCTGCTTGTAAGCTTTCACAAAGGCTTACTCAACTCAGTCCTTAAGTCCACTCTAGGACTTGCTCAAATCTGTCCACTAGCTTTCACAAAAGCTTTATACAACTCAACTCAATCTATTACAGAAAACCTCTTCAATCTCATAAACAAGTTTCACACAGAATCTTGTTCAATATCATAGAAACATATAGAGAATTGTTAGAGACTCAATATGCTTCACACTTACAACAATGCTCAATCACTTTCAATCTCTTTCTCAAATCAATTTAGAATATAGAACAATTTGTTTCACAGAACTTGAACTATCACTTCAACTCTTTCACTTGACTAGGCTCAAACAACTCCACTCAATCAATAACTCAATGAAACATTCCTTGCTTACAAACTGTAGCCCAAGCATATGAACACTCACTCAATTATTTCCAACAATGTTTATCAAACAATCTCACATAACAATGATACTCATGATCTTTCACAAAACTTAGTTCAAGATAGTTCTCAACTTCACATAACAATGATACTAATGATCTTGCACAAACCCTAATCATGCATATGAAGGTTCATTCAACGTTTCCAACAATGCTTATCAAATAAGGTTTTTATTATCAACTTTCACTCAGAAAAACCTTTAACAATCAAACTCAACAATGCTTATCAAACAATCCTTTTGTCTCCAACTTAGCATTCACAACATCTAACAATCACTCACAATGAATATATGCCCTTACCTCTTGTTTGAAGATGATTTGACCTCAAACACCTGTCTTCATCACAACCACACTTTTTGCCAATATTAGGGTTATATAGCAAATATTTGTCCTTAATATTTTCTCACAAAAATATTTCACCAAGTCAAAATGTCAAAACTTACTCAACCTTATTTCTCCTTTCAATACAATTTTATTAACTAGTTTTCAACAAAAATATCTAACTCCCTTGGCACACCTTATTACTCCTCTCAATAAGCTCAAAGCACTCAAAAATCAAACCCTAAAATAAAATAATGCATATCCTTTTATCTCCCTCACAAAAACCTTATAGCATGCAATTTCCACTTTATAACCAAATAATAAAAAAATTATCCACCAATTTCGGAATCTCCGCAAATTTCGGAACCAAACAATTTTAGTGCATACCTTAGTCTACAAAAGGTCCTTGGTGGGTTTCGAACGCTCAACCTCTCTCTGTCGAGCGCCTTAGCAAAGCGCGCGCCCACCACGTGGGCTACGTGCCTCCACACAAAGGGAAAGGCTAGCGCCTTCCCTTTGTCCTTTGCCTCACGCGTAGCTTCAAACAAAAACCCTTCCTTTGCTCACCAAAAAGCAAACCACGGGATTCGATCCCTCAACCTCATGCCTGCCAAAGTCTTAGCACCGCCCTTGGCTGCCAATCGCGCTACACAGCGCCTTGGAACGTGATGTGGAATCCCCTCTACCTTATCCTTTGTCCTTGCCTCTTAAATGCTTTAACACATGCGAATCTGCCACCTTTCCTTGCGCACGATTTACACTTGCATCGAATAATTCGCATGGATAATATTTGCAATGGTCTTTGCCCCTTCTTATATGCAATGTGCCATGAGATTATAGACGTCGGCGATTTCGATTAATTCGAATTATTTCGAATTAAATAAACTTTATGCCCTCTTAACCCTAACTTTTAGGGTTTTAATTTAAATCATAAATTAATTTATAATTAACTTATTATAAATAATTTATAATTAACTTAATAACTCTTAGAGTTAATCAAATTAATTTATAATGAAATTATTATAATTAATTTATAATTAAATTAAATCTCTAGGTCTTGACCTTAGACCTTTTAATATTATAATAAAATTTTATAATATTATTTTTCTTGGGCCTTCCTTTTGCCCTTTAGACCTCATCTGACCGCGTGGAAGCAATCTTTCTTTTGCACTTTATTACGGAACCTGAAACTGATGCTGCTCACTGAAACTGACGCTTACTGGTGCTAACTTCTTGACATTAATGACAAAAAAATTTGCTCATATTTCCAACATGGATTCCAATAGAGGAGTGGCCAATCCAAATCCTAGAGGATTAGAGAAAAAAAATCTATAGGACCATCCATATGAGATCACTCTTGTGGTCCCAAGAGGAGGATACTCCTCGATGGGGTAGGAAAAATCAGAGTGAATATACAGTTGCCTCTGGATACTTAGTCCTCTGCCAAAGTACCTTGAGCCCGTTAAGTGATATATTCACGTAATTGTGGGCACAAAACCTTTGGCCCAAAGTAAGATTCTTCATTTGGCTTCTACTTCATAGAAGGGTGTTGATAGGGGAACAATTGATGAAAAGAGGGATGCATGGGCCTTTCAGATGTGAGATGTGTTGGTAGAATGAGGAAATGATCTCTCATTTTTTATAGAATGCCCTATCACAGTTGCACTATGGAAACAGATGGAAGCTTTGCTAGGCTTTTGTTGGTCTAAGATATCTTCTATAGAACAACTTTTGAGAGAGTGGCCTAAACGGGAGGAAATGGACCAACCCACTTACTCTCCTTCTGTGGAATTTGTGGAAGAAGAGAAATAATCATATCTTCAACTAGGAGTATAGAGACAACCACTTTGTCTGGCAAAAGATCACAGCCAATATGAGGGAGTCAATCCAATACCTGTTAAAAGAGCCCCAAAATACTAATCAAGAGTGGATTCAGATAATATCCAGATTACAAGTGTCTCCAATGGGGGCCACATAAAAAAGGGTAACCCCAAATCACGCACAAGTAATCAAAACTGGGAACTGGAAATCTCCTCTAGAGGGACTGTGTAAGATTAATAATGATGGAGCCTCAAGGGGAAATCTAGGAAGAGCGAGTGTGGGGGGAATAGGCCGCATCTTCAATGGCACCCCTGCTTTTATCATCACAAAAGATCTAGGTATTGTTGAGAAGCAACACACCCCCACTAAAAAAATGAAATTCCATCCTTTGAAAATATTTAGCTTTCATTTTGCAGTAGGGACCCTCTTGATGTTTTTCAGGTTTTAATTCCAAATTCTGCTTGCCTCCTTCTTCTTCAAGTTTTGCATATACCAAAGTATCTAAGTAGGCTTGCATATGTTTTAATTTCAATTTAGAATTCACTTCTTTAATGTTAGAATCTTTCTGAGTAAAAAAGATCTTTCACTGATGTGTAAAAATGTAGAATACAGATGAATAAATTCATTAGAGTCAACCTGCAATTTCTGGAAAATTGGCTTAGTGGAAGTCACTTGGGAATGTCGCGATTTTGCGACAAATTTCCGTTTTTGGAAACGTCGCGATATCGCGACATTTTCCATTTTCCATTTTCCATTTTCGGAAACGTCGCGATATCGCGACATATTTTGGTAGAAAAGGCCAACCCTCAGAGATGTCGCGATTTCGCGACGCATTTGGAAGAAAGAGCCGAGTGAGAAAAACGTCGCGATATCGCGACAGGTTTTAACTGGGAGCAAGAAGTAGAAAAAACGTCGCGATATCGCGACAGGTTTTGAAAGAAAGTGCAAGTCTTGGAAGCGTCGCGAAATCGCGACAGGTTTTGGAAGAAAGGCGCAAGTCTTGGAAACGTCGCGATATCGCGACAGGTTTTGGAAAGAAAGTGCCAAGTGATAAAAAGGTCACGATTTCGCGACATATATTGGTAGAAAAAGCCAGGCCACGGAAACGTCGCGATATCGCGACATGGTTTAGACAGAAAGAAGCTAAGTGATAGAAGCGTCGCGAAATCGCGACGCATTTCAAAGAAGAGGCCAAGGCGTAGAAGCGTCGCGAAATCGCGACGTTGCGAAATCGCGACGTTGCGAAATCGCGACGCATTTCAAAGAAGAGGCCAAGGCATAGAAGCGTCGCGAAATCGCGACGCATTTCAAAGAAGAGGCCAAGGCATAGAAGCGTCGCGAAATCGCGACACGTTTCAAAGAAGAGGCCAAGGCGTAGAGACCGTCGCGATTTCGCGACATGTCGCGGTTTCGCGACAGAAGAACTTAGAAGAAGCTAAGTAAAGGGGGACGTCGCGAAATCGCGACATGTCGTAGTTTCGCGGCAGAAGAGCAAGGAAGTTGAGACAGAGGCAAGGTGAAGGAAAGCGTCGCGATTTCGCGACAAGTGTCAAAATAAATAAAGCCGACATATAATGAACATCAGGGTTTTAAATTAATAATATTAAAATACTAATCCTTGTTTGTCTTTTGCAGAAAGCGAGCTGGCAGTTGCATACTGGCAGAAGTAATGACGAAAAGGACAAAATAAGCGCGGATCAAGCGAAGGCCGTCAAATAGAAATGGGGGATGCCGGGAATTTCTGGTCCATCCAGATTTTGCAGATCTGGCCGTAAAGAGACTTTACGGTGACTAAGTAGCCACCTCATTTAATGGAATATGTCGGAAATTAACCGGAAAATGAAAATATCTACACACAGTTACCGAAATTTGCCGATGGACGCATTTAACGGGAGAATTTATGGTGAAAGTAATGGCGTGCAGAGAATTTCAACTCAGAGGTGGCTTTGCGAAGATAAAATGTCAGAGAAACCAGTGACTCATCCAAATTTCTCTGAGGAATTAATGAGACGTTCTCGGCAGATGCACCAGCCGGCCAGAAAACGAAGATATTTACTTGCAGTTTCAGATGGATGAGAATAATATCAGATCATGCCTTCTTCATTTATGGCAAGTAACTACACTAAGATTTGCAGAGTGGTTAGGGTTTATAAAAAACTCTATTTTTAAAGGGCCTTATATTGTAAAACCTGGGTAGTAAGGTTTAGAGGATAAGATTTAGGGTTTGAGAAGAAGATATTTTTGAAAAGATCAGGGTCTGTCCTGAGTCTATAAATACTTCTTCTGAATGTAAATTCGAGAGGCGGAAACTTAGAATAAAAAGCTATTGGAGCAATTTCCTGCAAATCTTGTTTGAATGCTTTGTTCTGGACCTGGAGTTGGTGTAGTTCCGTTTTTTGTGATAGCATGGCCAGGAGCCTAATCTCTTTCAGACTGCGATAAGTTCATCTTCTTTTGTTTCTGTTTCATTAAGGTTTATTTAATTTATGCTGTAGATCTGTGTTATCAAAGATTGGGTATGCTACTAGGCTTCATTCTTTTTATTGTATGTTAGGGAAAATTACAGATTTAAGGTTCAGGCCTGTCCTAATTGCTCTGTCCTCATTGTGCGAGCTAGGCTGCTGGTGAGAGATACCAATTTCAACTGACTTCTCTTCTGTTTGTGATTTTCTTTCAGATCTGTTTCGTCTCTGTCTTATGCTCTTAGTGGAAGGTGATCTTAGAAAACTGGACACTTTCCTCTTTGATTTGTTCTATTGTGAAGCTAACCGGTATAACTAAAATTGGTAGTTTTGGTTTTGCAGCTAACTTAGATAAACTTCTCTTTCTGCCCTACCCTACTCTCTCTGTTCCACCGATTGAATGATCCATTTTTATTTTCTTTAAAATTTGTCTTTTATTTAAATCTGCTAAATCATAAAGAGCTAGATCAAAGAACTGATTGTAAATCTGATTGTCCACAAAGATAACCAACTCCAAAAACATTACTGAACTGAAGTCCAGAACCCATTGTAAGGTAACAGACAGTCCGCTTGAAACTATTCCTGAAGCGGAAAAGAGTGAATAGACATTCGACCCAACTTTGTAACTCACACCTTGGATATCCAGCAAGATCCTAAAGTGAGTGGGATTTATCCCTTATAAGTGTTATCGGGTTTTCATGCTCATTCTTCACAGGGTGTGTATAAAAGTCGAACCAATAGGTATCTTATCCAATAACTCGACAGAGGGATATGCCATCTCAAGGGAATTACAGGAGGCTTTGAAGGTGGGGTGGAGGAAAATTTAGGTGAAATCAGACTCCCAAAATTATGATTAACCACTTAAAAGGACTAGGCAAGAAAAAGAATACAGATTAGAGAATACATAGAATACTCGAGCAAATATAGATGACCCAACAACTCTTTGAAACAGTGGAGTCATACACATCTTTAGAGATTAGAACAAGGTGGTAGATGTGTGGCTAATTGGGGTCTTGATCGAGGAGACCTCACTTGCTATGGATATCCTCCTAGATGGTGGCCTTAGCGGACCCGAGAATCTCTTTTTTCTATTCTTACCATTCATGATAGTACTGCTTGTTGTATCTAGATTTATATATCCTTAGTTTACATGGTTACTCTTTTTTTGGCATAGATAGTTGTAGTAGATTAGATGTGAGGGAGAATAGTCCGACATCCTCTATTAAAACTTGGCTTAAAAGCCTTCAATCTTGGAAAGGCAGAAGATGTAATTTGATTTTCAACTAATTTAATTTATTAATCCTTTTTACTGAAAAAAGAGAAAAGAAAATGTATGTTTGGAAATTGGGATATTTGAATGTCACATGTTTTCCCTTTTCACAAAAGGCTGATATGCTTGTTACTTAATGCTATAAATTTACTATTTATTTTGTTAGATTAATAATCAATTAGCTTTTAGACTTAGGCATTAATAAAGTCATTGTGACTTTAGGTTATTTTATGCTTTTAAGTTGTATTTCACTTTAGTGTGTATCTCGGTCTATCCCACATTCATAAAGTGGATTGAATCGACTTATAGTAATCCTTTATAAGGAAGCTTTCACTCCTCACTTTAAAGTGAACATGAAGAGAGAGAACTCTCACGAGTAATCTTTGTTTCTTTTATGTGTTCAGTTTTATCGCGATATGGTATCACCGTATCAGAGCTAGGGCCACGGAGTCTGTGCGAGTGTGAAGACCTAGGGACTGTTGCTGACAAAGACGGATCAAGTGATTGTCAGCGTGACACATCAAAGAGCCAAAAGGGTTTCGGATCAGTCGAAGCTAGGATCAATTTGATTATCGAGTTTTTGGTTTTAAAGCCAAGATTTTTTTTTTAAAAAGATCGTATGGCTCTCAACGAGCTGCCATAACTTAAATCGAGCCCCAGCCACTAAATCAGCCGCCGCCAAAGAGTTTTTAGCCTGCACGTGAGCCACCAAGGAGATTTGTATGGATGTACGAGACCGTACAATGCTAGGAATTGAGCCATTCAGCGAAATTTGATCTGTACATCTTGTTTAGACAGCCAATCAGAAGAATTTTTGAGTTTTATTGATAGTATAGAAGAGTTGGAATTAAATTGAAGTTGTTCCTGCCTGTATTGCTGCCCAGATTTGCAGATAAAAAATGAAATGAAATATTATTAATGTCCGCAGTGGGCCAAAATAAGACCCAAGGGACTATAAGAAGGATAATAATGACTGCCAGCTAGCAGGCTAAAAAGCCCAACAAAGAGAAGAACTAAGATAAATACAAGACAAAACCCGACAACTGGGCCGAAGAAATGAAATGGAAAGGGAGAGTAGAGGGGGGAGGGCTGTAGTCCAAAAGAGAGGAGTGCACCCCAAGAAGAATGGAGAGAGAGGAGGGGGGAGGGAGCAGCCCAGGAGGGGCAAGCTCCAAGGACCCCCAAAAACTAAACTCTCCTAACAGTCGAGGCCGAAGTACTGGAGCTAAAGAAGTCCCTGATATGTCTCTGACTAGTGCTAGTTCGGAACCTTGACAAACTGTGTGCGCTAGAAGAATTGGTTGCCGATTTCCAGCAGATCCAAGGAGAAACTGACAGTGTTCTGAGTGTTTTGCTGCTGATTTTGGACAAATGTTTTCAAAAATTTGTGTCATGTGTCATTTGCAACTATCTTTGAGATGATTTATTAAAAATATTTGTGTTTTTTAGTGACACGTGGTTGCCACAGGTGGTTAGAGTCACTATTGAGGTGTTCTTACTCCAGTATTGTGGATTAAGGGAGGGAAGCACAAGTATTTCCAGCATTTTCCTCTGTTTCAGTATATATTTCTGCACATTTGACTTGCAGCTATGGCCTCTTTACCCAATATGATGTTGGAAGGCAACCGAAGATTCTTTGGGAAGAACTACAATAAGTGGAAGCAGCGTATGTTGGCCATATTTGAGTACAGATGCTTGGAAAATATCGTCCTAGGCAAAGATACAAGTGCGGGTAAAGACCGGGACAAGTTTGATGAATGAGACAGAGAAGTAGTAATGTTGCTTAGTTGTCCGTAACAAATGAGATGCTTTTTGAAGTTCAGACAGGGAAGACTTCAACAACAATTTGGAATTTGAGAGAGTTGCATGAGACTTCTTGAAGAATATGTTGTTCTCGATCATGGTGGATGAGCATGCATTATTGCAAGAGCATTTACTCAAGATCAAGTATATCAGAGAATAGTTGTCAGCCATTGGTCAGAAAATGGAAGAAGAGAACATGGTGGTAATAACGCTGAAGAGCTTAACACGTGCTTATGAGAACTTCATTGAAACCCTGAACATCACCACTACGAATGTTGATTTGAAGTTTGAAGAGCTGTGCAATAAGCTCTTACAGCAAGACAGATGGAAGAAACAATGAGATAAAGGGTTCAAAATAGGCCTTTGTAGCCAATGTCAAGGACAAAGGCGAGTGGGCAAAGAAGAAAGGACAAGGCAACGATGAAGATGCAACCAAGAGTCTAAAGACCATCATATGTCATTACTATGGCAAGGTGGGCTATATGAAGAAGCACTGTAGAAAGAGGTTGGCAGATTGGAAAACCAACCAGGGATGGTCTTAGCAGAAGGCTCATGTCGTAAAGCATACAGAGGAGGAGTCAACCTTCTACACATTCATGGCCAAGAAACAAGTAGACTAGTCTAGATCATTTGCTTGGTACATAGATTTAGGTGCTTCACGACACTTCACCAACAGGAAGGATTGGTTCTCAGAGTACACTGCTTGTGAACTCTCCAAGGATTCAGTGACCTTCGAAGGTGGGGAAGATTTCACGATAATGGGCAAAGGGAATGTGCAAATTTCATTTGGGGGGAAAATGTTAGTTTTCCCAAATGTGTATAATGTGCCAGGAATGGAGCTTAATCTGCTCTCAGTTAGTCTAATTATGAGGCACTGCCCCCATAGTTGACAAAGATACGAAGAAGACTATTGCTCTTGGTGTGGAGGATCATGGACTATTCAGAGTGGTTGACATCAGACAAGTCAAGGAGCATGTATTAGCAGCCAAGAGTGCATCGGACATCATTACACTTTGGCGTCAATGATATGGGCACCTAAATCTAACCTACCTCTCTCAGTTGGCACGAGAGAAATTGATAGATGTTAGGACCCCATCCTAACACTTGATGTAATATTCCTTTTGGAACATGGGTAGTACCTCCTAAATTTCCTCCATCTAAGTCATATTTTCCGACCAAGCCAATGCCAAGTTCGACTAATAAATATCCACCTATAAAAAAATTGAGTCACGAGGAGATGGAGCATAGAAAGGCACAAGGATTATGTTACAATTGTGATGAAAAATATACCAGAGGGCATAGGTGTGTGCAAAAAAATTTTACTTGCTAGATATGGACGAAGTTCCCACTTCGGACTCTTCCGAGGATGAGGAGGATCCTCAAGAAACAGAAACCACAGACCAGCCGACCGATCAGCAGGAATCCCAACCAGAAATTTATGTACATGCTCCAGCAGGAGTATCCACATCGCAAACCATGAAGGTGATTGGCCATTTCAAGGGACAGAGGGTCATCATTTTGATTGACTCTGGCAGCATACATAATTTTAATGATCCACATGTCGCCAAACAAGGAAATTGTTACATTATCACATGCAATTCCTTTGAAGTTATGATTGCTAATGGTGGCACCCTACCATGCAAAGGAAAATGTCGTAATGTTAAGCTGAAAATTGGGAGTCCTATGGTATTTTGCAGAATTATGGATAAAATTTAGTAAGGATGGGCAGGAATATACCTTCCGTGGCACAAAGGCAAGAGCAGTTCAGTTTATTTTTTCTCATAAGATTGAAAAATTGTTAAAGAAATTTTCCCATGGTGTGGTAGCTCAACTTTTTGCTATCACTGCTCCGGAGCAAGGGGAGTCTAGTCACCTACAACAATTACAGGGTATATTAAATAGTTATGCTCATGGCTTCGAGGAACTCAAGGGACTTCCTCCTCAGTTCTCACATGATCATGCAATACATCTTGTTCTTGGTAGTTTGCCTCCTAATGTTTGCCCATACCGGTATGCTTATGCTCAAAAAACTGAAATTGAGAAAATTATACAGGAACTTTGAGCTTCTAGAATTATTTGTTATAGTGTTAGTCCTTATTCTTCACCAGTATGTGGATTATCGAGATCTTAATAAAATTACTATCAACGATAAGTTCCCTATTCCTGTTATTGATGAACTCTTAGATGAGTTGCATGGGGCTCAGCATTTTTCAAGTTGGATTTACGGTCGGGCTATCACCAAATCCACATTAGGAATGAAGATATTCCCAAAACAGCCTTTAGAACTCACGAAGGGCATTATGAATTTTTAGTTATGCCGTTTGGGTTGATCAATGCACCTTCCACTTTCCAGAGTTTGATGAATTCTGTTTTTCGCCCTCATCTTCGCAAATTCATTCTAATTTTCTTTGATGACATACTGATTTATTGTCACGCATGGGAGGATCATCTTCGCCACTTAGAAGCAACTCTCAAACTTTTATCTGACCATCAGCTTTTTGCAAAGCAATCAAAATGTTCCTTTGGTCAGTAGGAGGTTGAATATTTGGGGCATATAGTCACTAAGGAAGGAGTTTAGGTAGATCCTAAGAAAATTCAGGTAGTGCAAGAATGGCCCAAACCTCATACCTTGAAGGGACTTCGTGGATTCTTGGGTCTTATAGGATATTACAAATTTTTTGTAAAAAACTATGGCAAGATTGCAGCTCCCCTCACAACCATGTTGCGGAAAAATTCTTTTGTGTGGATTGAGTCGGCTGAGAAGGCTTTTGTCGATTTGAAGTATGCTATGACCACCACCCTTGTTTTGGCAATGCCAGATTTTTCTAAACCCTTTGTCATCGAGAGTGATGCATCAGGCACAGGCATTGGGGCAGTTTTAATGTAGGAGGGTCGACCATTGGCTTTTACTAGCAAGGCACTTTCTCCTCGAAATTTGGGTAAGTCCACATATGAGAAGGAAATGCTTGCCATTTTACATGTGGTCACCCATTGGCATCCATATCTCATTGGTTGATATTTTTCCATCAAGACTGATCATCAGAGTCTAAAGTATTTTTTAGAGCAATGGGTGGCTACTCCATAACAACAAAAATGGGTCTCCAAATTGTTGGGGTATGACTATGACATCTCTTAAAAGAAAGGTAAAGAGAATGTGGTGGCCGATGCCTTGTCTCGCCTCCATGAAGATTAGGCCATGCTACATGCTATCTCTACTCCTCTTCCGCAATGGATTCATCAACTTCGTGAAGATCTGGCCAAGGATTCATCATTGCAAACTCTCCTCCACCATCTCCAAGAGGATCCTCAGTCCCACCCTGGTTATGGTTGGGATGGTTAGGATTTACGATTTCATGACCGTTTGGTTATGCCGTTTGAGTCTCAAATCAAGGACCTCCTCCTTCACGAAATGCATGCGTCCCCCATAGCTGGTCATTCGAGTTTTCTCAAAACATATTCTCGAACCAAGCGTACCTTTTTCTGGAAGGGAATGAATAATGACATCAAAACATTTGTTGCTGAATGTGATTGTTGCCAAAGCATGAAAGGTGAGACTATGTGTTCTCCAGGCGCATTTCAACCTTTGTCCATTCCTGAGCAAGTTTGGACAAATATATCTATGGACTTCGTTGAAGGGCTACCAAAATCCAGAGGCAAATTAATTATTTTGGTGATAATGGATCGTCTTTCGAAGTATGCTCACTTTTGTTCCCTATCCCACCCTTATACTGCATCCATTGTCGCCCAAATATTCCTTGACTCCATATTTCGCCTCCATGGAATGCCTAAGTCCATTGTCTCCGATCGGGATCCTACCTTCACCAATCGCTTTTGGCAGGAACTGTTCAAGTTGCAGGGGACACAACTCAATATGAGTTCAGCCTACCATCCTCAAACTAATGGCCAAAATGAAATTGTCAATAAATGATTGGAAACCTACCTTCGCTGCTTCACTTCTGAACATCCTACTCATTGGGCTAAGTGGCTTCCTTTAGCTGAATGGTGGTACAACACCACCTATCACTCTGCCACTAAGGTGACTCCATTTGAAGCAGTTTATGGTTAGCTTACACCAGCTCCAATTTCTTACATTCCAGGTAGCTCCAAGGTTCAGGCCATGGATTCCACTCTCCGTTAGCGTGACTCCATTCTTCGCCAACTCAAGCTCAATTTGGACATGGCTCAAAACCGTATGAAACAACAAGCAAATCAACATCGTACCAAACACAACTTTGTCATTGGTGACATGGTCTTCCTTTGCTTACAACCATACAAACAATCATCTCTCCAGTTGCGTGGTTGTCAAAAACTTGCTAACAAATATTATGGTCCTTATCAGGTGTTGCAGCGGCTTGGGGTGATGGCGTACAAACTAGCCCTTCCAACTAGTTCCAAACTTCATCTAGTCTTCCATGTGTCCTCTCTCAAGCAAGTTATTGGCAACAAGGTGCAGGTGCAGTCTACACTTCCAGAGTTGGACGAGGAAGAGTCCATCATTCTTGAACTTGAATGCATTCTCGATTGAAGATCGCGTACCCTTCGTCAGCGGGTAATCACAGATGTCTTGGTCTAATGGCACGACTTATAACCAAAATATGAGACATGGGAACCTCTTCACCAAATCCAACAACAATATCCTCACCTTCAAATTTGAGGACAAAGCTTTTTGAAGGGGAAGGGCATGTTAGGACCCCATCCTGTAATATTTCTTGTGGAACGTGGGTAGTACCCATGTTAATATTTTGTAATGTTTTATTGTAGTTTTTGGATTAAGAAGCGCCTATGCCAAATGGCGCCCTTCTATGTAATCGTTTTTTCAAGAATGTAACTGATTGTAGGTAGGAGATTCTAGTCCAGGTGGCATTTTGTGTGTAAGCCAACCTTGGGAGTTAGGTGTTAGAGGAATTCCTTAAATATGCGAGAGGTAGTGTTGTATGTATCTTTTTGCATAATTGAATGAAGTATTGAAGGAGGTTGCCCCCTCGAAGAGGCTTGCGATTCAGTGCTATTGTGAGATTGTTCTTTTTCTGCAATTTACTTTTGTAATGTGCATGTTATTTCCAAGTGTGTTGTGAGTTTATATGTTTATTTTCAGTATTTGTGTGAGAGTGTTTATTTTTATTAGTAGGTTCCTAACAGTAGATGGACTTCCTGACATCCAACAACAAATACATGGTGTTTGTGGAGCTTGTCAGGCAGGGAAGCAACACAGAATGCCATTTGCTGAAGGACAAGCTTGGATAGCAAACAATTCTTTAGTTGGTTCATGCAAATGTTTGTGGACCAATGAACACGACATCCATCAGAAGACCCCAGAGGAAACATGGTCTGGGAGGAAGCCCAACGTCAATCATCTTAAGGTATTTGGTTCCATTGCATATGCCTGGATTCCAGAAGAGAAGCGAACCAAGTTGGAACCTATGAGCAAGAAACTAATGAAAATAGGGTACAGTGACAGTCATAAAGCTTATGAGTCGGTTGATGTTGACACCAACCGGTTGAGCTTTCAACAAAGATGTCGTAGTTGATGAAGAAGCTGGTCTTTTCAAGCTTTATTTCGAGATCAAAATGGTAGAAGAGCAGCCCGTTGTGGCTAAGGACGCAGGTATCAAGCTTCAGTCAACTCCACCTGAAGGGGGGGGGGGGGAGGGTTCTGAGTAAGAGGAGTTTTCAGGCTCGGATTTCAATACAAATAGCCCGAATCAGCATTCATATGACACAAATACAGGTAGCCCAGGTCATGGTGATAGCACTGACTTGGATGAAGACCCCAAGAAGAGACCAAAGTGGTGGCATAACACCATTGGAGATGTTCGGATGGGTGAAATGATTGAGGGACGATCATTGTGGAACAACAACAAGAAACCTAGTACGATCAACTTTGCTCTAATGGCCAATGTTCAGCAAGTTTATGAGCCATAGGTGTTCGAGGAGGCAAAAGGGACCTGAATTGGAGAAGGCCATGGCAGCCGAACATGAGAGTTTGATGAAAAATCAAACCTAGGACCTCATAGCTCTCCTACCAGGGAAGAAACCCATTGGCTGCAAATGGGTGTACAAGGTCAAGTACAAGGCAAATGGCACACTTGACAAGTATAAAGCATGGTTGGTTGCAAAAGGGTTCTCTCAACGAGAGGGCATTGACTACAAGGAGACCTTTGCTCCTACAACAAAGATGAGCACCATCTGATTAGTCCTAGCCATGGTAGCTTAGAATGGCTAGAAGGTCCACCAGATGGATGTGAAGAGTGCTTTCCTTAATGGAGATTTGGAGGAAGAATTCTACATGTGCCAACCATAGGGTTTTCAAGTTTCAGGGAAGGAGCACTTTGTTTGCAGACTAAAGAAAGCTCTATATGGCCTGAAGCAGGCACCCAAGGCATGGTACTTTAAAATTGATAAGTATTTGGGTGAACAGGGGTTCCAATGGAGTCCTTCAGATCCAAATCTGTACATCAAAAGCATAGGTAATGAGATCATCCCTTTGGTTATATATGTGGATGACATCATCATTACAGGTAGTGAGATAGGTGCTATAGAACAGATCAAATCTAATTTGAGTAAAGCTTTTGACATGTCCGATCTTGGCATCCTACATTACTGCCTAGGTGTAGAAGTCTAGCAAACAAGTAGCAGCATTTTTGTCTCACAAACAAATTATACCAGGAGTTTGCTTGATAGGTTCAAAATGACAGATTGCAAAATCTCGTCTACACCTATGGAGAAAGGGATGAAACTTTCAGCCAAAAATGACTCTAAGGCAGTTAATGATTCAGTATACAGGCAACTAGTGGGGAGCTTGATATATCTTACAACCACTAGAGCTGATTTGAGCTATGCCATGAGCTTCATTTCTAGATTCATGACAGCACCTAAAGTAGAACATTGGACTGCAGCGAAGTCGGTGTTGAGATATGTGAAAGGGACACTTGATTTTGGCATTCTGTACAGCAGAAGCAAAGATCCCAGGCTGTGTGGGTATATAGATTCAGATTGGGCCGGTTCTGTGGATGACAGAAAATCCACTTAAAGTTATATGTTTCCAGCCTTGGCACGGGTGCAGTCACATGGGCCAGCAAGAAGCAGCATGCAGTTGCCCTTTCATCGACTAAAGCAGAATATTGAGGAGCAGTGAAAGGAGTGTGTTTGGCAGTTTGGCTCAGGAGGATGCATTCAGACATGAAGATGCATCAGGCAGAGTCGACACCCTTGTTCTGTGACATTCAAGGGGTGCTCAAACTAGCCAAGAATCCAGTCTTCCACGAGCGGACCAAACATTTTGAAATACATTGTCACTTCATCAGACAACTTGTAGAGGATGGAACTATTAAGTTGCAGTATTGTCCAATAGAGGACCAAACTGCAGACATCTTTGCCAAGTCTTTGGGTCCTAACAAACATATAAAATTTCGGGATAAGCTTGTTGTGGTTAGTAGATTGACCATTAAGGGAGGGTGTTAGATTAATAATAGATTAATAATGGTCAATTAGCTTTTAGACTTGGGCATTAATAAAGTCATCGTGACTTTAGGTTATTTTATGCTTTTAAGTTGTATTTCACTTAAGTGTGTATTTCGGTCTATCCTACATTTATAAAGTGGATTGACTCGACTTATAGTAATCCTTTATAAGGAAGTTTTCACTCCTCACTTAAAAGTGAATATGAAGAGAGAGAACTATCACGAGTAATCTTGGTTTCTTTTATGTGTTCCGTGTTATCGTGATATATTTTTTTGGAAGTCAAAATGAACAAACACTAATTTTGACATTGATTAGTTAAATAATCCAGCTAACAAAATTTAGTGCTTGCAATAATTGACCTCTGAAATGTATTTTCCATAGTTGCTTATATTAAGTCAACTGCACAATTAAAAAATTGTTTTCCTGCAAATACTATTAATTTTAGCTGTGCCAATCTGTTTTCTATTTTGAATTAAATGTATGGGCAGCTTATAGTTTCACATGCATTTAATGAGTTAACAAAATAAATAATACTGTCTTCTAAATTATTCAATCTGTTTTATTAAATAGATATTTAGATTGTTTTTAGATGTAGGCAACGAAAGATTAATTTTGACATTGTTTCAGAGATATTGCTGGATGATGCTCAATGGAATGGTGGAGTTCTTGCTACAATTAGAGAGAGGGTATGCTTTGTGGCCCTTTTTCTTATTTTTCATCTCATTTTTCATTGCATTCAAACTTATTTCTCAAGTCTCTTGTAGCTTGTGGTTGTACTATCTTTTTAAATTGCTTATACGGGATTGAAATGGGCCTTCCCCATCTTATATCATGACCATAAGGTGATATTATTGCTTGGCAAGATTCAAACTGTGGCCTACTCCTTGAGAGTTAAGGAATTTAATTGACTGAGCTCATGCTAGTTGAAAAAAAGTTAAGATCCACCCGTGGGATTTGAACCTTGGTTTATGATGTAAAACTCTTCGCTCCTGACCACTTGTCCTAAACCCCATGGGCAAATGTTAAGGTTCACCAATGAGATTTGAACCTTAGTTTTAACATTTGAAACTCTTACTTCTCACCCCCTACTAATTGCTTTAAATCCCATGGGTATAAAATGTTAAGGTTCACCCATGAGATTTCAACCTTGGTTTAGATTGTAAAACTCATTACTCTTCACCAATTCCTCTAAACCTCACAGGCTAGATGTTATGGTTCACCCATGAGATTTGAACCTTGGTTAAGGGTATGATACTATTCATTCCCTACCAATTGCTCTAAATCTCATGGGAAAAATGTTAAGGTTCACCCTTGAGATTTGAACCTTGGTTAAGGTTGTGAAACTCTTGATTAAATTGTTGATGCATATTCTCCATATTAGTATTACTATTTTCTAGAAATTTACTCATCTTGAATCGGCCAATGTGTCAAGAATTCATCAAGCAAGGCTTCTTAGTTTTATTATAAATTTATAATAGAAATTCTTTTGCTTCATAAAGAATAAACTTCCTATGCTATGTTCAATGTTGAAAAAATATTAAAAAAATTGTGATCATTTTGTGTCGGAAGTTTTCCAGCTTGATGATTTATATGAGTAATTGATAAAAAAAAATATCACTATTTTTTTTTTTAAATGGGAAAATGGGGAAATTGGATTGGTAAACGACTAATTAAACTGTGAAAAAAAGGGAAAAGAAAAAAAAATTGATGTTATTTTGAACCTTATTTATTTTCTAATAAGCTGTGTGTTGCTTCTACTAGGGACCACTCCCATTAAAAAAAATTACATTTGCTATTAGGACAATTTTATCATAGATATTCTTCTTCTGCCTTTCTATCAAATATATTCTTCATCTTCCTTAAACTGCTATGTTTTCATAATCAACTTCTTGATATAATTTTTATTAAGAGATGAAATCTCCCTCCTCCTACTGCCTTATAAAATTTGAACTTTGCTAGGGCTAAGATCAACACTGTGATTGGATAAATTACCCGCTACCCTATTTCCTTCTCTATATATATGTTGACATTTTCAAGACACTATTTCCAATAAAAGATTATGGACCTTAGGAATAATGTTATTTTGGGTACAATCCCTACATTCATTTTTCTTTATAGCATTAACAATAATTTGTAAATCTCCCTCAATTGTAGTTTATTTCCAATTTTCCATCCTTTTTCAATGGCAATCTTGATCCTTATAAGAAGTGCCTAGCCTTTGCATAGTTGTTAGTTGAAGTTCCATATGATTCTAAGTAAGTGAGCAGAATTTTTGCCTTCATTATTATGAAAAACACCAACACCGCCAGCTTTCCTGGATATCCTTTGGAAGCACCATCAAACTTAATTTTGATGAACTTAACTTATGGACATTTCCATTTTACCATAGATCAATACAAATCCTTTGTGTTAACTCCATTGTTATAGATGACACTGTTGGTTACGAATTTGCTACTAGGAAAGGATTTTGGTCTTTTGCACCCTAGATTCGCCCAACAGATTGAAAGGCCGGAAAGAAGAGATGCCTTCCGTTCCAATCTCCGGAGAAGGCCGACTCCTATACTACACTACTTGAGGGGTCTTTAGATAAGAGAACTATAAAGAAATAATAAAATGCAGAAAGAAATGTAAATATCACGCGGTTATGGTGGGAAAGAACAAGCAACACGATTACTAGCTAATACCCAAACCAACAACAATCAAAACAAAGCATGTAACAGAAACTAACACTGCTATTCCCTCCTATGTTCCTTCATTTAGTATTCCAAATTCAATTAATTGCCAATGCTCTAATCTAGAGTTCAGAATTACAACAATCAGAAAAATAAATGAACACGGAGCAGAAATACTTGCAGAAGGCAGCATAAAAGAAAGAGACAAATGTCAGAGCCAAGGATGCTTAGTATTGGAAGCAAGTGTTTGTTACAGCAGAGCTTTCTAGCAATATGTTCCCCCCCTTTTACAATGAAAGTCTACTGCTATTTATAGCACAATTTAACCCCCAATTACAATGATGCACATAACCTAAAGACTGCAAAAGCTGTCGAGATTTGACCCTTGCTGGCCGTGAGCGGAGCGTACGTGCAACAAGATTCACCTGAATTTGGTACAGCTCCGGATAGATCTGGTGGGTGAGAGGTTGAGTCTGATCAATGCGGTAGGTGCAGTACAATATGCTATTGAATGCTTGCTGTTAATGCTCACCTACCCTGTACTTTTGAAGTACACCTTCTGTTCCGTCCTGACAGGCTCAAATCCCGAAATCCGTGCGTGGTCTGCCTGAGTCAGAGGTTCGCTGAAATGGAGGGGGGTCGGCTAGAGTCGCCTAATGAAAACAGCGACCCCGGGAGTCGCTCCGGAATGGAGCGAACCTGGGACGCACTTTGCTTTAGAGAAATCTGCAACTTGGTCCTTTTCTGCTTGCGGTCGTTGAATGGGGGGGCGACGACGGCGGTCGCCGGCAAATAGCAGCGGCGACGACTGGAGTCGCTCGAAAAATGAGCGACCGACATCAACATCCACCTTTGTGCCTTAGAATATTCTTGGAGCCCTCACTCGCGGTCGCTAGAAAGACAGGGCGACGACGGGAGTCACTCCAAAATGGAGCGACCAGCGTCAACCCTTTAACATTGCATTTGTTGGCGATCGCTGAAGAAACGGGCGACGACGAGCCTTGCTAGCAGATTTGGGCGACCGACGTTAGTCGCTGGCAGAGGGAGCGATCGGCGTCAACATCAACACTTAGACAAATTTCCAATTCGCTTGTTCTCCTGTTGACCATGGTCGCTAAAACAAAGAGCGACGACGGGCGTCGCTGACAGAAATGAGCGACCGGCGTCGGTCGCCACCAAACGGAGCGACCGGCGTCGACGAACACTTAGCCACTTTTTTGCTTGCTCTCCCTTGTTGACCGCGGTCGCTGAAAAACCGAGCGACCGGCGTCGATCGCTGAAAAACCGAGCGACCGGCGTCGATCGCTGAAAAACTGAGCGACCAACGTCGATCGCTCACACTTAGACATTTTTCGATTTTTTCTCCCTTGCCGCGGTTCGCTGGAAACTGCAGCGACGACGGGAAATTCACACTTAGTCAAATTTTAACAATTTTCTCCCGCTCGCCTCGCTGCTTAGAGTTGCCGTCGATCGTTGGAGAGAGGTGCAAGGTTGGGAATCGCCGAAAAGAGGGAGTGACTCCCAGGATCGCTCCAAAAGTGAGCGACCAAGGGAGTGCCCCTAACTTAGAAAAAACTGGGCTTCTCCCGAACCCTGTAGAACTTGTTGAACACTTGGAAAATAAAACTGAAAACAGAAAACATGAAATCTGCCTGGACAAAATTGGAAAGGAAGGAGGAAGGAAGAATCTGGTCCAAAAAGTTGCAGCAGTGATTTTTCAAATTTTCAAAATTTTTACCCCTTAGCAAAATGTGGCAACAGACACTTTCCTATATATTCCAATCTTGTAATCAAGAGGCTAGCACCTGCTTTTTCTCACTTGAGACTTCCCATGATGAGCATCATGCCTGTAAACGTTTTGCAAGAGATGTAATAATACAGTTCCAAACTTGGGCATGATTTTGAGGTTTGTTTTTAAAAATTTTGTTATTCTTTTCAAGCCATAGATTCCAACAAATAATGGCAGGACCAATCCTACATAATGCATGATGCTTTAAATTTGAAGCAAATATTTAAATATTTCATCAACTCTTTAAATGTTGATTGAGGTACCCAATATATATATTTTTTCTTTTTTTGGAGAAAAAATGGCTCCAAATGGTGTCAGCAAAGGGATAAAGAAGAAGTAAATGATCTAATGTTTCTAAATTCTTCTTACACAAGGCATGCCTAAAAGGTCCATTAGATTCTCTTCTTTGCAATTTTCACCTCTAAGAATTTTGCTTGACTAATAACAAAAGAAATGTTGAGGCCTTGGGGAGGGCCTCAGTAGACCAAAAATTTTCTAAGGGAAATCTTTGGGAGTAGAAATTCTAATTGTTCTAAAGCCTTATATCCCAACTTGGCAGATATTTGTCATCTTTTGATAGATTCCTAACCAACTCCATCCTTCCATGTAAAAATGGGCAAATAGAACTCTTGAAGAATAATTTAAAGCTCATTTGCTATTTGTTTGACATCTCTTCAACCTGGTTGCTAATAGAAATCCTTAATATGATCTTTGAACCTACACAAGCCAAACATGCCTGAGCTAGCGATTCCTATATTTGGTCAGAAATAAGAGGATAAGGCTTCAACCAAAGCATTAGACCCAAAATTTGCAGAATCCCCCCCATTGACTAACCACCTAATATCTTTCTTGATTAATTGCAAACTTTAATTGACTAACCACCTAATATGTTTCTTGATTAATCGCAAACTTTTTTATATGAATTTCTGTGTTGTTGAGCCTCTAGGTAGGGTTTGTTTCTTGAACTTTTTATTGTATCAACAAAACCTATATATTTTTGAAGTAATGTTCTTGGCCAACTCACCTAATGCCAAACTCATATTTCTGCAATTTTGCAAGCCAACCCCTCAAATTTTCTTGCCTTTGCAAACTGTATCCCACTTACAAAGAGAAAACCTGAATTTTTCCTCACATCCTTTCCAAAGAAAATCTCTTTGAATTTTATCAAATTTGGATGCTATACCTGTTTGCAATTTTTTTTTTTTTGCTAGAGAAAAAAAGGTTGTACTTGGGTCCCCCACCCTTGACAAGACACAACTCTCTCCTTTAGAGCTTGAGAGTTTACAAGCAAGTACTCTTCTCATCTCAACTGAGTTGCTATAACTAGATACCTACATCCTTTTTCATAAAAAGTCTGAATTCTTGATTTGCATTTCCATAAAAAGTTCTTGATTTTCATTTTGTGGATATTCTTCAATTTTCTTTGTAAATACAAATAGTCCAAAATTTAGCATCCTTCTTTTTTACTAGCATTGCATCTTATTAAAGTAATATTTCCCAAACTTTGCACTAACATAGTCCTCTTTAGATGTAGACTGCTAGTTTCCTTCCTGAAGCATAAGTGCAACCACAAGAATTGTAATAAATAGTTTATATGAAAACATGTTAATGTTATAAAATACAACAAATATTACCAATGGAAAACATTAAAGTAAATCTTAAATCATTATTTGATTCAGGCATTCAACATTTTCTTGTCAACTTCAGCTAAACTTACTACTTCCTCTAACCATGGAAAAGAGAATTTAACTTCACGATCATCTATTAAAACCCCTCTATTGGCTAGCCTATTTGCACATTTGTTCCCTTCCCTTAATGTATGTGTAAACCTGATTTCTTCAAACTCTATAGCAAGGTCTTGTATTTTCACAATGATCTCTTGTATGTTCCATGGAGCCTTTGCTTTCCTCAAAATTGTATTTATTACTATTAGTGAATCACCTTCCATCCATACTTGTTCCATTTCATTTGTCTGCATATTTTTAACCCTTCCAAAGCTACCCAAGCTTCAGCTTCATTATTTGTCTTAAAATCACTATTGAAAGCATAATGAGACAAAATCTCATCCTTATTATTTCTAATTATTCCTCCTCCTACTGGTCCTGGATTTCAATTTGCCCATCTCTACTTCCGATGGTTCCACTTTATATTTTTTGCATTCTTTTTGTTTCTCTTGTACCCAACATCATAATTTCATTTAATGACTTGACTCCATCTATCAAGGCTCTGCTTCAAGATTAGGGATTGGGTGAGTTGATAGGGGTGGTTTAGACTCCTCTATGGCTTAACAAATCTTCCTTTTCATTACCTCTAGATTGCTTTCCTTTCCTTTAAATATTCTTTGGTTTCTTTCGGGCCATATAGTCCAAAGTATTGTATCTTTTGATATATCCCAGATTGTTTGTAATGCCTCACCTTTATAAGTGCTCTTCCTAGTACTGTAACTTTAACCATTCTTTAATTCTGCCATTCATCACCATGCATTTACCAAACGTATTAAGAATCCATTGCCATAGTTCCCAAACTATTGAGCAGTGTCCTAAGAGATGGTCTATATTTCTTGTATGCAATCTTGAAACTGACATCATATATATATATATATATATATATATGAGAGAGAGAGAGAGAGAGAGAGAGAGAGAGAGAGAGATTGCAATATAGTCTTTATGAGCTCTAGCCTTCTAGCCATGGTAAAGAACTTACCTTTCTAACATGTTAAATGAGATTTCATTCTATCCAAAACTAAGTCCCAAAGATTCTTCTTGTTTTCTTTATCAGACAAAGAAATACCCAGATATGTTGAATGACAATCTTCCCTCTTTAAACTGTAAAATCTTCAGATAATTCATTGTAATTCTAGGACAGTTTTAATGGAAAAGATCTCAGATTTTGTAGTATGAACCAACTGTCTAGCAGCCTTTTCATAGCATGATAATATTGATTTAAACTCCATAGCTTTGCTGACTGAGGAATGACCTCAAAGAAAAGTATTATCAACAAATTAGAGATGAAATTCAAAGGGATCATTTGTTGCAACCTGAATACCTTTGATTTTTCCTTCCATATTTGCATTTGAGAAAGCTCTCTCCTATACCTTAGCAAGAATAATAAAGAGAAAAGAAAATAGTGGTCACCTTTGTGAAGTCCATGGGATGATTTAGTGTATCCAATAGGGGATCCATTAGGTAAAATAACATATTTTGGAGTACTCTAACCATACTTAATCTATTCATTTAACCTTGATCAAAACCAAATTTTTTGAGAACATCACGTAAAAAACTTCAACAAATCCTATCATATGCTTTGTTTAGATCTCATTTTTCAAGAATAGCTGGTCTTTTCATGGAATAAAGGGAATGCATGGCCTCTTGTGCAATGATTATACCATCAATTAGAATAAAGGATCTAAGGTATTTGTTCATATTGGCTTCATCTTTGAAGGCGTAGCCATCAAGATGGCTTGTATCCTAATTTTGATCATGTAGTTTTCAAGCTCACAAGCATCCTATTGTCCTTCATAAGGCTTTAATTTAAAACTTGGCCTCCCTTTGAAAGTTGAAGTAGAGGAAGAAGGGGATTCCTCCTGGTCCTCCCTCCTTTTCTCCTTGTTTTTAAAGGAAAGAACTCCTTTATTCTCAAGAGCTCCTATTATTCTATCTAGTGATGACAGAATACCCCATGGGAGGATTTGATATGAGACCGATTGCATTTATTGTAATTTCCTCTCATGCTCATTTCATGGATTTCGTCCATGACCTCCTCAAAAGAGAAAGTACCTTGTGTTGTTTCTTTCAGCTTGACTATCCACTTGCTTCTTCCAATTTTCCAGCTCAAATTGCTTCAAAGTACACCTGGCAATAGTTCTTCCGTATCACATAAGTGGCTTACAAAGCCACAAACCGGAAATTTATGGTTTGATATCAAATATGATACAAATCCCAAAGATGTTTGTCAAGAATTCATCAGCCAAGATCCTTTAGTTCTATCATAATTGAAATTAGGTGGTCTTTTTTGCTTGAAAACTAATGAAATGACTATGCCAAGTTATGAAAGGATCAAATAATAAGAATCAGATGTTGTTCCAGTTAGAAATTTAAACAATTTTGGAGGAAGAGAGACACATGCACAAATTTGAAACCCAGATTTACATGGAGAAACCCTCTTTGAGAATAAAACTCCACTGGGAAAAATTGAAAAATTCAGATCTTTTCACCAAAATGAATATAAAAGTGAACCAAAAATTGGCAGATAGCTCTCTGAAGCAAAAAGCATTTGGACCTTTTGGTCAACTATAATTGCCTTAAGTGCTTTCCATTGCTTTCAGTTTCTCGGCTTATATCTAAATTGTCAAAAGATCTGCTTTTCGTTAAAATCCCAAGGATTGTTAACGATCTTGTCTACTTGTTTTGCTACTGAACCAAAACCCTCTTGTCAATCTGTGCAAACTGGAAGCTGCTGGAAGACCAAGGTTCACATAGGACATGTCACTCTTGGTGTTGTGATTGTGCTGCTTGTCATGACAATCGCATTGTTGTACCATAGTAGGTGATGCTGTGGTGGAACGGCTGTGCTGCTACACGCAGTAGGCAACGCTATAGTTAAACGATTGACCATGTATTTGTTGTGCTGAAAGCATTTTTAAAAGCTGAGGGACTCTACACCAAGCTGACTTCATCTTGAGGCCCACTGTATGTAAGGTGTCCACCCAGATTCTATTTATACTGAATTATGGTAGTTGTGAAGGGGCTATTTGGACAAGTCTGAAGATGGCTGCTGATGGTTGTTAATATTGATGAATAATTGAACAGATCTAATCCATCTTGATTGTTTGTTTTACAAATAAACTGGCTATGCTTAAATGGGCATTACATACTCCTTTAAAATTTCAAGATTGTATGACAAATTCCAAAATATTAGCGTTGACATATTTATGACATTGTATTGCACAATTATGGTTTCTTCATTGTGCTCAGGTCCATATTGAAGCTGATTTGAGGGCAACAAAAGGTCAAATTGATAGCCAACATAAGCAACTTGTTCAAGAGAAGATCACATACAAGACAGGAAATAAGGTGAAAGAACTAGTATCATAGGCCTTTTTCTACTGTCTTTGTTTTTTAGCATGATAGGGTTTATCCATTTTTGGGTCCAATCCTCAAGGCTGTAATTTAATGCCATACAGTTGTTTCACTTTAGTGTAGTTTACCTTAGTTTCTTTACTCTAGTTTAGCTTATTTTTGTAGTACTTTATTGGTTACTACAGTGTGTTATAACAACTCCTTTTGGCACGTCTCATTGGCCTGCTTTGTTCATCCATGCACATTCATAGACTTATCTCATCTTATATATCTTATTGCAATGATGTGCTCATCTTTGGTGATCTTGTTCTATTAAGTTTGCTACTGCTGCAAGGACCATCTGGTTTCTTGATGTTGGATACCATAGGCCTGATATCTGTTGTATGATATGTAAATGCTTGTTTGTTGAAAGAGATGTTCTTTACTGATTCTCAAATATCATCGTTGGTTTTAAACCAGGGTTCCACGGGGACGCATCCCCCCCTGAGGGATGCTTCCCCTCATCCCCTGCGTCCCCCAGCACGGGGGGACGGCATCGGGACGTTTCCCCGCTGTCCCCCAAAAGGGGGACGGCAGGGAGCTGTCCCCGGGGATGCCAGAGGCCTATGGCCTCCTGTCCCCGGGACGTCCCCTGTTTTGGGGCGTCCTTGGGGACGGCCAACAGTCCTTGGGGATGGCTGGGTCCCTTTGGGGATGCTCGGGCCGTCCCCGGGGACGGCCCGAGCATCTTCTAAAGGTTCCCAGCTGTCTCCGGGGATGCCCAGCCATTCTTGGGGACGGCCCAAGCGTCCCCAAAGGCAACCAGCCGTCCCCCACGGCTGGGCGCCTACAGCCAACATGAAAACATAAAAAAACACTTGAAAATTTAAAATTTAAAAAATTATTTCTTGAAGTATAGGTTCTTGAAAGGCCTTTTTTTCCATGCTTTTTTGTCTCTTTTATTTTCTAGATGGATTATTTTGCGACTTGTTTTCATATACTTGTCATTTATTATGTTTTAATTTGGAATGCTTCACAGTTTATTTTAGACAAGTAATTGTTGGACTTTTTGATGATGAGATTTGTTAGTTACATAGAAGATTAGTTTATTCATATCTTTTAGTTATTGTTATTGTCTGATAGGGGCAGTTACCAGTCTCTTAAGAATCTTAGATAGAAAAAATGGCATTACTTCTAAGACAAGTTATTCTCACATGCAATATACAGCAAGGAGGATTATCAGCAAAGATTATTAATTTATTTTATTTAGATTTACTTCAAAAGAAGCATAAACATTAATGGCAGAAAAAAGAAAAATCTGAGGATGAGGAATGAAACTTACATCAAATCCACTCATGAATGCAATTTGACTGGTAAATATTATGGCATCACATAAAACTATCAGAATGGCCACTGGCATCAATATTAACCCATTCACTCCAAAAGCAGAAGGAAGTGAGAGACGTGACTGACTATGACTTCGTGAGTTTAGTATTGTGAAGAAAAACAATATTTGGCTTCTTGAGTTTTGGTGCAAAACTACCCATTTAGGATTGCTCTTCCTGAAACAGAATTTCAGAATGTAAAATAACATCATTATTTTTTTACAACATCAGGAAAACAAATCTCATTTGGTTTATTTTAGGAATTTAATTCTGTTATATTTTGAAAACTTTGAATAGAGACTTCCACTTGGCTTCTTTTTGAGTTTACCTAAAAACATTTCAGTTGCTGACTCTACCTTATATGTACGTATGTACATATGTATATTAAGTACAACTTATTTCAAATGAGCATTGAGACTATGAGTATTTCTGATTTCACTATTTGGTTATAGTGGCTGACTATTTAATAATTTATGCTGTCATATTTGAACAGTTAGTGACTGAAAAAAAATTAAAAAATGATAGTCTTTGCTTGAACATTGGTGGCTGAAAAAATGATGACTGTTATTGTTTGAATGTTAAAACTTAAAAGCTGAACAGTGTGGCATTCATTACTTGAGCAATAGCAACTAATTTGGTTAACTGTTAGAGATTGCACTTGATATCCTTGGCTGAACCTTCAAGTTAAATTTGTTGAAAGTTGAAATTTCATAGTATTATATTGTCATTTACTATTTTTCATTTTTGTTGTGTGTAGAATTTGTAGATTATTCTAAATTTCTAAAAATTTTAAATTTCATAGTATTATACCAGCCGCCCCCTTGACGTCCCCCCGCCGTCCCCTGAAATCGGCCTGCCGTCCCCCGTCGACCCGGAACCCGTCCCCCCATCCCCACATCCCCCTGACCTCCAGGCTCGTGGAACCTTGTTTTAAACAAGCATTGTTGAATTTGATGATGTCTTCTTGCACTATCCACATCTACCTTTGAACCAATGGCAAGGATAATGTTTTGTTCCTCATTTCTAACATTCACATACTTTCGATCTTTTGTTCAAGTTATGATTATTTCTATCGCAGTGTATGCAAAGTCCTCTGGTTTTGTTGTAGCACAGCAGTTTGATAATCCACACAATAGAGGGTACAAGAAATAACATGAGCAATGCAAGATTAACAAAAAAATGCATGTGTATGCAATTATAGATCACACAAAGAGAATTCATATTACTTGAATTTGCAATACAATTCTTGTAAGTGGAATAGCAACACATCATCCACAGCACAACATGTACACTACAATACAAGGCAATGCGATGATACAAATGACGAAGTAGGGGTTGTATATACTATATATAACATTCGAGTGCAGAGAGGTAGTTCCACAATGGCTTAACTACCCACTCAGATTTGTATGTACAACCAGAATAAACCTTGTACTTTCCATACATACAACACATTAATGTAGCACATTCTCGTGTAACGTACATCTACATACAACTCATAAACTATGTACAATCAGAACTGTTTGCATACATACCATCCATACGCATTTGTACATCATGGTTTGGGTGGCATGCATGTTGGTGCCATGTTAGAACTACTGCCAGCATTTGCCCTTCCCTCTAGATTGGTTGATGTCCTTGTCAATTGTGTCTTAGAATCCTGGGGAACAGATTGGTTTGTTGGAACAGGAACTAGTGTTGTATCAGGAATTGGTGCTTGTGGCTACCCTACAAGAAGAGCCTCCAACCTCTCAATTGTGGCACATTCAGCATGGTATTTCTTCTTTATTGTATTTTCATATACAACATAATTGACCCACTCAATGTGTTAGGAACCTTCTCATTAAAATCAACACATTCACATAAATATTGCAATAAAACAGAAATTCATGAAACACAAGATATTGCAATACGAAATATAAGTGCAGAAATGTAACAATCTCACAACATAACACATAATTGCAGGCCACTTCAAGGGGGCAACCTCCTTTAATACTTTCATTCAATTATGCAAAAAAGATACATTCATTCTTGCCCCTCGTAGTTCTAAAGACTTCATCTCACTACCTAACGCTCAAGGTTAGTTTACATGCAAAATGCCACCCGAGCTAGAATCTTCTACCAAACAAAATAGTTACATTCTTGATAACAGTTACATAAAATGGCGCCACTTGTCTAGGCTCTTCTAATGCCACAAAATATTACATAATATCATTACAAAACATTATCATGGGGGTCCCCCATGTTAAACAAGGGTTATTACATCATAGTTTTAGGATGGGGTCCTAACATGCTCTTCCCCTTCAAAAAACTTTGTCCTCAAAGCTGAAGAATAGGAAACTACTGCTGAAGGGACTCCCATGTGGCATCTTCAGGTTGTAAGCCGTGCCATTGGACAAGAACATTGGTGATGACACGATGGCGAAGGGTGCACGATTTGTGGTCTAGAATGCATTTAGGTTCAAGAATAATGGAGCCTTTGTCATCCAATTCTGGTAGTATGGATTGCACCTGGACCTTGTTGCCAACAACCTTCTTGAGAGAGGAGACATGGAAGACTGGATGAATTTTGGAAGTGTCCGGAAGGGCCAATTTGTATGCTATTGACCCGATCCTTTGTAACACTTGGTAAGGACCATAGTATTTTGCGACAAGTTTCTGACATCCACGAAGAGGGAGAAATAACTGTTTGTAGGGCTGGTAGGTGAAGAAAAGCCATGCCCCTGACATCAAAACTACACTCAGAGTGGTGTTGATCAGCTTGTTGACGCATTTTGTTTTGAGCCAATATTGACCTTAAGTTGGCGAAGAAGGGAATCATGCATCTCTTGTAGGATGAGGTTCCTCATTTGTGAATTTTGGGGAATGACAAGATGGTCACGATAATCTTGACCATCCCAAGTATAGCCAGGGCATGAATTAGGATCTGCTTGGATTTTGTGGACTAAAGTTTGCAAAGAGGAGTCCTTGATCAACTCTTCCTTGAGATGATGAATCCATTGTGGAAGTGGTGTAGATATAGCATGTAGCATTTCCTGTTCTTCATGTAGTCGGAACAAGGCATCCTCCACCACGTTCTCCTTACCCTTCATAGTCATAACCTAACAATTTAGAGACCCATATTTGTTGTTCTGGAGTGGCCAACCTTTGTTCTAAGAAAGATTTGAGACTTTGATGATCAATCTTGATGGAAAAATGTCTTCCAGTGAGATACGAATGCCAATGACTTACACCATGTAAAATGGCAAGCATTTCTATTCATAAGTAGACATGCCCAAATTCTTTGCTTGAGAGTGCTCTACTAGTGAAGGCCAAAGGTCTGCCTTCTTGCATTAAAACCTCCCCAATGCCATTGCCAAACGCATCACTTTCAATGACAAAAGGTTTAGAGAAATCAGGCATTGAAACTTTGATTGGTGGTGGTCTTTGCTGATGCTGATATGCCCTTTTGCCATTCGAATTTTTGGAAGTAATCCATTGGTTCCATGTGTTGGAGGTATCTTTTTGCTAAGTATCACTCTTTTTCATCCATACTTGGCTTTTGCCACTCGAGCATCCAAGATTGCTTTGTTGTCTCCATGCTTCTGCTGCTCTAATTTGGTAACTCAAATGATGGATCCATTTGTTCTTTGATGTTGTTGCACCATTCTGAAAACCAGAGTCACTATGCTTTCTTTGCCAAACATTGCCGTAGTTGGTACCCTGTTGATCCCATGTAGAACCATAATATTGTTGCCTTCAACCGTGCCTCCAAGATTGTTGTTGCTCCTGGTGGTGAGGGTGGCGATATGTTGCAATCTTAACCGAATGTTCTATCAGCTTTAATCGTTCGGTATTTTGTTCTTTTCTTTTATG
Source organism: Wollemia nobilis (assembly GCA_028583015.1). NCBI lineage: Eukaryota > Viridiplantae > Streptophyta > Pinopsida > Araucariales > Araucariaceae > Wollemia > Wollemia nobilis. Next base: position 3,529,201 of record JAQPPZ010017241.1, on the reverse strand, counting down.
CCCCTCTGTCATGCTCTCATCTTTTGGTTTGTCCTTGGACTCTATTTTGCTTCTTTGATTTTTGCTACTGCCTCCTCCTTCACCTCTATTTTAGGTTCTTTTTCAATTTGTTTTAGAGTTTCCTTGATCTTTGACATAGTTTCTTGGATCTTTGTTGTTGTTTTTTCCCATGCTATTGTTGTTTTTGTAGATTCAACTTTTGATTCTTCTATTGGTTTCTCCACTTGTTCCCCTACTATAACTGCTTCTTGTTGTTCCTTGGATTCTTGCTTCTTACATTGGGAAATATCCAAGGTTACCAGGTGCACGGTTGTGGGTGTGGCGGGAATCGCGGGTGCGGGTGCGGGTGCGGCTATTTTTTAATATATATATATATATATATATATATATATATATATATATGTATATATATGTATTTTTTTAACAAAAAAAATTAAGAAATGACAGGATGTCAAAGTCATAAAGAGATAACAATATACTATATAACAGTGTGCATGTACAAATATAAGATCAGTCTCATTGTTTTTAAAAACTTTAAACTTTAAAAAAACTTTAAACTTTAAAAAAATTTAAAATTTTCAAACTTAAAAAAAAATTAAAATGTTTTTTTGGGGCCCATATGGGCTGAGTGCGGCTGGGGCCCACTTAAATTTATAAAAAAAAAGGTTTTTTTTTTTTTTTATGTCCAAAATGGGCTAGGTGTGGCTAGCCAAGCCTTGCGGCCCGTTAGGGTTCGGACGACCCCGTACCCGATGCAGTTGCGGGTACAGGTTTGCGCACCTGGCCTACTAGGTGTGCGAACCCTGTTATCCTAGAAATATCTTGTACTATTATTTTCTTTTTCTTATAGCAAAACTTCGTGAACTTATTTTGTACATTAATATTAACAGTGCCCAAAAACTTTAACCAAGGATAACCAAGAAAATGTTTGCATCATCCATGTCAATAGCATAGAAATTTGAATGTCAAATCTTCAAAATTTTGAACATTCATACCCTCAAGTTGTATATCTTTGATTATATTTGCTTGAACCTGCGACCTCTTAGCCAACGACATATTAATGACATTGTATCTACATCTAGGGTTTATAGAAATAACAACATTTTCCTTTTGGATGGTGCCATGAACCTGCGAAATAATTTTTATAAATTTGAACAAATCCCTTTGGCCACTCTTTGGCTTATTTGCAGTGTTCCACGGGGACGCGTCCCCCCGTTTCCCACGTCCCCTAGGACGGGGGGACGGCAAGGGGGACGTTTCCCCCGTCCCCATTTTTGGGGGACGGCTGGGAAACGTCCCCGGGAGGGCTGAGGCCTGTGGCCTCCCGTCCCCGGGACGTCCCCCTTTTTGGGGCGTCCCCGGGGACGCCCAGCCGTCCCCGGGGACGGTTGGGCCCCATGGGGGACGCTCGGGCCGTCCCGGGGACGCCCAGCCGTCCCTAGGGACAGTCTGGGCGTCCCCCATGGGGCCCAGCCGTCCCCCACGACTGGGCGTCCCCACCAAAGGGGAAAATAAAAAAAAATAAAAAATTTAAGTTTTTAAAAAGGCTAGGCGTCCCCCACGGCTAGACTATTTCAAATTTCTTATTGCTGTCATATTTGAACAGTTAGTGACTGAAAATTGTTAAACATGACAGTCTTTGTTTGAACATTGGTGGCTGAAAAAATGATGACTGTTATTACTTAAAATGATGACTGTTTGAACATTGTTTGCACTTGATATCCTTGGCTGAACCTTCAAGTTATAGTTGTTGAACTTGAAACAATTAAATGGCTGCAAATTAGTAACTAATATGAACATGAAAATGTTAAATGACTCAATTATGGCTGCACTTATGTGTTAGTAACTAATCTGAATATGAATGGCTGCACTTACATAATTGATTAGTAATATGAAATATCATTTTTGTTGGGTGTAGAATTTTGAATGTGTAGATTATTCTAAATTTCTAAAAAATTTCATTTTTTATAGTATTATACCAGCCGTCCCCCCCAGCCGTCCCCGAGCCGTCCCCTAAAATCGACCTGCCGTCCCCCCGCCGTCCCCGGAAACCCGTCCCCCCGTCTCCCCGTCCCCCAGGCTCGTGGAACCTTGCTTATTTGATACCAATGATGTGGTTCTTTCAACTTGTACATTGTCATATGTATTTTTTCCTTCTATCATGTTCTCTTTGCTTATTTTTTTCTATTCCTCCTAAAGCCTGTTTACCTCTTTTGTCAACTTTTTTATATTTTTTAAATTTTCTACACAACCTTTGGTGCTTCCTTCAATTTGTACACTATCATCCTTCTCTTTTTCTTTTGCCAATTTTTTGCAAATTATCTGCCTGTTTATTTCTTCTACATAGTGGTTAGTCTATCTATGTATTTTGTTTATTTCTTCTATGCATTGTGGCGGACATAGATCCTTTTGAACATTGTTTGACTCCTCCGACATCCAAGTTGTGCTTCCTTCTGTTTGCACACAATTATCATTGTTTTTTCCAGCTGCTTTTTTCTCATAAATTAACTCTCTCTTAATTTCCTTTTGTTCTTTTTGAGGGCTATTTGTTTCTTCTACATAGCCTTTGATGGTGACCTTCAAACTAGTTATCTTGTTATATGGGTCCCATTGACTCAAAAATGCTTGCTCCATTTCGTCCCAAGTGTAATTTTGATTTTTCTTAATAAAACTTACCCACCAAGAAAGAGCTTCTTTGTCTAAAAATTTGCCAAGGTAGGCTTACCAATAATCATCATCAAAATACAAAGATTTAAATTTCATCCACCATTCTCGAACATCAATATATTTTAATTTTTTTTCCAGTGAATATTGGCAACTCCATGATTTCAACCCACTCACCCCCCCCACAAAAAAAAAAGAAAAAAAAATTCAAAACTTGGATTCTTCCTTTTTTCAAATTGTTCCCAACTACAGACTTTTTTTTTTCTTGTTTTAAAATGAATTGCCACTTCTAGACAGCTACCAAGCTATGGACTTTTCATTTTTTTCCCAAACTGTTACCAAACTACAGACCCTTTTTTTTTTTTTTTTGAACTGCTGCCAAATTGCAGACTGACTATTTGGCACTGCTACCAAACTGCAACTGCAAGCTGCTACTCTGTGGACATTTTTTTTCTTCTTTTTATTTTATTTTTTGCACCGAACAACCGTTAATGGCTTACAGACTGTACTTTTAGCAACTAATAATGGTCTACTCTGCAACTTGTTTTTTTTTTTTTTTTTTTTCCGGGGCACTCAGCTAACAACTATCAATTGTGAACTGAGAACAGCCTGCTCTGCAGACATTTTTTTTTGCAAAACACTCCCCAACTTTGGACTGGGTATTTCTGCACTTAGACTAGCAACTGATAATGACCTCCTCTACAGTTTTTTTTTTTCCTTTTTATACTGATAACAACTTGCTCTAGAAACTTTTTTTTTTTTTTTTTTTGCAAAGCACTACTCAACTGTGGACTGGATATTTTTGCAGTTAGACTAACAATTGATAACTGCTTCCTTTGTAGACTATATTTTTTTTTTGTAAACAACTACCAACTACAGACTGATTATTTTTAGTATTCACTTGTAACTGTCTGCTTTGTTGAAGTTGTGAAACTGTGCAAACTATTGCTGAAGCTATTGTTGATGACTGTATGGCACTTACGTGGAAATTCTAGCAACGAACTGGGCCCCTGACTTTGGCTTTCTAGTGGCTTAAGGTAAATCTCACTGGTCACAAATATGTTGAAGCGAGTACCACTCTTTGATTAATAAATAATAACAATATTTCCCTAAGGATTAATTGTTGAGAAACCAGCCAAGGTTTTACCTCTAAACGACAACTCTCTATGTACTCTCATAGAGTAAAAATACTACTAATAGGGTGTGGGGCCGTTGACCCTTTTCATTGGCGACACTCAAACCAGTTACTCTAGGGTTCTTGGGGTACTCCTCAAAATGAGTTTTAGGGCAATTATTAGCCCAAGTACTTCCCCTAGTTAAGTGGTCGGGACTTACACCCGATCCTGCAAGAGGTTATTAGCCTAATGCAGGTGCTTATTAAGCATCAAAACTTCTGTAGTTGAACTTGGCCCTGGAATGTCCTCTAGTATTGACACTTCTACAGCAAAACACAGTCCTGGAAAGTGTTGTAATGCCACTTGTTATGAACCTACTTTCTTATTACAAAAATATTATTCACATTTACTAAAATAACAACATTCATCTGCAAATCTTAAGCACAATAACAATTTTATAATGAAACACAAATATAACTCCAATTTATTCAAAAACATAATCAAACCCTTGAGGTAGGGCAACACTATACAATGCTCCTTATTGGAAGGAAGCCACTCCTTACAATATCTCAATATGAGATCCTAACAATACAATATTCTTCTTCTCCCTCTCCCATATATGAGTCTTTGCCCACATTTATAATGCCCAACTACCTACCACTCCCACTTATCCATACATGTGGGATAATTACATCTATTATAATATTAATACAATATTATAATATTAAATACTTATCTTGGGTACCTAACATATTTTAGCATGTTAGGGTTTATCTATTTTGGGTAACCCTCGAGGTAGTAATTTTATGCAATACAACTATGCCACTTCAGTGTAGTTTTCGCTAGATTCTTCACTCTAGTTTAGCTTATTTTTCGTGGTGCTTTTTGGTTACTACAGTGCATTTTAACAACTCTTTCCAATGAGTCCCATTGGCCTCCTTTGGCCATTTGTGGACATTAATAAAATTATCTTATATATTTCTTTGGCACATTGACATTATTTTTATATCATAGCTGTTCCTTTTTGTTTTTAGTTAGGAACCTCCTTTCAAGTAGTATGCTATTTGATTGTACTTCACACCTTAACCCACTTTGGTCATTTTTGGAAATTAATATAATTTCTTTATTTCTTTTTGCCTGCTTACGTTTCTTATCAAGTCTTGTCATGGGTCTTAGGATAAATGCTTAAATGTTTCTTGCATGTATGGGATTTTTCTATCTAGATTTGTGCTGCAACATTCTTTTTTATTTATATCTTCATTAAGAATGAGGTACTAGGAGTTATTCAAGTTTGAGATTATTTTATGCTTCTTTGTAAGTTTTTCTTGTGTCCTTTTGGCTTAATCTAAAATTCATTGTCTCTTTATGATTTTATTGCTCATTTTGTTTGTTATTAGATATTTTACCTTTTGTTTCACTGATGATTTTGGGTATATTATTTTAGATTTATATGCAATTCTATTTGTGATTGTCTTTGGTTGGTAATGAAATAATGAATATTATAAAGTTTTGGTTGAGATAATGATCATATATAAATAACATGTCATTGCTATGCAGGTTATTTGTTGTTTGGAAGGAGGCATGATTGGTATAGAGTATGATACCTCTTTTGGAGGTATAGAGTATTATACCTTATTCTATAACATGAATTGTTTTCCTATGTGTTGTGAGTCTTGCTTCTAGGCATAATTTGATGGAACAATGTTTCTGAGGTTCAAAACATATGAGATGTACTTGCCATACATAGGGAATCATGGCCAATAATCTTAAATTGTCTAGTTTATATAGAAAAATGAAAATTTATTTTATATCTTAGTTTCGTTGGCGCTAGAACTTGTGAGGTTGAATCCACAATACAAGTAGTTTCTATTGCACACTCTGTATTCAAACCTCCCATTGATGTAACTAATTGAAATCATTAAGTCAATATCGCAATGCTATATTTAAGCAAAAACACCTGCTTATCAAGCCCTAAGATTGACAATGCTATATTTAAGCAAAAACACCTGCTTATCAAGCCCTAAGATTAAATTTTATATTTGTTAATGAGTTATTCCTTTTTTAGGTAAGGACAGGTGTTAGACCTCTCTTTCTTTGATATATTTAAAGGAGCATTTGACCATCATTTCAAACATTTTATTCAGATATATGTATTGTTTTGGTGATATATTGTCTGCTTTATTTCATTTTGCTAATGACATTATTGTTGTCTCTTTTTCTCTTTCAAGTTTTACAGTCATTGTAACTTCTTTGCAGCATTTGGTTGAAACATACATTTGGATGTTTTTCTTTGTGAGATACATCCAATAGCCGTAACATGCACATGAATTGAGTTAGTATAACGTTTCATCCTTTGCCTTTATGAAGCATAGTTTTTGGGACCTCTCAAAGCTTCCGTTGTGTTGGAAATGGCTGTATAGGCGAAATTTAAGGAGGAAAGGGCATGTCAAGTTAATTAGCTCAAACTTCATGTTTGAGGACATATAACCCTCTACAAGTATGCTAGACCTTCGTACATGACACCTTGGGCCTGAAGGACATCAGCCTCAATTGGGCTTGGATAAATTTGTGTGCCTTCCTAACTAGAAAGAAGATTTTCTTTCTTCCCAATAAAGTCTACTATAGTGTGGACTTTTGGAGGAATTGTGAAAAGCTCATGCCTAGGTTGAGGCTACCATGAAGGAGAACAAATGGAGTGTAAATCATGCTTGCAAGACTGTTATTTGTGACACCTCTCCTATGATGGTCACATCCCTAGCCAAGTAAACGATGACATTATCAGGTCATAATAGGTGGTGGGGCCATCTAATTGTCTATTGGAATTGCAGTGGTAGAGGAAGATCATACCTGAGCACCTAGATATTATTTCATCTCATAACCTCTTCTTTCTCACTGAGATCCATAAAATCTTGGAACACTCCAAGCTTAACAAATTCATTCAATATGGATCATCAAAAAATACAAACAATATTCTTGAGAAATATATGTGAGATGCGGTGGTACTCTAAAACAGAGATTAACGTAACATAACAAGAGAAAAATGAATAGAAAACAAATTTGGACAAAAAAACCTCCAAAAAAAACCCTCCATCAATCTTCAAATATGTACATACAACTTCGAAACAATACACAATACTTATATGCATACAATAGAATTTCTCTTGGTTCTCTCAAGACACTCTTAGTGCTTCACATTCAGTTTAAAAATCTGAGTGAATATTTTTCTTTTTTCCCTTTTTATTCACTTGCAATTTCATTCTGTCCTACTCTGATTTTTGTCCTAGTTTTGTCCTTTTCTGATTTTTGTCCTATTCTTGTCCTGTTTGATTTTTATCTAATTCAGTATAATAGTTTCCAACATTCTCCCCCTTAAGAGTGAATGAAAATTTTCTAAAATTCTGTGTCTGAGTGAAATAAACTGATATTTGCCACTACTTTTGTGAAAATGTTTGCATACTGATCTTCTAAATTGCAGTGTTTCAATTCAACTTCCTTTTTCTAAACTAAGGCTCTATAAATGATGCCTCAAATCAATATGTTTTGATCTTGTATGAAAACAGGATTTTTAATCATTTGAATTGCACTCATGTTGTCCAAAATAATGGTAGTTGGTCTTTCTTACTTTTGACCCAAGTGTTCAAGATCCATCTCAATCATACTGCTTGTGTGCTTGCTGATGTAGCTGCTATATACTCTGCCTCTGTTGTCAAGAATGCAACTGTTGCTTGTTTCTTCAAACTCCAAGTTATCAATCCATTTCATAACGAGAAATAATTTCTTGCTGTAGATTTCCTATCATCAATTGATCCTTCCCATTTTGAATCATTGTACCCAACCAACTCAATATTATTGGTTGAAGTATAATGGATTCCCTTTCACTTACCTCAAAATTCTCTAAGCTGGTCTCATATGATCTTTTGATGGCCTACTCATGACTCTTGAAACCAGAGAGACTGCATATGCAATAGCTGGTCTTCTTGTTGTCAAGTTCATAAAGCTGCTAATGAAACTTCTATACTTTTTCTCCTCCAGTCTTCCACTTCCACCATCCTTGTACATTCTTTTGCCTTGCGCAGCAAGTGGGTTAACAACATCTTTGTAACTTTCCATGTCATCCTTATTTAATGTATCATGTGCATATTTAGATTGGAAAATGAAGATCCCATTGGAATTGTTTGCTGTAACTCAATGCAAAGAAATAATGCATCAAACACAAATTGCTCGTTTCAATTTCTTGCATCATGGCTTGCTTGAACTCTTTTCATTCTTGATGAACTTACTATGAAAATGAGATTATCAACGTACAAGCAAACAAACAAAATATCATCTTCTCTTTTGTGTGCAATGTGGGCTCATTCTTACTTATCATAAATTCAGATTTCAAGAAGTATGCATCAATCCTTGAAAACCATGCTCTTGGTGCTTGTTCAAGTCCATATAATGTTTCTTTTTTCTTTTAAAAACTTGTAGACATGTTGTTCTTTATCTTCCACTTCAAATCCTTGTGGCTGTCCCACATACACTTCTTCAATCTTGCCATTCAAGAATGCACTCTTTATATCAAGTTGATGTACAGTCCATCTTTTTTAGTCTGCCAAGGTTAAGACCATTTTTTTGGTGCCTTGCCTTGCAACAAGTGCGTATGTCTCATAATAATATATGATAATTTGTTGTCGATACCCCTTTGCCACTAGCCTTGCTTTGTCCATATGTCCAAGTAACATTCTTTTCAATTGCATTGAATTCTAATTTCATGGGTTTGGTCCATACCTTGCTTTGGGCTACTGCTTCAAACTTGGGGGCTCAAATTCATTATTGGACAACAATGCATAGTTCACCGTATTATCTTCTGATTCCTTTTTCCAGTGTTCTTGGGATTGTGCTTGGCTTCTTATGAACCTCCCATCAAAATTCTGATTCAACATTTGGCAGCTTGGAGATGATTGTAATGTTCTCTTCCCTTTTGTGTTTGTCTTTGGAGAAATGCTAGTGTCTCCACTTGACGCTTGTGACAAACCTACATCTTCAATTATCATAGTCTTATCAGTCTTTTCTGTTTGTTGTCCATGTACTCCCACTTCATTAAAAAAATCACATCTCTAGGCACTGTATTGTCTAGATTTGCGGTCATAACATCTGTGTGCCTTGCTTTCTTAAAAATAATCGACAAAAATGTATGTTTGACACTTTGGATCTAACTTCTTCCTTTTCTTATATTCAACATGAACATAAACCAAACAACCAAAGACTCTGGAGTGACTTATTTGAAGGCTTCTAAAACACCTTGCATCAAGAGTCATATTTTTTTTTGCAATTGTTGGACATCTATCGAGGATGTAGACTGCCATAGCGGCTGCTTCAGCCCGTAAATGATTGCCCAAACCTTCTGATAGTACCATGCTTCTCGCCATTTCCATTATTGTCCTATTCTTTCTTTCTGCCACTCCATTTTGCTGGGGTATATAGGCTGCTGTTAATTTTCTTATCCCATGCTCATCACAAAATTTATTGAATTTCGTGGAACAATAGTCACCACCACAATCAGTCCTTAATGTTTTAATTCTATATCTGCTTTCGTTCTCCATTGTGGCTTTGAAGCTCTTGACTACTTCAAAAGTGTCCCTATTATTCTTCAAAAAAACATACCCCAGTTTTTCTAGTATGATCATCAATGAATGTGATAAAGTAAAGGGATTTACCAACACTTGGTGTTTGCATTGGACCACAAATATTTGAGTGAATTAACTACAATGGATATGATGCTCTCCATGCTCTTCCTTTGGAAGGCTTTCTCTATGAATTATGTCTTGATAGCTATATTGCCTTTTGCAGATGATATTGTTCTTCCTGCTTATACTTTTGTTCTTCCAATGCTTAACTATGTTTAGTTCTATAAGGGAAAGTCAATTGAGATCACCACTGCTTACATCTACTTGGGGTTTAGTTCAGAGGTCTTGCCCTTAATCTTTGGCCAACTTTGCAGTCACGTCTTTGCAGGGGATATACATCTCTTGCAGTCTTGGAACACCAATGTTTCTAGCAACACTTCCAAGACATACCTAAAATTATGTACCTCTTTGATTGCATCATCAAACCCTTTATGGATCTGAGATTTGGGATCCAAGTGTAGGGTGTGTTTGTAATGACCCATTTTTCGAATTCTCCTTGTACATACATGTGGTGTGGTGTGCGTTAGTAATAATGTTATTTTTATAAAGTTTGGTGTGATATAAAGGGAAAATAAATAAAAAATAATAAAAGGGGGAGTAATAAGGGGTATGCGTTATATTAAGGATAATAATATAATAATATAACTCCATTATATTATTATTATTATTAAAATAAAAATAAAAGCTTCTCAACGACAAATTAGGGTTTGGAGTTTATAAAAGAAGGATTGGAGCATTCATTTGGTATCTTGGACATTTGATTATTTCTTTCTCTTGTGGAATTTGGCTGAGAAGCTAAATTACTCTTCTCTTGGGGACGAAACCCTACAAGAGATCCCTTCTGCGGACGAAACCCTGCAGGAGTCAGCTGAAGGACGAAAAACCCTTTAAGCTGAGGAGCTCTAAGACGAAAACCTTGGAGTCTCTACTGCTCTTCAATTGCATTCTGCCCTAAGAGAGGGTTATTGCATTGTTCTTCATTCATATTTGCCCTAGGAGAGGGTTTGTTATTGGTTTGAGGCAAATATCATTATTGTTATCAGCATTCAGCCTTTGTGACAGGAACATTGCAATTCTGGGAGGTTAATTGGACAGTTTGGAGATTTTAGTTGAGGAACTTGGAGTCAGTTTTGAAGTTACTACAGCTCAGGAGCTGGACGTCCCATATCTGGAGGAAGTATTAGCAGGTTTGAAGACTTATAACAACAGATTGAAGTATCTAGAAACCTGGCGTCCCATTACCAAGCTCATATCTACACATTGTGAGGGTTCAATCAGCCATTGGGTGGCTTACCTGCCCAACGTCCCATCTACTGGCCATACATTAGCAGATTAGTGGGTTATTCTCAGTATTTGAATTTTGTAGAAGGCAGCGTCCCACTTTCAGAGGTGTATCTGCAGATTGAAGGAGTTGTGGACTGCCATTAAGCTAATTAGGACCCAACGTCCCACTCCAAGACAACATACAAGGCAGATTTGGGGTTAACATCAGATTTCACAGTCATTCCAGGTTACACGTCCCATATTGGGGCTGTATTTGAGGTGATTTTGAGTAGATTCAGCATTAATTCCTATCTGGAGAGCAGCGTCCCAGTTTGGCAGAGTATTTTAGCAGTTTTGAGGACAAATTCAGTACTACAAGACCCCAATCAGTCCAGCGTCCCATCTGGTAGCTGTCCTAAGCATATTTTGAAGATCAGCCAACACTTTATCATCTCCTGGAGGCCAGCGTCCCATTCCTGGTAATATATTGATAGCATTCAAGTATTAAATCAGAACTTATTGAATGGGATTTGTCATTGTAAATCTGGTATGCCTTCAATTTTAATAAAAATCAGATTGTGGATTGTTGAAGCATTGTTGTGTTGCAATTGTTAATAAAATTCAGCCTTGGGAATTTATTGGAAATTGTTGTTCTGCAATCTAGAATTAAATCTGCATTTTTATTGTAATTTTATTACCTGCAAAAAATTGGAATTTTATTAGAAATCTCTAGAACCCCAGAAAAAGGACATTACAAGTGGTATCAGAGCTATGTTCTTGCCAGCCTGTGGAAAGATCTAGCCAGAAATAATTTTTGGGCCAGGGTTTGTGGAAAAAAGTTTCTGGGTATTGCAGATTTTGACATTTGAACATCTGGGTATTTGAGAATCAACAATTTCAGGTTCTGGGTATAGCAGAAAACTAGGGTTTTCAGATTTTCAGGTTTCCAGATTTTGGGTGTTTTCAGCTTTCAGCAGAGTAAGGGTTTGCTGCAGAATTCATTTTATTTCAGCCACTATGAAGTTTAATTTAGAGCAACTGGATGCTATGGTGGAATTAATGGAACAAATGGTAGCATGCACATCTCCCCAAAATCACAAAAATTCAGATTATAAGAGAACTACACATGCAAATTCACCAGCAAATCAGAATAAAAATTCTTCACCACAAACACCTCAGAAAAGAAATTCAAATTCACAAAAATTCCAAAATGACAACCAAAAGTCAGAAGAGCAAATTCAGCCATTGGATAGTGGAATTCCAGAAATTGATGCCTTGTATGACGGGTACCAAAGAAAATCCCCAGAATTCAGGAAGCATCTTTCTTTCAGAAGTTATTTGCAATTACATGGCATAGTAAGTAAAGGAGGTTCTCCACCAAAGTCTAGATCACCACCAAAATCTAGATCTCCACCAAAGTCAAGAAAAGAAGGCAAAGCTCAAAGAAAGAATAAGGAAAACATGCAGCAAAAAGTCACTAAAGAATTACAGAATTCAGAACATAAACCAAAGAGCAAGAACCAGTTGAGAAAGGAGCAACTTTGTTTCAAGTGTAAAGAGTCTTGGAGTAATGGGCATGTATGTGGAAAAGATAAAGCAGGTAAGGAAATAGAGGAATATGAAGATCTCATAGTTTCAAAAATGATTGGTGATGGAAACTGCTTATTCAGAGCCATTGCTTTTGGGCTTTGTGTGCAAAGAAAGGAACCATGTCCAGATGATAGCACCTTGAAGAATCTAGCCCAAGACTTAAGAGGAAAAGTTGCAGATGAGCTCCTAAACAGAAAAGCAGTAATGAAATGGTTTGTCGAAGGTAATTTTGACACTTATGTTCAGAATATGAGACAGCCAGGTGTATGGGGAGGAGAACCAGAAATTCTCATGGCCACGCATGTGATTCAAAAACCCATAACAGTTTACTTAAAATATGACAAAAGTAATGAACTTTCAGTTATTTCAGAATATGGGAAAGAGTATGGACAGGAAAACATTGTGAGAATTTTGTATGATGGAAGTAAACATTATGATGCCGTGTCTATACTCCATGAATTTGAATCATTTGCAAGCACTTTTGAAGAAAAAGTTCAGCCAAATAAAGAAAACAAAACAGCAAAAGGTGAAGATAAATTGGTATGTGATGATCATGATCAAAGGCTTAACATTGAAAATGAGTTAAGTTTTGAGGGTGAAGATGAAACAAATAAGGTCAATTCTGATTTACATGGTAGCGATGTATTCACTTCATCCAGCTCTATCAATATTGAGAATAGTGGAGATGATGGTGTTACACCTAGTGAAGTGGTTGAAGAAGGAAAAAGTCAAGCTGAATCATTTTCTTGGGAAGACAAGTTTGAAAACAGGGTGCCACAAAATGAAGAAGTCAAACCAGAAAATATTCCCAGTAAATCAGAATTAATTGGTCATACTTCAAAGCCCAACATTGAAGAATTCAATGAGCAAGTTGCAATTGAAAATGATAAGATAAATTCTGATTTGTTTGCTAGTAGTGTATCAACGTTATGCAGCCCTTCCATTCATAAGAATAATGATGAAGAACATGGGAACAAAGTGTTGTATAAGGGAGAACCCAAATTTGATGATTGTAGAGAGCCAAAATTTGATGAAGACCTTGATGACAATGAGAACCACTCTTTGGTAATGGAATCAGAAATTGGCACCATCAAGATGATGTTGGAAAGTGACTTTCCCAATAAAGATACTATTGCTTCAGATCTAGAAGAGGTAAGTCATACATCTTGTGCCAATCTTCTTTTATGTGACAAAGAAGAAGAAAATTTTGATTCAAACTTTCAAAGTTTTAATTTCTTGAAAGCAAGTATGCATGGGGATTTTAAAAGGGAAGACTTAGGAAAAGGTGAGTACAATAAACAAGCCTTTAATGAAGAGCATTTTAAAAGAAAACACATGAACAGTATTGTTATGGGGTGGCCATACAAAAGAGAATGCAAGGAGTTGTTTACACAACAGAATGAATACTATGAATTTGGGCATGTGGACTGTTTTGAAGATATAAATATTGGAAGGCAAATACAGGTTGATATCTTTCCTATTGATAACCAATTGGGAAGCATAATGCAATATTTAAAGACTGTTTTAGTAGCAGAAAATAATTCTTTGCAGGGGCTACAATGGGCGTCATTCTTTTCACCAATTGGTACTCTAGATGAAGACAAAACAGTAGAGGTACCACCACAAGATGAGAGCACCATGGCCATTTCCTCATTAGTGACTCTTGAGCACCAATTAAGCAGTTGGACCAGCCACTACTCTTTTCCACTAAGTGTATTGAAGGCAATTAATCATCTCTTGTGGAGTGAATTTAATGGGACCATGTCTACAACAGAATTTAGAAGAGATGATGATTGTGATGAATCAATAATGGCATTCCTGGTAAGGCTTGCAGCATACATGGGCATTGGGAAGAAAAACAGGAAACTACTTTGCTCCAAAGCATTCACTTTTGAGGTGGTATTATCTCAGCATGGCAAATGTTTTATGAGACTCATTTGGGACCCTGGGATTGTCCTTGATCATGTTACAAATTGATTTGATGGAGTTTATGATTCGATTGCTTGAGGACAAGCAATCTCAGGAGGGGATGTATTGTAATGACCCATTTTTTGAATTCTCCTTGTACATACATGTGGTGTGGTGTGCGTTAGTAATAATGTTATTTTTATAAAGTTTGGTGTGATATAAAGGGAAAATAAATAAAAAATAATAAAAGGGGGAGTAATAAGGGGTATGCGTTATATTAAGGATAATAATATAATAATATAACTCCATTATATTATTATTATTATTAAAATAAAAATAAAAGCTTCTCAACGACAAATTAGGGTTTGGAGTTTATAAAAGAAGGATTGGAGCATTCATTTGGTATCTTGGACATTTGATTATTTCTTTCTCTTGTGGAATTTGGCTGAGAAGCTAAATTACTCTTCTCTTGTGGACGAAACCCTACAAGAGATCCCTTCTGCGGACGAAACCCTGCAGGAGTCAGCTGAAGGACGAAAAACCCTTTAAGCTGAGGAGCTCTAAGACGAAAACCTTGGAGTCTCTACTGCTCTTCAATTGCATTCTGCCCTAAGAGAGGGTTATTGCATTGTTCTTCATTCATATTTGCCCTAGGAGAGGGTTTGTTATTGGTTTGAGGCAAATATCATTATTGTTATCAGCATTCAGCCTTTGTGACAGGAACATTGCAATTCTGGGAGGTTAATTGGACAGTTTGGAGATTTTAGTTGAGGAACTTGGAGTCAGTTTTGAAGTTACTACAGCTCAAGAGCTGGACGTCCCACATCTGGAGGAAGTATTAGCAGGTTTGAAGACTTATAACAGCAGATTGAAGTATCTAGAAACCTGGCGTCCCATTACCAAGCTCATATCTACACATTGTGAGGGTTCAATCAGCCATTGGGTGGCTTACCTGCCCAACGTCCCATCTACTGGCCATACATTAGCAGATTAGTGGGTTATTCTCAGTATTTGAATTTTGTAGAAGGCAGCGTCCCACTTTCAGAGGTGTATCTGCAGATTGAAGGAGTTGTGGACTGCCATTAAGCTAATTAGGACCCAACGTCCCACTCCAAGACAGCATACAAGGCAGATTTGGGGTTAACATCAGATTTCACAATCATTCCAGGTTACACGTCCCATATTGGGGCTGTATTTGAGGTGATTTTGAGTAGATTCAGCATTAATTCCTATCTGGAGAGCAGCGTCCCAGTTTGGCAGAGTATTTTAGCAGTTTTGAGGACAAATTCAGTACTACAAGACCCCAATCAGTCCAGCGTCCCATCTGGTAGCTGTCCTAAGCATATTTTGAAGATCAGCCAACACTTTATCATCTCCTGGAGGCCAGCGTCCCATTCCTGGTAATATATTGATAGCATTCAAGTATTAAATCAGAACTTATTGAATGGGATTTGTCATTGTAAATCTGGTATGCCTTCAATTTTAATAAAAATCAGATTGTGGATTGTTGAAGCATTGTTGTGTTGCAATTGTTAATAAAATTCAGCCTTGGGAATTTATTGGAAATTGTTGTTCTGCAATCTAGAATTAAATCTGCATTTTTATTGTAATTTTATTACCTGCAAAAAATTGGAATTTTATTAGAAATCTCTAGAACCCCAGAAAAAGGACATTACAATGTTGATTGGGTTGGCATTGAGAGGGTCTAAACTATTTTGCTTCAATGATTTGTTTGATGTAAAAGAACAATTGTCCAATGTATTGTTGAGGTTGAGGTTGGCGGTCATCCTCTTTATCTTAGAGCATCTTTAGAATTATTTTTTAGCTTCATCGCCTTAGATCCATGGGTGACTGCACCGTAGGCCAAGAAAGATACCCATATTTGGTGGATTTCTCCTCATAATGTATTACTTATAGGAGCTCTTTTGGTTGTCATAATCAATGGCACTCATTTCTCTTCTTCAATCAGTTGGCATCTCCATATATTGCATAACTCCATTCAAATACTCTTTAAATGCTCCTTCTGCCTTCTTCCTGATAAGAAGGTAACTAGTCAAGCAGTGAGAGATGATGTTTATCGACAAATATGTTTAGATCACTTGGGTTGCTCCATCTCAACTGCTTAGTCCTAGGTCAGCCTTCTACACTAAACATTTCATGAAGATTGAGAATGACAATATTACTCGTCCTAATTATGTCCAACAACATTGGGCACACAAACTTAGGATTCCTCTTGGTCAATTCAGAGTATGCTCACACCAGTTGCGAGTGGAGACAGACCATGTTCCTCAAGAGGATAGGGTATATCATCTTTACCCTATTTGGAAGGTGGATATTGAAGAACATTTTATTTTCAGGTGTCTTGTTTATTATGAGATTTGAGCAAAGATATGATTGCTTGTATAGAGACTCAGGTGGATTAGTTGCCACTTTTTTCAGACCTTGATCAAAGATGCTTGGTTGTATACCTCTATCACTCTTTGACGTCAGTTATTAAATGGCAGATTGACTACTACTCAAATAATCCCTCATTCTTTCATTTTTATCTTTGTTGTGGAGAGTAATCAACGTTCATTTGAAGCTATAACTCTCTAGAATGTTAATGACAAATCTATGCATCCTTGTTTGCATACAATAGTGGCTATTAGGGCTTCGGTTCTTTCTTGTTGCTTGTGGTAGGACAAGATTGTAGTTCTTCGATGTCGAGTTTTGGCCATCCCTCATATACCAAGGACTTGTAGATAGGCACAACTTACCAGTTTCTTTTTCTCTTCAATTGGTTCTTGTCCCACAACCCTAGATGCTACAAGAGTCTTTAGGGGTCGAACTCCATGTCTTCACAAGATTATCTCACCAGGCCCTCTTAATCTTGACCATTCTCCTGGGAGCATCATTAGCTCCTATTTAGGCCCTTTTGGGATAGGTGGTGATGATGTCGACTGTGCTTCTACCTTACATCCCACTATAGATTAATGTTGGCGCTTAGATCCACTAGAGCTCTTTTTTATCTCTGTTGTACCTCAACTTCTAGCTCTCTCTTAATCATTTTGTTTAGCATGTTAGGATTTATCACTTTTGGGTAACCCTCAATGCTATGATTTCATATCATACAATTGTTCCACTTCAAAGTAGTTTTTACTAGATTCTTTACTCTAGTTTAGCTTATTTTTGTGGTTCTTTTTGGTTACTATAGAGCATTGTAATTTGTAACAACTCTTTTCAATGAGTCCCATTAGCCTACTTTGGCCATCTTTGTACATTAATAAAATTATCATATGATATTTTCCCATTGTGCAACATTCACACACTTCACTTCATGCTTTTGTACAAGGGAATCCATAGGCCATTACTTTAGCATTCAGCAAATTCAAGTGACGATGCCTTTGGTGCCATGACTAGTCGTTGTCCTCAATGGATATATGACACATATTGACTTCTTCTCCACCATGTTTCAAAGGAAACATTCTGTTCTATGTTATAGGTACAACAACTACTGCCTGCTTCTCATTTGCTTTGTCATAAATAATGGACTCCTTGTTCTCAAACACCATTTTGTAGGATCTCTACAAGCTGCTTTACACTCATCAACTGTGATTCAAGGTTGGTGTGAAGTAAGTATTTTAAATATTTTTCTTTCTATCTTTTGTGTCAATCTGTAAGGTTAGTTTTTCCTTCAATTTCCAATGCTTTGTATTCTCCAAATTTCACCTTGCGCTTGTATGAGTCATCCAAATCCACAAACTCCTTCAAACTCCTTATTACTGGTCATATTATTTGAACCATAGTAGAAAAACTTAGACTCAGCATGGACTTGGCAAGGCTGTTTATGACTTGGACTCGACGTAGACTTAACAAGGCCAATTTGTGACTCAAAATTGGACTTCAAAATTTTTGGGGGAAAAACTAGGCCAAAAAAAAAAACAAACAAAATGCAAAATTTCATTGAAAAATAGATTTGTGGTGAAGCGTTGGAGATTGGGTTGTGCACCAAGTGTCTCTACTATGGTGCTAAATATAACTTCACATCTTTAACCAATATTAGCAATATTTATGCCCCTTACAAAAGTGGTCCTTAAGCAACGAGACCATGGTGAAGCTTTAATTAATTCCACACAACTTCACAAAGATATTTTAAATATATAAAAAGTGAAATCATTTTGGCAGTTGTATTTTTGAATAAATACATGTTCATCCTTTATGTCCAGCATACTTTACAATGAATCCATAAAAGTCACATGAAAGAGTATTGCATCTTGAATATGGCCATAGTACTATAGATGCATGGTAGTGGTTTAGAATGAAAAGAACCTTGAAATGCAGTAGTATAGATTCTTAGAATGGAAATACCCCTAAATGGCATGAAATATGTCTCTGGTTACAAAAAAGTACAGGAAGGGGAAGATGCATTGCATGCTTAGGCAAATTTGCAAAAAATTATGATGTCTGACAATTATGTGTACACATGGACACATGAAAACATCCATGTAGGGAGGCTCTCACCCATGCCTGCACATACATGCATGCATCAAAGAGATATATCTATAAATGGAAGCCCTTTCCATAAAATGCACATTACATGACAATGCAACCAAATAACATATCAGCATGGAAGGTTGGAGTACCAAATTATAAGGTAATCTGTAAATTTACAAAAGTTGCATCAGTACCAAATTACTAAATAGATATTTACCAAGACCTTTTGGTTAAACTTTAGAAGAATTCACAAACACATTCATAAAAACTTTTTATGCCATTTTTCGCACTTTTTATGCCAAGTCAGTCTCGAAAAACACGTTTTGAGCAAACTCGCGCTCTAACTCAACAAGTTTTTCAGAAACTCACCAAGTTTCATAACTATGCTTCGAATAATGAGAATCATGTGAAAAAATTTCTTTTTTAACTCCTTCATTGCTTGCCATTATTCGACATTGTCTTTCAAAGTGGCCGTACCTTTTGCAGTAGTGACATTGAACATCCCTCTTATCCATAAATCTGCATCTACCTCTTCCACTATAGCCTCCTCTTCTACCAGGGCTTCTTCCTTTTTTAGAATGCTGATTTTGATGCTCCCCACTTTGTCCATGGGAATTGGAGCTTAAGCTAACCCCATTATTGTTTGACACTCTAGCCTTGGAAACAAAAGCATGCTCCAAGTTTTCTTCTTCACTATTTTTAATTCTTTCTTCATGCGATATAAGTGATTCCACCAATTCATCCAACACCAACTTCTTGACATCTTTGCTTTCTTTAATAATCATTGCACAATTGTTCCACTTTGGTATCAATGTTCTCAATACCTGTTTGACAACATATCCTTGTGCTGGTTCTTCTCCATATATACCCATTTGGTGCACAATGTGATGCACTCTTACACAATAATCTCCTACATTTTCATTGTCTTTCATTCTCAGATTTTTCATATTCTCCAATGTTAGTAACTTCACTAATTTCACTTGAGTAGACCCTTGATAGGCTGTCTTCAAGGTTTCCCAAGCTCCTTTGGCAGTCTTGACACTTGCAATTCTGGGAAAAATGCTTGTGTCAATAGATGCTTGTATATGATACAAAACCAAGGTATTTTTTCCTTGTGCTTCCTCTATATTCTTTTTTCATGTAGCTAATAAAATACTCCAATTTGTAGGTTCCTTGTATCCATTTTCCACAACACTCCACACTTCCTTGACAATCAACAAAGTCCTCATCCTTATAAAACAGGAATCATCATTTTCTCCTTTAAATTCTGAGATGGCAATGAAGCATTACCATGAGCCATGACAACTACAACTATAATGTCTAATGTTTTCCTCCACAAACTTGGATTCTGAATTCTTTGGTTAAAGAGAATCAAATCGTCAAGTTCTCCACTTCTCCAATCTCCAAGCTCCATGATGCGTGTCGTTAATAGCATCATTTAATCTTATTATTTATCAATCCGGGGTGTGGTGTCCAAGGCTGTCTACGATAGAAGATTAGGGCAGCCTATGTTTTCAGACATTCAGATTACAAGCATTACTTTGGTGAAACAGATGTTGGTTTAGCCTTTTGGTGTCACACTAAACCTAGTCTGCAGAATGGAAACTAAATTAACTTGCAAGAATTGAAAACTAATTCTAATTTCAGAAATTGAAAGTTAACTACAAGTGCAGGAATTGAAATTGCTAAATTGAAATGTTGCTCAATTGAAATCCTAAATTACACTTGCAGAATTGAAATGATGCTTGGAAATAACACTTATGCTAAAAACACCTGTCAGTGTCCTGCTATAGAAGGTTGTCAAGCTTCTGCTACAGGGATTGACAACAAAATGAAATCTGCTGAAAATTTGATAAAAGTTGCTGAAACATGAAAAACAGGGGAACATGGAAAGCAGAGGAAATAGGGGAAAACACAGGTCTAATCTAATTTGTCAGCTGACACACACATTGGTTGCACAAAAACACAATTAAACATATGAAAACATCACTATAACTTAAAACAAGAAATGAGAATTAACAAACATTCTGCTAAATCTGTTGCAGCAAAGTTGCAGAAAAACCTGTCATAACAGTCCTCCTTCTAGGCCTGAAAGTGGGCCCAAGCTTCTTGATCTAGAAGAAGGTGGAAAAATTGCTCTTTAACTAATTAACACTCACACTCACTCATGAATAGAAATTAACAAAAGAACTGCACTTTATTTCTGTCAAAACATGCTGAACTGTTATAGAAAAATGCTGCACTATGCTATTTGCTGCTACTAGCTACTCTCCTACCACCTAATTCCTAATAGCTCAACCAATGAGGGAGTTGTGTTATTTATAATAAACTATTACAATGTATCTCGTGCTCAGATTAGCCTATTTGCTATTTTACAGTGATTTACCAATAATTTTGAATCTGAATAAGTCTAATTTAAGACAAAATATGTTGCAACAATGTTCATTGGCCTTTGGAATGTGTCTCTAGTGGTGGGAGTGAGTTGGAGGCTGTTTAGAAATATCTTGTACATCTGTCTCCACCTTAAAATACCTTTTCCCTATCATTTTGGATGCTCAAATATTCGTTTGACTCAAACTGGCCACTTTTCCTTCTTATTTAGGAGCTTCTTCGGAATATCAGGAGCAAAAATAGACTTAATGCTCAGCTGCAACAAAAATGGGTAATAAGTGGGTTTTAAGTGGATGGGATATCTCTCCTATCCCTTAGCAATCGTTTCCAACTACTACCGCCCATTTATATTGACAAATTCTATGACTTCCTTTATAATTGCATAATTCTGATTTTTGTATGCATTTTCCAACTGTTCTTGCTTTTCAGCCTTTTTGTCTTGTTGCTCCCATTTGTACCGTGTGGAAATGCTACCAGGTGGAGCAAGAGTCATCCCTAACCTCCCTCAACTGTTTCCAAGCATTTTCCTCCTCTTTAGTTGACAAATTCCAAGTCATCAATAAAGTGACAGCTTGCTGATTTTTGTATGGATGTTTTTTCTGCAGTTGACAGTTTGCTGTACAGTCATAGAAACTTGGTGCCAAATTGCATTTCAAATCAGTTGGAAAGCGGGAAAAGCATTCAAATATTATTGTGAGGTTATAAACAACAGCACACAACATTTGGCTTTTGAAATACATATTTTATTTGCTAATTTAATCAAACTAAAATAGTGCAGAAAATACTGCACAACTGTCCCTGTTTTGTGATGCCCTATTACTGTCCATTCAGACCAAGTGGGAATGCACCCAAGTAAGTCAGAAGTCTTCTTTGGTCTTTGTGAACACATTCCATCCATTTTTGCTTGCTTTTTCTAACAACTTCAAGGTGCTCCTTTAATGTGATAGCTGGCTGATTTTTGTATGTTGCACAAAACTTGTCACTACTCTGTTTTGCAGCAGAGATGATTTTCATGCCAAATCACTTGACAACTTTGGTTTTGAAATGGGATGACACTTCAAACATGTTGGAGTTAGCCAAAGATCTGAACATGTTTGTCTGCTTTATTTTTCTATGCTATTTTCATCAACAAAATCATGTCAAAAATAGTCACAAAATGCTTGAAAATAGTCAAAACAGGGGTATAGTGTTCCTAACATAAAATCATGCAAACACTTAACAAATAATATATTCTAATCAACTATTTGGCAATTAACTTTGTCATGTTTGGTAATATGGCAGTTTTTATATGTCAAACATAGTGTAATAATGAGGCATTTCTAGGCCTCATCACTCCAAGCTCTGATACTAGTATGCGAGATGCGGTGGTAAAATATTAACACATGATAATGAGAGAAAAATGAATAGAACACGAACTTCCATGAAAGATTTTACACACAACTTTAATACAATGCATATGCATATATACATACAACAAAATGACTTTTTGTGCTTCACATTCTCTCCAAATGTGGGTGAGAATAATTTATTTTTGTTTTTCTAATTCATATGCAATTCCATTTTTGTCTGCTTTGATTTTTGTCCTATCCTCTTCTGATTTTTTTCTTATTTTGATTTTTGTCTCATTCAATACCACAATTTCCAATAATATATCCTTATTGCTATGTGATATTGAACTTTGGATCGTATGCCCCTTGTGATCCAAAGTCTAGTCTACTGTATCAATAGGACTCTTGCTAGTATTGATCATGTGTATAAGGTGAAAGAAAATATCAAATCGTATATGAACATTATCCTCAAATGAGAGAATTGGCCAAGAATATCTTGATTGAAGGCATATACAAAATGACCATCAATTCACAATCAGTGATCTCCTCTGAAGTTGAAATTTTCTAGTTCACTATGCTCTCATGTCAAGAGAACTCCTCCAACTGGCAATGTAACAATAGCAATAATGCTGACACCTAAAATCCTACTCATAGCAAAAAATTAAAAAAACCATGTAAATCAACATCTCCATGAATCATGTCTATATGGATGAGGTATCTCAAAGGTATCAAACCTTCAGTTAGTCTTTGTATCTCACTCAAACAGTTTGTTCAACCAGATCATCTTCAAATTGTGAAGATCATTACAAAATGTTAAGAACTTGCAATACTTGCAACCTTGAAATCTGACCCAGCATGTTTCGCCCATCAGACATGGGTGCACAGGATTTATACCCCCCTGTAGTGAAAAAGCTAGCATCATCACCATCAACAATATCAAACTCTGTGTCTCCAATATATGTTGCAAATTTCTTGTCGCTCAATTCTATCATAGTTTGCAATATCCATCTATCGTCGTTTTGGGTTTTTCATGGGTTAAACTAGATGATTGTCTTGGTGTTTTAGTGTTTTACCTTAACCTGTAGGTGCACACAAACAACGTTTTAATTTCACATTTCCCTTACACACAGGAAAATATTTTTCTGTAAGATACTCTCAATAAGTGTGTGACTTATTCCATGTAGTTACATCAACCAAGTGGGAGGACTATCTATACCTTGGAGAATTCACCTATAATAAGAGTTTTCATGCTTCACTGTGGATGGCTCCATTCAAAGCATTATATGGGCAGAAGTCTAGAACTCCTCAACCTTGGGACAATATGGAAGATAGAATAACCCAGATGTTGTAGGTGAGTTGGAGAGGAGAGGGCAATCCTCCAAGGGAGGTCCCAGGTTCAAATCTGCACCCTACCAAAAAGCTGAATTGGGTATCAAAAATCCAATTGATAATGTTGGTGCGGGCAGGGTCGGGTGCGACTCCTGGGTGACTTTGACGGTGTAGAACCCCCTGTTCGTGGTCTCTCAGACCAAGGCTTGCGGGGTTTTTCGCTTTAAAAAAATATATATATATATGGAAGATAGAATATTTTTTGGGCCAAAGATGGTTTATGAAATGGAAAAGTCACTTGAAAGTGATTAGGTAAAGGCTCATAGAGGCCTTAGATAAGCAAAAAAAGATAAATCTATCAAAATAGAGTAACTAAACAATTCTTAGTGGAAGATAAGGTCTTTGCTTGGGTTTTACCTTTGGTCTCAAAAATAAATTCCATGAAGTTTGTTAAGGCAAACAAGTTGCTGCCATATGTGGAATATTTCGATGTCATTAATGTCATCTACCTTGTAGTATATAGATTGGTTTTGCCATCCACTCTATCTCATATCTGCAATGTATTTCATGTTTGTGTGTTAAAACGTGTATAATCCTTCTCATGTTTTAGAGAGTAATTCCTTGCAGGTGAGATGCCAAAGTTCAATATAGTTTTAACTTGTTTTTTGAGTCATTGATTTAAAAAATATACGTTAAAAAATCAAGAGATCAAGTAATGTAAGGTTCAATGCGACCATTACTCACATGGGAATGCTACATGGGAAGATGATAACTTTGAGGCAACAATGTCCTAGCTTGTTTACTTGAGTAGCAAGGTGGTGCCTTTTCATGAGAGGAGGGATGTAGCATCCCCAATTTTTTATTTCCTACTATTATTAGTCTTGAAGCTTTAATTGTGAACACAGTTACAAAATAAGCGTGTTTTTGAAAAACTCGTCGAGTCCACGTCCAAGTCGGCCTTCCCAAGTTTTTTTGACTTGGCTCGACGAGTTTTCTTGGACTTGTCGGGTTTTTTTAACTCACCAGTTGTTTTGGACTTGCGAAAAAAATTCATGAGTCTGAGAAAAGAACTCGGTTGTGGCATAAAAAACATAGAAAACGACATCAATTTTTTTTCCCTAAATAGGCCTCAATTTTGCTATTTCCCCTTGTAGAGAGAGCAAAGAGAAGGTGAAATCAGACCCAAAAAATCACTTATTTGCATCCTAAAGCCAAATTTTCCTAGCTTTCAAGACTCTAACAACCACCTAGTTGTCACATTTGAGGTAAAGAAACAAGAACAAAAAGGAAGGCTAATGCCACAAGGCCCACATGATTACAAATGACCAAAGACCAAAGGAAAAGAAAAATTAGTCAGTTGGGTATGGGGATAAGGTCAAAGAAGATCAATGATGGAAGTTGAGACCAAAAGGGTAGACAACATTAAGAGGAATCTAAACCAATCTTGTATGAAGTTCCATGGTAATATGTCCCACCCCATGCAAGGTGTAACACCTTCAATAATCAAGAGTAAAATTTCTTTTGCACTTCCCTATATATTCTCTAGAACATTCATCTAACCACTGGGCCTAGGAACAAACAAATGCTTTCTAAATCCTAACCAACACAGGAAACATTCACCATGTTTGAGGCAACTCAAAGGCATCAAGAATTAGACATGAAAGATTGGAACAAACAGTGCTTGGGCCCTCTCACAATCCTAGTGAGATATAAAATAGCAAGAGGCCATTTGAAGAAGCACAAAACGTCCTTGAGATTTTTTCCGAAGGAAGACAAGTTGACTAATAATTGTGATATGTAGTTGTACCCTTTGAAAGATAATATACTATCCATACTCAGCCAGAGAATAGCATCAACCATATTCAGTGTTGGTTTGAGCATTGCACCTGTGTATGGCCGCAAAACCAAAATGGAAGTTCACATGACTTGAAGGATTTTCTTGTAGTAGCCACTTGCCCATATATAACCAATTGGTCTATGGGAGGCATTCCCTAGTACAACCACAATCTGAGAACCATGGACATTAGAAGGGATATGTACCAACCTTATGTACTTTCTCTGGACTCTAACTCAATGTGAAATATTAGGAAATGTTACATATTCATCAGGAGGAAATAATTACGAATAAACAACACGTTAAATGACAACAAAGGACTTGCAGATGCTCCAAGACTGAATCTAATAGTTACACTGATGTGTGTTTTGCCACTTTCATGTGTTGTTTAACATTGTCGCTTACAGTATTAATTTTGGATTTGTATAATATTATTTAATTGTGATATGCATGAAAAAAACTTTTTTCCAATAAAAATTTGCATTTTTGTTTTTTGCCAAGTCCAAGTCCGAGTCAAAAATTGGCCTTTGCTGAGTCCGAGTTTCTCTACTCTGATTATGAATATAACTTTGGTTTATATGATTATGTAAAAAGCTTAGTTAGCGTTGTGGATATCATAGTAAAGAAACTTGGATTTGAAAACGTGGCGAAAGAAAACCAAAGAAAATGCAAATTTTCATTGGAAAAAAATTCTTTCCTCGTGCATATTACAATTAATCAACATTATACAAATCCAAAAGTAATATTGTAAGTGTTGGTTACGAATCTGCCATGAGGAAAGGATTTTGGGTTAATGCGCCCAGATTCGCCCACCAAAGATGAAAGGCCGGAAGGAAGAGATGCCTTCCGTGCCAATCTCCGGAGAAGGCCGGCTCCTTTTGGGGGGTTTTTGGTTTAAGCTAAGAGTGCAGGAAAGAGATAAATGAACAGAAAGAATTTACAAATGTACTTGGAGTTTGGTGGGGGGAACTAACAATACGGCAACCAGCAATCACCAATACTTACTGCATCATAAATACAAAGCATGACTGAGAACTGCAAAATCTAAGTGTACTTTCTGTACTAAGCAATATACGCACAGCTACAATGGTCCCCTAGCAAACATTCTCCCTACAAGGAGAACTAACAAAGACGGCAATGCATCAATCACCACTACGTACGGAAACTCAAAACAGAAAGTAACTAAGAGATGTCAGAACCAGGTATATGTGTCATGCAGAGAATTTAACCGCACAGCTACAATGGTCCCCTAGCAAACATTCTCCCTACAAGGAGAACTAACAACACGGCAACGCATCAATCACCACTACGGACAACAACGTAACACACAACTGATGGAACCGCTACCACATCTAGTCTATGAAGTTCAAAAGTGCTTGACCACCAAATGCTAAAATAAATTAACAAGCCATGGCACAAACAATGCTAAAGGCGCCTGATCACCAAATGCTGAAACGAATCAACGAGCCGTGACACAAGGAAGCGTAAAGCATAAAGCATAAAGAAATAAAAGCAAGAGTAATAGAACCAGGCATACAAATTATATTTATAAGCAGAAGCACGGTTACAATGGTTCCCTAATGTACATTCCCCTTCCACCCTTTACAATGAAATCATGGTGGGTTTTTATAGCCCGAGTCCCTCCCGTTACATTAATGGGCACAAGGTCCCAGTCAAACATTAGCTGACAAAAGCGGCGAAAGAGCTGCAAATGCTGACCTTTGTCGGACCGGACTGTACCCGCAGCATGGTCTTCCTGGAAGCTGGACAGCTACGTGGCAGTGTGTTGGGCAAAACTTCTTCTCGGCAGGAATGCGGGTAGCTGGAGCAGGTAGAACCTCCAATCAGCTTTAAATGAGGTCACTGGCATAGGTAGTGCAGCCCATGCTCGTCCTTTTGCTCGGCACGTCTTGGCTCAAATCCCGAAGCTGGACACTTGTCAGATGATGGATGATGCCGTTTGACACGTGTCTGCCTTGAAAGGCAGTTTATCCAACTTCGCCTGGGATCAGAGCGCCATCGGGTTGCGCAGGCAGAAAACAACGTAGTTGGGAAGGCCTTCATGCCTTGGGTGTATTTCCGAGTTTGTTTCCCTATCACGCACTCGTCAAGGGCGCACTCCGACTTCGCTCGCGAAGTCGGATCGCGCACAGTGAAAATCGGTATCTCGCCGCCGTACGGACTTTGCCCCAAAGACTTATCATTCTTCTCGTCACCGCCGCCAGTTACAAGGTGCGCCTAAAGAGGGGCGAAGTCGGACTTCGCACCAAAACTGGGCGAAGTGCGCACTTCGCACCAAACCTGGGCGAAGTGCGAACTTCGCACCAACACTTAGCCATTTTTCAGGTAACCGCTGTCAAGTCTGAAATTCAACTGAGGGGCTCCAAGAAAGGGGGGAAGAAAGAGAATGTAGGAAAGAAAGAGAAAGGGAGAGAAGAAGAAAGGAAAATAGAGGAAGAGGGAAAAAGAAGAGCAAAGCACTGTTACAAAATTGAAAACATTGCACCCCGTGCAAAATGTGGCAACATTTCTGGCGGCTCGCGGGGTGTCGAGCTCGCCTCGGCGCAAAGAATCCATGCCTTCATCCATTGGGTGCAGAGGAACTTGCTTCCCCTGCCTTTTGCCGCTCTAGCTGTTCTCCTCGCGGCAACTGTTCTTCAGATTCACTTTTGTCAGTTGCCCCCTCAGAATCACCTTCCGAAGGCTCTCCAGCTTTTGCTTCTGCCTCGCAGATGCGGTTGTATGCGGCCTGGGCTTGGCCCCAGGCTTCTGCTTCGAATGGCCGGCGGTCAGCAACTTCTTCTAATGCTGCGTGGAAAGCAGCGACCGCGTGCGGGTCGATGGTGAGGTATCTTTTCCCTAGCTCCTGGAAGTAGGAGCTGATCTTGCAACATTTGGACACCATCTCGGGTGACTCGACTTTCCCGAATTGGCTCACCCAGCTATCAATCTCAGTTGTATCTGCCTCAAAGGACCGCCAATTCTTTTTCACCTGATCTAGGGTGAGAAATTCACCATTCTCAACAAAACCTGGGCACCCTAGTTCGGAAAGAGCGTGAAAGGGAGCCATACAAATGTCTCTTTCATGTTCGAATGCGTCTAACATTCGTCTGGCAACTCTCACCTCTTCTACTTTTTTAAAATATTTATGCAAGGTTACCCTTGCATCTGCCCATTCTGCAGCGAATGAGGACATGGGGGAGAATTGGAGGCCATCGCGCTCCCGCTCCCGAAGATTTATCGCCAGGTCCAGCCATTGCTTCGCCTGGCGTTCGGCCTCCTCTACCACAGGCTTTCCCTGGGCATAAACTTCTTGAATTCTGGATGCGAAATCCAGAACTGACATCGCCTTATAGGTGTGGGGCTTGCATCCCCGCAGCAAACCAGCCCGCATCTCCTTAACTTTCTTCTTCGAAAAGACCGTCGCTTGAGATGCTCTCTCTGCAGATTGCGACTGCGCCCGTTTCAAAGACTCTTGGAGCCGAGAAATCTGCTCCAAGGCTGCCCGCTTTCGGCTGCGGCTTGTTGCCGAGAAGCGGCCAGCCGGGCTTTTAATTCATCTATTTCTTGCCGCGCCGCTTCCAGCCTGCTCGCTGGACCTAGACAGGTCCTCTTCAAGCTGTCTTGTCTTATCCCCGCAACCCGAAAAGCTCTTCCCCGCTCCTCCGCACTCTTGACAAGGAGATTGTCGCCTTTACGAATGATTCCCCGAATCTCGTATTGCTTGTCGATGTCGTCAAAGCTCTTCTCCTTTGTCCGGAGCTCGTAGTCCGCCCCCGGTCATTTCCCGGAGAGGCTTCTTCACTTTCGGGATTATCTTCTCTGTTGTAAGCACTCTCCTCTCGAAATTAAACTTGGTGCGTTTTACCGGGGCGGCTATCTCTTCAGGTCTCCTCCGCTTCAGGTTTTGGAGGAAAGAGATAGGGTACTCTACAGCTCTCGTTGCCAGAGGCAAGTCGTCCGTATTCTGGAGGTCGTCCATGAAGTCTGGTTCCCCCAGCCTAGGGTTCTGCTGAGACGTCTCTCCTGCGGGAATGGGATCAGGAGGAACCGGACGGACTTTGGAAGGATCGGCCGCTTCTGGGGGCGACCGGGAAGTGGAGATGGGAGCGGCTGATGCTGAAAGGGTTTGAAGCGGCTGAGGCGGTGGATGTAACGGTGAATGCACGGCTTCAGCACTAACTTCAGGCGAAGGGTTTGGGGTTTGACTCAGAGATAGGGAAACGTTGGGGTTCTGAGCAAACTGGTCAAAAGAATGGGGGCCGCTAGAAGGGTGTGGAGACGGGGAGGAAGATGCGGCCATGACTTGCTCGGATTGAGCGGGAGATGGAGTAGGGGTAGGACTAGATGAGACCAAAGAGAATGGGGCAGCAAACGTACCTGCGGGCTCCGCCTGAGCCGATGCTGGATGGATGTCTGCGCTTCTGGTTCCGGCGGCTGGCTCGGGACTGCCCAGAGAAACTGTCTCTGGAGCGGCTGAACGCGGCTGCGGCTCTGCGACTGGCTGCTGCACTGTCAGACTAGGTCGCCTGATTTTTTCAACTCTCTTCCTTTTCTTCTCTTCTGGAACAATGGTCGGATCGGGGGAAGGAGATGAAGCAGGTGCAGCAGGCACTGATGTTCCCACGGTAAACTTGTACCGGGGTTTGACTTGCAGAAGGTCTGCCGCAACCGGTCTGCTCTCTGGCGGCGCTGGCGTCTTTTGTGCCTGAGGGATCACCTCGGGCGTTGCCTTGACTAATTTCTTCGCCTTTTCGTGCGCCGCCTTGGAAGCCACGGGCTGCATTGGGTCCACCTGGATGTCTGCTGGGCCCGCGCTGGCAGTTGCCGAAGTGTACAACTGTTGGGAGGAAGACCCTCCTTTATAACCCTCAAAGGGGCCTCTGGGAACGTAATCTTGATATGCGAACGGCCGCCAGCTGTCATGATGCTGGTCGTATAGAACTGAAAAGTCGTCATCAATGGCCAGATTCTTCTTGGTGGATTTGTCGTGCTCGCGTGCGGCACCTCATCTTCCAAAGATTCAATAATCTTTTCTTTTGGCCGCTTAAGGCCTCGCTATTTTGGAGAGGAATTTTTTGAACCCCGGAGATGAGAACCGGTGGTCCGGGTTTCGCTTGGGGTCATATGCCACCTCCTCGCAGAAAAATCCTGCCATGGAGGAGAAGCTTCCATCAATTCAATTTCCCAGTCAAGGTCCACATGGACCACATCGCATCTGTCTTCGATTATATCTGCCCGGGGGCATAGATGTGTGAACTTTCCCCTTATCCCGTACGGGTCGTACTTCCAACGCCGCGGCAACAGAACCAAGCCAATGTTGAAAAGCTCCCGCTCGAGGTAGACATGCTGTCCTACCTCAGTAATCTCAACGTTCGCCCAGGAAAGAGGATATTGAAAAATCTGGCCTCTTTTCTTTCCTAGGCCGAACTCCTCCTCAACATAATCCATCTGACGGGCAACCTCCATCCCAAACTGATGCTCCGTGCACCAGTAGGGCAGCAAATGAGGTTTGCCCTTGAATCCGTAGATTCTGACCACAATCCCCTGCGTCAGCCTAAAGACGTCCCCGAGCTTCTGACTCAGCAAAGAGTTCGTCATTTCTCGCGGGGGGCGAGGGATTTCGCCCTCGCTGAAGACTGACATGACCAATCCCAAAAAGTTGAAGTTAAACTTGTAGTAGGACCCTTTCCGGTATAGGTCATCCGTCCGATCATAGACGGGCTGTGGCTCTCCCTTCTCGTTGACCTTCTTCAGGTTCGGGATCGGCATCCGGGAGTGCAAATGATACAAACAAAGCCAAGCTAGAACAGAACTGAACCGAAATTCGGTGGACTGCTTCTTCTGGAGCTTGACCAGGCTGGAGTGGATGGCGTATGCCAGCCAGTCCGCCCAGTCGAAAAAGATGGGACGCTTTCCACTTCTCTGCGCTGCCGGTTCGTAGGATTCTCCACACAGGAGACATTCTGCCAGCGCTAGCCGGTACGGCCGTACTCACCATCGTAGTCGCAACCGAGGATCCATGCCAGGATGGTGTATAAATATTTGTTCTGAAACCTCGCCAAGGGCATGGGGCCGGTTGGCCACTGTCCAGCTGCAAGCGGGGCGTTCAGCTCTGAATTGAGGAAATCCCTCATCCGTTTTGTTTGCGTGAAGCGTCCCGCTTGCTCGCCCAAATTTATCTTTCTGACAATTGTGCTGGAGTCATACTCCAACCCTGGGGCGAAAGCCGGTCGGATGATCTCCTCGCGCAGCGCGAACAAGGGTTTACCGCTGGAGCTGCAAATCTGCCCGGTAACTGGTCTGTAGTGTCTGACAATCAGGTCTACCAGGTCCGGGCATTGATGGACAGGAGGGCACAAGAATCTGAAGAGGTTGGACTTGTACGCCGCTCCGAAATGGTGAGAGGGCGAAACCTTGTCAGCCCAACTCTCCACATTTGTCCGCAGCTTAGTCAGGCTCATAGAAAACGAGCCGTCCACGTATCCCGCCAAGTAATTTACCGGAGGTGGTGGGGCTTGCCCACGCTGTACTTTTTTGGGCCGGGACTTTGACTTTTGCTCCGGCGGTGTTTCACTTCTGAAAACACTTGGCCGTGGTAAATCCTCAGGTTCGCACCCTTCACTGGATTGCGCCGGCATTGGCATCTTTCCTCTGTCCATCTCTCCGAAACAACAATAATTACAAGTTCAAGGCGTCTGCAGCAGATTTCGCTGTCACAGGAATAATCTGCACAGTCCAAGGAATAATCTGCGTAGTCTGGCATGTCTGGATGCATCTGACCCCCTTTTCTAGATAATGACAACGTCATTAATGCCGCGCAGAGGGGGTAGGTCGGCCGGAGTTAAGTTTCTTGGGTGGTCGCGCAGGAGAATGTTTGGAAAAAGGTACTCCGGCTGCCGTGCCATGCTCTTTTTATTGCACTTTTCATTGAGGACCGTGCAATCATTAACTTTACCTTGAACGCTGCGCCATGGCTGACGTCACTGCCGCAATCTGGGCACACTGCTCAAGAAAAAACCTTTGGTGCGGAAACCCACCTTAAAACGGTCGTAATGCGCCTTGGGCCCAGCTTGGAACTTTTTGAATATTTTATTCATTTTTTAAACAATCGTCCAAGCTGGCCTGTAAAACAAGGCGCAATGGACTTCGCCCAAAGTTGGGCGCGATCCGACTTCGCGCGGACTTCGCCAAAAATCGGCGCAGTCCGAACTTCGCGCGAAGTTCGCATTGAGACTGTTCTCGCTTTCTTTTCTTTTTCTTACCGCGCCCAAGGGTTGAGCGCAGTCCGACCCTTACAAACTTCAGAAGAGAGGCAAACACTTAGAACTTTACGCCTCTTTTGGACCGGACTGTACGAGCTGCGCTTGAACAATGAAGCGCGTTCGGACTTCGCCCAAAGTTCGGGCGAAGTTCGAACTTCGCGCGAAGTTTGCACTTCGCGCGGAGGTTGTGCGCAGTTCGTACTTCGCGCGCAAGCCGGCCGAAGTCGGACTTCGCTCAAAACTGAGCGCAGTCCGTTCTCTTCGTGCCTTGCAGTTTTCCCTTCTCCACACTTCGCTCTTTGGCTGGCGCGCAGCCCGACTTCGCTGCGAAGTCGGGCAGCGGCCAACACTTAGCCGTTTTTTGCTTTTTTCTTTTTCTTCACCCAAGCAGCCCGAACTT
The DNA here is from genome assembly GCA_028583015.1 of Wollemia nobilis. Taxonomy (NCBI): domain Eukaryota; kingdom Viridiplantae; phylum Streptophyta; class Pinopsida; order Araucariales; family Araucariaceae; genus Wollemia; species Wollemia nobilis. Next base: position 3,495,972 of record JAQPPZ010017241.1, on the reverse strand, counting down.
CGCCCCTTCTGAGGGGCGACAACAGACTTCGCTGCGAAGTCTGTTTCCTCTCCCATGTCGCAGTTAGGCTCAAAAAATAAAAAATTAAAAGCTGAAAGCTGGAAACTGTACATGCTGGAAAACAAAAATGCATAAGGGAAATTTTTACAAAGAAGGGCCACTCGGGCACCTTCAGCAGCGGTAAATTTTTAAGTGGAACCCGTTAACAGGGTAGGTAGGAGCCGACCCTCCATATCCCGAAGTACATAGGCATTGAATTGGTTCACCCAGGCAATCTGATAAGGGCCCTCCCAGAGGGCATCAAACTTCCCGTGATTGCCCGGCTTTGCCTTATATGAGTCCCACTTCAGCACCATGTCCCCGATTTCAAAAACTCGGGCAGTGGTGCCTTTGGCAAACCAGCCTTGAGTGGCTGCAATATGATCAGTGAAGGCCCCGGTATGCTTTTTCTCTGTCTTCTTCCAACTGCAGGAGTTGGCACAACCTGTCGTCCACCGGGTCTCCGCTGCTCCTGTCTTCGTCCAACATCCATAGGGCAGGGATTTCAATGTGGGATGGCATGACAGCCTCTTTGCCATAGACGAGCGCATAGGGGGACGTTCTGATGGATTTCTTGAATGCAACTCTGTCCGCCCACAGCGCCCGGTTCAGGAGTAAATGCCAAGTCCGCTTGTTTCTGTCAATGGTCCTCCGGATGATTTTCAGGAGGTTCTTGTTAGTAGACTCGGCAAGGCCATTCCCTTGCGGGTAGTAATTAGAAGACATCTTGTGATAGATGCCAAGTTTGCCACTGTACTCCGTGAGTACAGCGCCTGCGAATCCCGGACCATTGTCCGTCACAATTGACTCGGAACCCCGAAGCGGGTAATCGGGCTCTCAATGAACCCGATGACCGTTTCTTGGTCTCGCGTTCTTGGTCGGGATTGCCTCCGCCCACCGTGTGAAGTAATCGGTGGTTGTAAGAATAAACTTGTGTCCGGCAGAGGAGCTAAGCGAAATCACCCCAATGAAGTCTAGACCCCATTGCTGGAACGGAGTCTCGGCCTGAATCGGCTGAAGGGGCAGGGGTGCTTTTCTCGCTTCGCCAAGCAAACCTCTGGCATTGATCACACTTAGAACAGACCGCATGAGCGTCTGTAAATAGAGTGGGCCAATAGTACCCAGCTCTAATTATTTTTAAGGCCGTTGGCCTTGAAGAATGATGACCCCCAGGCATCCCGGAATGAAAATCTCCGAGGACCCTAGGCTGGTCTGATTTTCTGACGCACCGCAACAGGATGCCGTCGATGTTTTTGAAGTAAAGCCCCTCGGGGCGAAGAGTGTACTTAAGTGCACCTAGCCGAAATCTCCTTCGTTGTGAGGCGTTCAGGTGATCGGGACATCTTCCGGTGCAGAAATATCTCACCAGTTCATCTGTCCAATCACTCCCCTCCGATAAGGAGTTGGCTAGGTAGATGCGTGTCGCTGTGTCCTCCCACTTACAGGCGGAGATGCCGGCTACAGCGCTTCGGGCCAATTCCTGACACAAGGCTCGGCCTCTGATAAGCTTGGTGGGCCGCACTTCGATGTCGAACTCCCGGATTTTTGCAATCCATCCCGCTCTCTTGTGACCCGGTTCTCCTTGTAAGATGAAGCTTCGAACGTCCGGGTGAATCACAAAGACAGTCGTTTTGCTCTGGGAGACAAAATGCCTGAACTTTCGGAGGGATTTCATAACAGCGTGAACCTGCCGCTCTATAAAGTTGTACTTTTCCTCATGCGGCTGAATCACTTGGCTCAGGAACGCTATGGGGCGCTCCTCGCCATCGTCTCCCTTCTGAGTTAGGACTGCAGCGTAACTTTCGGGTTCTCCCACTGCATAAAGGATGAAGTCCTTGGAGTAGTCCGGGTTTATCAACACCGGAGCTTGCGCAATTCGAGCCTTGATTTCCTCGAAGGCTTGCTCTCTCTCATCACTCCATTCGTAATTTGTATCTTTTTTCAGCAGTTCGGCCATAGGCTTGATCACCTGTGCGAAGTCCGGAATGAACTTCCGCACGAAGTTAATCTGACCGAAGAAGGACCGCAGCCCTTTTTTATCGATGGGGGCTGGCAAGCGAACGAGGGCTTCTGCTCTGTCAGGGTCAATGGCGAGGCCTTCCTCGGAGATGACATGTCCCAACAGCTTTCCTTCTTTTACCGCGAAGACAGACTTCTTCGGGTTTATAGAAATGCCGAATTCTCGACACCTCTCAAATATTTGCCGTAGGTGTGAAACATGATCCCCTCGTTGGTGAGAGAAAACAGTCATGTCATCAAGGTAGATGACAATGATCTTATTGAGCAGCTCTCCGAAGGCCAGGTCCATGGCCCTTTGGAATGTGGCACCAGCATTGGATAAGCCAAACGGCATGCGCTGATAGGCGAACGTCCCCCACTTGGTGGTGAACGCCGTCTTATGCTGGTCCTCATCTTTGACCCAAATCTGGTTGTAGCCGGAAAATCCATCTAAAAGTGAGAATCTCTGGGCTCCAGCAACGATATGTAGAATCTGGTCGATTTGGGGAAGCGGATAGTGGTCCCTGAGGGAAGCCTGATTTAGGTTTCTGAAGTCGACACAGAGACGAATGTCGCCATTCTTTTTCCTCACGGGCACCAAATTCGCGACCCAGGATGAATGTTTGATGGGGTAGATGATCTTGGCCTCCAGCATCTTCAAGAGCTCGGCTTTCATCATGGCCTCAATCTTCGGATTCACGGCCCTTTGCTTCTGTCGGAATGGCTTGGCGCCATCCTCTAGCTCAATGGTATGCTGGATGACAGTTCTGTCATACCCCTTCAAATCCTCGTAGCACCAGGCCACGATGTCGGGGAACTCTTGGCACAGTGATCTGATCTGCTCAAGTTCCTCCGACGTGCAGTCTGTTCCGACCTTGATAGTTTTACCAGGTTCAAGTTCCAGGTCAGCATACTGCTTCGGGTCTACTTTGATCCTGTGAGATATTGCTCTGTCATTCTGATCAAAGAGACTCTCCAATGTAATCAGTCCTTTTGGGACATGATTATTCCTTAACTGTATCAACCCCTCATATTGCTCGTCATCAGGGTCTCTACCTTCGATTACACAAACTTCGTTAACCAGGAATGTGACGATCTCCTCGTCACAACTGAACACCTGCCAGTGGGTGTCCTTATCAGGCACAGAAGGCCTGTAAATAGTGCGAACCGGCTTCGGTTTTCGGACAACGTCATCAGCCGGAACGTACCTGGCTCCAACAGACGCCAGAATGTCAGCGTGTTTGTTTTTCTCACGCGATATCGCCTTGACATTCAACGAGTCGAATGACTCCATCAGGTCCCACACCCGGTTGCGGTACGCTCTAAGATAGTGCTGTTTGGAGGCGCACTTGTTCGTAACTTGGTGACACACCAGCTCTGAATCTCCAAAGATCTGCAGGTGTTTGATTCCCAGCCTCTCCGCCTTTCGCAAACCCAAGCACAGGGCTTCGTATTCCGCCGAGTTGTTAGTGCAGCTCCAGGCCAACCTGTAGGTATAGTCCTTCTGGATTCCGGTTGGAGAAACCAGAAGTACCCCTGCACCGGCGCCATTTTTGCATCGCGCGCCGTCAAAGAAAAGCTTCCATAGCTTCTCAGGTGCAGGTCCTACTTCCTTTGCAGCTGACTTGTCAAGCCTTTCGGGCTGTACAATGGAGTAACAGCCCTGCTCTGTCTCAATTACGGCATTGAAGTCCCGCAAAGAGAACTCATCTTCAAGCTGTAGCACTTCGAAGGCTTGCTCCACTCTACTGTCACCAGCTCTTCCTCCGACAACTGGACCATGCAGTCCAACTCTCCTCCGGGTATCCTCTCTACTAGGAAGGTGGAAGGCTTCTCATTGAAAATTTTCAGTCTCCTTCCTTTGAAGGGCACTTCCATGTGTGAGTAGTCTAGAGACAGGTACCCGCCCAACTTCGCAGTGAACTCCCGAGAGAGACACATGCCGAAGTAGGGAGCCAAGTCAACAACCACGACCTCTTGGATGACCACGATGTCGAGAGCCTTGTGCAGCCGGATAGGGATGTCCTTTATGACACCAACTGTCTTGACAGGGGTGCCGTCTAATTGCAGCACGCCTTGGCTGCTCCGTGTGTATTCCATCCCGATCTCATCGCAGACGGCCTTCGGCATCACGCCCGTGGAAGCACCGTAATCCACCATGCGCTTGTGAACTATGTGCCCTTGCATCCGTAAAGACGGATAAAAGGGTGGCGGTCCTGTTCTTCCCAGTGGCTGAGACTGTCAGAGGTTGAACCAGGACAGTGGGCTGTATCTGCTTGCCGCTCTTCATGTTCTTCAGAGATTCTTGCAACAGATCCACCCGGCTCGGGAGCGTAAGAGCATCATACATGCCGATTCTAGCAGGTGTTCTTTTCAACTCGTCTACAATGTCGTAGCCCGAGGTACTAGCTCCTTCTGCTTCTTTTGCCGGCTCATACTTCGTCCGGTACTGCTGGGTAGCCTCAACTCGCTGTCTCTTGGTCAGAGACGGGTACTTCAGCTTCTCCTGGGCTTGTTCTTTGGTTTCAGCTGGAGGCTGAGGTACGGGAGCTTTAGCCGGAGTTGGGGCTTTTGCTATAGGAGGCTTGGCTGGAACAGGGGCAGCCTTTGCCGGAGAAGGCTTGGCTGGAGCTTTATCTTTGGATGCCTTCTCCTGGGCTGTGTAGGGCCACAGCCGTTTGTACGGTGGCAGCCCACCGGGCTGCGGTTTTTCTCTTCTTGCGTAAACTTGCAAAGGCTTGGCCGCATCTGCAGCTTTCTTTTCTTCCTTGGCGGGCGGCACTAGATTCTCTTCTGGGAGGGCAAAGTTGGCTTCGCCGTCCAGGATCATGTAGAGTTCATCGTCCTCTATGGCGCTGCCGGCCAAGGTCTGGATGTAGTGCTGGTGCAAAGTGCAGTCTTCCTCCGAATGCGGGTCATTGCACGTAGTGCACCAGTTAACCTGGTCGGAAGGACCAGGCGGGTCTTCTATAGCAGCATTTCTCGGAGGCGGACGCCTCTGCGGCTGATGCTCCGGGCTTGTCTTTCGTCGCGCCGGGGCGCATATGGCCTCCTAGGAGCGAGGTCCATCTGGGCCTGCTTCTTCTTCATAGCGGTCATGTCATTGGACATGGCATGATATCCCGAGGCCAAAGCCCGCACCTCCTGGAGGATTGTGTTCTGAATACTACTATCAGGAGGCGGCAACTGTGCCGGTGGAGGCAATGCGGCTAATGGAGGAGGGTTAGAATAAGGTGCGTACTGAGGGGGAGCAGGAAGTGCTGGAAAATGCGGAGCAGGAGGAGGCGGGTGAGGATAATGCACTTGAGGCGGGCCGTAAGGAGTTACGACCGGCGCCGGATTCCACTGCCGCTGGGGTTGCTGCCCCGATGTGGACGGCGCACCACCGTAAGCGGGAGGATACTGGGATCTAGGGAAGTCGGGATGAATGGGTTCCTGCACCCTGGACGGGAGTCTGCCGATAGAAATAATGTCAGCTTCAGCTTGTCGGGCAGCCTCGTACAGAGCAGGAAACTCATCTATTCTGGCAATCTTCAGCAGGAGGCATATGTCTGAGTTGAAGGATCTCGTATAGTAGTGAGCAGCCATGCCAGCTGAAGGCCGAAGTTCGCGAGGTACCCGTTTCCAGGATCTCGCAAACTTCGATGTTAAAATCAGACACCTCCTCTTGAGGATGTCTCTGGATAGCTTGGAACTGATGCAGCAAAGAAGTAGGGTCAGCAGACTCGTTGCATCCTTTCACGAGCCTTCTGGCAAGCTCGGGCCACCCTGTGATGGATCCCTCTGGCAGCGATCTCCACCAGTAGAGAAGCTTTCCCCTCAGGGAAAGGGCCAGCAGACGGGTCTTCACACTCTCATCGGTAATGGAATGTAATGCGGCCAGGGCAAGGATGTCCTGGATGTGCTCGTACGCCGTCTTGCCGTAGCCGTCGTATGTAGGGATAGACTTTAAAGCAGCAGGGGGCACAGCTTGCTGTCCGACCAGGGCCAAGGGCCCCGTAGAGTCCACCGCCGGGAAGAGATCATCGTCATTTTGCTGTTGGGCAGCCATTTCTTCTTCTTCTCCGCCGTCGGTTGTGTACTCAGTGTCGGTACTTTCCGAGGATGCAGATGCTTCTTCTTCCTCGGCCTCTTCTATTTCGTACTCGCTCCGCCGACTTCGCTTCGGCTTCTTCTTGGATTTCAGCCTCGGCTTCGTCGACACGAGCTTGCGGGTCAGCCAGTCTGGGAATTTCGCCTCGAGCGTTGATGTCCAGTTCGTAAAAGTCAGGCGGGCTTCTCGGATCCCTTGCTCGCCACCTTCTTGTTTGCATGAAGGTGCTGGGACCGGTCTTTCGGACTCGGAGGATTTGTTCGTGCGTAGTCGCCGGTGCTCAGATTTCGAACAGCAATGAAGCGAACACCGGTGCTTCAATTCTGTTGGGGGTGAGAAACTTCCTTGTCTCACCAAGTGCTCAGAAACCACTGTCGCCGCCGGTGGAGACTGATCAGAAAATCTCTCTTCAAATGTGGGACCCCGGTCCCACCGGCGTGCGCAGAAACCGTTGGTTACGAATCTGCCATGAGGAAAGGATTTTGGGTTAATGCGCCCGCATTCGCCCACCAAAGATGAAAGGCCGGAAGGAAGAGATGCCTTCCGTGCCAATCTCCGGAGAAGGCCGGCTCCTTTTGGGGGGTTTTGGTTTAAGCTAAGAGTGCAGGAAAGAGATAAATGAACGGAAAGAATTTACAAATGTACTTGGAGTTTGGTGGGGGGGAACTAACAGTACGGCAACCAACAATCACCAATACTTACTGCATCATAAATACAAAGCATGACTGAGAACTGCAAAATCTAAGTGTACTTTCTGTACTAAGCAATATACGCACAGCTACAATGGTCCCCTAGCAAACATTCTCCCTACAAGGAGAACTAACAGCACGGCAATGCATCAATCACCACTACGTACGGAAACTCAAAACAAAAAGTAACTAAGAGATGTCAGAACCAGGTATATGTGTCATGCAGAGAATTTAACCGCACAGCTACAATGGTCCCCTAGCAAACATTCTCCCTACAAGGAGAACTAACAACACGGCAACGCATCAATCACCACTACGGACAACAACGTAACACACAACTGATGGAACTGCTACCACATCTAGTCTATGAAGTTCAAAAGTGCTTGACCACCAAATGCTAAAATAAATCAACAAGCCATGGCACAAACAATGCTAAAGGCGCCTGATCACCAAATGCTGAAACGAATCAACGAGCCGTGACACAGGGAAGCGTAAAGCATAAAGCATAAAGAAATAAAAGCAGCAGAACAGAACCATGCATACAAATTATATTTATAAGCAGAAGCACGGTTACAATGGTTCCCTAACAGACATTCCCCTTCCACCCTTTACAATGAAATCATGGTGGGTTTTTATAGCCCGAGTCCCTCCCGTTACATTAATGGGCACAAAGTCCCAACCAAACATTAGCTGACAAAAGCGGCGAAAGAGCCGCAAATGCTGACCTTTGTCGGACCGGACCGCACCCGCAGCATGGTCTTCCTGGAAGCTGGACAGCTACGTGGCAGTGTGTTGGGCAGAACTTCTTCCTGGCAGAATGCGGGTAGCTGGAGCAGGTAGAACCTCCAATCAGCTTTAAATGAGGTCACTGGCATAGGTAGTGCAGCCCATGCTCGTCCTTTTGCTCGGCACGTCTTGGCTCAAATCCCGAAGCTGGACACTTGTCGATGATGGATGATGTCGTTTGACACGTGTCTGCCTTGAAAGGCAGTTTATCCAACTTCGCCTGGGATCGTAGCGCCATCGGGTTGCGCGAGCAGAAAACAGCGCAGTTGGGAAGGCCTTCATGCCTTGGGTGTATTTCCGAGTTTGTTTCCCTATTGCACACACCTGTCAAGGGCGCACTCCGACTTCGCTGCGAAGTCGGACTGCGCACAGGTGAAAACTGGTATCTGCCGCCGTACGGACTTTGCCCCAGCACTTATCATTCTTCTGTCAGCCTGCCAGTTACAAGGTGCGCCCAGAAAGAGGGGCGAAGTCGGACTTCGCACCAAAACTGGGCGAAGTGCGAACTTCGCACCAACACTTAGCCATTTTTCAGGTAACCGCTGTCAAGTCTGAAATTCAACTGAGGGGCTCCAAGAAAGGGGGGAAGAAAGAGAATGTAGGAAAGAAAGAGAAAGGGAGAGAAGAAGAAAGGAAAATAGAGGAAGAGGGAAAAAGAAGAGCAGCACTGTTACAAAATTGAAAACATTGCACCCCGTGCAAAATGTGGCAACAAAGTAAGCACACAACCTTAAACTACACATGAATGTGACGAAACATATGCCAAGTAATATGTTTATATTGTTTGGAGAGATTTGAGGGACGATGGTGGGAGGGTGTGAAGGTGGAAGAGAAGATTATCGACAAGAGAAGATTTGCAAAAGAGGAGATTACTAGCAAAGAGAAGCAAATTGAAGATTACTTGCAAAGAGAAGCAAATTGAAAATTACCGGCAAAGAGAAGCAATTTGAGTTTCAGCTACAATATCTTGTTTACCAGCAAAATAATTTTTCAGCAGTCACCGTCGCCATCGAAGTCGTCCATGCTTCTTTGCAATAACAACAATAGTCTGTGCAATAGTGTTGAACCCTTTGGAGGAGAAGCTTGGTAATGGATTAATGCAAAGTCGTAATGGACGGTTGCATTCCTTTTTAATGTCAATTATTTTGCATTTAAATTGTTTTGTCAGTGATAGCAAGGATCAGGGGAGGTTAAAAGAATAAAAAAAATAAAAAAATAAAGAAACCTAGTTTTTTTTTCCAAAATCCTAGCTGCTTTTGGAATTTTTTTGGGTTGAGATCATGGAGTTACCAATTTTCACTAGAAAGGATGACATTGATGCTCGAGAATGGTGGATGAAGTTTAGATCTCTATATTCTAATGAACATTTTTGGACTTGCAAACTTTTCTATGTTTTAAAAGAGGAAGCTTATGATTGGTGGGCAAGTATTACTAAGGAAAGGAAACATTGTTTCACTTGGGATGAAATGGAGCATGCATTCTTGAGTCAGTGGAACCCTTATAAAAAGATAGCTAGTTTGAAGGTCACCATCAAAGGATATGAAGAAGAAATAAAAAGGCTTTAGAGGGAATTGAAAGAAATGAATAAAAAGGATATAATAGAAGGAAAAAATATAGATGACAATGTGCAAGTTCATGGTCGCATTCAGAAGGAAAATCTTAAGAAGCAAGGATCTAAGGAGAAGCAAGAAGTAGTTATGGCAAGGGAACAAGTTGAAGAACCATTAGAAAACTCAAAAGTTGAATTTACAGTAGCAACAACAATAGAGTCCATAGAAGAAGCAACAACAAAGTCCAAGGAAGCCTTGTTAGAAGTGCACAAGGATGCACCAAAAGAAAGGTATAAGAGAGAAGATTGTGAAGAAGAATTTAAAAAAAAAAAAATTGTTGAAGAATCAAAGGAAATAGAATGTCAAGTTAAGGTTGTAGCATATCGACACCCACACCACCCTGAGTGGCAACAATCTTGGAGGCATGGCTTAAGGCATCAATATTTTAGATCTACATGGAGTTAGAAAGGCATCAAGTATGGTAGTGTTTGGCAAAAAAAGCATAATGTTTCTGGATTTCAAAGGGGTGCAGCAGCATTAGGGAACAACAGGACCAATCGTTCGAAATATCAGAGCAAAGCAGTAGAAGCATGGAGCCAACAGAGTAGTTATGGATATTCAAGTGGCACAATGGCAACTTGGCATCATCAAAGACCATCACTAATCAATATTTCACTTGGATGGATGGATGAACAAGATTGGAAATTGTCAAGAAAAAGGATGCTGAATATTTTTATTTACAAAAAAAAATTGAAGATCATCCAAAAATTTAATATAAAAAATTCAGACTTTTTGTAAAAAAGATGCAAATATCTAGTTATAGCATCTCAATTGAGATGAGAATTGAATATTTTTGTAAACTCTCAAGCTTTACAGAAGAGAGTTGTGATTTGTCAAGGGTGAGGGACCCGAGTACAACCCCTTTTTCTCAAGCAAATTGTTTTTTTTTTTTTTTATATTGACTATCATATAAAAAGGTACAAAATGTGTTAGAATGCCTCATAGACTCACTACAAAAGTCAACTAATCTATCTAGCATCTACAAATGCCATTTCCCTTTGCCCTCATTGAAACTCTAGTCCTCTTTCTTTGTGCTTGTGCCCCTTCCTTTGCTTTGACACTTATTCCTCCGCCATACTTTCAAAATCATCCATTGAAAAGAAAGGCTCCTACTCCTCCTCCTCTAGTTCTGTGATCCATTCAAATGATGGATCAATCTCATCCAATGGATTCATAATTTGACCCCACAATTGTTTTGTGGTGGAGGCGAAGGTTGTAATGAACAAATACAAGATCATTCAACTTATGCTGCGTGAGTCTATTGCTTCTTGGAGTGGATGTGCTCAAACATACTTTAGTTGCACTCACAACCCGAAGCACTACATGGCTAACATAAATTCTGATGGCGAAGCGCTAAAGATTGGGCATATAGGCACATAAAATTTGTGTTTAGGATGCAAATGTGTATTTTTTTTTGTCTGCCTTCACCTTCTTTCTGCTCTCTATGCAAGTGCAAATGACAAAAATGAGGCCAATTTGGGGAAAAAAAGCTTATATGCCATTTCCTGGATTTTACCGCCACAACCAAGTTTTTTTCTTGGACTCGAGTTTTTTCACTTTTAGCAAGTCCAAGTTTTCTTCCTGAATTATTAAATAAATAAATAAAAATAAAATAAAGATTCGAAGAGTAAAAAAAAATGCCTAGTTGGTTCATAAAAATCGAAAAAGGTGACTCGGTCATGGACTTGGCGAGTTTTTCAAGAAGTTGTCAAGTTTCGTGACTATGGTGGATATTAGTTGTTATCAAAAAAGCATAGTATAAAAGACAACTCTTGATACATTTTGATGAATGGCTAACCTGATGAGAAGTTAGAACTTTTTTTTCAGGAATAGAACCAATGAGATACTAGAGTTATCTAAAATGCAAAAGTAATTGGGCATAAAATCTTGGAAAAATCCTCTTAAGAATGGATTAAGCACAACACGGGTATCAAACTTAAAAGCAATGCATAGTATTAGAAATTAGAGAAATAAAAAAACTAAAGAACATTAAATAAGTAACTAGATGACAAAAAAACAAAATTAGCATAAGGGAGATGAATTAAATAAGAAAAACAGGAGGTATAAAGAAAAAGTTAAAGAAATTCCCACCCTTGTAAGATTGACAATCATGTCTATTTTCTTTTCAAGTGTATTTGATTTGCTTTATTTTTTTTGAGGACAGAAGAAGGCTTTTGTTTGTGATTTTTTTTTTCAAAATTGCCCTATATAAGATTCTTTGCTTGCAAGAGAAGGAAGATGTCTGGCTTCTTGGAATACCAGCGCCATTCATGCAACTCAAGAGGTCAATACAAGCAGGTATCTCCATAATCCTTTCCAGAACTTGACTATCTCTGTGATTGAATGGATCCTTCCTAGCGCACTTTGTCCGGACCATTTTACATCAGACATCCTTAGATGTCACCCAAATTCATCTATGGTGGTCGATCGTGAACACATCTGGACATAGATTGGTGATAAGTACTTTCTTTATTACTGTCACAACCTACTTTTCCTTTGTGGAGAACAATTATTTATGGCGCACTTGGACAATGCTTGTAATTATCAATTATGCTTTTATTATACTTGTACCATATTTGAGATTTATCCCAAGCAATGACATTCATACACCAATATGGTCCATTTCATAGGTTGCATCTTGCAATCATGTACTTTGTAATTAGCAATTTGGTTCTGGGGAGCAGTTTTGGATTTTTCCAAGTTATTGCACCTTGCTGTAATGTGGACACTAACGAAACTTGCTTCTTTCTTTCTTTTTCTATAATCCCCTAGGATGTTTTACTAAAAATACATTATTAACACTAGTCATACATAAACTAGTATTATTTGGCTGTTTCTCTTGGCCCATACATTGAAAATTTATTTCATGGAATATTTCCTTACAGTTATTTGATGATTTTATCATATTCGCTTGAATGTTAATTATCTATAGGCTGATAATATTTCTGGAGAGCAAAGACGTTCTTCATTTTTCTAGTTTAATATCGTTGTCCTTTGGGATTAGGTCAATCCCGTTATGTCACTTATGCACCTTGCTGTAATGTGGACACTAAGGAAACTTGCTTCTTTCTTTCTTTTTCTATAATCCCCTAGGATGTTTTACTAAAAATACATCATTAACACTAGTCATACATAAACTAGTATTATTTGGTTGTTTCTCTTGGCCTGTACATTGAAAATTTATTTCATGGAATATTTCCTTACAGTTATTTGATGATTTTATCATATTTGCTGGAATGTTAATTATCTATAGGCTGATAATATTTCTGGAGAGCAAAGACGTTCTTCATTTTTCTAGTTTAATATCGTTGTCCTTTGGGATTAGGTCAATCCCGTTATGTCACTTATATTCTTGCTTATGATACTGCAGTAATTTATAATTTCCATTTGTGGCTAAGTTCATCTGATTGTTTATTAATGCTTTTCAGACACCATGAAATGATTGGTCATTTTCTAGGCATTGTATTTCAAATTTTGATGGATTGATTCTTGAGACTGGCATAATGATAAATTCTGCAAATAAGTTCTTTCTCTTCTCATAAGATGTTGAACAGTTTGATTAAATGCAAAATTTGAATAATAATAATTTCTTTTTGTGACATAGGAGATCATCGCGAGATTTACTATTGTGTGCTACAGAGTAGATCTTTCTTGGAAAAAATGCGTGTCATTGAACATACTATTCCTTATTTTTTGCCCATAAGTGAGGCAGAAAATGAATTTATTTCTTCAGATCCAATGGTATATTTAGTTGACATTTAACCCAGCCCTTATTAAAACTTTTATAAATATGTTTTCCTAGGTTACTAGGATTCTTGTTTGGATAGCATCATTTTCATACAGGGGAAGAAGCTTCTGACTACCAAATGTAATTGCCACCATTGAAATTTCTTATTTACAGAAGTTTATTGACTCTGTTGGACAAATACTGCAAGCATATACAGATAGAAGAGAACAGGTATGTTGGAATCCAAAGTATTATGTCTGAGCTATATTATTTTCTTGTATGAATAGGCTATCTAAGCCATACTATGCATTTCAAAACTTATTCGTTTTATGTTGCAAATAATTTTTGTTTTATGTGTTCGATACCTGACTTATCTGTAGCTTTTAATTATAAAAATTAGACTAAGACAACTTATACCATTGGCACTTGAGGTATTTATTGAATTAGAAAATATATTCAACTTGCTAATTCTCAACAAACTAGGATAGGCTGGTTTGCTATGTTGCTATTGTTTGGATTTTGTGTATCTCGAGATTAACCTTTCCAAATATTCTAATACAACTATGAACATATTTTAATAATAGACTCAAAGGGGTATATGATTGTATGTTAGCAAGATGTAAGTCCTTTTTTATGGTTTACTATAAGCATTGGCAAACTTGCTTAAGGGTGATATTTGGTAAAGTAAGGATGTTATACCTTTTTGTCAATCATAGGTGACCAAAGAGAGTCTGTTGAAGAGGTGAGAAATGAGGCGTTTCATCTATCGTCCAGGTTTGATGCCACCCAAACAGAGAATAATAGAAAGGAAGTCAGTCATATTATATGTCCAGGAATGACAAATATAGGTTGAATGTACTAAGAGTATGACTGACACTAATATTAGCAAGTTCCTAATGAATGTTTTTAGCTTAGAAAGCAAACTAAGACAGTTACCAAGAAAGAATGTAATCTGAAGAATGACAGTAAATGCTACAAGAATACAGGATATCCAGTAACATGTATATGATACCCACACTACATAGTGAAGTGAAATGAGTTATTCTCATAGAAGACAAAATAGAAGGCCTAGCATAGGCAGGGTAAAGATCCCTAATCCTTATTGGTGTAAGAGGGATAATGAACGGTGTCACCAATCACTGTGTACTATAAGTCATTATGAGAGTGGCTTTGATTGAGATGAGTAAGGTAAGTCATTATGAGGAATAAAATTGCTTATTATTGGAATATGGATTAAGGAAACTTTTATAACATCCAAGGTGGAAAGTAAACTAGAAGAAATGTAGAATATAGTGAGCTTATTCTGGTTTCTTGCAGTGGATACGATGCTTGCAGCAGCAGTTGTGATCTAATAATACAGCTTGCCCTTTTGACATTCAATTGAATGGAATATGTTCCTTGACAGTAAATATTCTGCATACAACTCTAGTAGTCTCTTCAATAGGTCATTGGGCTTTCATGGTCACTAGTCAAATAAGGGAAAAAAAAGAAAAGAAATTATATTAATGTCTGTGGGGGACCAAGCAGGCCAATGAGACTCGAAGAGAGACTAGATAAAATCTGTGAAGAAGTCCCTCCAAAAGTGAGACTTTAGAATCAAAGGAAAAGGAAGACATAAGATATTTTATTTATGTCCATATATGTCAAAAGCAGGCCAGTGGGAGTCATCAGAAATTAAATGTTACAGCCAGAAAACTGCTACCAAGTGGAAATAATTAAAGGGAAAAAAATTTAAAGTAAACTTGCCTAAACTATACTAAAGTGCAACTATTGTATAACATTGTGGGGTGGGACCGAAAAGGTGTACACACTAAACATGTTGGAAGAAGTGAAGAAATGTGTGGGAATCAAAAGATAAGGAAGGAGAGTGAAAGAGAAGAGGAGCTCAACTGGAGCTAAATGTTGACACTAATCATTAGTGGAGTATAAAGTAGAAACTAAGCTGTCATCATCACCAACCATCCAAAAGGATCCAACATGGGATCTTACGATGCTTTTAGGAGAATGGTGAGGATTGAGAGGGCCTAGTTGTATAATCTTCGGAAGGCAAAGAGCATGACCCCTCAAAACCCTACTAGTATTCATGGCCAAGGAACCAATAGAAGATGATAAGAACAGGTAAGCCATGTATATTGACAACTTTTGGGTATGTGAGGGGCAGTTGACACCCAATGTTGTCAGGCCATAGTACTAACTTCACCTTGGATGTTAGGAGGATATTTGGCGAACATTCACATTGCCCTCCTAGGATTGCTTGTTCAGCCATGGCCTTCTTAGTCTAGAGCATTTTTCCTTGGATATCATCACCTCTTGCATTGGCCCTCCCCAATGATTGTGGATGATGTTGATCTTTCTCCTGTAGATATGGACCACTGATACATACAACTCTAGTTGTGGTCCCTCTATATTATAGTTGAAGGCAGTAGATGTTTTATGCTTATTACTATTGGAGCTTTAGCTGTACTATACCTGTATTATCTTTATTATATTTTTGTTTTACTCAAACCACATGATGCTATGCCTTGGGCTACAAAATTCAATAAGGTTGAATTTTGTAATCTTTATTTCCAACTTTGGAGCACCTCTTTTTGGTTTCCCCTTGCTACTGTTAAGTGATTGTATGTTTTGGTTCATCCTTATTGAATTTTGTAATTTTTAGTTCAAACTTTGGAGCACTTCTTTTTTGGTTTACTTCTTACTATTGTAAGCAACCTCCTCCGCTTTTCAAGGGAGGACGAATGATACAGGCATGTGACCTTTTTGGAGGCATGGCTTTATGCTCGAAAATCCATTTTTTTTATCCTAACCGCACTATTAGGGGCATAACTTTGTACTTGGGACTCCATATTGATCCATTCAAGAAGCGATAGAAAGATTAGAGAGAGAACAACAATTTCAGCAAGCCAACAACTTTGTTAAAAAACGCTTTGGATGCCCTAAAAAATGCAGAATAAAATACTTACTAAAAATGGTAATTTTGAATATTCTGTATTTAGATTTTTGTAAACAAAATGTTAGCAAATGGGCCCAAATATCAAAGGTCTATATTATCTATATTTCCCAAGATCATATAATCAAACATATATCATCTCATTCAATAATAACACCAATGTTGCACAAAATAAAAGCTTTATTGATAATCCAAAATTTCTTACATACAATGACTAGATTCATTTCATAGCATAGAGCTTTGTCTTCAATATATAACCTTACATGTGACTCTTCAATACTCCTAACTCTTGCTCTCCTCAAACTCATGGGAGATGCATAACTCTTCATATTACATGATGACAAAGTCTCTCATGATTACATAACTTCCTACTTCTAATCTTGACACATCACACATGACTCTTCACTTACATATAAGACACCTCATACAACTCTTCACTTACACACATGACACCTTTCACTCATAACTCACACTTGCACACATGACACCTTTCACTTATAACTCACACTTGATTACATGACACATAAACACACTTCACATCTTGACACATACTATTGACATAAATAATAAACACACTCCTAATCTAAATATTTACAATGGTACTCAAGGTACCAAATAATATAATACCTCCAACACCCCACCCGTATTACATTATTTGATGTGAAGGCTTTTGCCTTCAATTTCTGTCTCTTGTCTTTGTCTTGTCTTCATCCTTTGACTCTGGTTTTGATATAGCTGCTAGTACTAAATTTGATCTGTCTCATATTTGTTGTGATTTTGATTATTTCTGCAGATGCCTTTGAAATGATTTGTTTGAGAAGTTCATCTAGAGCCATCATCAATATGCCTTTTACACTTCCCCATTCATGAACATTATTTCCCTTGTACCAACAATTCTTTTGGGAATGATTATTGCTCCCACAATTTTTACAATGATAAAGATCCCAACAATTTTTAGCTTTATGTCCATATCTATTGCAATGTTTACACTTGTGAGTGTAGTTTTCTTTTTCACATTTTGGATGGACTTTTATGGGATTTGAATTAAGACCTTTTATCACCAGCTTATTTCTTGATTCTCCAAGTTTCTTTTGTGTTTTTGTCTTAAGTACATTAAAGCAATAGCTGTATTGTAGACTGATTTCCATACATTGCAATTATTGACATCTTTAAAACAAACATTTATGCACTTTTTAAGTATCAAAAGAACTATACTTTCGGCTTCTTTCTGGATGAATTGTATGTGCTTCATTAATTTTGTTGACCCATGTTTTCTGCCTTCAGTAGTTCTTTGAGAAATGGATTGACTAACTTTTGATGATGCATATTGAATGCTTGTTTTCTTATTTCTTTTCTTAGTTGCCATTTTTAAATTTCTTTTTATGTTAAAATTCTTTTCCTTGAATTTCAATCTTGATAAAAGCTTTATTGCACAAATTAAAAGCTTTATCGATAATCCAAAATTTATTACATACAATGATCAGATTCTTTTCATAACATAGAGCTTTGTCTTCAATATATAACCTTACATCTGACTCTTCAATACTCTTGACTCTTGCTCTCCTCAAACTCACGGGAGATGCATAACTCTTCATATTACATGATGAAAAAGTCTCTCATGCCGACATAACTTCCTACTTCTCATCTTGACACATCACACATGACCCTTCACTTACATATAAGACACCTCACACAACTCTTCACTTTCACACATGACACCTTTCACTCATAACTCACACCTTTCACTCATAACTCACACTTGCATGCATGACACCTTTCACTTATAACTCACACTTGATTAGTGATGAGGCCAGGAATTGCCTCATTCATGGACTGATTTGGATATGTCATAAACTCCTTTATAAACCTTATGCTATGTTTTTATGCTAATTTTGATGATTGAATGCATTATGTATTAATATTTACATGTTTGAATGTTCAGGAGCACAATACTCTGTTTTGACCATTTTCTGCATTTATTTGCACTGTTTCAGCTGATTTACTTAGCAAATAAAAGTATATTTGAAATAAGTAGTGATGTGTACTGATGTGTATCCTGTTCTAGTGGCATTTTAATTACTATCCTTGCTTCCTAACCGGCTTAAATTGCAAAAGGGCGCCAAACTGCTGTGACTGTGCAGACAATCTGAAACACAGAATTTTGACCATACAAATTCCAGCCAGCTGTCCATAAATAGCATGGCTTAGAATTTGTCAACTCCAACGTGTAAAACCTATAGAAGTGGTCTTCTGAGGACTTAAGGGGACTTCCTAGCAGGTCAAACCTGCTTTCCTGAGCATATGGCGTATGGATAAGCGTCAAGTTAATTGCACTGCCTGATATTCCGGAGTAGCTCCGAAATGAGCGGAGAAGGACCAATTCTGGTCAAATAGGTAAACAAAATGCCCAGAAAGGTGGGAAATGGAAAGTTGGGAGTGGATACAGTTGTCTGAGATGTTTTCTCATCTCTTCCACTAATTTCCACCAATGGAGGACAAACAACAAGGGATAATGAAGATGCTGCAGCAAAACAATTTTCTGCATTTCAGGAAGACAGTTTCAGAACAGTTGATTGAATCACTGAAAAACAGCAACAAAACAGATTGTAGACATAGTACATGTCATAAATTATTATAAATAATAGGCTCCCATGTTGGTTGAGCATATAGAGATAGAAGGTAGAATAGACCTAGAGCAGATAGTTGTTAAGTTGTAGCAGAACAACAATTGAGCAGGATTTTCCTGCAATGTTGTAATGTTGTGTGACAGTCAATAAAGTGCAGTCTTTTCATCCATTTGTTGTTCTGAGTGAATATGTGAGTATTGAGTAGTTAGCAGTATTCTTTCACCTTCTTCTAGATCAGGGAGCAAGGGCCACTTCCAGGCTTGGAAGAAGGACTAATTGCTGACAGGTTTTTCTGCATACCCTGCGGCAGCAGATTTAGCAAAAAGCTTGGCAATTTTCATTTCTTGCTTACTAACCTATGTTTGCTGTAAGTGCATGTGATATTTGTAGTTAGTATTTTTACAATAGATGTGTGTGTCAGCTGACTAAATAGCATCAGTTTTAGAATTTGTAACATTCATGATTTGCCCCTGTTTTTCAGCAGTTGTTCCTAGTTTCTTGGCATTTCCATTCTGTTGATTGGTTATCAGCTTGTGTATTTCAATTCTGCAATATTTTCATTCCTGTCATTCTTCAAATGTAATTAGGTTTCAATTCTGCAAGCTTTTCATTCCTGTCATTCTGCAAATGTAATTAGGTTTCATTTTTCGGCAATCTTTTCATTCCTGTCAATTCAATTCTGCAAGAGTAATCAGGTTTCATATTCTGCAAATTTTCCATTTCTGTAATCTTACTTTTGCAAGTGTAATTAGAATTCAAATTCAGTTCATAGGATTAGAAGTGACACCAAAAACCCCCAAAGCTAACTTGTCTCACCAATAAAGCCTGTTTCCTGAATGAGCTGATCTTCAAGCTGCCTACCTCTACTATCGTATATAGCCATTGGACACCGCCCTGGATTGACAAAACTTAAAGATAAATGATGTGATTTACGACACTCATCAATTACATGACACATAAACACACTTCACATCTTGATACATACTGTTGACATAAATAATAAACACAATCCTAATATAAATATTTACAATGGTACTCAAGGTACTAAATAATTTAATACCTCCAACAAAAAATGCATCACAAGTCATATGTATGTAATTTTCATTTAATATGCACTTTGTAACTCGTGGAAGGTGAATTGCCACATTTCCATATGGGTGACCTAACTCACACAAGGTGAACCACCACATTCCATATGGGTGACCTTCTATGCTCAATATGGTGGATTTCCAACACACCATTTCTTGTATAAAGAGAGATGCACCCCTGACTGTAAAAAGCATGAGTAATGGATGCAATGTTATAGTCTCACATCTCTTCTCGTAGATTGCTTGCATTGTACTTTATTTTTGAGCAATAAAATCATTCTATTATTTTGGATATATATATATATATATATATATATATATATATATATATATATATATATATATATATATATATATATGTTTTGATTTGTTGTACTTTGTTATTTTTGAATTGCACTCTTTCATGATCTTTCTTAACTCGAAATTATGGTTTTCAGATTAGTCAAAATTCTGATTTTCGGATCAGTTGTATCAGAATGGTCTATCTTTTGAGTGTATGTCCATAAACATGAGATTAGGATATCGAAAGTTTGGGTATCAAATGAGAGATCCCTTTGATTACCTCTCTTGTCATTCCAAATGATCTCAAGTGAGAACTAGAATGGACAACATCGAGACAATCGATCCTTTCAAAGAGATGTTGAACGAAGCCCTTGTGCAACAGAGGAATGAGATGGTGGATCAATTTGCTCAAATTTTTCACGGTTCTTGTTGTAAATTTTGCAAACTCCTCCACACAACCTCTCACTGCCCACCATTCAATGCTCCCACACCTTTTAAGGTGCAAATGAATTTTGATATTCCTATTTTTGAAGGAAACAATAAAACCGATGCTCTAGAAAATTGGTTGGATTGGTTATCTTGATACTTCTCTATAAATCAATTCATCAACAGTGAGAAAATTACTTTTGCACTCTTGAAAGCTTAATTGCCTATTTGAAATTGGTGGGAAGCATATTGTAATAGGATTACGGAGGAGAATAAAGATGAAGTAGTGTTTACATGGGATCATTATCTCTCACTAGATAATGACCAAGGTCACACTTGCCTCGCTGCAAGGTGCCATTTCCCAATAAGAAACTATACCTTCTAGGATTTTTACTCCTTGGTTTGACTAGTCCCAACGACATGCAATACCTGTTGTATCCTAGATCACGTTAAGGTCCCTAGAAAAGTAAGTCTCCCCAAAGTAGCACATCAAGTCAAGGATCATCCTAGGCGCACTCCATGGAAAAGCTTTTAGCCCTATGACCTAGAGCTCTGATACCAACTGTAACAATCCACCATAACAACCCAATTGAGAGAGATTTTTTTTCAAGCAAGGTTCTTAAGAGTCCCAATGTATTTCTATTAGCAATCACAAGGGTTCACCACATTTGAGTTTAAGTCGCTGCAGACGACACTCAATGGACAGGAGTGGCCAACATCCCGTAGTTTTTGGGGTTCACCTTACTAAACCTCATTTTTTAGAAGGATGCTAAAGTGGTCCCCCCACTTTTCCTATACGCTCACCAGTATAGGACAGTATGACCACAATAGGACATTCAAGGGACCACCACTGCTGTCTTGTGAATGATTCCAATGACTTCCTAGTTATGGAACACCCGATCCCCACTGTTCAAGGTGTATCAAAATCACAAGAATATGGCTATTGCATCATCGCAATTCTTTCCATATTTGTGAGTACCTAGCTATTGCATTCTCGCAACTCCTTCTAGGACTCACTTCTACTTGGTTATTGCATCATCGCAACTCCTCCCAGGATTGGGTTATTTCTTAAACTCGGGTCCTAAAAGAAGTTCTAAATCTTTCCCAAGAACCCCCTTGATAAAACCCAAGATAGCGATTAACAATAAGTAATAACTCTCTCAAAGATCAAATGCTTCAATTAAAGATTAGCATGTTCATATTATAGCACCATCTCATGGAAAAATAGATCGATACATCATATTATCAATGAGCATAAGCTTTAACATAAAGCTATCAAACCCAATGTTAAATTAATCTAAGTGCTAATATAAAGCTATGTAAAAGAAGGCATCTCAATAGAACACCAATCCAATATTCATAAATGCTATAAATTTCCACTTAGAGATCATATAAAATAATCCAATTAAATATAGAATGAAGATGAAGTAGTGTTTACATGGTCTGTCCTTAGCTCAAAAGGTTTGTCCAACCAATAATGTCTCCATACCTTTAATGCATGCACAACTGTTGCCAACTCTAGGTCATGTGTAGCATAATTTACCTCATGCTTCTAGAGTTTTCTAGACTCATAGTCCCCACCCAAACCTTCTAAGGAAGCATCTATACATATGGTAAAATTCCCAAGAGGATCTGGTATCTTAAGAATTGGTGTCGTAGTTAACTTATTCTTTAGAGTCTCAAAGGCAGCCTCAACGTATCTGTCCATTTGAACTCATTTCCTTTCCTCTAAAGGTTGGTGATCGAAGAAGAAACTTTAGAGTAATCCTTCATAAAACGCCTATAATAACCAGTGAGTCCCTTGAAACTCCTGACTTCTGACACATTTGTTGGTGCAGGCCAACTTAATATAGCCTCAATTTTCTTTGGATCTATGGCAATTCCTTTTGCTGAGATGATGTGTCCCAAATACTGTACTTGTGAGGTATAAAACTCACACTTGGACAACTTTCCATATAGTTGGTTTTTCCTCAGCAGCACCTCTAACACTAACCTTGGATTATGGTCATTTGGTACGAGAATAAATCAATATATCATCTAAGAATACCAAGACAAACCGATCTAGATATTTTATAAAACATTGTTCATCAGATTCATAAAAGCTACCGATGCATTTGTCAACCCAAATAGCAATATTGTTAACTCATAGTGGTTGTATCTGGTCTTAAAGGTTGTCTTATGGGTATCCTCTTCTCTAATCCTTAATTGATGATACCCCGACCTCAGATCTATTTTTGAAAATATAGTAGCATCCTTTAGCTGATCGAAGAGGTCATCAATCCTTAGTAAAGGATACTTATTTTTAATGGTTACCTTATTCAACATCCTATAATCTATGCATAACCTCAAGGAACCATCCTTCTTTTTCACAAATAATATTAAAGCACCCCATGGCGACACACTAGGTTTGATCAAACCCTTTTCCAACAAATCCTGAAATTGCACCTTCAATTCTTGCACTCAATTGGAGTCATTCTATAAGGTGTCCTTGCAATGGGTTCAGCCCCTGGCATTAACTTAATAGTGAAGTCAAATTCTCACCGAGGTGGTCAACCTGGGAGATCTTCATGGAATACATCTCGGAATTCATGTAAGATTGGGTGTTTCTTAAACATTTCCTCATCCCCCTTTTCTCCAGACTTTCCATTAATCTTGACTACATACATCATACCACTTCTTTTAATGGATTTCTTTTAGCTGCATAGTTGATAACAAATGGGGTTGAAAAGACCATTGCCTACTTTGAGCTTACTCTCCTCTTATCCTTGTCGGTGTACTCTATCCATCTTTCTTGGAAGTTGATTAAGGCTCCATGAGCCTTTAACCAGTCTATACCCAAAATACTATCTTTTTTTTTTTTTATTTGTGGAAAACATCCCAAAAGGGATGCCACTTTCGGGTAAGACCCAAGGAGGCAGGGGTATCCATTCCGCCAAAAACGCCTAGGACTCGGACCTGGCCTACCACCTTTGACATACTCAAGGAGCAAACAAACACACAAAACCAATTTTTAAAAAAGTAAATAACAACAAAAATAATAAAATAGAATAAAAAACATGCTCCTTGAGTGTGTCAAAAACAAAAGCACAACCAAACACGCACAATAAATAAAAGAAACCACAACACAAACCACATAGAAAAACACAAGAACCACATAACAAAATACAAACAAGACAAAAACAACAAAACACTACAAAGACAACCCAAAAAAAACATGAAAAATAAACACAACCAAAACCTAAAATAAAAATAAAAAACAGCCAACAACAGACAATAAACATAGAAAACACTCACACATAAAAACACGAAATAACACAAAAAAAAAGAAACCCAAGAACAAGAACGAAAAAAACACAAGAACAATAACAAAAAACATAAAAAAAAAACACAAAACAACAAAAACACATGAACAACAAAAAACAACACAAAGAACACAAAAACAAAACAAAACAAAAGAACCCACCCACCTTAAAAAACTAAACAAAAAAAACAAAAAAGAAAAAAGAAAAAAAAAAAAATTGAACATAACAATGAGCTATCTAGACCAGAAGACTATTAAGGCAAGAATCAACAGAGGAAACAAAATAAAGAATAGAATGAGCTAGGGAACTAAAAAAAACTGAATGAACCAAAGAGAAGCAAAAAAAAAAAAAAAAAGCAAGAAGAAACTAGGTACCTTGGAGCCATCCAAAGAAATGATAGAAAGAAGAGCTTCCCTAATTTGAGAAGCCCACCATATAGGAGGGTGGCCATAACAAGTAAGATCACCTTTGTCCAAAGCCCAATTAGATAAAGCATCATCACTCCTGTTTTGATCTCTGACCACATGATTGTAATCAACTTTGGATTAATTGAATCTTCTCAATAATTCTTTTTATTCTCCAATCCACCTTATGATTCTTAGAAGGAGTCTTCAAGAGATTAATCATAAGTTGAGAGGCAGACTCAACTAACACCTTTTCCCATCCAACCTTAGTAGCCTCCTAAAGGCCTCTAAGGATACCATACCCCTCAGCAAGGTTATTGGAAAGAATACCCAAATTCTCAGCAAAAGTAAAAACCAGGGAGCCATTTGAAAGTCTATCAATTCCTCCCACACTAACTTTTCCAGGGTTCCCTCTAGAGGCTCCATCAGTATTGACTTTTCCAAAATCCTTAGGAGGAGGTTGCCAATTTCTAGTCCTATCCATCTTACTAATACTCACATTCCCTTTAAGTTGGTTGCCCTTAGAAGATTTAATATTCAATTTTTGCATCACTTGATCCCATATTTGGTGGGAGTTTTGGGGGTGATTAAGGAGTTGATGGACTGATTCAACTAAGTTGGCTATGGTCTTTTGCCAAATATAGTGAATATCCTTCCTATCTTGATTAAAAATTCGGTTGTTCCTTTCATTCGAAATATTCCAAAGAAGAATGGTAGAACCCATCCAAACTAACTGCCTAATACCCTCTTGATTAGGCCAATCCCTCCAAAGCTGTTCAAAAGTAAAAAAATTGGACCACTGTTAGCCAAGTAAAGTGGCCATTCTCCTTCATAGCTCAGAGGCTAAAGTACACTCAATAAAAAGATGGTTGAGATTTTCTACATTCTCTTCACACATTTCACATCTAAAAGGGCCATGAAAATCACGCTTCATAAGTTGCTCACCAGTAAGCACCCTACGATGCAATAAAATCCAATTAAAGAACCTCACCTTAGGCCAGAGCTTTTGAGCCCACAATCGAGAAAAGATGTCAGAAGAATGGTTGGGATTATTATGGCATAAGGTCAAATAACCTTGAGCAATTGAATACTCACCCTTAGTAGTGTTGTTCCATCCAAAACAATCTTTTTCATGGGACCAAGAGAGGGATCTCATATGAAGGATGCCTTGGATATCTTGTTTTTGCCTTTCTGGGATTTGAATAGGCCAGTCCTCAATAGGGATCCAATATCTACCAACCTTTGAATTACCAAGTATGGTATCGACGATAATTAGCCACCTTTATCCAATTAGCTTGGTGAAGCTCCTCCATCCAAGGCCTCCAATCGGGAAACTAAGTTATCAAAGGCTTGTGACCATCCCAAGAATCTATCCAAAAATTTGCATGTTGACCATTATGAATGATCCAAAATAATATTTTCTTTATCAAATCCTCACCAGTATTAAGAACTGCTAAAATGGGAGAACCTTTGGTAGGAAGTTGATAGCGAACAAGGTCTTTAGGACTTTTGTTCTCAGCATATTTAGCACGGAGATTATTGGCCCAAAGAGCATTGGGGTTATGCAACATCCTCCAATATAATTTAGCAGCTAAAGCTTGGTTGTTATTAATAGAAGACCGGAATCCTAACCCCCCTTCACTCTTAGGAAGACATAAAGTATCCCATTTCACCAAGGCCCATTTTATTTTCTCCTTAGTACCACTCCAAAGGAAACGATGACTGATTTGATCCAATTCTCGAAGAACAGCCTTTGGGATATTCAAAACGGAAGAAACATAAATAGAAATAGCTTGAAGGACTGATTTTACCAAGGTGATTCTACCCCTAGAAGAAATCCACTTGTTGGTCCACTTTCCAATTTTCTTCTTGACTTTGTCCAACAACCAATTCCAATCTTTATTTTTCTGCCTTTGAATATTTATGGGAATACCTAAATAAGTGATTGGAAGAGAGGTCTTCTTATATCTTTTATATCCAAGACCATGGATTCTTGGCTAGCAGAGCAGTGAAAGAAAATAACTTTAGATTTGTCTTCATTGATCAACTGCCCAGTAGCCTTAGAAAAACAGCTAATGATTTGCTTAATATTAGAAGCTTCCTTAAGCGTAGCTTTACCTAAAAGAGTAGAGTCATCCACAAATTGAAGATGAGAGATAGGTCTAGCTCCATGAGCAATGGTAACTCCCTCAAGGGTTTTGTTTTCCCTCTTTTTGGTTATAGTCCTACCCAAGCATTCAGCAAGAATGATGAATAAATAAGGGGATAGTGGGTCACCTTGCCTAATACCTTTGGAAGCTGGGAATGACTGAGAAGGCCTGCCATTGATAAGAACTAAGTAGGAAACTGAAGAGATACATCCCATAATCCAATCTATCCAATCCTTAGAGAAACCAAATTGCCTCAAAAATTTGATGAGGAAGTGCCAATCCACTTTGTCATAAGCTTTGGATAAGTCTAACCGATTGAACATGGAAGGAGAATTTTGCATATCCATGGAATGGATGGCTTCCTGAGCAAGAACTATCTCATCTACTATTTGATGTCCTTCCACATAACCCCCTTGCTCGGGGGAAATAATCTTATGCAAAAGAGGCTTCAACCTTTCTGCCATGATTTTAGTAATGATTTTGAGAAGAACATTACATAAAGCAATAGGTCTAAAAGTTGAGATATGATCAACCTCTTGAGCTTTTGGAACAAGAGTAATATAAGTTTTATTGATAATAGCTTCTTCCACCACCTCTAATAAATCAACATGAAGGATATCCCAAAACTCTTGGTAGAACTCAATGGGAAAACCATCAGGACCTGGGGTTTTCCCTTTTTGCATTTTAAAAACTACTTGTTGAAGCTCATTGATAGTAATAGGAGCAGTCAAAATAGAGTTCTCCTCAGAAGTGATAAGAGAAGGGATTGCTTGAAGAACATTTTGTTGTGAAGCTGAGTCAAGAGGAGTAGCAACAAAAAGATTGGAAAAGTAATCAACAACAATAGAGTTCATGCCATCCCAAGTATAAACAACATCTCCGGAATCTGATTTTAAGGAAGAAATAAAGTTGTGAGATCTTCGAGCTAGAAGAGTATCAAAAGCATGGAGCGGTGCTACATATAGGTGCGAAGACGTAGATCCATTTGGCAAGGTTATCTTAGTTGTAGGCAAACATTGATCCACTGAGCAGGTCTGTCCCGAACCATACTCGAATTTCCACCCTTGTGCCAAAGATTCAGGTCTTTCCGGCATATCCTCGATATACTAGTGGAAATAAAATTATTTGTAGCTCCACTATCTATTAAAAATTTAACATCCTTGTCAAACAACTTACCATTTAGTAACATCAATGTTGCTTGTCCATCCAGATGTTGATTCCCATAGCGGCATAGATTCGCTGTGCTTGATCCCCTGCTCTGTTACTTGATTGTACTTGTTGTGGGAACCTTTTGGCATAATGAGGACCCCCAGATGTGTAACAACCCGATCTGGGTTGTTGGGTTTTTGACCTTTTCCCAATTCTAGTCCCTTTACTTGAGTCCCTTTTAGTGTTTCCATTTTTCGATTCAACCAACCTTTCTAGCATCACCTGCTGATGCTCCATCTAGTCTTGTAGTGTTCTAACCAAGGAGGTAAGCTCCCTTAATCCTTCGTGTATTGCCCCAAATAGGAAAGTAATTTTTGCCATGCCTTTATTGGAGCTCTTTGTTCTTCCAATTTCCTTGCTAGAGATTTCTACTTTCCCGGTTTCCTTATTGGAGTTCTTGGTCCTTCCGATTATCCTTGGAGAACGAACTGCAATTTCCTCTTGCAATATTGGTCCCATCCTTTTGGATGACCTTAATATAGGTGCCATCTCCTATCCACATAAAGAGTTGAGTAAGTAACAATATTTTCTTAAATTGCACTTACAGTTATTTTCATTTTCCTCATGACCTAACTTGGTTCATTATCTCTTGCTAGATAATGACCATGGTCACTCTTGCCTTATTGCAAGGTACCTTTTTCGCAATAAGAAACTACACCCTCTAGGATTTTTACTCCTTGGTCTGATTGGTCCCAATGGCATGCAATATCCGTTGTATCCCAAATCACGTTAAGGTCCCTAGAAGAGTAAGTCTCCCCAAAGTAGCACATCAAGTCAAGGCTCATCCTAGGCGCACTCCATGGAAGCTTCTAGCCCTACGACTTAGAGCTCTAATACCAACAATTAAGAAGATCATGCACCTAGGATGAAGCACTAGGATCATAGATGCATTATTGCTTAAAGACCAATCTGTTCAAGCTTATCCTAATGCTTTCCACTCTATGGCAGCAAAACTAGGTATTCAAGATACCGAAAGGCATCAAATCCTCGAGCACTGCAATGGGCTATAATCATACATTTGAGAGGAGATGGATCTCTTCGAATTCAAGACATTTGGAGAGGCATATAAACTTGCTATCAAATTGGAGCAAAAGCATAGAAACCAAAATAGAAAAGGAGCAAATAACAAATACCAAAACACTAAGTACTAGCTAAAGAAAGGCAAGAGTGACACTACAAAGAATTAGGATAAAAGGGGTCAGACTTAAAATTAGAATTGGAAGCAGAAAAAAGACTCCCAAGAAAAGAATTCCTTGAAGGCGAAGACTCGCAAATGTGCGACTATCACAAGAGCAATCAACATTCAAGAGAGGATTGTCGAGCAATTCTATCATTATTTGCTGAGTTGCAACCCTTTACATCCACTGGACCATTGCCTCTACATTCACAAACTGAGGATAGAGGAAAGTGAGTCGTGGAAATCGAACCAAGTGTGACCATAGTCACCATACATGCTACATTAACAAAGTCACAAGAAGAGTCACAAGAGGAGGAATGCCTGTTTCGCTCAAAATGTGGGTCAATGGTGAGCCATTACATTTCATTGTTGATAGTGGGAGTCAAGAATCTGATTTTTGGTTAGATGGTGAAGGATTTGAATATGCCTGTCACACCACATCCATAACCATATAATGTTGGATGGTTACAACAGGGGAAAGACATTTGTGTCACTCAAAAATGTCTCCTCTCTTATTCCATCAAGCCCATTAAAGATGAAATTTGTGCGATGTTGTGCCTTTGGATATTTGTGATGTGATTTTGGGCCAACCATTTATATGGAAAAGACATGGTCTAGGCCTCGAAGTGTCATCATCACTATTGAAGGTTAGTGCTTCAGGATACTAGAAGTATCTCCTCCTACCTCTATTTCCTTAATATGTGCTAAACAATGCAGAAAGATGATAGCCAAAGTAAGAAAATTCATTCTATTGATGATCACGCCACAAAGCATGAGGATCGTCGCTACATCAATTGCAGGCCGTGCACAGCAAAATCAAATGGACCAAATTGTAGCAGAATATGATGACTTGTTTAAGTCACCAACTAGGTTCCCACTTCTTTATGAGGGAAAGTATTCCATTAATTTAGTTCCTAGTTTTCCTTTCCCTAAAGTACCTGTTAATTTCAATCCTTGAAAATGATGAAATCAGGAGGCAAATCCAAGAATTAATTCAAAAGGGGCACATCAGACCATGTGCTTCACCATGTGGCAGTCCAATTGTCTTGGCTACAAAGGAAGATGGGACATGGAGACTCTATATTGACTATAGAGCTTTGAATAAAATCATTGTGAAGAACCACTATCCACTCCCTTAGATGACTTGCTAGACCAACTCCATGGTGTAAAGTTCACCAAAATTGATCTCAAATCTGGCGATCGTCAAATACCAATAGAGCCCACCAACGTATGAGAGATTGCATTCAAATCCAAGGAGGGTTTATTTGAATGGCTAGTTATGCCTTTGGCTTGGCCAATGCACTTGCCACATTCCTAAGGTTGATGGATGACATCCTACGTCCTTACACAAGCTTATTTATGGTAGTCTACTTAGATGACACTCATCTATAGTAAGACATGGGAGGAACATATACAACATGTTCGTCAGGTACTTCAAATTCTTTGAAGAGACAAGCTATATGCTAATTTGAAGTGCTTATTTGGCATGACGAAAATTCAGCACCTTGGGCATATTGTTGACAAAGGAGTCCATGTTGATCTTGAGAAGATTCAGGTAATTAGAGATTGGCCTACCCCAATTATTCTAACAAAGCTTTGCAGCATTTTAGGTCTTGCCAATTTTTGTCAAAGATTTGTATTGGGATTCTTACACATTGCTTGGTCACTACACCAGGTGACCAAAGGAGGTGCCAAATCCAAGTTCAATTGGAGAGATACACAACAGAGGGCATTTGAGAGGTTGAAGGATCAATATTGTTCAACTCCTACACTTTCCCTACTTGATTTGCATCATCCTTTTGAGGTAATGACTGATCAAAATATGCATTAGAAGTTGTTCTCACACATGGGCATCCAATTGCCTATCACAGTGGAACATTCAATAGAGCAGTTTGAAAATACCCCACTTATGACAAAGAGCTCTATGCCATTGGCCAAGCATGTAAACAGTGGAAGCACTACATTTTGGGCAAGGAAACCGTCATCCATACAAACCATAGACCTCTGGAGTTCATTCAGACACAAAATAAGATAAGGAATGAAAGACATCAAAAGTTTCATTTGATCATCAAGCATAAGAAAGGGAGTGCCAATTTAGTAGCAGTTTGTTTGAGCCAACCTCCAATCACAGCATGCACTACCATTCTTGATTCCTATGGGCATGATACTTCCAATCGGTCCACCTTTTATGAAGTATATTCTGATTTTGCAAATACATACCGAGCTCTTCATGTGGATAAGCATGTCATTTAATTTGTTTTTGCAAGATAACCTCCTCTTCTATATGGGACATATTTGTGTACCAGCTAGTGAGAGCTCAAAGATGATTTAGGAAGCGCACTTCAACAAAGTAGCAGACTTTGGGATGGAAAAACGGTGGCAATACTTCAAAATTACTTCTATTGGCTCAAAATGAGGAAATGATGTTGAGAGGTACATCAAGTCATGTACCCCTTGTGCTGCTGTTAAACCAACCAACAAGAAGCAGGGACTACATCAAAATTACTTCTTCTGGCCCAAAATGAGGAAATGATGTCGAGAGGTACATCAAGTCATGTACCCCTTGTGCTGCTGCCAAACCAACCAACAAGAAGCAGGGACTACATACACTATTGCTAGTGCCATTCACGCCTTAGGAATCTGTCTCCATGAATTTCCTCTCAGGTTTGGCCACATCTAAGCATGGTAATTATTGTGTTTTTGTAGTAGTAGATCTTCTTTCAAAAATGGCTATCATGATTCCATGTAAGAAATCCATTTCAGCTTAGGAGAATGCTAAGCTTTATTTTAGTCATGTGTGGCTCAACTTTGGCTTGCCAATGTCCATTGTATCTAATAGGGATAGCAGATTTCTAAGCATTTTTTGGTCCACCCTATGGAGCATGATGGACACCGAGTTGACCATGTCCACAACCTTCCATTCTCAGACTGATGGCCAGAAAAAAGTTGTGAATGAATGATTTTACATCTTTAAATGTACAATTTTAAGCATCCATGCACATGGGATGAGAGCCTGCCCTACATTCAGCATGGATACAATCAAGCTGTGCATAGCTCTACCAAACACAACCCATTTCATGTTTGTTTTAGGTTCCAACCCTTGGCACCCATTGATGTAGCTCTCCTTGTGCAACCCATGGAGTACTCATCTCATGAACAAAAAGAAGCAAAAAAGGAAAAAACGGTTTGTGGAACAAATTCAGCACATCCAACAACAAGTCCATGACCTCTTGGATAAGAGAAATCAGAAATACAAGAAACACTATGACCAACATCAGGTCCCACATGAATTCAAGGTTGAAAGTTAATGTATGATTATGTTTTCAGAAAGAGACTTGTAGGACCTCATAGGAAGATCAAACCACTTTGCTATGGACCGTAACCATCACCAAGAAGGTGGGAGAGAATTCCTTTGAATCAAATCTTCCATCTTATCTTGGTTTGCCTTCAATGTTGAACTTCTTAGGCCTTATCATCCACCTCTATTAGACACTTTCGTAGTAGCAAAATTGTTGGCCATTGAAGAGCTCATTCCAAAGAGTGTAGCACTAGTGGAGGAGGATCAGATTGTTGACATATGGATCAGGACCACTAGAAGGCAGTCTATTCAAATGTACAGCATGGTCAAGACAAGATGATGTTCACCAAGGGGAACGACTCACTAGAATTAGATAAAGAAACAATTTATGAAGGTGCATGGGGACCATTGCTTTTCAAGGGGGGGAGGGGGGAATCAACTAGGCATGTGACCTTTTGGGGGCATGGCTTTATGCTCGAAAATACCCAAAATTTGATTTTTTTTAAATCCTAACCACATTGTTATGGGCATAACTTTGTTCTCCGGACTTTGTTTTGATACATTTAAGAAGTGTTGGAATGATAAGAGAGAGAACAACAATTTCAGTAGGCAGCTCTATCTTAAATAGAGTTGCTGACAACTTTGTGGGAAAAAACAAGAGAGAGAGAGCTTTGGAGGTCCTCAAAAATTTCAAAACAACATACTAAAAATAGTAATTTCTGTTTTTAGATTTTCATAGCCAAAATGCATCTCTAGCTATGCTGACATATTAGTAGAAGACAAAACATAAAAGGACAAGTCATATGTATGTAAGCCTTATTCAATATGCACTTTGTAACTCATGAAAGGTGAACCACCACATTTCCATATGGGTAACCTTCCATATTCAATACGGTAGATTTCCAACACACCAATTCTTGTATAAAGAGAGATGCACCCCTGACTGTAAAAAACATGAGTAATGGATGCAATGTTATAGCCTTACATCTCTTCTCAGAGATTGTTTGCATTGTACTCTGTTTTCTGAACAATAAAATCATACTGTTGTTATGCTTATATATCTGTGTTCTGATTTGTTATACTCTGTTATTTCTGAATTGCACTCTTTCATGATCTTCCTTAACTTGAAATTTTGAGTTTGGGATCATGTATTGCGTCCTATTGGCCTACTTTGGTCAATCTTGGACATTAATATGATATCCTCTTTTCTTTCTTTCTTTCAATTATGTCTCTTGGAACTGCTTCAGAATCCACACAGAAACAACTCAAACGATCTGCATGTTGTCATGACCTCTCCTTCAATTTGCATTTAAACTATTGCTTATCAGGTTATATGGCATTCGATTGTGATGTTTGCACCATGTTCTTCTTTTCTGTGTAATGGCCTTCTTACAAACTTCAAAATTGAAATGGATTCAAAGTTAGCACTCTTCAAATCCCAGAATGAATACATATGGATAATAACAGTTCTTCACCTTAATAAATGCTTTGATACTAAATAGTAGAGAGAATAGGAAATGAAATTTTATATGAATTGTTTGAATACAGTAGACTTGACATAGCCCTGACCTTAAATGTTGAATGATTATAGTACACTATTTTTCATGGGAAATTATAACAATGACATTACAACATTATGTGGACTTGATACTAGTTACTTTATTGAGACTAAATAACTTGACGTTTGCTTTACGTTTATGAGTACATGACTGACATCCTTTTGTTTTCATTTGCTCATATTTGCAATAGTACCTATCGAAAATCAATCAAGTTTTGGAATCTTGAGTCTGAAATTATAAGAAATTAGTTTTTGATACATCCTCAAAATACAAATATGAAAGGAAAATGTACATTTTAAGAATAACATTGGATCAAGCAATGATGTCCTCCATTGCATTACCAATGCTGCAGACGGCATATGAGGCAAAATATGTTCTTAAAGAAAAAAGGGAAAAAAAAGAGAAACAGATAGCTAATATTGTACAAACAAAATAAAAATCGAAGTTAACAGCTGGCACAGATGACTTGCTTGCTTACAACACAGTGCTGTATGCATGGTCAAAATCAGGCTTTTGATGCCTAGTTGACATGATGAGGCAATGCCGAATGCAGAAACTTCAATCAATTTGTGACAAATGTTTCAGTTGACCTGATTCTTCTCACAGGCATGTTGGTTCCACCACTCCTATGGCCCTTACAAGCATTAATCTAACTTACTATTTTATAACCTCTGATATTTTATCCATGTTAAAATCATATTTAAATGTCTAAATACATTTGTTAATATATATGCTCTTTTAGATATTCTAATTGAGTTGCTTCAAATTATTGAGAACATATGTAGGGCTTCTTTTCCTAATTGCATTCATAATAAATATTTTATTGAAGGCGGTGAGTCTATATTCAATTTGAAGTGTGGAGTAAAAATATGGTTACAGCTGAAAAACACCAAAGGTTAAATGTTGTCTTCTATTACATAGAATAGCAGAATATGAATGCATATTTTACAATAGATGTAGGAAGAATGTAAGTAAAGACGAGAAATGTTCCATGTCTTGATGGAATTTTCTTCTTCGTCATCATCACAATAATGATCATACATGATCTATTTCAAAAATTGCACTATATTCTATCTTGTTTTGAGGCGATTATTAATCATCGGGTTGTGATTGCATTATAGGTTCGCCTCCTCAAGGAGTTATATGGTAGTCAAATTGGAGAGCTTTATCATAGCTTAGCCTTTGATATGATTGAATTTGTGATGCAGGCATTTGATTGGTGAGTCATATCTTCAATGTTTTCTTTTTCTTTATTTCATTAGTTTATAATGTCTTTGTTTTTAAGCCATTTTATTAGGTTATATGGTCTAAATTATTTGGTGCTTGGATCAGGATGTGTTGTTTCAATCTTAGAGTTTGTCTATGGGTGTGTTTGGTGGTAGAACTGCATACGATAAATAGATTTTATATATTGTGAATATTGTGTACTGTGAAAATGTGGGCAAAAAAAGCCTGAAAAAGGAAAAAAAAATCAAACAGTTTTAGAATGATGCACGTCATTTGCTAAGGTGGTCTTCCAATTGAATTTTTTGTTGATAATAACAATATCATCTGACTATAAGACCTCTTTTACATGTGTGGATAGAAAACCGTTACAAATCTACATCATTGTCAAGTATTTGATAAATACTTGTACGTTTCCAAAGCTGTAAATGTATTGTATCCTAAGAATTCAAGGGAATAATATGTATAAAATCCATTTCACCTAATTTTTGTCTATACTTTTTATATATTGGCCAAAATAGTGAAAGGAAGCCTGCACATGGTAAGGCATTCATGTTGCCAAGTAACAAGCTGCCTAGCCACATGTTATCTTATGCACAAATAGCAACTTATTGCCTTCAAGGAAGTTCTTAACATTTGATGAAATTATTCTTTCTTTGGTAGCTTTTATATCAAATGGTTGTCATACTCTTCCTATTGTCTAACATGGATGATGACTAACCTACATGGATATGAAATGGATCTTATCTAACCATGTGTATGACCATTTATGTGTTACAAATTTTTTTGATGTGCTAGGAATTCAAGATCAAGTTGAATTTTGTGTCCAGGTAACATAGTTTGACCACAACAATGAGAGACAACTTGCAAAATGTTGAAGACCTCATTATCCTAGTTGCAAGACTTGGACTTGATGCACTCAACAAGTCAAAGTCAACATGCCACTCGGAGAAAAACTTGGCAGTTTGAAAAACACACAAATTTAAAAATTTAAAAATAAAATAAAATTCTTTACCTTTCATCAAATGGCATTAGCTCAACTGGTTCAATTCCTCAACTTTCAAGGAGGAGACCCAGGTTTGAATCTTGCCAAGCGATACATGCATAATAGCCAAGTTGTTGTAATACCACTATGTGGTGATGATGTAATACAGGTGGGGCCTGTTTCAATCCCATATAACCAACTTATTTTTAAAAAAATTACCTTTCCATGATTATCCCACTTATTTAAGATCAATTTGGACATAAGGTCATATGAAATTGGAGTTTAATAAGTCAAATTTAGATTAAAAGCAAAATTATTGTCAAATCTTACCAAGTGATATATGCATAATTGTTAGTTGTAATACCTCTATGTGGTTTGCTGAAATACCAGGGTAACACAGTCATAATGTGACACAGGTAGGGCCTTTTTCAATCCCATATAACCAGTTAAAACAGGGAGACAAAACTATTGTTATAGTTAAGTACAAAAACACCGAAGCTTAATGGACATGGTTCAAACTTTAAAGACTTTGAACCATGGACAGATCCTTTGTCCTAGAAATTTAATTAGGTTTAAGAAAAATAACAAAAACACACTATTCTGGTCCCTAAAATAGCAGTTGTGTTTCAAAATGAAATTTCTGTAAATATCATATTGATTGCAGAAAACCTCTTTTTAAACAATCAACTTAATGTTCTTACTGCTAATCCTCTTTGCCCGACAAATTGTCTTGTCTTGTCTTTCAAAAAAAGGAAGGAAAATAAATAATTTTTTTTCTTGAAATTATACCGTACAGTTCGATTAATATTTTGGAAAATATAGATTTGGATTTTCATTGTATAATATATTATGCGTGATGTTTTCCGCCTAATGCTTTCCAGACATTTTTCACTATGCTGGCACATTGCATGCTATAATGTACTTTGTTTTTTCCCTGGAATACGTCTGCTATTGTTAATTTGGAATTGCTCTTTTGGAACTTCTTTTTATGCAAAAATATCTGGATATCTGGATAAAGCAAAGCAAACTTAATAAAGTAGAGCTCTTATCGGGACCTTATGAAATCAGCATAAGCAGTCTGCATCTTTTTTTTTGGGGCTAAAAATGGTTTTGAATATTAAGTTTTTAGACAATTTTTCTAAACTGGCTTCGCATATTTTGGAACAGTAAGGTGTTAGTTAGTCTTGCTTATGATGATCTTCATTTGGAGTTGCCAACTCGAAGTAAAGTACTGGCTTGGCCTTTGTCTTCAAAAGTGATAGGAGGTACTGGTAAACAAGGAAACAGACCAGGAATGACTCGAGTAAATCCATCTCCTCTTGCATATGCTGAGGATGCTCTGAGGACAATAAGGCTACCTCAGGGTAAGGACTTAAATCTACAACATTTTGTTCTTTAAAGCTTTTGATTGTTTTTCTTTCTCCTTGGCCCGATGATAATAGTTTTCCTTCTATTTTTCAGCATATGCTGAGATTGGACTCAACTTGCACGCTACCCTTAAACAAACTTTTCCATCGTCAGGAGCACTTCCTGTTCATTCATCTGGAGCAGATTAAGCACCTTTTACTTGACAAGGTAAGGATATTCTTAGTAAATTTAGAGAAACTTTGTGAGTAATTCCTTGTTGAAAGGAGAGGTCCTTGGAAAATTTAATATTAACTATTACTTTCCATTTCATGTGCAGTAATAAGGCCAAGTTGACATAATCGAGGCAAACTCCAGAATGTCTTGTTGTTTGTGAATGCTATACATGGAATTTTTTCTCTATTGTAAAATTATGTGATGGGAAAGAAAAAGGGGAACAAATAAGTGTAGCTGACTTGGTTTTTTTGTAATATATAAAGTGAATATGTGCAAGGGTTACAGACATTGGCATTATAATTGTTGCTGCTTCAAATCTATTTTCTGTTAACATGATTGGACAGTATTTGAAATCTATACTGACATATTTTATGAAATCTAGTTACAAGATGCAGAAGCTTAGTTCTGTAAAATTCATTCAAGACATACGCATTTGAGTATCATTATCACAAATTTGTGTTTACCTACCAAATATTTGATGATTTTTTCCATGTTGCCAGAGAAAACATTTAATGAAATTACTAGTTTTACAAAAGTCACCATCATATGCAGGCAAATTAAGCCATGATAGTATAATAGAACAGAACAGGTATTAAAGTGGAATGGAATTCCATCATAGGTGCAGATCAGGGAGGCTGCAAACATCTTTTTCTCATATAGGAAAATATGAACATAAATTCAGAAAGTATTCACTGTGTTAGAGATGTGGCACACGTGGAAAGTACCAAATCTGTCCCTTTGTCTATGCACGTACAACTGCTTGTCAAATTCTACTATGACATTTTGGCCATAGAATGTAATTCAGTGAGTACTTGACTAGGTAACTTCTGTGTCATAGAATTAATTTGGTGCATGCACAAAGCATTTGATACAGCATTCATGGCATAATGGATTCTTTGTATTCTAACACAATTTGCATTAAATGGCTATCAATTTAGCAATATGATGCACCTCTTTTCGTGATATGTGAAGTGTGTGCATTACGAGGAGCACAGTAACATTGGCAGAAAGTAATGTTACCAGAAGAATCATGAGATCATTGGACCAATGGGCAGAGGTCATGCATGGAAGGAGGGTGCCAGGCCAGAAAGGAGGTGCAGGCACACTGATTCCTAAGCAGCAGTATTTACAGTTGCAAAACCATTACACACAGTTCCATGAATTGTCCTATTAGGTAACTCCAATCATAGTGCAGAAGAAAAGTTTTTTCAAATTCATTGGTGAGTATACCAGGCTTGAAGAGAAAGAAACTTGTGATATCCTTTAGAAAATGAAATTGCAATCACCATGTATAAGAAATGTTGTATGCGAGCAATAAGATTGGCGAGTATACCATGTTTGAAGAGAAAGGAACTTGGGATATGATTTAGAGAATGAACTTAATAACATGCACATGGAAATTTATGAAGCTGAATATATATATATATATATATATATATATATATATATATATAGATTGGATTGGATGCATTCAGCATATATTAGTCTTCATTAGAGAATGAGGCATAACACAACTCAATACAATACACTCCATTCCATCTCATTCCCATATGTTTCCCTTCTGATGTTACGAATTCATGATCCTTTGTGCTGCATAGTTGGCATTTTAATGTACCATGCCTTACCTGCTTCAGCCCATGAAAAAATTTCTTCAAGTTGCATACCAAATGTCCCTTCATTAGAACCTGAAATACCTGCGGTTGGTACATGTATACTTCTTCCTTTAGATCACCATTAAACAAGGCACTCTTCTCATCATTTTGATGTAGTTTCCAGCCAAATTGTGTTGTCATAGCTAGAACCAAGTGGATAGTACCCATTTTTGCAATAGGAGCAAATGTGTCTCCTCATAGTCAATCCCTTCCTTTCGAGCAAAGCCCTTTGCAACCAGACTTGCTTTATTCTTGTCAAGCATCCCATCTACCTTGACTTCATAGACCCATTTGTAGCCAACAGATTTCTTCCTTGGAGGTAGCTTTGTGAGAGCCCATGTTTGATTCTTATCAAATTCTCGTGTTTGACTTGCATAGCCTCTTCCCATTTTGGGTTGCCTTGGGCTTCTTCATAATCTCGAGGTTCAATTTTTTTTTAAAGGTTAGCCATCAAAACATAATTCACCATACTAGATGCCTTATTTTTTATCTACGTTTCTAACTTATACCAACCAGCCTATCCCAATGAGCATCATCACTATAATTCACTAATTTAGATACCCTATCTCTTTTGGTCTACCTTCCTAGTTCATATCAGGTAGCTCATCCCAGTGAACATCATTATAGGTGTTGTACCACCACTTTGGTCTTTTATTTCTCTCCTATGACAAAACATTGTTGGTTTCCTATTGATTTGAACTATTTCTAGCATCTTCTTGGCTAGAAGATATTCTTTACATAAGACAATCGTCACGTGTCCTTTGGCTTCTCATCTTGCCACTCGTATACATGACTTGACTCTTATTTACTTGCACACTTCTACATGACACTTAACCCTTCTACATTCACACCTAATACATGACATGCACTTTCTCACATTACATATTTGCACACTTTTTACACACTTAATTACATAACACTCGTACACTTTGTCACATTACACACTTGCACACTTAATTACATGACACTTGTGCATATCCTACATACAGACACATAGAAAGAAAATATAAATCACTCAGCTAAGCTAAACTATAGATTCAAATCCTAATTAATTATATATTTACATTTGTATTATAGAGGTACCATGGAGGTACATTAGCAAGTACCAAATAATGTAATATTCTTCAACACCCCCCTTATTATATTATTTGGTTATTGAATCTTTGTTTTCATCTTGGATCTTGTCTTCATCTAGTTGTCTGTTATCCTTGCATGGAGTATGATCTTTTGTATGAGTTTCTTCTTCATCTTGGATTCTTGCTTTTGTTTTTCTGCTTTGGTTCTGACATTGTTCTAGTTTAAGGGGTTTGTCGTTTTTTCTTTTACCTGTATTTTCTTTGACTATCTTTCGTTTGATTTTTGTAATCTTTTTCTTTTGTTTCTTTATTCTGTTCTTTTATGTCCTGGTCTTGATATTGCTTTGTTCCTTTCAACTTTTTCCTGTAGCATGTTTTTCTATAACATCAATAACAATAGTGCTTTTAGAAATTTTTGAAGAATTTTCATTTTCACCCTCTTCGTTCTTAATTAGAATTCTTGCTATAAGAGCTTTAAATTCATTCCCTTCTATAGATTCTTCTATCTCTTGCATTTTTTGAACTAAATTTTATTTATTTTTATTTTCTTCTCTTAATTGTAACTGATGTTGTTGTTGATTGTATTGATACTGAGGCTGATATTGCCTTGGAAATTCTAAAATGGACTTATTCATTTGATTTCCTTGATTCATATTCATCTAATTTCTTTGATTCAAATATTTTTACGTACAAAAATTTTGTATTATGACCCCTTTTTTGCATATGTGACAGAATCTTGGTTTCCATCTAGATTGTGACTTTGATGTTACTATAATATTGCTTGGTACATTCTCCTTAGATACCAAAGCATTATTAGTCATTTCATCTTTGACTAAATTTTCAACCTCATATTCTTGAAGTATATTAACTAAATCATCAAATGTTGTTTCCTTATTTAGTACTTGTAGAGAAGTAACTAAATGTTTATAACTCTTTGGAAGTGCTCTTAATGTAACTTGAACTAGAAACTTGTCTTCTATATTTTTTCCAAGAGTCTATAATTTTCTCCAAAATTAGGTCTTCATTGTTGATTGCATTGC